>QLNU02014176.1:13188209-13245798 GCA_006491805.2 Dysdera silvatica
GAAAGTTTATTGCACAACATGAATACGTTTTCGAGCTATGTTCAGCATATTTCTGTCGTCAATTCTTGATTTTAATGATCCATATGAACATAATATTATTCGTATACTCTTATTTATAAAAGAAAGTATTGATTAAGAACCGTGTCTATGTGTCTAAATACAATATGCTACACAGTATATATTTCTTTTCTACATGTACAGTGGTGGATTTACCAAAAGTAAGCTAAAGCTGACGCGGAAAATTTGGACGAAAAAATTTGCAAAGGTGGGATTGAATTTTTGGTAGCCAATTAAATTATTAATTTGAAACTTTTATGTTCAAAAGCGTAACTAGGCATTATTAGAAAAGAGAGAGCTACCATGGGCGCTGTCTTGAAAAAGGCTCAAATGGAACCAAATTCCGGAAAACTTGCAAAAAGACTAATTTAAAATAACGACCAGGGATGTCAAATTAAGAACTGAACGAAAGCACCATCCTGTCTGTTATACCTCTAATTGCTTTTGAAAAGATTAGGCAAAATATGTCAGCCTATATGTGATCAAATCGTCTTCATTTTGAAATCGCAGAAGACTAGCTGAACACTAGAACACTAGTCTAATTCGGAATAGCTACATGATTGCTTTATCTACTGGGCATATATGACTTATATATCTAAATATCAATGAAACAGTCGATGTTTCTACCGGATCGGGAATGTATTTCGTAGAAATTAAATCCTTTGTCTATTCCACGTTTTAATATAACTACGATATTCCTAAATTTACAGTTGCTACTAACTAAATCGTATTCCAATTTGTCAGAAACAACTACGGTTTATTTTTCTTAAAAATTGTGTTTGAACGGAATTCGCAAACTAGATATGGTGCATTCAGAGTATTTTTGACTGTATTCAGTGAACATGACTGAAAATGGCACTTTCTGGTGAGCTGCAAATTTTCGCGATTAATCTTTCCTGTAGAGCACAGATACGTGCCCTGGCGTACCCAGGGGGGTGTTAATGGGGACTATAACCCCCATTGCGATGAATATTTGTACATGAACATATGAGCATACGGAGTTTTAATTCCGTAACACCCCCAACCCCATTGGGCCAGTAACAAGCCGCTTACGAACTTTCTGCGTACGCGTATGGATACTTGTTTATTGAAATTATTGCTTATGTCTGTTCACGAAGGCTTTCACGGCGTCTATTAATATACATTATAGAGTTTTTCTGGATATTCCGCCGCGTTTGTCTATTAAAAACACTTAAGGTTTCACTCCGTGTTATGCGGGGCATTCTCAGAAGAAACAGCTGACCAAGTTTTCCCTCTTCAGAAATGCAAGCGGAAGTCTTCTATTTCTATAGAGGGAAACTTGGTCGGTGTTATTTCTGAGGATGCTCCGCATAGCACGGAGTGAAACGTTAAGTGTTTTTAATAAACAGACGTTGCGAAATATCCCGCAAAGCTCTATAATGTATATTGTCTATATCCTTAAGTATTCGGACAACTGCGATCTGAGGCTCCTAAAGAGAGAGCTGGCGCATCGGGCATTTTGATGCCATCGCATACTAGCGTATACCATCGTATACTAGCGTATGCGGGTGGGTATTGATGGGGGTTGTAACCCCCCATTGCAATGAAATTTTGTATATTTAACATAGGAATATGTGAGTTGTAGCTCTGTCGCCCCCCGAGCCTATAACATCCTTCTTATGAACTTTCTTCGTACGCCTGTGGTTTCACCTGACCTCATTCACTGTCGTGTACAGTTGAGTGATTTACAAGTGCGTTATTTTTAATAAAATAGGGTAAAATGGGTGGGTGTGTCGCTGTGAATTGTTCCAATCACTCGAGAAACAAACATGTAATGTTTAGATTTGCAATAAAAAGTAAGAAGAAAAAATGAACTATTAATTTTCCAATGGTAAACGTGGTTATGAAACCGAAAATGTATAACAAAATGGCGGCTGATGCTTTCGCCTGCAATTCTAGGGGCTTTAGTGTGACCCAAATAGTGGCGATGATAAGGGGCTTATGATGAGAACATAGCGTTCATAAAATTGGAAACTTTTTTTTATATTATAAGAAATACGAAAAAATATCATCAAAGTACATATAAAGATCATAATGGGGAGGTTAAAGAGCTATAACTCCACGCATTCATATATGTATATACAAAATTGCATCGCAAAGAGGGAGGTTGCGACTTCCATCAACCTCACCTACGAACGCTAGTAAATAATATATGTGTGTGCAAGAATATATTTGATAAAAAATTGCGATTTTATTTATAATCATCAAAATAACTATTTCCTTGAAGTTTAAAGTGACCAGTCTTCCCGTCTCTTAGGACCCTCTGTGTTGTACGGCACAAGGATGTGAAGGGCTATGCTGTTTCACGCTCAATAATTTTCAGAGGAATTCGAACTTCTAGTGCCAAAGAAAAAAAAAACAGACTACATTGTGAAGAAAAGCTGCCCTCGTTTTACGATACCATTGGAAATCAAATCTTAGTTAATGGCGCGATGTAATTACGGCATTGTTGGGCAGTGACTACATTTTTCAAAAGAACCAACCTAGGGATAGGGACCGAACTCCTGAATTCCAGTGAGCAGGTTGTAGGTAAGCTTTTTTGCTTTTGGTACTGTGCAGGGTAGAATCTGGATCACTGGCACCAAATATGTTCCTGGGCAAACAAATGTAAAGAATACAACATGTAGTGTCGTTGTTGCATACGAAATCTTGCTTTAGCGCTTAATCTCAGTGACCCCGCGGAGAGTTTCTATCGCTGAATGAATGTGTTGTCTGTTCATAGTCTCGTGCCCTGCACAAAGCGGACAATTTGGGGTTGATAGGACACCAATATGAAAAGGTGCTGCGCCAAGCAATCATGTCCTCTAATCAAACGGAATTTTGCCAATGCTTCACTGCGTGGCCGATCAGGAACATCTGACTTTACTAGATGTTTCCAGTCCTTTGCGGCGATTGTATTCGAAAGATCTTTATGGAACTCCAAATTCAGGGACCTCTTGATAGAAAGTTTTGCAATGTGGAAAGATGTTTCATTGGCCATCGACTGTTGCACTTTGGAGCTCTTCTTTTTTTCTTTTTTTTTTGCTGATATGTCTGCTTGATTGCTTCCATCGATTCTACAGTTTCCAGGAATCCATTGAAGAATAGTATATATTCCTTTATTTTTTATTTATTTATTTTTTTGTATAAGTTTTGGCACTCACATAAGTCTTTGAAACAGGGGAGTAAGTTGAATCTATGAACTGTGTTGCTTCTCTAGAATCCGATAAAATGACCACCTTTTTAAATTCGAGTCGCCACACGAATTGAAGTTACTTAGCAGTCAAAGGCCGTTCTAAAGTTTCCCACGGGTATGAAAAAAGCAAAAAGCCCACAGTACACCCCTGCTCCAGCATTCCGATAGTCGTAAATGATCCATCAATATAAACTCTGAGCCATTCAGGTTCAGAGTATCTAGTTATTGTCAATAGTCTCTAGGGCTCATAATGTTTCAAGAGAATTGCCTTTTTTATGAACAACTTATAAAAATGGAACAAAGATCCTTGATATTACCTTTAATATTGAGCACACATAACATCATACCGATCAACAAATTATTAAATTATAAACTTGCTTTAATCATGTTTTTATATATAAAAACTATCAATAGTTCATTCTGTCTTGATATTCATCTACCTCAGCACCATTATCCAACCACTTCCAGAAACGGTTACAGAAGACAGAGAGCTAGAATCGGCATAGCGTGCCGTAGAATAAGTCATGCTGGTACAAATGTATGGAACAATCTACCGCAAAGGATCAAATCCTCTCTATCTTTAAACAAATTCAAATATGACATAAGAAATTTTTTCAAGATTTAGAGGCATCTTGGGTTTTTAAGGCAGCTTTTCTATTCTTTCCCCCCAATTTGGGAGCACTGACAAATTATTAAACAAGGCAATTCAATTTTATTACATAATATCGGGAATGTTTTCTTTACAAAGGTAAAGTAAAAATGAGGAAGAGGATAGTGTGAACGTATAGTGTTGTGATGAGTGAGTTGTAAAAGATGTTTTTATTTTCCTTTTATAATTTAAGTTATACTTATTTGCAAAATAATTCAATATATATTCTCTCGGGCAGGATGGGCTTCGTCAGATTTTGTCTTTACCTATCGTTGCCCGGGTGGACATGAACCACGAACGTTTATCACGAAATGCAACAACGATACATCCCCCTAAATATGTTCATGATCTCTCCAAAATAAAATTGTTGTCGTAAAATAAAATAATCAGAAGGTCCCCAAAACAATATAATATAAGAATCGATTTGTTGCAGGTCCTAGATTTAGCGGCAATTTTCATCTGTGCCAATAGCTTCTCTGTAAATAAAATGGTTTCTAATGTGACACCATAGTGTCTGTCGGCATCCTAAAGTTCATCGCCGAGGCGCAGGCATTTCGGCATTTGTAATTTCACTCCCAAAACACATTACCATGGTCGCTTCATAGTCAAAGTCCTAAGTCAATTAAGCGATGACCAGCACACAGCTCAGAAATCAAATCCGGCTTTTAGGCAGAATAGGCCAAGAGGTACGCATGGGTCCAATATCGTCCATTTCCTGTCTGTTTCAAAATGAGCAACAATTAATGCGAAAGCTTCAGAAATCGTCAAATATTCCGTGTTAATTAAACTTGAATTGATGTTGCAAGCGACATAGCGTAAATGACTTGGAAATGCGGAAGATTAAATTTCAAACGCGATTCAAATTCTCCAGCAAATCCACAATTCTTCTTTATCTTCTTCCACTTGCTCTTTAAGATCCCGCCATTTCGGAAAATCACTCGAACAAATTGGAATTATTTTTTGTAGAAAACTAATTAAACGTCGTCGTTTTTAATGGGCTACGTTTTGGGGCATAAATTATTTATTTAGCTTGCTGAATTCTAATGGCAACATTTATGAAATGGAAGCAATAAATCGGGGATAGCGAATGTACGAAGCGCAGTTTCTGAAGTTAGGACAAATTGATGTAGCAATTTCGTGTGAAATATGAATATTGTAATATTTATAATCAAAGTTTAAATTATTAACGGCCTTCAACAACAATATATTTGCACGAAAGGCAGGCAAATTAGATATTCAAATTTAAAAATGACGTCAGAGTCGTGTAGCTTAAGCGAGCCTTAAATTCGACCACTATACTGGTTCGTATATTACGGTGAAAGGGCAGATGAGATCATGCTTCGCCTAACCACTGTTGCCAGTGGAATTAAATCTCAGACTACAGTGGGCAGAAAAACTCACGTGGTCCATAGACCATTGGAATTAAATTCGGGTTCATGTCAGACGAACGTGCTACCATCATATTTCAGTACGGCTTCAACTATCTGTTATACCCGGGTTTCTTAAGTGGTTTCCATGGAAGATCTTGTGTAAAGAATAATGTTACTGACCAGTAAGTACAATGTAGAATAAACTATAGATACCCTTTACTCAGGGTTTCCTCAAGTCCTGAAAATTATTTGAAGGTTTCCTTGGGTCCTAAAAATTATTTGAGCGGTGCTTCGAGATCTAAAAAATTATTTGAAGGATGCCATGTTAAAACCATTTTAAAATTATTTGAGAGGTTGCTGGAGTCCTGAAAACTATTTGAGGGTTCCTAGAGTCCTGAGAAGTATTTGAGGTGTTCCTAGACACATGAAAATTATTAGAGAAATTCCTAGAGACCTGAAGATTATTATTTGAGGGGTTCCTTGAGTCCTGTAAATTACTTAAGGGTTCGTCGAGTCCTGAAAATTACTTCAGGGGTTCATTGAGTCTGCAAGTTATTTGAGGGGCTCTTCGAGTCATGAAAATTATTTGAGGAGCTTCGAATCAAGAAAATTATTTGAGGGGTTTTTCGAATCATGAAATTTATTTGAGGGGTTCTTCGAGTCATGAAAATTTATTTGACGGGTTCCACCAAGTTAAAAAGACTGAGAAAGGGAAACACTCATCTATATTCTTCTGGAAGATACTTTTTTTTTCTTTCGCCGTGCATTTGGGATTCAATTTCGTTTTATTCTTATTCACGGTGAGTACGTGTATATGCGTTTAATAACGAAAAAATAAAAATTCTTTGGGGCCCATCAAAATAGCACAAGAATTTTCATTGACGATTAGATAATGTAACCGAAAACAAAATGGAGTACCAATAATCGAAATAATACTTCATAGTTCCATAAAGTTAAAAGGATAAGTTAATCATGAAATTGGAAAAAAAAATTATTCGTAACTTAACGAACAAATATCCACAGGGCAATGTCTGTTGTCTAATAATTCACCTCGCACGTAACATCCAGAAGGTAATAAATGAAGCGAATAGTTCATTTGTACTTCGATAGAACGGATCTGGAAAAAAAAAACAGCTTCAAAGATGGACAGGAAACACTTTCAGTGAAGAAACCAGCTTCAATTTTTCAAAAGAAGTTTCAGTCGGTGTGTTATATCACTTATTCATTATGGTTCAGAGACGTGGAAACTGCCAAAGGGAGAAATAAAGATATCGAAACAAATCTAAGAAGCATGAAAAGGTACATGTGGAAGAACGAAAGCTATCAGAATGGAAGTATTCAGATAAAGTAGTTGAAAATATATGATTCTTCAAATTAGAAAGATGTAAAACGGTGGTTCCCAACCTTTTCAAGCCGCGGCACACTTTTATAGTAACTAAAAGATCCGCCACACGATTTTACAGTAACCAAAAGATCGGCGACCCCGCAATTATTTATGACCCCCAAAACACACTAAATACAAAATGTTTATATATATATTACATTAATTATGTACATTATATTAGTTATATATATTGCATTAGTTATGTACAGTGGTCCCATTTTTATTACATTATGCACAGTGGATGTTACATTATTAATATTGTTGATTTATATTGCTATATAGCAATGCAAATTGATAATACAACATGTACAGCATATAGATCCACACAGTTTAAAGACAAGAATATTTTAAAGACAAATGGAATAAAATAATATAGGTATGTGTTTTTAATAAACTCATATGTTATATACGCATGAAACTATAACGTGAAATCTACGTCATATAAATGCAGTTAAACCCCGCTATAGCGAACCGAGCTAATAACGAACACATTTTTTGGTCCCGTCCAAAACCCTATACTTATAATGTTATAGGATACAACGAACCTCCAGATATAGCGAACCAAAAGTTCGGTGGCTTGAAGTTCGTGGAGTTTGACTGTATATATATTTTAATTAAAAAAGTGGAAATTAAAGCATGTTAGCAATTTCCTTGAAAACATTTCAGTTTTTCATTCTTTAAATTAAAAGAATATGGATGACTTAACATAAAGAGAAACCTCTTTTTATTAAGTCATCTGACACACACACATAGGGAAATTACCTGAGGGTTTTAAATATAAAACCAAATCACCGCATATACAAATTAATTTATTTACTAAGTACATTGTGTAAATATTTATTCTTTCATTGACTCGTTTTAAAGGGGTTCATATATAGGAAAGGGGACCTTAATTCCATTAAAAAAACAATAATGGTAGGACAAATATATAAATATATTTAAATAAGAGAAACTCGTAGTTTATAATATAAGGTTGTATTATGTAAGAATCTACGTTTAATCTCAAACCCTGGTAACGTAGCCCTCGAAGTCTTATAGGCTCTCAACACATTTGGGGGACACCTGCTTCCAGGGTTTTATTTCTAACAAAAAAAAAGTGCAGGAGCCCTAATATTATGATAAATCGATTAAAAAATCGAATGGCTGCAAAAGAATCGATAAATCATATCAATTGTTTATGTTCATTTTTATGGACAACAAAATGCATGACCTTAATCACAAATTTATTACTTTTTCATGACAGCGCTCTTTAGGAGCTCCGGCTAATATTTAAACAATCGCGAAAAACGAAGAAACATCGAAGCCGGGCTCCGGTGGGCTCCCGATCAAATTAAGCCCTGCCTGCTCCTCAAATTCTTGTTTCGTCACACTTTAAAAATGTGTGAGAATTTACATTACGCTAATGGCCAATTTTTAACAAATACTTCAGTATTTTAAACGGTTACTTAAAACATTTGTTCGCATTTTTCCTAAAAAGAAGAAACAATGCAAGATGGGAACGCGCGATGGATCTTGCAGATAAATTTCCGATTTTCGTCGTAAGTAAGTAATAAAATTTGTACGTAAGTTAGTAACAAAATTTGCACGTAAATAAGTAATAAAATTTGCACGTAAGTAAGCAATAAAATTTGTACGTAAGTAATAAAATTTGTACGTAAGTAATAAAATTTGCACGTAAGTAATAAAATTTGTACGTAAGTAAGTAAATACAAAAAGATACACAGTAGATCCAACGTATCCGAGGGGAGTAGGGAACATTAAATGAAGAGAGATTCCGAAACGCTATATAACAAAGCTATAAAATTATGTTACAGCAAAAATTGCAGAAACGGGGAAATATACGGGCGCCGTTAGCGGGGGGGACAGGGGGGACCCGTCCCCCAATGTTGGTATTAGGGTTCCATGTCCCCCTCCAATTTCAAACAAAATGCCTTCTACTGGTATATTGTCCTGTCCCCCTCAATATTTTTATGCCGTCAGCGCTCATGGGGAAATATTTTTATTTTTTTCAATAACCAGTAAGAATTTAAAGTTTATTGACTTTAAGCGAAACACTTTTTCGGCAATCTGCTGCACAAAAAAGCGATTCGTATCGCTCAAAAACGATTATTATAATCAGGATAGTTAAAATTACTAATTAAGTTACCCAGACATCCAACATCAATTTATCATTATCAACTATCGATGTATAGCCATCAAATAGCAATTTGTCGTCATTAAATATTGGTTCCATTTTTCATGTTAATTTCATCACTCATCATTACGAACGTACCCTTGCAATTTCTTGCCAATTACATCAAATACTGTCACAAATTACACGATAACTCGTCGGCATATCATCGCAACCTTATGGCAATGCCACCTTCCATTAATGTCATTTCATCTTCTTCCTTTTTTTGTTGTGGTATCAACAGCCATTTGTCATTGTGATCTCATGTACATGCAATTTTACGTTGTCGACATCTTATTGAGGACCCCCCACAACACGTAACATTTCGGCTTTGCTGACGAAATACAGGATGCCATTTTTCATTCGGCAAGAGACCTTTTAACATATAGGTCAGACAGGCGGTAGACGCTCGTGATAGTAAAAAAGAAAAGCGTGGAAAAAGTCATTTTTTTTAAACTTACAATCGTCTTAACGTTGGCAAAATCCCAGAGGAAATTGTCACGAAAGCTGCCAGCACAAGATAATTTCTAGCAGTGTGAACTCTCTCTCGCTCTCTGGTGTGTTACTACTATTCTTAAGAACAAGATACATTATTCCTGTTGAACAAATACAATGTTTTCACGTTGATAAAAGCGATTCTTAGTCGAGTCGCTTGACATTCCTGCGAAACCATGTCCCAACATATGCTGAAGGTCCAAGCAGAGAATAGAAGGCAGACAATCATTTAACGCTATTTAGTAACAAGAATAAGATCAGAACAAAAAGACAAAGGTACAATATTTAAGAACAAGGCCTTCATCATCAATGTCTTTCAATTAAGAAATTTTATAACGTGAAGCCCATAACACTTTCTTAAAAAAAAAGTATATTTTTAGAATTTCCCAGATAGCCCCTCCCCAATGTCTTAGACAATATAACGCCTTTATTTATGACGAAACTGTATGAAATTTTTAACTTATTTTAATTAAATTATTTAATAATTTTGGCGAACTATTTTCCCGCCAAAGTATGCCAGCAATCATCATTGCAGAAGTTCTTACATGATGTCGTTGCACTACAAAGCACTTCGAAAAAAATCTACTGAAAAAAATTGGTAATTTAAAAATACTTTGGGTATTAAATAAACTTTAAACATTGATATAATATGTAGATATTACTGTACCGCGAGAAAGCTAACGTTAACTTTTAAGACAAATCTTTGCTTTAAATTGACTTATTGAACGCAAGTACATTGACATCTTGTCAATTGTGAAATTTGCTTTCTCATATTCAATATCAGACAGTAATTCATTTAATGTCTTCATTCTCCCTCTGCTACGAAAAGTAACCGAATACTACTATATATGCTATAAATAGAGAGAATATATTATAGTCATAAAATAAATAGTATACGTAGAAGATAAAACAGTAAAACAGGTAATATACATAGAATAGTAATATATATATAAATCAAAACAGTATAAATAGTACACGTAGAATGTAATATATATATATAGATCAAAACAGTATAAATAGTACACGTAGAATAAACAATATAAATAGTACACGTAGAATAAACAATATAAATAGTACACGTAGAATAAACAATATAAATAGTACATATAGAATAAAATAATATAGACAGTACGTGTAGAATAAAACAGTATGAATAGTATACATAAAATACTGCTATAAATCATACATGCGATGGCTACCTTCGCCTGATACTTAAACTAAAGCTAAATAAAGCCCACTATCGCAAGCTTTAGTAGTGAAAGCACAAAGAAATCGTGTGGAATTAAAAAATTTCAGGGCTGAAGTTAAATCAGAGACCATCTTTGCACCATAAGAAGTGTTCATTGGTTCGATTCCAGTCGAGAAATAAACTTTTTCTTTTACAACCTACCAAACCTCGCGATAATCAATTGCATGTATCTTTAGTTTGAGCATCCGAAGAAGGGGGTGATCGGAACATTATATCACGTTTAATGACCCCCAACCTCCACGAATTATAAAAACATTGGCCCAGAGGCTTTGAGTGTTAACCACTAATTGTAATTGTGTAGTAATTTTACTGGTAATTGTGTAGCAATTTTACTGGTAATTGTGAGTGTAACCAATGGTAATTGTGCTACCACTGAGAAGAGCAGAAATATCTCGAAAAAATAAATTATACACTACTGTAATTATCGGTTGTACTTGTACCCCTCTTTCGCTGTAAAAGTATATGTTTATATTCTTGTAGACTACGTGTCGAGTTCATGTTTTTTTCATTGTGTGAAAATGTTTCCCCATTTTGCCCCAAACGATTGCAGTTCTAACTCGAAATCCGACTGCAGATACGATAAATAAACTTTAAAATAAAAAAAAATGAATTGAGATTGTTCGTTGGGGAAAACCTATTGGTTTTTCTTATAATCTACTCAATTTTATTTTTGGAGCTATTTTTCTAATGAAATATAGCATTTTTTGCTAGGATTTGAAACCAAATATTTGTGCAAAGTTTCGTTTTCCATTTTTCTTGATCGACGGAAGCCGGAAACCCATATTGCTTTAGAAAATGCTTTTTCTTTTCAAACAAAAAATTTGTAAGAACCCTCGCGGAAATTTGCTAAATGTTATCCCTTTATTTCCTGGCGGGACTTCGAAATCTCGGTAGATTTACTAGTACATTTAATGAAAATTGTTTATCCTTTACTTACTAATGGCATTTGATAATCATCACAACAAATTGCCAGAAGGCTTAAAGAAATTGAATAGTATCAATAAATTTAAAACCAATCTAAGAAAATACTTAAACTCACGACGGAAAGCGGGAGATCGAAAATGATGGGATAAAAGGATCTGGAATCTAATGTATTAGCTTATCTATTATACCTTATCTTTATTATGATTTCTAGTTTATGATTTTTAATATTTAATAATTGCATATGGTTAATTGATATGTTCAGTTATGATTTGCTATCGTCAGGTCCCAGCACATTGACATCTTGTGAAATGTGAAATTTACTTTTTCATATTCAATATCAGACAGTAATTCATTTACATTCTCCCTCTGCTACGAAAAGTAACCGAATGCTACTATACATGCTATAAATAGAGAATAACTACTATACATGCTATAAATGAGAATAACTTTACTATACATGCTATAAATAGAGAATAACTACTATACATGCTATAAATGAATAACTATACATGCTATAAATGAGAGCTACTATACATGCTATAAATGAGAATAACTACTATACATTATATAAATGAGAATAACTACTATGCTATAAACTGAGAATAACTACCAATACATGCTATAAATGAGAATAACTACTATACATGCTATAAATGAGAATAACTATATACATACTGTGAGAATATACTATATATGCTATAAATAGAGAGAATATATTATAATCATAAAACAAATAGTATACGTAGAATAAAACCATACCTAGATACTACCATTTTACCATATCCTAGATATTGTTTTTCTTGGACCTTTACATGTATAGTTAAATTCTGTATGTATAATTGATGGCTTTATGTAATGTTCTTTCCAATTTTAACTATACATGTGAAGAATAAACTGATTGATTGATTATGACCCCTTTATTAATGTAATATAATTGCTACCTACTGACATAATTCAAAAATTACCGGAGCTCTTGAAATCTTTTCAAAATTTAGTAAATAAAGGGTCAATCTTAAAAGCGGTAAATATTTCGATATTACTCTAGATAAAGATTGTTTTATCAAGTCTGTGTGCACATTTATAATATGCATTATAAGTAGAAGCAAATGAAATATAAATTTTTATAGTGTAGTTATTTAAAATCGCTAAAACTGTAACATCGCTGATAGCTATTTCGATAGCGTTAAACAGCTATTAGCAATGTTATCGTTTTAAGGAATTACTTGCTCGAACTTGCTATTCTTCTTCTTTCGCTTTGCCATTTCCCATGTTATATGGGGTCGGCGTTATGGTCCTTTAATCTTCTCTTCCACAATCTTCTATCCAATGCCTCTTCTCTACTCCATCCATACTCTTCCAGATCTTCCGTCACTTTATCCTTCCATCTCAGCCGTGGTCTTCCCCTCTTCCTCTTACCCATTACCACCAGCTTATCCAATACCTTTCCCACATATTCCTCATTTCTCCGCTCCATATGCCCAAGCCATCTTAACCTATGTTCTTGTATCTTTCTTCCTATGGGTCCAACCTTGACCGTACCTCTAATTAGGTTATTCCTTATTTTATCCCTCCTTGTAACATCATCCATCCACCTCAACATTCTCATCTCTGCCACTTCTACCACAGCTTTAGAGCGCAGGTTTTTTGGTAAAGCACATCAGTTTTCTCACTCTTGATGTATGTTTTGAATAGTATTGTAGTTATTGTGCTACAGTGTGTTTAGTGCTTTTTTTTCTTCACTTTGTGGTTCTTGTTATACTTCTATGTGTTTTCAGCAAAGAATCTCCTTTCTAACTTCAAGTGTTTTCGCAGGGAATATCCGTTTCGACAATCGTAAGCTTATTTATTCTTGGTTCTTTCATATTTTAATACCCACCCACTTTTCGTTGTTTACGTTTACAGTGAAGAAACATAAGTTGTCTAAATTTTAATAACTGGTTTGTTTAAATTCAAAATATTTTGACAAACGTTTCGTGGGTTTAAAAAATATTTTAATAATCGATTTATGTACAGGATCAGTTTCATGGAGATTTAACCCGAGTTTAGTGAATCGGGTTTCGCGCTTTTTAGAAAGGGAGTCATTTTCAGCTAGTTGCAATAGATATTGAACCTGCTGTTGCTTTTGGTTTTTGTGTCTGTTCATCTGTGTCTGTATGCAATGCAAAGGGTAAGGTAAAGGTCTTCCATAAATGCAATAATGATAGCTATTGTTAACGTTGAAAACCTACCGAGTTACTTGAGAATTAGAGAGTTGCGAATTAGAGAGTGGCGAATTAAAAAATGGCGATTTAGAGAGTGGTTAATTAGAGTGGCGATTTAGGTATTGGCGAATTAGAGTGGCGAATCGGAGTGGCGATTTACAGTTGCGATTCAGAGAGTGTGATTAGAGAATGTCGAGTTAGAGGGTTGCGAATTAATGTTAATCGAAACCTGCTAAATTTAAATATCGACGTTAGGCCATTTTTTTCCACTTGCTGGTTTTTAATTCCAAATTAAGGCTCGTTTGCGGCAGGCACAGGCAAACAAAATCTCTAAATCCTGTTTCACACTATGAGCTATCTGTTTTGCAAGAAAACGAGACGATCAATAATAAATTTTGAGTGCCAAAACAGTAAAGTAAAATCTTCTTCCTTCTTCTTCCTCTCTCTCTCTCTCTTCTACTGCGGTCTGTTTCCTCGTAGTACCCTAAGAACTTGTATTAAAAAGTATTAAGCTGGTTTCAAGGGGCAAGAGAATTACGGACTCAACTTGGTAGACTCAAATCTATTGCAATCTGACTATACTCCTTTTCAACCTAACCTGACAGTGGAGGGACGGCTAGAGCTGACCGCATTGCAACGAGGAAACCCAGTTTTTCAAGTATTCATGTGCACTTTCTTATTTTTCCCCCTTACAGTCTTCGACCAATAACCCGATTTGGCAATTTCTTGCCATTTCTCAGGCTTTTTTTTTTTTATAGAATTCTCACAAGTGAACTTTCCCGAAGGGTTAGGCCGTTTTCAACTAAAAATTAAAACCTTATTCAAAATTTTTTTGGATTAAATTCAAAAATTTAAAATGCACAATCCCGGATTTTTTTGAGAAATGGATTTGGGGAGAAGTAGGGAGGGGGGTTGCCTTCCATAGATAAATTTAAACTGGAGGGAGGGGCGGACATTGAATTATGAGAATTGCTGATGGGAGTAGTCTTCTGTAAGATGCCTGCAATTGGAGTGGGGGTCATTAAAAGCAGACAATTGTAGATTGGGGGGTAAAAATGTGTAAAATTTTACGGACGTATTTTGTGGACGAATCCTAAGTGGAAGTTGTCTCTCCCTCTATAAGCTACGCCATAGAAAACGGCCCTAGGCATGCGTTGTGTATGTGGAGTAATAATGTTTATTGTTATTAATGCTATTTTTATTTTATGGCCCTGAAAAAGGGTCTTTTTGTAATCAAAAATGTTCTATCCCGCTAAGGTTATCGTCTGAATAATCTGAAATGTCGGAGCCGCCAATTGCAAAAATTACAGATCCGACAATATTTTCCGTAAGGGCATCCAATTCCCACATTTGAGTTTTAGTTTTCATTACGTGATCGACGAAATTCCTCCAAGCATGCTGTGACTCAATCGATGCCTTCGAGTGTCAGTTTCGAAACTTGATTCTTTTTAAACGTTTGGTTTTGACCAGCAACGTAGCCCTTCACTTGACTACAAACCAATTCAATAGGATTAAGCTTACAGTGATAGGGGAGTATGCGGAGGACAGTGTGCCCACTTTCAGCAGCTATTTCGTCAATGCGAAAACTTTCGTAATTCTTACGGACGTCGTTTACTAAATGTAAAAGTTCGGCCTTTAACATATCGCAACTCCATGAAATATTTTTGGTTGTCAACCAAGCTTGAATATCGGCTTCCCGTGTAGATATCTATGGAATAGTTTCAACCAATACGTTATGATATGAGGCGTTATCGAATACAATGACGCTATTCGACTTCACGTTGGCGAGAAATTTCTTCCTAAACCAATCCACATAATATTCCCCATTCATCTTCCCATGGTAATTGCCTTTTTTCTTGCAAGCTAAAAACGTATCACAAGCACCATCTGTAAAATCTTCCTCGTTTCCAGCACGAACCAAGATATTTCTGAACCCTTTTCCGGATGGAGCTTTTAAGCACGGTGAGAGGCCGTCCAAAAACACCAGTTTTGCCGACTTGACAGTGGAACCGACCCATACTTTCGTTTTGGTATGGTCAAAATTTACTCAAGTTTCATCGGTGTAAACCATGGGTCGACCTTCAAAACAAAAACGTTCGATGTCTCGCAAATAGCGATGGCGTCAACACAATGTCATCGTGTTCTATCAGTTCAGACTCCCGTTTTCGTTCAGTAAAACTAAAACTCAAATCTATCAGTAGACGTCTTGCTGCACTAATACTGACGTTTGGCGAGTCACAATTTTCATTAATGGCAGCCATAACTTTTAGGTTTGTAGGAATTTCGTTCCTGAAAAAGAAAGCGTGAACTTTTCTCCGTACTGCCGATAATATAAATTCATCGTAAATTTTTATCCTCGTATGCATGGCTACTTTTAGTGGGCGTTTTTTCCCCGGAGTTAAAAGCTTCCCTTTATCTTTTAATTCAGCTTTCATTCTGTGTATGCTGGAAGGAGAAACCAGTTAAGCTGGAAACGATCGCTATGACATCATTGTCAGATTTCACATATTTTGCAAAAAACATTCATAACAACCTTATCGGAACTTCCAAGTGGTTTTCCAGCCTTATGCGGTTAAATGTAAAAGAATCATTATTCGATACAGGAGCAGTATCCATTATTACGTGTATGAGGAAACGCAAAGTCCGAAAGAAAGAACAGAGAATGAATCGTCTTCCCGTTTTGGGGTGGAGGGAAAGGGTTGCTGCAATTTTTATTTTCTCCAAATTGTGCCAAAACATGCTTTGACCCTATTGGATATCAAAGCGATGATGTAATAAACACATCTTTCCCTAAATAAAGACGAAATGTAATATTACTGGGTACACATTATATATAAAATTCTAGATTAATTATATAAATATGTTGTTTGCATTTGACGATGAATTTAACACAAAAATGCAGTACTTAACTGACGAATTATTTTGTAAGGGCGGAAGGTTACAAGGCATAGCCTTTCCTCCACTGTCAGGTTAAGTTGAACAGGAGTATAGTAGCCATCGTGATACTCTTAGTCAAAATCTACAGATGATTCGGGGTTTGATTGGGCTTTGTGGAGGATATATGGTTTGAGGAGTTTTAGTTCGCACGCCCCAAAGATATATAGAAAATATACAAGTTGTAATAGATGATAGGAATATAAAAATAGTGGATAACACGGACTTTTTAGTTTTTTTGACGGATAAATTAAATTGTAATAGCCATATTAATAAAATAATTAAAAAAAAAGTAGGGGAAGTGGGAATTCTGAGAAGGATTTCAAAATTTTGGGTCATCAAAAATTAAAATTGATTTACATTATTCTATAATATATTGTCATTTGGCTTACTGAAATTTTGTATGGAAGACTTTAGCAAGAGTTCAAAATAATCTGCTAGATGCTTTACAAAAAAAAGGAGTTAATAGATACGTTGGATTGGAAAATAAATTACCAAATTATGTGATTTTATCTATTATATTCATAAATATTGTATTTTGATTGAAGTGCATGAAAGGTTAAAAGAGAATAAGAATTGTGAAATAATTAGAATCCAAAAAAATGAAAAAGATAATAAAAAATTAGAAAGTATATGGAATTAAAATTACCAAGGATAAGGATTGAAACAGGTAGAAGTGATATTAATTATAAAGGTTTTCAAATTAGTAAAATGAATTAACAGAGAAAAATGAATAATTTGAAATTGTTTAAAAAAAGACTTGGGGAAAACATTATTGTAAATCGTTGAAATAAAGGGATATTATTATGCAAATAATTCAGATAAAAATAGGGAAGTAAATAGCAAATTAAGAATTTATATGATTTGTATGTATATTAAAATTGTGAAAAAAAATTATGTGTGTATACAAATTTTTGTGAAATTTTTTGGATAACATCTGCCCAGTGGATATTTTATTTTGTTTTCTATTTGGTCTTGAGCGGCTTTTATCCTCAAGGGTATTTTTTGAGACCATCCACGCATGTGCATGATGAATTTGTTATGTAGCATGCAAATGTAGAATATTGATTCATGTATGTGTATGAAAAAGTTTTTATTTTTGATAGGGATGGGAGTTGTCTCTGAAAAAGTATGAAAATAATGCATGGGCCAAAAGGTTCAGGATCACTATCAAACGGTGAAAAACAAAGACCATCTTCATTGTTGATACTATGTAATATAAACTATTTTCTCTTCGTTCAGTGTGTCGTTTTATTTGGCAAGACCAAACTGCCTCTTTCAAGGAAAAAATAAAACAAAGACGTCGCTCCCAAGCCCACAATCAGGAGAAGCCCTTGACTTGATGGCAATGCGTTCCAAGCTCGAGGACCTACTGAACGCAAATAAAAAAAAATGTTTATTGCCCTCAAAGGAACCAGCACATAGTACCCTGATATGAGGGAGATGTTTGGGAACGCCAACGAAGATAAGTAAGATCATGCATATTCAGATTAGCATGGTAGAACAGTAAAATAGAAAGCCTGTCAACAGCCAAATTCGAAATAATACATAAAAGTAAGTTCAAGGATTTGCACTGGAAGACGTAACTTTTTAACAGAATCCACATAACTTGGAACTGAATAGTTTCAAATTTATTGATGATGTAATTTAAGACAAAGGCCCAAAAAGTTGCTTCATAGCGACGAGTTACCACGGTACTGATTGCAATAACACAGCTAGTGACGTAAGTAGCCCACATAACATTTCACTAATTTTTTTTCTGAAGGTGCAATATTATAAGAGCTTTCGAAGCTTGATAGACAATCTGCGAAATGCCATTGTAAGACAAGCCTGATCATGAGTAAAGCCTTATCAAGCCGAGCAAAGCCTTATCATGAGCGAAGTCCTATCAAACCTTGACAAGCCTTATGATAAGCAAAGAATTATCAAACCTTGGTAAGCCTTATGAAAAGGGAGGAAGCATTAAAGAAAAAAAAACTCTAAACACCAGACCATTTGCATATAAGAATCTTTTCGATCGTTTAAATTATCCGTACATTGAAGTAGCAGCAAACAGGAACACTAGATAGCAATGGATAGCCAAAGTAGTGTTTGTGCCACCTGAAGAACTAGAATGGCTAGAATGGTTGGTGTCATCTGAAGAAATGTCATGCAATGTTCAAAACCAGTCTCCTTTCCATACGTTGAACTGCGTTTCCACAATACCCCTGTCTTCTACTGCTTCAACCTGTAGTTTGCCAAACAAGATAAAGAAGAACAGTTATGTACATTATCGCTACCAAATGTGATACTTGGTGATAGTCTTGGAGACTCAGAACTGACATCATACATTGAACAATCCACATGCCGCTGAATCGAAGCGGAATTTAGGGTGTCACATCCACTTCCATCAGGGGAAGGGGCAACCATTGATAACTTATATAACTTCAGCTG
This sequence comes from Dysdera silvatica, assembly GCA_006491805.2. NCBI lineage: Eukaryota > Metazoa > Arthropoda > Arachnida > Araneae > Dysderidae > Dysdera > Dysdera silvatica. Next base: position 13,207,272 of record QLNU02014176.1, read on the forward strand.
AACAAGAACGCATGAGTCAAAGATTTAAAAGAAAAATATTATTTCCCACTACGGCACTTTGAACATGGAGATTGCGCAATCGCTCATTTACTTATTATCCTCCAAAATTTATATATGCGAATAAAGCAAAGATATACTTATTGTGCAGTTCGTCCCTGCAGGTTAAATTATAAAAATTATCAGAAAGGTTAACCTATCTAGGCAAATTCAACAGCAGCAAACGAACGCTCATAAAATTAATAGTTAAAGCCCACAAAATGCGGATAAGTTTAATCACAAAACTGCACTGGTAAACAAAAATCCACTTAATTTAAAACGGCCTCTATCTAAAAATGCCTTGTTCAAAATATTGAAAATAAGGAAAAAAAAAGTCCGAAAAATTGCTTTTCTTAAAATAGCATTTCTTTGGGAGGGAAATTGTTTGAAAATCTGCTGTTTTTAATGAAATTCGGGTTGTGCATCAGACCCAGATGTCGCTGTTTACCCTTAATAGTAATTAGTTTGAAGGCAAGGGAATACAGTTTATTTACATACAACAAAAACGGATTTTCTCCAAGGACTTTTTACGTTGTTCACAACTCTAACTATTGGAAAAAGCACATATCTAGCTCAAATGCATAGAGAACTCTAATCAGATTTTCAGAGCCACCAATGCAAGTAGGCACTGAGGAAGAAATGCATATTTGCAACGATTTCCATTGTTTTCTCCGTTACCCGTTAGTTAATGGCCAACGTATACATGAAATTCACTAGTAGGGACTCTAATTTGCACATATATGCATTCATGAATATGGCATTGAATTGACAAATTAATAATCACTGGTAATAATCGTTAAAGTGGATGGACACTGTACAATATAGATTACTAAAGCAAACAGTTGTTGATAGTGCAAATGTTCTCCTATGGTCTGTCTATGGCATTCAGTGGTAAATTCTTGCTGATACTCTATGCTCCATCGACATACGGTTTGCAAATCATTGGGCTTTTTTTTTTTTTGCTTAGGGACGAGTGTAGGTTGAACAGCTTTTTTTTTTTTTTAATTTCATGCTAACTAGTGAACTGGAGGCGTTGTTATACACAAGTTTGTAGATACACATAGTCAGACGTCGGTGTTGCTTTCTAATTGCGAATAAATTAGCCGCCTAAATTAGCAAACACTCTCTGGAAGTTAATTAGGGTTCGGCTAAATTAATTTCTCGGCTGCTGTTGGGGAATGGTGCTTTAACAACACGGGTTGGCGGGGCAGCTGGTAATGTAAGGCCGGGTCACAATTCTGAATAATGGCAATTGCTTGGCCCTGGTTGCTTAAACTGTGAAGGAAGTACAGCCAAGGAATTTATAAATTGGAAATGTAGCACCGCATCTCTGATACTCTAACATTACAATTAACTTGGAATTACATTACCACGCTCCTGATCGTAATGATACAACTAGTGACATACGTAGCCCGCATAACATTTCACAATTTTTTTTTCTGGAGGTGCAATATTATAAAAGCTTTCGTAGCCCGATAGATAATCTTCGAACTGCCATTGTAAGACAAGCCTTATGATGAGCAAAGCCTCGACAAGCCTTATCATGAGCAAAGCCTCGACAAGCCTTATCATGAGCAAAGCCTCGACCAGCCTTATCATGAGCAAAGTCTCAACCAACCTTATCATGAGCAAAGCCTCGACCAGCCTTATCATGAGCAAAGCCTCGACCAGCCTTATCATGAGCAAAGCCTCGACCAGCCTTATCATGAGCAAAGCCTCGACCAGCCTTATCATGAGCAAAGCCTCGACCAGCCTTATCATGAGCAAAGCCTCAAAGCCTCATGAGCAAAGCCTATAATGTCAAAGACTTGACAAGCTTTATAAGTGCAAAGACTGGCCTATAATGTGCAAAGACTTATAATGTGCAAAGACTTGACAAGCCTTATAATGTGCAAAGACTTGACAAGCCTTATAATGTGCAAAGACTTGACAAACCTTAACATGAGTAAAGCCCTATAATGTGCAAAGACTTGACAAGCCTTATAATGTGCAAAGACTTGACAAGCCTTATAATGTGCAAAGACTTGACAAGCCTTATAATGTGCCAAGCCTTATAAAGCCTTATGAGCAAAGCCTTATCACAAGCCCAATCTCATTCGAGGAAAAGCATATTGTTAGAAGAAAACGTGAGGTAGTGCGCTCACATCCTAAGTTGAGAATCCCATCCACCCAGAAATAAATCAAAGCATTGTATTGCATTAAAAACAGGCCGGTAGCTAGATGCTTGTAACAGGGGTGGGGGCTCAGAATGCTATAGGGGGCCTTTAAATTCGTAAATGTTTTTATGTATTTTATTAATATATTTAGTAATACTAAATATATAAGCAAACTAATATATTTAAAATTAATAAATAAATTTCTTAAAATAAATTTTGCATTAAAAACTTATAAATTTTAGTATACCTCTCTATAATTTCCATTATTCTTATCTTGAAGTAGATGAAGACTCAAACCTCTAAAGAACATTATGTACACAAGATCTACCATGAAAAGCTATTTTGAGTACATTTTCAACGTCAAAGAACAATTTGCATTGTTATGTAAAATTTTATACAAGACAAAAAATTTAAAATGAAATTCTGCAAAAATTTATTTTGAGAAAAGATATTTTCCAGAGGGGGCTCAACCCCTCTATCCCTAGCCTTGCTACGGCTCTTACTAAAAAGCAAAGATGTTTGCATCATGGTTCTGTGGGCGACTCCGTTTCATGCCACTTTCATAACCATTAAATTCGAACTATATTTGGGCCCGGCGGTGGTGCAGTGGTAACCCCTTTCGCTTTCGGTGCCATGAACCCAAGTTCGACTCCTAAAGATGCCAAAAAGGAACATTTACAGACTAACCGTTCACTGAAGTCCAGAGTTTGGTTCTCTAGGCCCTAAGAGGTTTGGACTCCTCGAAAAACTGTAGATCTCGGCACAGTGTGATTTCTACTCAACTTACGCCGTATAAGGAACAAAATAGGAAAGTAGGGTATTTTTCTGATATAAATACTGCGTAGTTGAGATTTGACAGATGTATTTTACGATTACGTATCCAAAAATCAACGAAGGCCATCTTTCTTGACCATGAGTGTATGTGGGGGGGGGCTCCATAACTTCAAATCAGAATCAAACCAAGACATTTGGGACACCAAACAAATGCTTACAGTCAAACTCTAAAATGAGGTTATTTACACGGATGCTCTTTTCATACTTACAGAATGATGAAAGATATTCTCTGTTTAGATTGCAGTGAAAATTTCAAAATAAAAATGTTTTGTACATCTACAGTCCCCTTCGCGCGTTCTGTGATTCGAAAATCCTTAGTTCGAATCCGGGTCGAAGGTTGTGTGTTTATGGCGAAAGGACCGAAAGGGTCATTTTGCGATCCTTGGATGGCCATTTCGTTCCAGACACAGTATTTCAGTTTGTGACAAAATTTGTGAATTTATGGAAAGAAATAATTTGATGGAATTGCTCAACACCCGCAGAGAAATGCAGGCCAGGACGGTACCACGTGTGATCCAAGAAAATTGATTGTAGGTGATTTGATTGTGTTGATACGGCGCAAGGAAAGTAAAGGTCATGTTGCGTCGTGATCTACAGTTTTCGGATGAATAGCAAGGGAATCGAACTCCGGATTACAATGGGCCTAAAAGCGACACAAATTCTACGATAACATTAAGAGTCGAACCCGAATGGATGGTCCGGTGGGCGAATGCGTTATCATTACGCCACCACAGGGCTAGTCAGGGGAGCAACATTTTCCCGAGGAAATGCACCTCTGGAGTCCCAGGGAACTATCCTACTCCTCACAACTACAGGTCGGTAAGTTTGTTTGTTTTTTAATATTAGACCCGGTTTAAAGGGCTGTTTACACACAATATTTTATTGTACGTTTTGTCTGAAAAGACAAATCCTATCATGTAAAACGTAGTGTGTAAACAGCCAAACGTACGTCTTATCCGATAGGAATGAAGTCCAAGGTCAAATCGGAGAAATGACGGGAATAATATCATTTTTTCGAGAACTGATAGGACTTTTGACTACTTTTAGCTACTTATAACCACTTTTTGGCTATTTTTAGCTACCAGAAGACGTTACCGTGTAAACACTTCACAAAACGTGACAGATAAAACGTAGGATAAGACGTTGTGCGTAAACCGGCCTTACTGGCATGCTAGGCAAATACGTTACCACTGCACCACTGTAAGCGCCTTGTGTTTGCAAATGTGTTTATGTATCTCTTATGTCTACAAATGTGGTTTTGTATATTTTTTATATCTATAGGCATAGGGTTATATGGGCCCGTGGGGCCCGAGCTCCCCCCCACCCCCAATAATTTAAAATAACTTACACATTATAGTATATGTAAAATTGGAACTGAACAAAATATTTGCGTGGCCCCTCCCCGATAATTTTGAAAACTCTACGCTGGTCTATAGATGTGTTTTTGTATATCTTTTGCGTCTATAAATATATTTTTTGTATATCTTTCGCGTCCATAAATATATTTTTGTATATCTTTTGCGTCTATAAATATTTTTTATATATCTTTTGCGTCTATAAATATATTTTTATATATCTTTTGCGTCTATAAATATATTTTTACATATCTTTTGCGCCTATAAATATATTTGTTTATATCTGTCGTGTCTCTAAATTTTTTTTGTCTACAAATTTGTGACACTATATCCCACGAAGTACTCAAAAACCATTTCAATACATTCGTTACTCAATTTATTAGCCAAGTTTCAGGTATTGTTACATAAAGTTTGAGCACCAGTTGATTAAAAAAATGGAGATTGCATTTTTTAAAAAAGTTTCCATGTTTAAAAATCTTGAAGGTGGTTTCTTCAGGAGCTTGATTAGATTTACACTAATCAGTTTCCTAATTATGATTTTGACGAACACGATGAAAGTAAATTAGAAATTTTTATGGTGACTGCCTTGTATCTTCTATGATGAAACCACCTATTGACGATACCGCTAATACTTTTTTTTTTTCTAATGTCCGTCATTTTTGGTTATCCAACTATCCGATGTTTGACAGTTTAGGCTACCTGATAAAGGTGGGTATTTATCACCCATTCGTGAGGAGACCAGTGGGGAGACTGATATCGCCCCCATATACACCCTAATTCTAATGAAAAAGATTATTATGTTGATAATTACACTAAAGTCGTCAATTTCCTTCTTCAGCGGAGGATTATTTACCGAAAGGCTTTGTAAGCTACAGCTTACGGCGGCAGATTTTCGACGAAAAGTTTGGTGAGCGGGAATTTGCAAAAGCGGGACTGAATTTTTTTCGCGACCAGTTGAATTAATTTTGAATTGTTAAGTTCATAGCTGTAACTAGACATTGGTAGACGGAGAGTTGCCAATGGCGCTGCGTCAAGAGAGGCTTAAAAATCGGATAATATGCGAATACTTGCAAAAAGACGAATTTGGAATAACCCCTTAGGGCGTCAAAGAATTTGACAAAAGCGATAAAATCTTTGTTATGCCTCTAGCTAAGTTTAGGGCTTCAATTAAAATTAAATTTAGTTAATTAATTTAAGATTAAATCGGAAAGTGTGTTCTTGTTAATTAGGGAGAAATTGGCTGGCTTTTCTTTTGATGCAAGTCCATAAAGTGGGACACGAAGCGTTCAAACTGCTTACGCGTATTTACTTTAGCTGTTTTCATTGCCTTTAAAATTGAACTCAACATCCGAAAATTATAAAATCTAGAAGAGTTTTGAAGCTATACGCTTTGCGTCAGAACCCTACCTCAAGAAACGGTGACTAATAAACATGTGTTCTGTTTAAAATATTGGAATGCGTCACTGGTCAATTTCTTATAGAAAACACAACACTATTATATATATATATGCATATACAAATTTTCATTAAGGAGGGGCCCCAAAAACTTGTTAAAGGGGACCCCGAGATTTTCCGTTATGCCACTTGTAATAGCTAAGCTTACGATGGCGGACGCAGGCTTTCATTTTGGAGGTGTCGACAGAATTTGCCAGGGTCTTGGAATAACCCCTTCATTTATCATGAAAGTTGGAATTTTTTACAGTAAAAAAATATGTTTTGTGGGATCATGACCCATGCGAACACCCCCCTGTGTGCCTTTTTATGCTTAATGGGTCTTACGACGGTTAAGTAAGCAAGCAAAAATTGACTATTTTGAATGGAAATTCAAACCTCTGTAGAACACTTACAACTGATCTTGGCATACAGAAATTATACTCTAATATTATATGAACTTCTGGCTTCATGAATATATATATATATATAAAATCTAAATTGGTTATTTAAAAAATAAACTTTTTTAATGTTAAGTATTTACACTTTTTTCAATTCATGTAAGTTTTGCGCGCATGATTAAAAAAACTATTTTCGCCAAAACTAATAAATTTCTATAGCAAAATAATAGTTATATACATAGATTTGTTTTGTTCTAGGATCTTTAAAAACTGTTAAATAGAAATATTTTTTAATAGAAAATGTTTGTTGTAATTTGAACGTATCATAATTTTTATACATAAAATTTTATTTTCATAAATAATGCTCAGATGTTGATTACTTAAGTTAAGAATGTGCAGTTGTGTCCACACAATATTTGTGAAAAATTTTATACTAATTGAACAAGTAGTTCTTTCTTTATGTTGCGCGCAAGTCCCAAAATTTCGTTTTGAGAAAAACACGTTTAAAGTTTAATTATAGATTTTTTTAATTAAAAATGTTTTCCTTTATTCAAAACACATCAGCAGCAAATGATGTACCTTCCTAGTCTTTAAGTGCCTCGTTATCAGCTTTTACTTGTCTTTCGTTTTGTCCTCCGTGCCTCTAAACTTATCGTAACATTACGGTTTTCCGTTGTAATTCGATGATAGTCGCCATTTAAAATGCCTTTTTTAATAGGACATTTAAGTATCGTGCATCACGTAGAAATCCATATCTTCGTAAAAAAATTGGAATATCTTAACAAATTTAGTACCAAAATGTTCAGAAATGTTCTTTCGTAAAAAAAAAAATAACCCCCAAAATCGAATTTTTGAAGCTCTAAGGGTCGTGAGACCTCTTAAAACATTTGATGCTAAAGAAAAATTAATGGACGCATTCGAGCAGACAAATACGTTATCATACAATATAGTACATCAAGGCATATATTAATACGTATTTGCTATTATCAGTTATTACCATTAGTGTTTTATATTAGACCGTGTGGACTGTTTAAGATAATTAGACGTAGCACTACGCAACTTAAATCAATACGCAGACGTCTACGTTGCTCAGCGTAGCAATTTCAGAAAGCACGTTGAAGCGAAACTACGCAAATTAACCGTACGTAGAACTAAGCAGAAGTCGACGTTAAGCGTAGTAACTACTCTTCTAACGTTCATTTTTGCTTATTAATAATATACATGAAACGCATTTAGGTAGCATCATCCAATCGGTTCCTCCCTTTAAAATAAATTTTCTACTTTGTAAGTGAACTGCCGCTGGTGGAAGAAATGGGATTTTCACTTTTCAAAATGGCGTCTCTCCCCTTTCCTCTCCCTCTTTCATCCTTGCTTTTGTCTTTAAATGCAAAACGACAAGAAAACCATTGCCCCAGAATCTGCTTTATGGGAGAGCAGTATAAAATTTACCAGGTGATTATTTTTAATCGCTTGTAATACAGATAATAAAATAGCAGAACCTTTAAAAACAACACTAATGAAAGCAGGAATCGACAGGCACAATTCACGGACATTATGATTGCTATTATTATCAGCGAAACATAAACAAAAGGGCATACTCTAGAAGTGAAAACAAAAACAAAATTACCCCTTCAAACGACTCTAATACGAAAGGATTCAATTACCCAAGCTACATACAAATCCACGAGTGTGGGGCCGAAGCTGTTAGTTCCAAATAGTACATACGGCGAGCCGTCGAAACCGGTAATTACGACGAAGTTTTAAGGTGCCGTTACGTTGAAACGCACAGATGACTACGCCCAGCCCAGAATCCTAAAGTGTAACCTTATGGACCTGAGAATGGGGTAACAATAATTGGTTATTGCTCCTTATTCCTTTTGATATTAGTTCCTGTTCTTTATCGGAAACAATGGAAGAGCATTAAGGAGCAATCTTCCACAAAGTCGATAATAACGTTCTCGGGAGAAAGTTTGGCGAAAAAAGCGCTTAATTTGGCTATTATTTGGTTCAAGCACAACTAAGGCACGTGACTGAGTTTCAGCAATTTGTCACGTGGGCTCACTCGACCATTTTTGATTCACACGGTAAAATAAACGCCCACCATTACTGGCCAGTAATAAGATCGAAAATCGATTCATCGATGAAAGAAAACATCAAATGAAAATATCGAACGAATGAATTTCAATACACCGATACTGCTTGAGAGGGGAAAAAAAGGCTGGAGCAACCATAAAGTTACCAAATACGTATATAGTCCTTCAAAAAATAATGCTTCCCACTCGGCGAGTCTAGAAAAGGTCTTGTATTTGTTCATTCTGGAGATCACACCCAATTTGTTTCATTACAAAAGCGAGGATCTTTGGAGCATCGGTTTTCGGGCTGAAATTTCATTTTCTTTTTATTACAAAGCACTTTCGACGGGAAATCGCCATTGTTATGCAAATTAACCCCTGGATAATTCACTTTAAGAGAGCTCTTCTGCAAACGATGGAGGGGAAGAAACGAATAATAAAGTGGCCTCAGTTTTTTCAATGGCCCAAACTTATTATTACCCTGAAAAAAACAGTCTGCTCTCTCAAAAACAGCCCGAGATCGAAAAAGAATGCTCCTGCATTTCGAATGGAATGGCGATTTGTTGCAAATGCATCCAGCTCCAACGAATATGGACCATTAAATAACAATATCTACAGTTCATCACGGCGATCTACTGAACGTAAAGAATAGATGATCTTGGCAAAAAAAATCTTTTTTTCTTTTTTTCATGTTCAGCTTCATAACAAAGATATGGCAAAAAAACAGAAAAAATATATTTGAATCACCACGATCAATCGGCATAATTTATGACATGCCAACCGTATTTGTTTGTTTGTTTTTTGGTTTTACGGCTCAAAGACTACAGTGGTCATGCTGCGCCGGGACCTACTGTTTTCCGAGGAATCCGAACCTCTTAAGGCCTGGGGAACCAAACCCCGGACTACAGTGAGCAGTGCGATCTTTTATGAGATCTCTGAGTAAGCGTTCTTTTTGCACTGCTGGGAGTCGAACCCGGATTAGCCGCGCAATAGGAGAACGCGTTACCACACTGCGCCACCGCAGGGCCCAATTAAAATAAGAAATGCTTTAAAAATAAGTGTATTTGCACATGTCCAATAGCTATCCTTGGTATCGTTTTTTTTTAAACCATAGTACAGTAGGAAACAAATATGAGAGTTTCTGTTGAGCACATTGAAAAAGTATTTACTTAAGAAAAGTAAACTGTAGGAAGCAATTTCGTTTAAGCGAAGTTCGAATAACCGGGGTTTAACTGCATTCTGATCTGCAGTAAGTGGATCTAGCTCCTATAATTTATATAATAATTGAAAAAAATAATCCACTACTTTCAAAGTAGGGTCTCTAATGTTATGCACAAGTTATGAACACAATTATGCTCATATTGAACTAAATATCTATGTAAAATGTAGACAAAAGGTATGGGCGGTAAATAGGTGAAAAACAGCTTATCGCGTCCTATTACTCCTCCACTTCTATTCGGCAGTCCCTACCTTGATTTGGCGACCTTTTATCTTGCTTTTACCGATAGTTAACATAAATTTGTTTTTACAATCCAATGCCTATGTAAGCTTTAATTGTAACCGTCCTGTACAGGGCCTTAGTTAATGAGGGGCCCGGGGCAAAACATATTTCATACATATACAAGCCCATATAGAGCCCATACATATACGAGTAAAGAAAAAAACTGGAATAATGTATGATCACTAGATGGTACTAGATGCGAGAGTCGAAGCAAAAATATTTTTGGGGAAATTTTTAATATTACAAAAATTAAAAATTTGAGAATTACGCTTCGCCGAGCACCAAGAAGCGCAGAGCCCTGCCTAAGGGCGGCCCTAATCCTGTATATGTGACAAAAACGTAGATTCTATCTTACGTTTGTTGCAGCGCAAATACCTCTATTGATAACACACAAAAAGCAGTAATATGTTGGTTAATATTGTATTTTACATCGACGAGATGAAATTAGCGGAAACGCCATTTAATGAACTTGCTTGTCTGTTCTGTATCTCGGCATCAGGGAAATTCCGACACTTCAACCGCGGTGAAGACGGGGAAAAAAAACGACGCAGAGCTGAGTAAAGAGGAGAAAAGAAAGAAATGGCTCCTGAGGATTTGTTGCGGACCAGAAATTGATTTTTCGTCGTTTTCCCTTCTTCCTTTCATCCTGACGTCGCCTTTGGAAGTTTGGTTGCTACTTCTCACGGAGGTTAAGACAACAATTATCTCGGTCGATAGGAAACGTTGTTGTGTCAATCCAAGAAGTAAAACCAAGTCATAGAATCTTTGGTATTTTGGGACGCATTCCTCCATACATCGAAACTCCGTGTTCAAAGAGATCACTTTGGAGAGCACTCAAATGAGTCAAGGCGTGCATAATCGGTGTGTTGGTGGCGTAAATATGGAAGAAAAATCTCCGAAGAGTTGTCGACAATGCCGTAATTGTTTGAAGGGAATGTCACTTGCTCCTTCAAGCAACGCCTGAAACACATTTCGTTCTAAAATGTGTTGATAGGGGACGTCGAGGGGACATTTTAATTTTGCCAGACGAAAGGTTCTGCTACCTTTGATCTATATTATTGAAAACTTAAAATTTTGAGATTATATCTCGACCCATTCATAGTTAGTACGTGGGCTCCCACAATAGAAACACCATGTTCACTTCGCAGGCTTTCTTAACTGTTGCCACTTAGAAACGCAAGGAAAGCAAACTTAAGTTTAATTTCTAAAATTGGCAAAATGCCAAGTTGTTTCCTTTTATATATTCACCACATGTGCATAATTTCACTTTCCGTATCTGGCAAGATGAATTTTATAATTATAATTTTACTTTTTTTATTTGGCAACGTTTTATGTAATTGTTTTGCGAATTCTGAAACCAAACCAGTCTTCAACTGAACATCAAAGTGTAAACACGTACCACGAAGGCTCCGCGAAAATGGCGTACTAAATTTCTTTTAATGTTGTATTTAATTATTTATCTTTCTCGCGTGTTAATTATTCTAAATATTTAAAATATTAATAAATATTATTTAGAACTGGATGGAATTTCTGCTTTTCTTCAGTACGTATTTCCTCCATTTGTGGGGCTGGCGCAGTATAGCCCAGATGCTCTTGCGCCATAAAAAAGCCAAACAATCAATCAATCCTCCATTGGTGACCTTGGACTAACAAATTAAAATCTCCTGAACCGCATCTATGCCACAATGATAACTTTTTCTACAGAGTGAAAATTTTCTGATATACATCTACGCTCCAACGATGGAAGAAAACCCTTCTTTGCAAGTAATACGAAAGTTCCGATATTTTGATGCCCTATAACATTTGCATTCCAAAGACTGACGGTCTATTAAAGCAACACTAGCGACAATCAGAAAATTAATGAAAAATTCTCCATCCTGAGGAATAATCCAGTAAGTAATTACATTTTATTCGTAAACTAACAGAAATTTCGGCAAAATGGGAAATAACGGCAAAACGATACCGTCACTACTATATGACAACAATGCCCTCGCCAACGACAATAACGCTTTCGCCAACAAAACTCAACTTGTGGTCAACAACTCTAACGTCAAAGCCAAGGCATCGACAACTTATACAAACTACGCAATTTTATGCGTATATTTTAATATTTTTTATTTAGGAATTTGTTGGCTATAATTTTTCTAATGCTCTTAAATTATATGATATCACTTTAGTATAGTACTGAAAGTGGGCTAGCATTTACATACTATATACAAGGCCTTGAAAACAGCGATGGAACAAGTCCATTTTTGCTCAAAATGAGATATGAAAGGATTTGCGTCCAACGAACCGCCAGTTTCGTTTCGGCCAAGAGTAATGTGGTGCCATCCTGTAACCAATTAATTACACTACTGATATATACTAGTGTTATAGGCAACAAGGTAACACCAGACACAGGATGAACTGAACTAAAAATTTCGTTTTTGCGATTTATACCACTTTTGTTTTTAACGCCTTATATAGCACAAAATAAATGTGCCTTTATAATGACAATGCAGGATATTATTTGCCCTTATAATGGCAATGCAGGATGCTTATAATGACAATGCATTATAATGCTATTCAGGTTTGTATTACCGGTTTCGATTATTTATGTGCTTTTCATGGGAAGGAATGGTATACGACTGTATTTAGAAGTTTGCAGAAAGAAATCTACGCTTTCCATTTTGCCTTATAACTGAATTTGGCGATGAATCTTCGTTTCCAGAATAGGACGACGCCAAATCATCCACAAATGGTGATAGAAACGAGAGACTTGGGCCACCTTCAATGACGATATCTCACTTTGAACGACTAGGCTGTAGACATATACAATTAAATCTAGGAAATGTAAGCTGAAAATGGAAAGTGTATGAAGAAATTATATTTCAACGCGTATGTGAAGAAATTATATTTCAACGCGTATATGAAGAAATTACATGTCAAAGCGTCCGAAATTATTTTTTTCAATTTTCATTGAATTTTTTCTAATTTCTTTAAATTAACTGGAAAGTTTGAGAGACCTTTTACACTTCTCAGTTTCAATGCCCAAAGTGCGTGGATCATTGTTGCCTGAAAACAATTCATTTAATAATTTTATTGACGCACTCGTTTGTCACCCCCATTAAACAGGGGAGACCCTCCCAATGGTATGGTAGGACTCGTGCCACTTACCTAACCATTGAATTTGGAGCTCGATTTCCTCGGCAGAATAGATGGGGGTTCCTCGAAAACCTGTAGGTCTCAGAACAGTTTGACTTTTACCATCCTTGCACCGTAAAACACGACTAACCTCAAATTTGAGCAAAACTTGCAAATCAAACACAATCTGTCACAGAAGTCCAACAAAGTTGTTTGGTGTGAGCGCTCACCGTCTGTTGCAAAGGATAGCGACAGCTGAATTGCTGCTCCCAGGTGAATGTGTCAATAGATAAAGAATAGTAAACGCTACGTCAACGTTTATGTCACAGCACTGACGTTAGTTGACGATTCACCTACGATTACCAGCTGATGCAAGCCTGCAATAATGGAAGATTTACCGTAGCATTTCAAAGCGCTTTCTGGCAAGGACGTACGCTTGTAATAGGACATTAATCTCCCAGCAATAACCGTCACCAAATCGACCGTAGAACCGTCCGTGACGTTGGCAATTCCATAGCGGGCCATTAAACGTGAGGACACGGGTGGAATATTGTATATAATGACATATTAGTATTTTTTTTTTCATTTTTCCAGTTTATTTGCCTTTGTTTTATTCCTGCCGTTTCATCAACAGCAGCAATTTCATACAAAAATCATCCAAAAAGGCCATACCGAGCCGGGGGGGCAGACTGGGCCGGTGCGCCCTCATGGGCGGTAGTCCTCGCGCCCTCTGAATATCCAAGGTATGCGCCCTTTGAGAGGACCCAGTCCCCCCCCCCCTTATACCGAATACAAGGCAAATAAGATAGTCGCCTTAGCCTAAACGTTTAAGAGGGCGCCAGATGAAGTATGGTCGGCGTGTATCGACTTGTTTAATTAGACATTCATGTCTTAGAATTAAAAAAAATGTAATTACTAATTTAAAATAATAATTAGAAAGAAATATACATCATGGGGCTTTGCGGGATATTCCGCCGCGTCTGTTTATTAAAAACACTTAACGTTTCACTCCGTGCTATGATGTACATTAAGAGATGCCGTGAAAATCTTCGTGAATGTAAAAACAAATACTTTTTTTGATGGGGTATGGGGGGACGTCATGATGTGTCTTTGCCTTGGGTATGAATATTTTTCGGCATGGTCCTGTATGGATAACACTTGCTTTACGACCGTGTGGTTTACCATTCCCACTCTTAAGCTTGGTTTGCATTTGAATAGTAAACAAGATAGTAGCTGACATAGCTACTATCGTAATGTAAGCACTTGGTACAGTACTAGGTGCAGCACTAGTTTTAGTAATTGAGATAGGATAGTGGATTTGAAGGCAGGCTATTTACTAGTCCAAAAAGCTGTTCCCACCAAAGGCGGACACAGGGGTCATGACCCCCAAAATATATTTTTTCACTGTAAAAAATTCCAACTTTCATGATAAATGAAGGGTGTTATTCCAAGACCATGGCAAATTCTGTCCTTGACTCCCCCCAAAATGAAAGCCTGTGTCCGCCCTTTTTCCCACCATCATTGTTTTACTGTGCACGGACTCTGGCGCCGACTATTACGCGTAGGCAGGAAGTGGACAAACTTTGGAACTAGTAGTAGTCAAGACACTTTGCCGTACTTTACGCGCGCTAACTTGTTTTGCTCACGAGACGATAGTGTCATTTTGTGTGTAAATACCTCCTTATCCTGGTTGCAGGGGAGTATAGTAAACGAGGTAGCTCCTGAACCTAGTGAGTACCTCAGTTACTATCCAAATATAAACCAATCTGCAGACTTTTCTGCAGAAATATTCCTACTGATTTGATGTGTGCTGGAACGTTAGATGGTGTGAAAGCATTTACATGAACGTCACCTTATACCAGCACATTTAATAACCATCCGTCTATTAACGCGTCTTCTACATCAATACACTTTTCTTTAAAAAAAAAAAAAATTTTATTCAACCTATTTACAGTTTGATGATACATTCTGTTATGAGATACTTTTAACGTTACGTTGAATAGTTTCGAGGTTAAAAAATCACATCTATTATTACACGCATTTTCCACATCGTTTCACATCTATTATACATAGATGAACTTACTGAGAACTCCATCTAAATTTACTGACACTTGATAACCAACTTACTTTCACAGCTTACTAAACTTACTGACGCTTACTTCACAGCTAAGTTTGCTAAGAATGGAGCCCAGCCAAGGGAGTTCGAAGAAAGGGAGGGAAAGAGAGAGAGATGGACAGTAATCATAAATACTATAATGGAGGTCATAATGTGTAAATTATCCATTAAAAACTACACTAATGTGATTATCGATAGAATTCAAAGTTCGAGAACTCAGGGATGATTATGAATTTTCCTATAGAGCCACTCTTCATCGTTCGCACACTGTTCACTCTTCATTTCGTCTTTTTAATTGTCAACAAAATCAAAAATCAACTTCGATTGTGATTAATGCAGTTGAACTTCGTTAACGCAAAGTACTTTTAACAAGAACTGCTTGATGACTCCATGTCAAATCTGAAAGACTTACGATCCCATCCTTTCTGTGCAACGCGAACCACTTTCAACATTAATTAATTTTTTGGTTGGCTATATTTTTAGGACGAAAGGAGAGCAAAGGCCATTCTGCGCCAAGAACAAATATTTTATCACCATGAATGTTCGCGTCAATGAGGTTCGACAGTAATTACTTCATATTACGGTGAATAAAAAATACGACATTCTCTCTATTTTACACCATGCGCAGGTAACTGCGTTCGACTGTTGAGGTGTTTGTTTATTTCAGAACGCATAAAAAGTCTTCGCTTTACGAGAACGAACTAAGAATACATTAACTCGCAAGATTAAATACTACTCGTGTATATTTTCACCATCCTCATATACAACTACTTTTCTTCTGTTTATCCATTCACTCTTAGAGATCTTTCTAAATATTTGCCTTCATGAAATCCCCTTAAATATGTGGACTACGCATTTCGCTCGTCAGTCCTCTTTTTTCAACCTTCAGTCAATGTCTTAATGTGACATTTGTTTGATAGGTAAAGCATTTCTAGCAAGCGAAAAATGAGACACGGAGTATGACGTCAATATAGTGGTCCAGCCTGTTCCGCGTATTTTCATCAGCATACTTGACGTTAACCTCCGTTCCATTCCATGCAAATACTTTTACGCAGGCCTATTTCGTGTATATTATTTACATTTGTAAATAATATACACGAAATAGGCCTGCGTGTATATTATTTACATTTGTAAGCAAGCTTTTACTAATAACTGTTTGATTGCAGGATGGCTATTGGAATATCTGACATTAAAACTAAACCGAAATATCTGTCTCATGAGTCATGATCAAATACACATCGACTTTGATAGTAGACATAGATAAGAGAGGGACATAAACATTGTGTCACTCTACCTCTTCTTTAGCACTTTTTTTAATTTAAATAATGGAGATATATCGCTTAATGACGTAATGGTAGAGCACAGCCAGTATACATATATATACCACATACATACAGGGTGTTCGGTTACCACGTGTACAGACTTTAAGGGGTGGTAGGGTATACCAAAATAAGTAATACGATTTTTCTTTTTTTCGGAAGAGGTTTCTTTACCGAGTTACGACCCAAAAATCGTTTGGTGGATGGAAACTGGAAACGTTGATGCTAGCACCAATCTCTGCATGTGGGCTGTATTTTTTCGATTACGTGTTCTACCACACTGAATATTAAAGAAAATGTCTTTTTTTATTCGTTTCTGTCGATTTCTCCATCAAGCTCGATGCATACATCTTATGGAGGCTGTTGTTTATCGACTGAATTATGCTGATGCTTTATCCTACATAAACCATGTCTGTTTTCTCGAGTTTTTTCTTCGCTACTAGAAAACGAATAAAAAAGGACATTTTCTTTAATATTCAGTATGGTAGAACACATATTCGGAAAAATACAGCCCACATGTACAGATTGGTAGTAGCATCAACATTTCCAATTTCCATCCATCAAATAATTTTTGGGTCCTAACTCGGTAAGGAAACCTCTTTTGAAAAAACGAGAAACATGTGTTGCTTATTTTATTATAACCTACCACCCCCTTAAAATCTGTACAAGTGGTAACCGAACACCCTGTGTGTGTGTGTGTGTATATATATATATGTGCGTGTGTATGTATGTATATATATAAAATTAAGATTTGTATTTACTTCTTAACAAGATTTCTAAGGAAAATTTCCCATATTAATAAAAATGTTATACTGCATAAAACTAACTGCATTCAATCCTAAAACTGTTTGTAATACTAAAACTGAATAATGAACTATGTGATGTACACCAATACAAAATATTTTGCACTGAGTAATTACTATGCCCCAAAGCATTAGTGCCACTACGCAATGGAAATACCCTGAAAAACGCCCTGGATGAAAGCAGTTTCTTTTAATAATATAAATTAGCACAAGACAGTATTTAGAGGTTTACTTTCCAAAAGAAATAGGAGTTTATGCTCATACCGAGATATTTGAAGACCTGAAAAGATCATTGGTCTTTAGTTGAGACCGGCGAGTCCCTACAAGCATGCGCAAAATATTTTGGAAAGCTCCACCAATCTTTCCTCGAGACCTGCAAATCCTTTGAAAATACACAAAATATTTTCAGAGGATTCAGCAATTTTTATTTGAGGCTAGCTGATCCTTCAGCAATGCGCAAAATACTTCTGGAGGATGCACCAGCCTTCGCTGAAGAAATTCTTACGCACGCATGAATACACTGAATATATTTCATTACATCATTAATTCTTGGGACTTTTTAACAGCCACAAAACTTCTGCCGCTCTTGAATCACATCTTTGACTTGTCATTATTAAATAGCATTGGAGAGACGTCCGCAGTCGCGCAACGAACCTCAACAATTCCTCCGCATCTGCCTTTGTTGGGATATAGAAGAGTTAAGGGGGGGGAGGTCATTATCGAATGAGTAGAGGATGAAGAATTGAAGAGGAAGGACGCAGTCACCGCCGAGTTATCGATGGGGTGGGTGGCGGGCAGGACGATAAGACGTCGTCTGCAAACTCATGCAGAAAATCGATTCTGAACACAAATGTTATTAATGAAAAGAATCGATAACGGCCTCCCCACAAAAAATCAATAAGAACCATTGAAGAAGATTGCGAGGGAGAGAATTGCGGAAAATTTCGGTTAAAAGTTTCTGAATTTTAGATGGAACTGCAACCATTACATAAGGGACTAGGCATAAAATGCAACCAAAGTCAGTCAATTCCTCATAGCGCAAATTGTTGCGTCAACTCTCATATAGACACTCCCTTAACAGATACCTTGTAGATAAAACATGCATTGACCATCCACTTCTTACTACATTACAGAACACACACGTTACTGCAAATTTAAAGTTTGTTCCAGTGACCGAGATGGGAATTTTTCTGGTATTGGTATTCCCTATTGGTAAGAACGTATGTATCACGGGAGAGTCTTTCGCGCTTATTATCAGAAAGCACATACATAAAGGTAGTCTTACGATCAGAACCTGTTTAAATATTCTAAACCGTAATTCATGGAAAAGGTCCCTGATGACTATTTTAGCTTTGTATGCTTACGTACATTCGAATTATTATTTTATTGTATTATTATAATATTTATTATTATTGTATTTATTTTTATTATTGTATTAATATGACTATTATTATTTTAAAATAAATTCTATAAATAAGAGAGAGGAAAAAGGAATATTTGGAAAGTGGAACGTGGCAGAGAGAAATGAAGGAGAAAGGATTATAGATCATGCGGTGGCATTTTATTTAGCGATTGTTAATACTTTCTTTGAAAAGAGGGAAAACCAAATGATCACTTATAGAAGTGGAGACAGAACTAGCCAGATTGACTATGTTATGTGTCGCAGAAGGCATCTCAAGGAAATAAGAAACAGTAAGGTGATTAGTGGTAAGAGGGTTGCGGCACGGCATAGACTGCGTGTAATAGATTTGGAACTAACAACTAGTAAAAACATGAAACGTTCAAGGCAGAGAGAAAACAGAAGATAAAATGGTGGAAACTGAAGGAGAATGATCTGGGAAAGGAGTTCAAAGAAAAGGTGCTAAAAGAGATAACGTTGGCGGAAGATTTACCAGAATGGTGGAAGTTTAATAGTTATATTATAAGAAAGACAGAAAAAGAGGTGCTATGAAAAACATCAGGAAAAGAACCGCCAAATATAAAGGAGGCATGGTGGTGAATGAAGAAGTAGAATCGGCAATAAAACATAAGACAGAGATGAAGAAAAGATGATACCTAACAGGTAGCGTGGAAGATAAAAAAACATATAAATTGGTAAATAAAGAGTCAAAGAAAACTGTGGCAAAAGCAGTGGAAGAGGTGTATGAAGAAATGAAAAGAAAAGATGGGGGAAAGGAATTTAAGAATAGCTAAAGTGAGAAATAAAGGGTCAAAAGACTTTACAATGATTAGGCAGATAAAAGATGATAGGGGAGTGAAAATACGGGAACAATTGTGGATTAGAGAAAGACGGAGAACATGTTTTAGTAAGCTACTAAACAAAAAAAACCAAGAGTATTAATTGATGATGAAACAGTAATTGAAAAAGAGGTGGGGGGAGATAGGCAGAAATGAAGTTGAAATGGTGCTTAGGAAAATAAAGAACCTGACAGCAACAGGTATGGACCAGATCCCGATAAAGGTATGGAAGAGCTTGGGGATGAAGGAATAGATATCCTGTGAGACCTTACGAAAAAATTGTGGCAACAGGAGAAGATACCGTATGAGTGGAGAAAGAGTATTGTTGTACCAATATATAAAGGTAAAGGTGATGTGCAAGAATTTGGTAACTACAGAGGAATAAAGTTGATGTCTCATTCACTGAAGATATGGGAAAGAATTGTGGAAATGGGGATTAGAAAGGAGACAGATATAATAGCTGAACAGTTTGGTTTTATGCCAGGCAGAGGAACAACGGACGCTATATTTGTACTGAGGCAGCTCATGGAACGATGTAGAGAGATGCGAGCAGAGTTACATATGATGTTCATAGATTTGGAGGAGGCATATGATAGAGTACCTAGACAAGAGATATGGAGGTGTATGAGAGAAAAGAGAGTATCGGAAAAGTATGTAAGACTTGAAAAGGAAATGTACGGAGGAGTGGTAACGCAGGTTAGGAGTAGTGTAGGTTTGACAGAAGGGTTCCCGGTAAAGGTTGGACTGCACCAGGGTTCAGCTCTCAGTCCTTACTTATTTGATCTGATAATGGATGTTTTAGTGAAAGACGTAAACTGTAATGCACCATGGAGTATGCTGTTTGCAGATGACATTGTACTATGTGAAACATCCTGTGAAAAAGTAGAAAGGAAAACCGAGAAATGGAGGAGAGAGGTTTGAGAATAAGCAGAACAAAGACAGAATATGTGGCACTAAATGGAGAAAGCGTAAGTAGCATAGGTCTACAAGATGAAGGATTACCATCGGCACAAAAGTTTAAGTGCCTTGGATCATTTGTAGGCTGAGATGGAGTTATGACCACAGAGATACAACACAGAATCCAATGTGGGTGGTTAAATTGGAGAAAGATGAGTGGAGTGCTCTGTGATAGGAAAGTAAGCGGAAGGATGAAAGGAAAATTGTACAAAACTGTGGTCAGACCTGCAATGTTATGCGGGGCGGATACGTGGCCAATTACAAGAGCGCATGAAAGGAAGATGGAAGTGGCTGAGATGAGAATGTTGAGGTGGATGAATGGTGTTACAAGGAGGGATAAAATAAGGAATAACCTAATTAGAGGTACGGTCAAGGTTGGACCCATAGGAAGAAAAATACAAGAACATAGGTTAAGATGGCTTGGGCATATGGAGCGGAGAAATGAGGAATATGTGGGAAAGGTATTGGATAAGCTGGTGGTAATGGGTAAGAGGAAGAGGGGAAGACCACGGCTGAGATGGAAGGATAAAGTGACGGAAGATCTGGAAGAGTATGGATGGAGTAGAGAAGAGGCATTGGATAGAAAATTGTGGAAGGGAAGATTAAAGGACCATAACGCCATCCCCATATAACATAGGAAATGGCAAAGAGAAATATTATTTTATAATCATTTTATTGTAGTATCTATAAAAATACGTTTTTACAACTTTAATATTTTATGTTATATTAATCGTCTATCACCATTTGGATTGAAAGTTCATTTTAGTTCTTATACTTCATTCGTCTAAAAAAACTCTGTTTAATCTCTGTAAGTAGGCTTTCATAGATAAATATAGATTTAAATAAACTTTAATTTTCGTACTAAATACTTTAAGTAACCTACCATTTATTAAAAGCTTAACCTATTAACTTACATTGCATCTCACTTATTCTTTTGCATACACTCCTTTTTTTTCCTTACATATCCACTCCCTTTTTAACCTTATAATATATGCATTTATTTTATTACATTATATATATAGTACAGTCAAAAACATATTATAAACAGTGAAAATAACTATCAGTGTGAAATATATAAACCTTAACTATAAATTATTTAATTCAATCTATCAAACAAATTTTATTCATGTATATCATGTACAAATAATGGTATACAAAGGATACAAGTTAAAACCAAAGATTTAAAATTAAAAACACCTGCACGCGAGGCGACTAATTTGTTTGGTGCTCCAATAAATAGTCTTTTATCGTAGTTTTGAATTTATTTTTCAGTTTTATTTCTTTAATTTCAGTGGGTATTGTGTTCCAGAATTCGATTCCATAATGATTTATATTATTTTTACCTATGTTCGTTCTAATTTGCATTTTTTTAGTTCGCTTTTTCTCTTGCATTATAATTGTATTTAATTTAGATTCAGTATTTGTGGAACAAATACATACGACAGCAAGGTTTCCTCCATACTGCAGAACATCAAGAAAATCCCTTTGGAGATAGAAAAAAAGGGCAGTCATCCCTTCCTTGTAAACAATATCTCTTTCACAATGATAAAGACAAAAATGATCAAAACATATGCTTTCGAAAACATTTGCACATGTATACCTCTTGTAGGAATGAAAGGTTTCTGTTTTTATACAACGGTTTCTCACGTGTTATAAAAATTGCCATTAATTGTTGAAACACCCTTCTTTTTTTTTTTAGGCATTGAACAACACACTTTCCAATACCATTGTATAGTACAAATAAATTCGGGGCGTCCCCATGGGAGCAGGTTTTACGAATTGTCTGGCAGACTTGTTTCTCAGACTTGTGTCTACACTTCTGTGAAAGTGAAAGCATGTATCTCTAAAAATAAGATACATAGATGACATCGTTTTCAATTGTGCTGAATTTGACGAAACCTGCAAAGGTATTTACTCAGGGACTGTCTTGGGTTGAAAAGGACATCTCAAGATTCCATCCCTTCGGTGAAAATGGCTGTCTAGTTGTTTTCCATATATCTTGAAATTTCAGATGCATAGCCATATCCAATTAAAAAAAAATCTTAAACTATATACAAACGTGTTTTTTTTCCTTGGACAAAAACTGCGATACATTTGCAGGATGAGGAAATCCCCTCCATCTTTCCGATATTTTTTACCTTTTCTACTGATGAGATTAGAAGAAATAGTCTGAATATAAAGGGTACCAACATGCTAGAAAGCACGTCACAAAAACATTTAAATTAAAAAAGTTTTGTGCCAAGGCTTCAGCGGACGGATGGACGGACGGACACACACTCTCTATCTATATATAGAAAGTAACTATACGATAAATATATATCGCAACTTTTAGCATATAAATCATCTTATAAATAATGAAAAGTAAATTTTAAAAAGCATTCACTTGTTTAATGAGCTCAACGAAACTGGTAACGGCCGTTATTTGAGAGAAACCAAGAAAAAGGGGGAAGCACACAATTGAAGACGAAAAAAACATAATTCGCATTGAAAAAACATATAGCATTGAAGGAAAAAAGTACCTTTAAAAAAACAGAAGAAATCAGAAGCAAATTTAATTAAGATTTAACGATGGAGTGATGGGTTATTTTTATTTCCACCAGGCCGTGCTAAGACGACCTCTGTTTCTAATACCCAGGAACTTGTCTTCCTTATTAGGACATCTCCGATGGGTTATTATTTTGTTGCTTTCGTGTCTTTTCCACAATAAGCTGGGTTCTTGGGAGCGCGGTAGCCCAGAAAACGCCGCGAGCCACGCGGGATGCTTCAGAGCGTTGTCATGGAAACGTCCACTCAACATCCTTCGTCAATCTCCGCGGGAAAGAAGAGATAAGGAAAAAGAAAAAGACATCGCCATTCAATTTCTATCTTCGAACCTACGTTGGCATTCTTTTATGCGCTGAGTTGATATCCCTTGGCCCAATCTTGGTTAATTATGATCCTCTCTCTAATTACTGTTAATTAAAAGTGCATCATTTAATGCATGGCTGTTTAATTATGCGCATTCTTTTGTTACGGCGATAAGGAAAAATACTTTCTGCACTATGTGGACCTTCAAAATACTTTTATATCTTTTGTTTTGTTTTTCCACTATTTCCTGGATTAGGCTTAATATCCCTATTCTATTCCAATCAGTCATCCGCCTCCTCCCTTTCTTCCCTAACTTTTCTATCCTTTGATTTATAATTCAGGTATTGCTTTGGAAATTATATCTCAGATAGTTATTTCAAATATTTTTTGCTTTTCTCTACAGAATCTAATTCTTTACTTATGTTCTATAAGACGATATACTCGTTGCGTATATTTTGCACTTTTTAATATTTATAATCGATCATCTCTCGGATATTTTTCAGTGGTCACTCATCCCATGCGTTTCTCCAAATTCCTCTCTAAAGAATATTTGTGCTTACGGCGCAAGGTCATCTAAGGTCATGGTGTGCCAGGACCTGCAATTTTCCGAGAAAGCGGGGCCTCCGTCACGAAGGAAACCAAACACGGCACGCATGCCATGACACCACGGAAATCGAACCCGGTTTAACGGCACGACAGATGAACTCTCATATTACTAGGCCACCGTAGGGAATTTTTAATCAAAAATTCCCTAATATACTACACGCACTGATTAAATTGAAAATAAATCCCTCTCTCAGCATCCCACATAAAAGAGTGTGTTGTGAGTATTAAGGCGCAAGGACAAAGGGTCATACTGAGCCCGGACTACAGTTTTCCCGAGGAATCCGGGCCTCTTAAGGTCTCGGGAACAAACCCCCGGGTTACGGTGAGTAGGCAGTCTGTAAGCTTTATTTTTTGGCACAGTTGGGAATCGAACCCGGGATAATGGTATACTAGGTGAACGCGTTACCACTGCGCCACCGCAAACCCTCCTTACATAGAAAGTAAATGCAGAATGTTTGATTAGAAAACGTTTATTCTTCATAGGGACATTTCGGTACTCGTCTTTGAGTATGATATCGGTTGGTTATATTTTTATGGCGCAAGGACAATCATGGTATCGGAATTTAATTCAAAATTGTGCTGTATTACGGCACGGGTATATTAAGATGGCTTGGGAGAACGAGGAAGAAGATAACGGGTCGCTAATGGGTATCGATGTGTGCATTTCCATCCCCTTCACAATGAGAAAACAAGCAAGTGAAAGAAAATCGCCCAAAGTCGATATTTAAATTTAGCGAGTTTCAATTAACATTAATTCGCAACTCTCTAATCCGCAACTCGATAATCCTCCACTCTCTAATTCGTAACTCTCTAATTCTCAAGTAACTCGGTAGGTTTTCAGCATTAACAATAACCATCATTATTGCATTTACGGAAGACCTTTACCTTACCCTTTTTATTGCGTATAGACAGGCAGACAGGAAAGCCAAAAGCAATAGCGGGTTCAATATCTATTGAAACCCGCTAATAAAACGAGTATGATGTCCTCTAGAGTGATCCATAATACGCCAGTTAAAGCAAACTGTACTAATCTATTAAAAGTTTGAATTTTTGAACTAAACGATACTTTATCGCAAAATATTTGAATTATTTATCAATTTGTTAACGATCCCCATTTACTTTTAATTATCTTAATACATTATTAATTATCCCAAATTCCGATATTTATTACATTGGTTTTAAGCCTAGAAATTTTTCAGGTTAATGAATAACAAAATGTTGCTTTGACGCATACAGAAATTACGCATCGTTTCAAATACATTATCTTTAATAACAAACGATCTACTTGTATCGCCAAAACAGTTTAGTTCGTCTACAACATGGTTCCCACTCTTTTGTCCTGATGAAATTCAAGGACTTTTCAAGGACCAAATGACGTTTTTCAAAGACCTCACATTGTCAATCGCAATGTACATAAAAATTAAAAATGCAATTAATATTGAAATTAGAGTGTTTGATTATGTTGCTCCTTTTCAACTTGGCACACTGCTAGCAAAAGTTACCCTTTCTACATCCCTTGTATTAGCCATGTTCAGTGGGCGGGGAGGAAGGGGCGTGTCCAAAGCGCTACGAGCTTTGTTCCGGAAATAAGGAGAAATACCTTTTTTTTTATCTTTGCAAAAACTTAAAAAAGATTTTTGAGAAAAATTCAAGGACTAATCATACTTTTGTCAGTTTTCAAGTACTTTTCAAGGGCTCCTACTTGATCAAAAAAATTCAAGGACTTCCCAAGGATTTTCAAGGACCATGGGAACCATGCTACAAAAGTATGTTTCCGCTATTTATTAGAAATCCATCTAGAACATAAAGTTCTGAATATTTAAGCCTAAATGATCGAAACAGCTAACGTAGAAATTATGCTTTGGCTACATTCCAATATAAATAATTTGAAAAGAAAGGATACTAATCATTTTTCGTAAAGATGCGAAAAAGATCGTAATATTTTGAGACGAACAAAATCTCGTAAATATTTTAAAGAGACTGAAATGTTTTTGTCGTGTTTTATCGCGTGCCTTTGGTGGGAGAATATGTCACCAAGAAAATTTATCGCACGCTTAAAATGTCACAGAAGAATACAATGCGTGTGTTAAGATTGTCACAAGAAATTTGTAGCGATCAAAATCCATCTTTACGATAAATATCCCAAAGAGACACATGGACATACGATAGTTTTATTATCTTATTTTTAGAATATTATTTTAGGAATCTTATTTTTAAAACTATTACTAACCAGGATATTATACAATCCAGGGAGAGTGTGAAATTAATTTCATACTAATATATATTCATACTAACATATCTTCTAAACTAATTAATTTCAAAACAGATGGAAAAACTTGAAACTGTCTTTTTAATAGTGAAATGACAGGGAAGATGACAAAATTAACACAGTCGAAATTGTTATTTGCTGTCCTCTCAGTCATTTTAGTACATCACAGTGTAATTAAAGTTTTTAAAAGTATATAATCTGAGAGAATTTTTTTTCTGATGGAAGAAAATATGAAATGATCTTTTTATATATAACATAAAGATGAAAAGTACCAGGGAAGAAATTTACGTACACAAGGTTAAACGCGGATAAAATAGCAAATGAAGAAGATCACCGAAGCTTTTAAACGCGTCAGCAGCAGTCCTTCATCGGGAGTAAATTTTTATAATTTTTCGATCCATCCAACAAAACCAATCAGTGGAGGCTTGTCCATAAGAGTTTCAGAGGTACAGAATCCCCTGCAATTTATTTTAGAAATTATATTTTAATATATTCTCTCTCATCTTAATTGTACAACTTTCGCACTTGGTTATTTGTACGTTCTTAAGATCGCAAGATTAGTAGGAAATTTTATTACTATCCTCAAGTTCTTTGGAGAAAATTGACTTTCTCTGTATCTATTTTTTTTTTCTTTTGAGGGATAGATCATTGCGCGCGCTCAGAGTGACGGCGACAGCTATTACCCATATCTGTTTGGTGCTGCAAACAATTCAGAGCTAGTCTATATAATTGTGCTGTCTATAATAGTCTATATAGCAAGGTTTTACTTTTATCGCACTTATGTACATTAGTTCTATTAATTTTCCGTCTTTTGAGTCACAAACGCTTCTTTTGTGTTACTTTTTGGCGAGTTTTTCATGGTATAAATTGCAGTTAAACTGGAATATTTAACCAGTACATGTGAGTTTCATATTTTTATATGTTATGCTGAAAATACAATTTAGTTTAAGATTCATTTGCAGTACTACCTCCATACCAAATCACAAGCCGCCACTGCGACTACTAATAAAATAGTACAGAGTGGTAATATCAGACAAACACAAGACCTTATCATTTATAAAACAGTAAATATATAAAATTTATACGAGACCGAGGCATGAAGATTGACGTTCAAAGACTAAGCATTTCTCAGAGTCTGAAAAACGAAGACCGTTCGAAAAATATACGGGGCGGTTAATGAAAAAGGTGAAGGGCTAATTAAAAGAGATGGTGAAACAAACAACATGCATACGATAATTTAGAACTCGTTACAGAGCTAAATAATAGACATTCATAGTTCAGACACGTGGAAAGAATGGAAGATGTGAGGAGTGTTGATATTATGAGAACTCAGAAATGAGGAAGAAAACGAGATACACCAGGAAAAGATGTTTGGATGGGGAAGGACTTAAGAGCAATAGTGTGACGAAGGAATGCCTTAGATAGAGGAGAATGGGCAATGATTCCAAAGGAAGCTTGGGCTACTTAAGGACTCAAGAAGACGCCACGATGGGGGCAATGTCATAATTTTTATGTAGACTGTACGTATAATTAGAAGACATTTAGTCGGAACTTAGCTAAAAGAAGGGCTACTACCCATCGAAACATAGGAGTACGCAGAAAGTTCATAAGGGGGTTGTAGGCTCAATGGGTGAGGTTACTGAGCTACAACTCACATATTTCTATGTTAAATATACAAAATTTCATTGCAATAGGGGGTTACAATCCCTGTTAACACCCCTCTGCGTACGCCAGTGCGTCGAAAGTTAATTGAGGAAAGTGGTAGCGGTTGGGCTAGTCACACAATGCTTTACTTAGCACCCAAGTGGGCGGGAAAGAAAATATACACGAAATATTTTTTATTTGAATCATAGACAAAAGGTGGAAGTGGAGGATATACAACTCATTAGACTTCATAGATAGTTGAGCAAGTGACTATCTTTACTGAGCAGACTTTATAGATAACGAGCTGGTCGATGTTTATTAGGAGACAACACACCTAGGAGTAGATTTTTATATTATTCTGGTTTAGGTGAGCTACTCAGGCTTGTAGCCAGGATGAAGGGGCAACTGGGGCGAGGCTAAGGGCATATGGGGCACAAGGCATCCTGGGATTGTTCTGTATATATATAAATAGCTCGATGAGGCAATTCGGGCCATGACTCTGCTGGCCCCAATTGGCCATAGGCCTACCTGAATACAAATTTCTTAATACAGAGTTATTTCATTGCTACTTAAACAGAGCAGTAACCAGGATAGTGTGGCGCGAAACTATGTATTCTCTTACTTTAAATATGCCATAGTGTAGTGTGTTCAATGAACTTCAGCTTATTTAATAAAGGTTTGTCATTTCCATCATTTTCTCTGATTGTTTGCTTTTTAAGTGCCGACCTCAAATAAGATAAGAGGTGAAAACGACAGTTATGGAATTTCCCGGTGAAACTTTCTGCTATCATTATAGGGAGGAATATTCATAACTTCAAAATATTTTCTCATATACATAGCTTTAATTTCCGGGTACTGGAAACTGGTTGATTATAGCAATGACCAACTTGATACATAAGCAGGGATGCTAAGAAGATTAGAAGAATGGCAAAATTGCCGTTCATTATGAACTTTGGCTACATCAAACAGATTTATTTTGAAGTACAGTAGTGCCCAGATTATAGCAGATAATTGGGACTGCGATGTAAGTGCCCTGGAATAGGAAATCCTGATGGTCGATGTTATATTATAACCTTTAGCGTATATTTTATTAAGGGCATCTTTGCAGTCTGATGGAGTCTACTCCTCAAAAACAAAAAACTTTTAAATTAATGAAAAGCACAGTATAACAAAATAAATTAATTAAGTCAAGATATAATAATTAAAATGTTAAAGATAGAAAACAAAACAAATTTTAAGACACAGCAATACATATGCAATACAGCAATGCTTCTGTTAGTGAAAACCTTCATTTGGGAATGAAGTCACAAGTACCGCTGATGAGACTTGTTTAATGCCTATAATTTTTAAAGTAAATTACATTTTCGTTAGAGGTTAATTAAAATAAAGATGATTTTTTTTTCTCCCATCCAAGCTCGGTGAACCATTGCGTCTATTCAAAAGCCTGTTGAGTATCCTTTGATCTCAAAATCCCACTTCAGCAGTAGAATGAAGAACTGGAGAAGAACAGAAGAAACATTTTAGATATTTTAGAAGAGAAGGCGAATAGTTATTAGAATTTAAGAAAACGAACATTTACATGAAATAAATAAGGGAACAACAAGTGAATTTCTAACCCACAGAAAAATACAACTGTGTCATTGATTAAGACTTACCAGGTTGAGATTCATTATAAAAGAGTTAATTAATTCATTATAAAAAGAGTTAATTCATTCATTATAAAAAGAGTTAATTCATTCATTATAAAAAGAGTTAATTCATTCATTATAAAAAGAGTTAATTCATTCATTATAAAAAGAGTTAATTCATTCATTTAAAAAGAGTTAATTAATTCATTATAAAAAGAGTCATGAAATTAATTCATTATAAAAGAGTTAATCAATTCATTATAAAAGAGTTAATCAATTCATTAGAAATACGGTGGATTCTCAATAACTCGAAACTCAAGGGAAGGAATTTTACTTTCAGTTACCTATTTTTCGTATTATCGAGGTTCCAAGGTAGTTCTATTCTAAATGATCATTATTCTTATGTTGACAGATGTTCAATAAATTTACTACTGGCTCTTTATTGCGAACAGGTCACATGGTGTTTAAGGAGCCAAGAAACTTAGTTGGTGGGTTGCATTTTTATGGCGCAAGTAATGCAGAAATTAAAGATAACTTAAAGGCGTATAGAAAGATGCATGCTTGTGCAAAACTAGGAGAAATGTGTGAAAAGAAAGGTGAGAGTAACCAAAAGCTGGACATCGTTGCCAAAGTAAAGACACTCTAAATGTTAAAATCGTTGATTATTTATTTGTTCTAAGGCGAAAGAACGAAAATGGCCGATATTAAGGAAGACAGGAGGTAATATAAGGATGACTTCCATTCTTAAGTGGATCCAAGAAGACAATGGAACGTCAATTAACGAATAATGATTGAAAATGGAAAGCATATTAGCGTATAATGCAAAGACATATTCCAGGACACACATGCCAGCGAAATTCCGGAAACTTTCATCAACAAGTGGACGCGCGGCTGAATTTCTAAGAAAAAAGTGCAGGAGCCCTAATATTATAAATCGATTAGAACATTGAATGGCTGCAAAAGAATCGATAAATCATATCAATTGTTTATGTCCATTTTTCTGGACAAAAATTCATGACCTTGATCCCAAATTCATTATTTTTGATGACATTTTTGGCAATTCATGACCCTGTAGGGGCTCCGGCTAATATTTAAATAATCGCCAAAAATGAAGAAGTACCGGAGCCGGGCTCCCGCCCAATTTAAGCCCTGGGTAGACGTGGGAGCTAACTAGGATGCTAATAAGTCAAAGAGTGATACACTGCGCGAAATTATATAAATAATATAAGAACAAATTATCGCAGTTAAATTTTAATACATTGACAGCTGTTTCACTAGCACGTAGGCTATTTTCTTCAGACTGATTAAAACTGATTTGTTGGCTAACGATATCAGCAAACATTGACAACATGCAGCATGTAACTCCGTTGATAGTGAAAGTTAAAAATAAAATTAAAATGGAAAATTAATTATTGGAGACGTCTCTGGTTGCAGGATCAGACAAGATAAAGGAAGTAAATCTATGGAAATATCTAATGTTCTAGCAACAGAAAAAATGTAGTTACAGAACGGGGTTTAAAAATACACCAAATCTGTCCATTAATTTTGCTTTTGCCGTTTATCTCAATTTTTAACACTTTACTTGCAACTGCCTTTTTCTGTTGCAACAATATTAGGCTTTTCTGTTGCAACAATATTAGGCATTTCCATAGATTTGCTTTGTCTTATTCTGCAAACACAGCAGTCTCCCCAATACTTGATTTTCCATTTCAATTTCCACTACCGGAGGATTTCCGTGTTGCATCATGCCAATGTTTGCTGATATCGTTAGCCAACAGATTAGTTGAAACCATTCTGAAGAAAATAGTCTACGTGCTATTGAAATAGTTGCCAATATATTAATATTTAACTGCGATAATTTGTGTTCTTACATTATTTATATAGAATGGTATAGTCTGGATAATTAAAGTTTAAAATAAATGATAACATAGCAATTATAAATGAAACTATGGTAATTAATGATACCATAGAGCTCGGTTATAAAGGGAAGAAATACTAGAATATTCGTTTGACTGCATTTAAATTACACAGAACGAAAACCTTTTGCTTGCGAGGGAAAACCTGTCATAGTGAGTAATAGTCTAGAAATTTTATTTAATCGAGTCTAAAAACAGTTATTCTCCGTTTTAGAAAGGTTCCGTCTTAGAGTGTTCGAAGGAAGAGATTTTTCAAAGAATGATGCGAAATTTAAAACAAAAAATAGATATTTAAACATACGATATACAGCAGAACATGTACAGGGTGTTCCAAAAACACACTATCAAAAGTATATAGCCGTGATTCTTGTGCAAAATGGACCATAATGGCCCTTTACATGGGGGGTCGGAAATGAATATCCACAGAGTTACGAATACTTTTAGATTTGAGAGGTGGGGTCTCTAATAACCAATGGCGCCTTCAAACCAAAAATGAGCCTTACTTTAAATTTGAAATTCGGCGCTAAATTGGTTTTGAGGTGTGTTGGCATTTTTTGTTATTTCCGAAATTGGCGATTTGGTCTGATAATTCTCTAATAACCAATAGCGCTTTTGAGCCTAAAATGAGCCTTCCTCTAAATCTCAAATGCAGCGCCAAACTGGTTTAGAAGTGTGTTGGCATTTTTTGTGATTGCCAAAATTGGCGACATGGTCTGATAATTGGCGCAATTCCATAGATAAAATTTTAGGGGTCCTACGTAGGGCTGCAACTTCCAATTTTTCCCGGTGGAGCTCTATGAACACCGGGATACCCTCTAGGTCCGTGGAAACTCTCTTGGTTCAAAATAAGAAGTTTAGTTTGAAAAATCAAATTTTCAAACCTCGCAACACCGATTAAGGAAGTTTGCCTAAGGACTGTTCCAATTTTTGCTACGAAGGGCAGGGTAGGCGATAGAGGAGGGAAAGTGAATTGCACAGGGGCCCTGTTCGATCAAGGGGGCTCGGTACTAAAAGGGACAAATCCTCCGCCCAGTACACGTTAGCAGGATTCGTAGACGGACGCCTCACCGACTGCGCTACTGGGACGCCCCCCTACCCTTGCAGTTTAACCCTCTGACTGCTTATCCCACGATTTCCATGGGCAACATGAAAGTAACAAAATTTGCTCATCCCGCGAGTATGCAATTTTTCCATCTATTTAAAAGCGCATCCCGCTTCTCCACCGTTTAACTGTCGGTAATGCATTTTCTACAATATTTAGACTTCTAGTCGTAGTTTGGTCAACAAATGGCGTTATTGTCGCCTAAATTTTCGTATTTGCATAGAGTTCACTAACTGATTTTGCAAGCGCTCCCTTTGTTATAAACAAAACATACAATTTTTATTCTTTGTTCTTGTATTTCTTTGTTCTTGTTTCTTGTATTCAGAATATGGCTTGTAGGAAACGTTCAGCGAGTGATTTTTATTAGTATACATGCTTTATATTTGTATTCTATAAAGTAAGGGAGAGTTCAAGTATTACAAAAGCATCTTTCAGTGGAGGGGGGGGGTGCTAATTATCTAACTTTCCTATGTTGGTCAATGTTAATTTTTGCTTACCCGGAGGGAGGGGGGATTGAAATGGCCAAAATATTGCTTACGTAATACTTGAACACTTCCTAAATCGTAATTTAATCAAGTTTTATTTTCAGAATTTTTGAATTTAAACGATTACTCTTAAATTTGATTTTTATGAAAGCCTGTTTTTATGCTCGAAATTTATATCAAAAAAAATCTGGATTACAAAAATGTGCTACATATTTTAACCCCCAAGTACACGTAGATTTGAAATATATGATAAAAAAAGCTTTCAATTTTAAACCGACTTTGATAAAATAATTGAGCAGTCAGAGGGTTAAAATTACGTTACGTACAAATCGCCACCCTCCCCACCTCTAGGATTCATACTAGATCCATCAATGCCCTCCACCTGCCAATCAAACATTTATGCTCCGAAAATTCTCTTATATTCGCTCATGATTTACAGCCAAATATTCGCCATTCTCGCCAAAAATTGGTGACCGCAAAAGATGGGAAATTAAAGGCCAAACTTTCAAATACAATTTTCATTGGCTCGAAATTGTTAACTCCCACATGCCACATATGCACAGCGAATAAGCTATCCTTTTTTTTTATAATACAGCCCAGATGCTGTGTATTGGATAAATACGTTAATTTGGGGAGTGACTTTTTTTTTTCATCCAATTATGTTTTGTTATTTGTTTATAGTCATAACTCCCTGGATATTCATTTCCGACTCGTGTAAATGTCTGTCATAGTCCATTTTACACAATGATCACGGCTATATACGTTTGATTCGGTGTTTTCGGAACACCCTGTATATCTCAAATATCACGAGAACGAGAAAAAAGATTGGAGATAAAGTTTTTAAGATATAGAGGGTAGAACCCTCTATATATTGTATAGAATACATATAGAATTAAGGCTTGAAATACATATATTTCGTACTATAGAGGTTAAGGTAGGCAAGTTCCGAGATAGAAACAGGCTCTGTACAATATAATAATAGTTTATTTTTTACATAGAGACATACTAATAGGCATTATATTTCTTACAACATTGGCTTATTTTTATACAATACAAGCATGGTATATAATTTTTAAACACACGTACTTGTCTTTATATACACGCAGATGATTTTATTTAATTTCCAACCGCTTTAATTATCTAACCACAATTGCACATGTAGAGGCTCTAAAGTAAACGCCAGTGGCATAATAAGCTTTAGATTCAAGATATTATTACCCTTCTCAGGGATAACACAATTGCCAAATAATGGTCAACACACAAAGCCACCGGAGCAAGTTTTTGTGAGCTTCTTGGGGGACAGGATGGGGACGACGTCTCTTTTTCTCCTAAACAATAAAAGCTCTTGAGCTTTAAACAATTAAAGCTCATTGAGCTTCTTATACGTGGGTGTCGAATATTATAAAGTATAAGCTTTAGATTCTGTACTTCCTAGTATGTTCAAGCTCCCTTTCCTTCAACATTATCTTTTTCGCATTGTCTTCTAAAACAGCTTCAAATTATTCAGTTCCTAGTACTCCTTTGGTAACGTATTCTACTAATTAGGTCTTCTGCAGTCAATGTTGTCTCAGCCCATTTCCTTTCGTATCTTAGGCAAATATGGACCACATTCAGTTCTCACACAATCTTCTTCTTGCTTACTTTTACCTTATCTCAATCATTCCTTTATATTTGTTGGTTATCACTTTGTCAAACATTTTTGTTAAGGTTCTGTACTTATTTATCATTTCAATGGGTAAAATTCCAAATCTCTTCCCTACCATTTCCCAGTCTATACTTTGTGTGGTTTTAAAAAGTTGTTCTTAATTTCTTCCGTAACCTCTAGCACATTTTCAGATGTTTTCACCCAAATAGAATATCCCAGATAACAATATAGGAATGAAAAGTATAATTCAATTATGTTTTTCTAGATATGAAGTACGAAATTCTTTTTCTCATTACAGTTCTGACTTTTTTTTTTCATGTGTTCATTTTGACTGAGTCTTTCAGTTAGTTCAATTCCCAGAAATTTGATCTCGTCACAAATCATTTTGTGTTCATCATTTTCCATATTTCGAATTCCTTTAAGGTTTTCAATACTTCTGTTTTTATTCCTAGAAATCATTATTTTTGTTTCATTTCCATTAAGTTTCATTTGGTTAAATCTAAACCAATTTTCTTACTTTGCTATTTCCTGCCTTTTCTATATGTTAACTCTACATTTTAGTCCCACAACAAACAAGCACCTCAGATAGGTGATCTTGCGCCCCTGTAGAACCGTCCAGATTACGCCCCTAACTATGGATACATTCTTCCCTATGAATTATTTCATCCGATTTTACGCACTTCCCCACCTGAGCCCCAGCTATGGTGCTGAGTGCAACACGTGTTGTCTAAAATATACGTATTCACGTCCGGAAAAAACGAGTTCAACTGTAGTAATTAGTTATAAACGCATTACTTTTTATTTGAAATTAACATTACGAAAAAAACTGAGTAGAAATTTCTGAATTTGGACTTCCATCACAAAATTAAAATTTTGCATTTCCATTCCAGGAAATTGGCAATATAGGGGAACCTGCTTAAAGTTACCACCTTCGAGAATGAACTGCAATGATAACCATAGAAAAGTGGTCACTTTATTGAGGTGATCAATTACCAAGGTGGTCACTTTACCAGGTTCCACCGCACTAAATATAACTTCAGTAATCAAGGAATGCACAAAGAAATCCTTTAGAAGAACTGAAAGGAAACAGGAGAAACAAAAGTAAAATGCAGAGAAAGTCTTGCTGTTTCTAATTATCCCTCGTTTACAGAATGGGTGATTAAATTATAGGCTAATTTCATAATAATGACAATGGCGAGGACAGATCAAGATGAAAGGTCAGTCATGGCGAAGGAACAGCTCATCTAATGGTTCATATCAGCTCGAGCTCAAGGCCGAATGCTGCGATATCATTTCCGGCTTAGTTTTTCGCCTGGGCCGGAACCCCATTCCGGAAAAGGCATCCCGACGAACAGCCGGAAGTCCCAGCCAAAGGAGTCCCGTGATATAGATAGGAACAGAAGCGGAGTTGAAAACAATTCCAATAAAATAAGAAAAAGGTCAACAACGTGACATCTCCAAGCGAGATTTTTGATGTATTTTTTTTTTTTTTTTAATGTGCAATAAAAAATAAATTTCTTGATCCTTTTCCCTCCCTCTTTCTTTCTTAACCTTTTAGCCTTTTTTTTTTTTACAAATTGTCTAATTACAAAAATGGTCTACTATTACAGAAATTTTCTTGTTATGAATACAAGTAACTTTCGAATCGACGCAAGTTATTTCTTAATTTATTATTAAAGTTATATGTTACTTATATGTTTAAATTGTCAATAAAAAGGTTCTTGTTTATATAATTCCTATAACGTAGTTAACAGTGCAGTTAGATGTAAAACAATGACTGATAAAACCCGGTTCGAAGTTGTATTCCTGTCAAAATTTGGAAATTTGAATCCTGCATTAGCAAAAAAGTTTTCAAAACATCATTACTACACAAATATGTCTCACAAACAGAATATGTAACAGCAATTGCGGCTTCCAACGATAAATTAACTTTATTGGTGGTGTTCTCAGTAGATCTGCAAGGATTTTGAAGTTGGTAGCGTAATTTATAAAAAAAAATTGCACGGGGCTAAAACCAAAAAAGAGTCGAATCTTACGGTAAGGAAACTATTTCTTATTACGTATCTGGCATTTCCGCTGCACAGTGGTTTATTTTCCATTTTTACGGGGACACTACTATTTTCGAACTTCAAAAAACCTAGAATTACTTTGTTTTCTTTATAAAAAATTTAAATAGGTCGCTTATAAGATTGTCACCAAAGGCGCCAATTTTGTCGCCAAACTTGTCAATTTCACCAAATGGTCCACAAAATTGTATTGCCAATTCGATGCTCAGCATTCAAGATATCGGTGTCTTAAATGTTTAATAATTTTCAAGTGGAGTTGCCAAAAATAGCAATTTTCTGATAGATTTAGCTAAAAAGAAGTTCTAATATAAGCTGGAAAACTACAAAATTTCTTAAACATCGATGTTATTGTCATAGCAGATTGTTAGAGATGTATTATGCTGCGTTGAAAAGAAAATTTAATGAATATGCACTAACGTAACTTCGATATGTTTCAAAACTAAAAAAATATAATTGACCCTTAATCGACATCTTAGTGATTTAGACCCTCTAAAAGGCTTTGGCGACTACTTTGTCGACCACTGTTCTAATGTAATGTTGATGGCATATGCAGTTAGTTTTGTCAAATGTATGCTATTCATAATAAGAGAAGTTAAATTCCAAACATAATTTTTTAAATTCATAATAGGTCAAACAACAATGTATCAATCAACGTTTATTGGCGTAGTGATACTAACACCGATGTTATGGCGTGATTAGATGGTGAAACGTTCGAAAGAAAATAAATATTTCTGCCTTCGGTGGGACCTGAACCCACGACCTTCCACTTGCCGGGCGGAGGCTCTACCCACTGAGCTACGAAGGACAATATATAATCTCTTTACGAACGTATATATATTGTTGCCAGTTATTTCGCAGAATGGTGTAGTACATAGACTACTATTTAAACCAAATTGCAAAGAGACTGGTATTAAATTGATCGAAATGCACGTTGCAGCATATGTATTTATTTTATATAAATCGAACACTACGCAGATTAAATCAAACAACAATGTCAATCAATCAACGTTTATTGGCGTAGTGATACCAACACCGATGGTATGGCGTGATTAGATGGTGAAACGTTCGAAAGAAAGCAAGTGGAAGGTCGTGGGTTCAGGTCCCACCGAAGGCAGAAATATTTATTTTCTTTCGAACGTTTCACCATCTAATCACGCCATAACATCGGCGCTGGTATCACTACGCCAATAAACGTTGATTGATTGACATGGTTGATCGCGGCAATTCGATTATATAAGTATAATAGGTTTTATTTACAATTTTAATTTGAACAACGGAAAAAAAAAAAGAATACTTATTCTAAACAGTCACTGAACTCTTAGTTGAATTAGCAATTCATTGCTGATAATATTATATATAGTATAACACACGTTGATATCAAGATTACATTATTCATATCTGCGTAGAATGTAAGCACCTAATGAAATAAAATAGAAACTTTTAATTAAAATGGTAAAATTTATTTTATATTCATACTAGTCATATTTCTGCATATACATAACTGCAAAACATTGCATTCAAAACCTATTACGTACTTCAGCACCTAATTCCAATAGTGTTTCAATAAGTACAGCAGTCTGAATGGTCATGTGACGACAACCAGCTATCTGTGTACTTTTAAATGGTTGGAGTGGTCCATACTTTTTTCTGAGAGTCATTAACCCTGGCATTATTTACAAAAAATGTAAAAAGAAATCATAAATGAACATCGCTCTCTGAAGAATCTTCCAAATCAGCTGACATCTTTGAAGATGCCTCTAAACTACTCATCCCACAGTGAAGGATTAAACTTGCGGAACTTCAAGAAGGTTCAAGAACTCAAAGAAGCGGATGTGTGCATGAAATATTGACAATTCGTATTGGAAGGTGCTCGTGTTGTAGGGCTTTTTCGTTACAAGACTTACGTTATTCATCTCTTTAGGTGTCGCTCCGTAAATATAGCTGTTGGATTATTAAATATATCTGTATTACACTGTC
>QLNU02014176.1:13245898-13259998 GCA_006491805.2 Dysdera silvatica
TTTTCAGAATTTTTGTCTTTATATGATTACTCTTAAAATTTATTTTTATGGAAGCCTGTACTTATGCATGAAATTTATATTAAAACTTTTTGTTTTCAAAAATCTGCTACATATTTTAACCCCCAAGTACACGTAGATTTGAAATATATGATAAAAAAAGCTTTCAATTTTAAACCGACTTTGATAAAATAATTGAGCAGTCAGAGGGTTAAAATTACGTTACGTACAAATAGCCACGCTCCCTTCCTCTAGGATCCGTGCTAGATCCGTCAATGCTCTCCACTTGCCAATCAAACATTTATGCTCCGAAAATTCTCTTATTTTCGCTCATGATTTTCAGCCAAAAATTCGCCATTCGCGCCAAAAATTGGCGACGGCGGAAGTTGGGAAATTAAAGGCCAAACTTTCAAATATAATTTTCACTGGCTCGAAATTGTTAACTCCCACATGCTACGTATGCACAGCAAATAAACTATCATTTTTTTTATAATACAGCCTAGGTACTGTGTCTATTGGATAAATACGTCCAGTTTGGGAATGCTTTTTTTTTCATCCGATTATGCTTTGATATTTGTTTATAGTCATAAAACCCTGGATATTCATTTCCGGCCTCCCCGTGTAAATGTCTGTCATAGTCCATTTTACACAATGATCACGGCTATATACTTTTGAACCGATGTTTTCAGAACACCCTGTATATCTCAAATATCACGAGAACGAGAAAAAAGATTGGAGATAAAGTTTTTAAGATATAGAGGGTAGAACCCTCTATATATTGTATAGAATACATATAGAATTAAGGCTTGAAATACATATATTTCGTACTATAGAGGTTAAGGTAGGCAAGTTCCGAGATAGAAACAGGCTCTGTACAATATAATAATAGTTTATTTTTTACATAGAGACACACTAATAAGCATTATATTTCTTACAACATTGGCTTATTTTTATACAATACAAGCATGGTATATAATTTTTAAACACACGTACTTGTCTTTATATACACGCAGATAATTTTATTTAATTTCCAACCGCTTTAATTATCTAACCACAATTGCACATGTAGAGGCTCTAAAGTAAACGCCAGTGGCATAATAAGCTTTAGATTCAAGATATTATTACCCTTCACAGGGATAACACAATTGCCAAATAATGGTCAACACACAAAGCCACCGGGGCGAGATTTTTGTGAGCTTCTTGGGGGACAGGATGGGGACGACGTCTCTTTTTCTCTAAACAATTAAAGCTCATTGAGCTTCTTATACGTGGGTGTCGAATATTATAAAGTATAAGCTTTAGATTCTGTACTTCCTAGTATGTTCAAGCTCCCTTTCCTTCAACATTATCTTTTTCGCATTGTCTTCTAAAACAGCTTCAAATTATTCAGTTCCTAGTACTCCTTTGGTAACGTATTCTACTAATTAGGTCTTCTGCAGTCAATGTTGTCTCAGCCCATTTCCTTTCGTATCTTAGGCAAATATGGACCACATTCAGTTCTCACACAATCTTCTTCTTGCTTACTTTTACCTTATCTCAATCATTCCTTTATATTTGTTGGTTATCACTTTGTCAAACATTTTTGTTAAGGTTCTGTACTTATTTATCATTTCAATGGGTAAAATTCCAAATCTCTTCCCTACCATTTCCCAGTCTATACTTTGTGTGGTTTTAAAAAGTTGTTCTTAATTTCTTCCGTAACCTCTAGCACATTTTCAGATGTTTTCACCCAAATAGAATATCCCAGATAACAATATAGGAATGAAAAGTATAATTCAATTATGTTTTTCTAGATATGAAGTACGAAATTCTTTTTCTCATTACAGTTCTGACTTTTTTTTTTCATGTGTTCATTTTGACTGAGTCTTTCAGTTAGTTCAATTCCCAGAAATTTGATCTCGTCACAAATCATTTTGTGTTCATCATTTTCCATATTTCGAATTCCTTTAAGGTTTTCAATACTTCTGTTTTTATTCCTAGAAATCATTATTTTTGTTTCATTTCCATTAAGTTTCATTTGGTTAAATCTAAACCAATTTTCTTACTTTGCTATTTCCTGCCTTTTCTATATGTTAACTCTACATTTTAGTCCCACAACAAACAAGCACCTCAGATAGGTGATCTTGCGCCCCTGTAGAACCGTCCAGATTACGCCCCTAACTATGGATACATTCTTCCCTATGAATTATTTCATCCGATTTTACGCACTTCCCCACCTGAGCCCCAGCTATGGTGCTGAGTGCAACACGTGTTGTCTAAAATATACGTATTCACGTCCGGAAAAAACGAGTTCAACTGTAGTAATTAGTTATAAACGCATTACTTTTTATTTGAAATTAACATTACGAAAAAAACTGAGTAGAAATTTCTGAATTTGGACTTCCATCACAAAATTAAAATTTTGCATTTCCATTCCAGGAAATTGGCAATATAGGGGAACCTGCTTAAAGTTACCACCTTCGAGAATGAACTGCAATGATAACCATAGAAAAGTGGTCACTTTATTGAGGTGATCAATTACCAAGGTGGTCACTTTACCAGGTTCCACCGCACTAAATATAACTTCAGTAATCAAGGAATGCACAAAGAAATCCTTTAGAAGAACTGAAAGGAAACAGGAGAAACAAAAGTAAAATGCAGAGAAAGTCTTGCTGTTTCTAATTATCCCTCGTTTACAGAATGGGTGATTAAATTATAGGCTAATTTCATAATAATGACAATGGCGAGGACAGATCAAGATGAAAGGTCAGTCATGGCGAAGGAACAGCTCATCTAATGGTTCATATCAGCTCGAGCTCAAGGCCGAATGCTGCGATATCATTTCCGGCTTAGTTTTTCGCCTGGGCCGGAACCCCATTCCGGAAAAGGCATCCCGACGAACAGCCGGAAGTCCCAGCCAAAGGAGTCCCGTGATATAGATAGGAACAGAAGCGGAGTTGAAAACAATTCCAATAAAATAAGAAAAAGGTCAACAACGTGACATCTCCAAGCGAGATTTTTGATGTATTTTTTTTTTTTTTTTAATGTGCAATAAAAAATAAATTTCTTGATCCTTTTCCCTCCCTCTTTCTTTCTTAACCTTTTAGCCTTTTTTTTTTTTACAAATTGTCTAATTACAAAAATGGTCTACTATTACAGAAATTTTCTTGTTATGAATACAAGTAGATTTTGGGATCGACATAAGTTATTTCTTAATTTATTATTAAAGTTATATGTTACTTATATGTTTAATTGTCAATAAAAAAAAGTTCTTGTATATATAATTCCTATAACATAGTTGATTGATTGATTGGCTTTTATGGCGCAAAACATCTGGGCTATACTGCCGCCAATATATATATATATATATATATATATATATATATATATACTCATAATTAACCGTGCAGTTAGATGTAAAACAATGACTGATAAAACCCGGTTCGAAGTTGTATTCCTGTCAAAATTTGGAAATTTGAATCCTGCATTAGCAAAAAAGTTTTCAAAACATCATTACTACACAAATATGTCTCACAAACAGAATATGTAACAGCAATTGCGGCTTCCAACGATAAATTAACTTTATTGGTGGTGTTCTCAGTAGATCTGCAAGGATTTTGAAGTTGGTAGCGTAATTTATAAAAAAAAATTGCACGGGGCTAAAACCAAAAAAGAGTCGAATCTTACGGTAAGGAAACTATTTCTTATTACGTATCTGGCATTTCCGCTGCACAGTGGTTTATTTTCCATTTTTACGGGGACACTACTATTTTCGAACTTCAAAAAACCTAGAATTACTTTGTTTTCTTTATAAAAAATTTAAATAGGTCGCTTATAAGATTGTCACCAAAGGCGCCAATTTTGTCGCCAAACTTGTCAATTTCACCAAATGGTCCACAAAATTGTATTGCCAATTCGATGCTCAGCATTCAAGATATCGGTGTCTTAAATGTTTAATAATTTTCAAGTGGAGTTGCCAAAAATAGCAATTTTCTGATAGATTTAGCTAAAAAGAAGTTCTAATATAAGCTGGAAAACTACAAAATTTCTTAAACATCGATGTTATTGTCATAGCAGATTGTTAGAGATGTATTATGCTGCGTTGAAAAGAAAATTTAATGAATATGCACTAACGTAACTTCGATATGTTTCAAAACTAAAAAAATATAATTGACCCTTAATCGACATCTTAGTGATTTAGACCCTCTAAAAGGCTTTGGCGACTACTTTGTCGACCACTGTTCTAATGTAATGTTGATGGCATATGCAGTTAGTTTTGTCAAATGTATGCTATTCATAATAAGAGAAGTTAAATTCCAAACATAATTTTTTAAATTCATAATAGGTCAAACAACAATGTCAATCAATCAACGTTTATTGGCGTAGTGATACCAACGCCGATGGTATGGCGTGATTAGATGGTGAAACGTTCGAAAGAAAATAAATATTTCTGCCTTCGGTGGGACCTGAACCCACGACCTTCCACTTGCCGGGCGGAGGCTCTACCCACTGAGCTACGAAGGACAATATATAATCTCTTTACGAACGTATATATATTGTTGCCAGTTATTTCGCAGAATGGTGTAGTACATAGACTACTATTTAAACCAAATTGCACAGAGACGTATTAAATTGATCCGTACGCTACATATGTATTTATTTTATATAAATCGAACACTACGCAGATTAAATCAAACAACAATATCAATCAACGTTTATTGGCGTAGTGATACCAACGCCGATGGTATGGCGTGATTAGATGGTGAAACATTCGAAAGCAAGTAGAAGGTCGTGGGTTCAGGTCACCGGTGAAGCATATTATTTTCTTTCGAACGTTTCACCATCTAATCACGCCATACCATCGGCGTCGGTATCACTACGCCAATAAACGTTGATTGATTGACATTGTTGTTTGATTTAATCTGCGTAGTGTTCGATTTGTATAGAATTCATAATAGGTTTTATTTACAATTTTAATTTGAACAACGGAAAAAAAAAAAGAATACTTATTCTAAACAGTCACTGAACTCTTAGTTGAATTAGCAATTCATTGCTGATAATATTATATATAGTATAACACACGTTGATATCAAGATTACAT
The DNA here is from genome assembly GCA_006491805.2 of Dysdera silvatica. NCBI lineage: Eukaryota > Metazoa > Arthropoda > Arachnida > Araneae > Dysderidae > Dysdera > Dysdera silvatica. The sequence continues at coordinate 13,250,976 of QLNU02014176.1, forward strand.
TATTCATATCTGCGTAGAATGTAAGCACCTAATGAAATAAAATAGAAACTTTTAATTAAAATGGTAAAATTTATTTTATATTCATACTAGTCATATTTCTGCATATACATAACTGCAAAACATTGCATTCAAAACCTATTACGTACTTCAGCACCTAATTCCAATAGTGTTTCAATAAGTACAGCAGTCTGAATGGTCATGTGACGACAACCAGCTATCTGTGTACTTTTAAATGGTTGGAGTGGTCCATACTTTTTTCTGAGAGTCATTAACCCTGGCATTATTTACAAAAAATGTAAAAAGAAATCATAAATGAACATCGCTCTCTGAAGAATCTTCCAAATCAGCTGACATCTTTGAAGATTTCTCTACATCACTTTCTCCGTGGTGAGGATGGAAAATTGAGGGAACTTCAAGAAGGTCGATTATTTTCTTCGGTAACTCATTTAATTTCTTTGTTGGTAAGCTCCTCAAGCACGATACAACAGGATCTGAATATACCAGAAGCTCATGTAGAAGGTCTTCAGTATTTTGTACCCTACTCATTTTACGACTGTTGTGTTCACGGAAGTATCTGCATTCTTTGTGCCTTGCCTCTAAAGCCTCCTCACTCAACTGCAATATTGGCAGAAGGAGACTGTCCATAACTTCAGTCCCATGGATTAAAATCGTGTGGACACTAGCTGGCATTTTATACCACTCGTACAGTTTCACGAATAACTCTGCTGTTTCAATGGCAAAATTCTTTAACTTATCCGTTTTCAATTTGTAACCACAAGATATGGCTTGCAAAATCACTGAGAATCGTGATATTACGGATTGGTCAACCTTTTTTAGGGTCTTTGAAAAATCTACGAACCTTGTTTCTATCATTAATATTTCCGCTGCCTTGTTTAATTACATCAACAAATAGACCCGTATCTTGTCGAAATTTCGGTATTGCATTTCTCCTTTACTCCTCAAATGCAGTTTCATTTTCTGGTCCGCGGATTTTCCAAGTCTTCATCTCCAATCTGTATGAAATGTGCAATATGCACTCGAAGAGGCGGATATGTGCATGCAATATTGACAATCCATATTGAAAGATGTTCGTGTTGCAGGGCTTTTTTGTTACAAGACTTATGTTCATATATTCAGGTGTCACTCCGCAAATGTGCAACGTTGTGTAGACAGATTTCCAGCTAGAGTGTTGGCTATTTTTTCATCCAGCATTATTTTCATTAAAGTGTGCTGCATACTCATAATCTTTCCATCGATGTTTGCGCAGGTTGGGGTTAAAGTTGAAATTTGACTTTCTATGTATTCATTTTCATTTGCTATCACGTCTTGTGTCTCTTTCATAAACTGAATTTTGATCTGGCGGCAAAATCGTGTAGACGAAGTCCGAAAATTATGCCAAATGATTTCTTCAGAAGTATATGTTTTTGCAACCATCCTCAATGGTACAATTGAAGTCAGTAATAAATCACAGTCTGTTAAATCTGATCTCCCTAGGAATTTTTGATAATACAGAGAGTGACCTGAGTTTCCATCAAAACCCAATTTATAAATCATTCGTAACTTGTCGTGATCTTTCACTACACGAGTTACAACTTCATTTTGAACTTCAGACAAACGTTGTGCAGTGTGATCGAGGAGACTTTGTAATTTGACGTCCCCAACGGTCTTAGTGATTTTAATGTCTTTAGGGTAACATTGCTTTTTCACTGCTAATACTTTGTTCTAAGCTGTATAGATATTTATATTCCTTTCTTTGGATCCCTTTCTCAATTTAACATATTGCCATTTCATTAATTTAAGATCAACCATTAATGCAAGGGCCTCCGCTGAAGCATAGGAACGGATGTTTGTCTGGCGCGCGTTTATTCTTCAATTGCCCACAACGAGCAAAGTTTTCTTAATTTCTTGGGCAAGATTCCTTTTGCCTATTGTTCCAAAACTCATTTGCGTTGCGAATGCAAGCTCATCTGGGCTCTAGTTGGCGATCAAAGTTTTCGAACGTCTTCTCTTTGTCTTAATACTTGATGTGTCGAACTTTTTATGGGTCGGCCTCCAATGGTTTCGTAATGGCATCTTATTCCTGAGTCCGGCGAGCACCGCATTCGAAAATTGTCTTGGAAAGCCAATCTTTGTTTCGTTTCATAATGCTGTCCTTGTTTCTTCCGTTTTGTTTCCAACGAATAAGAATTTTAACTAGTAAAATTTGACACTGGTCGGAATATACGAAATACAAATGAAGAGGGTAAAAGATATTTACCGTCTGCAAAAATATTCGCAACGTTTCGAGAACTACTGTTCCCTTCATCAAGCGAAAGTGTCAAGGAAGTGTAGGTGTTCGGTATTTATACCCCAACTTTGGTTTTCCCCAAAGCTATCCCGCACTCGGGTTTTCCCCCCTGTCTGAATCTGGATTTTCTAAGAACTGTCCCGCACTCGGTAATTCCCCCTGTCTGAAACTGGTTTTCCCCCATCTCCTAGCAAAAATGCGGTAAGGTTCAGGCATCGATTTTGCGATGTTCATCGCCTTACTTCGCATTCGGAACGTCTTGGCTTCTGTTGTGAGGTCTCTGACACGTCGGGCCCTCACACACAGCAACAATGTTGAGTTGGAAGGTGCTGAGGTATGGAAGGTAAGGAGAGCGCTTGTAGATAATGGCTACCCGAGCAAGTTTATCGCTCGAAGATCTAATAATGGACATAGAGAACCTGTTGAGGAGAGACAGACTAGAGGGACGGTTGTTTTGCCATATGTGGAGAGGACTTCTGAGGAGATTGCGCGTATTCTTAGGAAATCTGACATCAGGACTTACTATAAACCTGCATCGACTTTACGTGACCTGTTGGTGAGAGTGAAAGATCGAGTTCCAATGGATGAATTGACTGGAACAATTTACCAGATACCCTGCAAAGACTGCGAAAAAGTATACACTGGCGAGACGGGAAGAACTGTTTGTACTCGTAAAAATGAAGATCATCATGCTGTGGAGAAAGGTGAGATGACTAATCTTCTGGCAGAACATGCCTGGGAGAAAGGTCATGTTCCTGATTGGAAAAGTACAAAAGTTCTTCATAAAAATGTAACTTCTCGCTACTGTAGACTTTTTCTGGAGTCCTGGGAGACTTTCCGAATGCTTGTTTGTTTGTTTGTTTTTTGGTTTTACGGCTCAAAGACTACAGTGGTCATGCTGCGCCGGGACCTACTGTTTTCCGAGGAATCCGAACCTCTGAAGACCTAGGGAATCAAATCCCGGACTACAGGAGAAAAGCGATCTTTATGAGATCTCTGAGTGCTTTTGACTGCTGGGGAGTCGAACCCGACTAGCGGCGTTCCGAATGCATAGTAAGGCGATGAACATCGCAAAATCGATGCCTTGAACCTTTACCTCATTTTTGTTAGAGATGGGAAAACCAGTTTCAGACGGGTACTGTCGAGTGCGGACAGTTCTTAGAAAATCCAGATTCAGACGGGGGTGGGGAATCCGAGGCGGGATAGCTTTGGGGAAAACCGAAGTTAGGGTATAAATACAGGAACATCTACATTTCCTTGACACTTTCGCTGGATGAAGGGAAGAGTAATTGTCGAAACGTTGCGAATATTTTTGCAGATGGTATATGCTTTTACCTTCTTCATTTGTATTTCGTATATTCCGACCAGTGTCAAATTTTACTAGTTATGGTAAGCCCTGATGAATCTTCATACGTTATTGTCAATAAGGATTCCTTGGAACTAAATTCCACTTCCGAAATCTTTGAATTAACGAAATTGACCATCTGCTTTCTCGAATATGCTGTATTTGATCAAGATATAAGACTTTCGTTAGAAAGAAACTCGAATAATGTCAATCGCGTCACTCCAAATGCAAGACTTATTGAAAAAAGTGCTTTTTGATATAACTTCCGAATACCTACGCATATTGAGAGTGATATCGTTAGAAAGATAGATAAATATGTGATCATATAATATTTTATTAGCTTGATCCGAGAGGTACTTTCTTTTATTTACTCCATTATGTTCTAAATTTATATTGTGAGTTTACTTAATTTAACAAATAAATTATTACGCCGTTATTAAAATATAAAATGAATGTAAGCCCATTTTAAAATCTCATCTGAAGAACTCGCAATCATGCTGGAATAAAAACTTTCACCAAAAAACATCGTAAACACTTGCAAGAAAAAATAAGAATACGAGCAACTCGTGGTGAGGAAAAAGCGTGATTGAAGGTGTTGTTTTCTTGAATACTCTTTCTTGAGTTATTATGGCCACGCGTTTCCACGAGCGCGACCTATTGTTGCTTTATAAGTTATAACAGCTACCAATACTATGTCACTTGTTTTTAATTTCTGTGAATTAAGTTTTGGGGTTTTGGCCGCGTAAAATGGCATATATCCGCGTAAAATGGCATTTATCCGCGTAAAATGGCCTATATCGCGTGCGCTTTTGGGAAATCTCATATTTTCACTTTGCGTGTAGCAGGTATACGAACACGATTTGTAGATCTAGGCATGCTTTTAAACAATTTTAATGAAATTTTTTTTATAAAAATATATATATTACATTTTAATTACACATATGAATGACACATTTGTTACATGAACGTTTCTGGAATTTCTTAACTTTGTCTGGAAATTACCAGTCTACGGTTAAAAATATCTTAATTTATTTTGTTTTAATTTATTATTACTTTGGCGTTTGGGGAATTTCTTAACTTTGTTTGGAAATTACTATTTATACGGCTATTTTTTTTATTGCGTCTTGATTTATTATTTTTTATTTTATTGTGACATGATTATTTTTGGAAAATTTCTCGAGGTCGTCCAGAAATTACTAATTATACGATTATTAATTACAACCAGAAGCGCATAGCTTTTTTTAGGGATCGTCATGTTTAATGTGGTGGCATTCGTAAAGTCTGAATACATAGGTTTCTATATAGGATAATATAATTAATTGCCCTTGGGCGCTACACTGGATATCTCAGAAAACACAAACTGGAACTCGGTAGTCTGAGGGTTTTACGGTCACATGAGGAAGAATTACACCCATATTGCCAACGAATTGCCTCTCCCTTTTTAGTTTATTTTCAATTTCAATTTGTAAATAATTACTTATTTTTTCATTTTTGTATATAACTGTTTCCTTTTGTGTTTACATTTATTGTACAATTTATCAGTATATTTTAACTTTTCGTGTGCAAATAGTTTTATCTATGCTGATCTTGTGTCTAACCTTTAAAATTCCTAAACGCGGAGTTCGCAATTTTTGAAGGGATCTATGTTGATGTAGTTATTTTTATACACATATGTATGCAAAATGAACAATCGAAAAACAGTGTGAAGCACAAAGTAAATTAAAAGCTTCCCAAAGATTGTAATTCATTCGTGCATTTTAAAATGCAGAAACTGGTGCATTGCGTATTAATTACTATGGTTTGCTGCAGATTGATGCATTCCTAGGTATGTCAATACTAGTAAGTTCCAGTATTGGGCAAGGTAAAATGATATGCTCACAATTTCTCGAGAGTTTCGTCACAAGGGAATCTCTCAAGCCGAAACTTTGCCGCAGTATAGACCAGATGCTCTTGCGCCATAAAACAAACAAACAAGCCGAAACGATGGAAACATTGGACAAACTTTCTCCGGCCAGTTGGTAAATATGTTAAATTGGAAGAAATTTTCAGACGGTTTGTATCCATCTTATCTTTGACGAATGAGAAATTTTTTTGTCAGTCTGTCGTTCTCAGTTTGTTGCCATAGGTCCTTCAATTCTTTAAATATTGAACTTTCGACTATTTTTGCTTTTTTTCTGACTGCAAAGTGACAACAGCGTTTTCAAAAATTGTTGGTAAGTCATCTGATGGGTCGGCAAGCTTGGTCTCACTGTTTTCATTGATATTGTGTGTTTCAGCACATTTAACTTCGTTTTTCACTTCGTGCATGTGTGTCAGTAAACTACAAGTGTGAACCACATCTTTCGCGGAACAAATGAATGACTCATTTGGCCTGTTCATCAAAAACCAGCAGACTCGTTCAATAATTTAGTCGTTTTTCATTCAGTGATTCGGTTATTTGAACGAGTTGTCACATTGGTAATGAACTATACTAAAATTCTTCTCCCTTCAGGATAAAACTGTTTCTTCCAAATGCACTCCAGCCAAGTTTAATACGTCTGTTGAGTTCTTTCATAATGTTGCCATCCATTGAAATCAGCTGGCCAAGGTAAATATATGAATCAGCAATTTCTAGCTCAATGTTGTCAACTTGTATTTTTGTTTCCTCTACAAAATTATTGAACATGATCTTAGTTTTTTGTAGGTTCATCTTGAGTCCAACTTCTTTACTTCTAGTTGAGAGCTCCTGTACCATGTCTTGGAGTTCTAATGGGTTCGTTGAAAAAATAACAATGTCATCAGCAAACCGCAAATGATTTAAATATTCACCATTTATTTTTATTCCCTTGTTATTCCAATTTATCAGCTGAAAAATCATCTGTAAAGCTGAAGTAAAAAGTTTTGGAGAAATGGTATCTCCCTGCCTCACCCCTTTGCCAAGTTTGATAGTTTTGGTATCTTTATGTAACCGAAATTTTGCACTTGCATTTTTATACACACGTTTCACCATGTCAATGTACACATCCTCAATGTCTGTTGATCTTAAAGAGTTGATGACTGCTGATGTTTTAATAGAGTCAAAGGCCTTCTCATAGTCAATAAATGCAACACACAATGGAAGTTCATATTCATGTGTTCTTTCAATTAATTCTCTTAATACTTGAATATGGTCCACTGTACTGAATCCACTTCGAAATCCAGCTTGTTCTCTTGGTTGAGCTGCATCTAATTTTTTCTGCAGGCGATGTGTTAGCACTTTTGTGAAGATTTTATAAATAGCAGGTAACAAGCTAATTGGTCGGTAATTTTTCAAATCCTCTTTATCACCTTTTTTATGCAAAAGAATTACTGTTGCAGAATCCCATTGGTTTGGTATGTTACCGCTGTTAAGACATTTGGTAAAGAATTTTGCAAGTATGTCTTCTACATATTCTCCAGCTTCTTTTAGGATATCTAATGTAATACCATCATCGCCAGGGGCTCTTCCTTTCTTCATACTTTTTATTGCAAATGAAACTTCTTCTTTTAAGATTTTAGGAGCTGTTCCTTCGACTATTTCAGTGTCTTCGTTTAATCCACTGTTACTTTCATATAGTTTTTTGTAGAATTCTTCAACTCTTCTAAGTATTTCTTCCCTATTTCTTGTTACGGTGCCATCCTCTCCTTTTAATGCAATGATGTGTTTCTTCCCAACAGATAAACTTCCTTTAACAACCCTAAGGCTCTTGTTATTTTCAATGGCCTTCCTTACTAACTCACAATTGAATTTTCTTATGTCTTCTTTCATGCTTTTGCGCAGAGTTTTACAAAGTTCTATGTACTCAATCCTGGAACTGGTATTTCGATTGTCCACCTTCATATCTCTTCGCCTTTTCATGAGCTGTTTCGTCTTCTCAGATAATTTGCTATTGTGCTTTTTACAGGTTACACCACCAATTTCCCCAGCAGTTTCAACTATTGTCTTAACAATGTTTTCATTTGCTTCTGAGATGTCAACTTCTTCAATAAGTCCTTCCAGTGCAGAAAAGCGATTTTTTAATTCCAACTTGAATGCCTCGGTATTTTCTTTTAATTTCTTTAAATCCACCCTCTTACTTACTTGTTTCCTAATGAGCTTCTGCCTTTCTAGTTTAGTATTTAAGTGCATTTTACATCTCACCATTCGATGATCACTTCCAGTATTAATATATAACACGTTAGGGGTGCTTTATTGGAACAAGTACACAGGGATGATTGTAAGTACAAACCAGATTTCCTGAACATACCTGAAAATTCCCTGAAACGTTATGTAATACTTTTAGTAAAGACACTGATTTCCAAAGGAATGCCCATAAGAAATTATTTTTTAACAAAACGAAATTTCAAAACAAAATGAATTTTTAAACAAAACGAAATTTTGCAATTTCTTAAAAAGAAAATCCCGGAAATTCCGAATCACAATCACCTCTGAAGTACAGTAGAACTTCGGTTATCCGAAATAAGTGGACTCGATTTCGGATAAGCAGAATGACGGAGAATCCGGAAATTCAATTTTTAGCTTAAAGGGGACAAAAAAAAAGTATACTTATCTACGAAAGCCCCTTTGTTTACGTATGACTAAACTATCATATTGCTAGTGAATGCATTTAATTTGGATTAATTTTATTTATATGAGTTAACATGTATCTACAAAATATTAAAGTGTATTTCATATATAAATACAAGGTAGACAGCAATTCTGCACCAAGACGACATTTGGTTAAACGGATATAACAAAACTAAGCAATCACCAACCAGTTTCTGGGGAAGTTTCATATTTCTTTTTTGACAGTGCATATCATCTACCAGAACAAATCTCGTTGTGGTAATGTTCCAAGATGGCGAGCAATATGATAGGGTTCTTCTTTTGCTATGTTATATATATTTGTCTTTTATAAGGTTTCCCATGTCCAAGACTTTGCCTTGCAAGATCACGGAACACAACTTTCGCTTGCTCAAGTAGTAATATTTTAGCTATCTTTATATACCTTTCTGCAATAGCACCATTTTTAGGGAAGGAGTGTTAATTCTATGCAAGGTTTAAGCTGGCTCAAAACATGCTGTCGCAAAAATGCTAAAATGGGAAAAAAGTTGTAGCAAAATGCTAAAAAATATTAGTTGCTTTCGTTGTTCCAAGAACCGTATCAATAAAATTATTTATATCAACGATGCTTAACAGGTGCTGTTAAGAATTTTGAAGAGGAAACAAAAAGGAACAAGAAAAGATCGCTGAAGTGCAAAACGGATATTCTGGAATCGAGGAATCCTGTTTTCAGAGAATAAACTGTGGTTAAAAATGCCTGTCGCATTTTCGCGATGGGCAATAATTTTTTCTTCGCATTTTCGAGCAACTCGTCGCATTTTGCGAAAAATGCGACTGCAGCTTAAACCCTG
>QLNU02014176.1:13267424-13289939 GCA_006491805.2 Dysdera silvatica
AAATTCATTGCAATATTTTTAAAAGATTCGTTGTAAATTACATAATTTACCGATGTACTTGAAAATACTTCAAAGGGCCAAAAAGTTGGCGTTGATAAAAAAATATATTTAAAAATTAGGCTTAAGATGATGTAAATCCAAATAATAATTAAGGTAATATGTAGCGTTTAGGTTTCTTCAATCATTAAGAAGTCTGCGGAAAATATTTGTTAGCGAACGAATTTTTTTCAATCCCAAAATAAATTTTTGAAAAATATATTACAAATGTGCTTTTCTGTAGGCAAAACTGAAATACAATAATCTCTAGATAAAAAATTGTCTCTCCCAATACAAATAGAAGTTTGTTGAATAAGGCTATAAACTTGCATGATAAACTATTTTTTAATGAAACTGAAAATGCAGCATTAATCAATCATAAAGTGTGTTACATAATTCGATATCAATTAGAGATAGGTTACAAGACTGTCTTGAAGATTTATTTTTACAAGATTTGTTAGTTAATTGATCGCCTTGTGATATTGCCTACCTCTGTTGTGCATAGATCAAACAATACATTACATATTTAGAAACTTGTAACAAAACGGAGTTATTGCTTTTTGTTCTCCACTTCAACTTAATTATCTGACAATTTTTTTCTTAATTCAAATTTTTCTACGTAACAACGTAAAATTTGCAATATATAGGGGAACCCTGGGCAAGACGGGATTACGCTTTTCTTCCGTCGGAAGCGGCTTTACCTACTTATTGTTTTGCTAAATGGTTACGCTTTTCATCCGTCGGAAGTGACGTTACCTATCCACTCTTTTGATAAATGGTTACGCTTTTCATCCGTCGGAAGTGACGTTACCTACCCACTGTTTTGCTAAATGGTTACGCTTTTCATCCGTCGGAAGTGACGTTACATACCCACTCTTTTGCTAAATGGTTACGCTTTTCTTCCGTCGGAAATGGCGTTACCTACTCACTGTTTTGCTAAATGGTTACGTTTTCTGTAGAGTATTTCGGGCAAGTATAGAAATGGATGCACGACGTTTCTCATTAATTTGATGAAATTTTATGTACTTTTGAAGAGCGTTTTGTTATAGTTTTCTGTTCAAATTACTTCCGTTGCTTTGGGAAAGAGGGTACGATCTGATCCGAACTATAAACAAATGGAGGCTTTTCAGGGGAAGGAAGGGAAATGCCACTTCCCCAATATTTTTCATCAAATTCATTTCTCACATTAGTCGTCTTTTTCAGTATTTCATATGCGTATGTACATTTCGATATTTTTAAGCAAAATTCATTTTTTTATTATTATTATTCTTTTTTTATGACTTATAAATTAACAAAATAATTACAAATATGAACAAATTTTACTTCGCAGCGATCGTTATACACGGAAAATATCTAACAATATTTACGACGATAGATGGCGATAGCTAAGGAGCGAATTTTTTGGCGAAAAATATCCCCATATATTCCATAAGCAAGGCTGTTGGCATGACAACACCGCTAACTAACCCCATTAGAAGCCGAAAAGTATTTGGACTCTCGGCCCGAAGACAGAAAAAGTCTAGAAACATGATTCCCGGATCCTCTATAGGGTTGCCGGTTGAAACCAAAAAGTAGCTATCCCTCGCTTCCCGTTGCAAGCAACGAACACAAAAAACTAATAGAGAGAGCTTTAGCGCCAAAAAATACAGCCAGTGGCATCGAAACTGCCGAATATACATGAAGTGGTGCAGTGATTTTGTTCACCATTTTGTTTTAGATTTTTCAGCGAAATGAATCCAATTAATGATATTGTGTGTAATTTATTGGAAACTCCGTTTAGCCGATGGAAAGACGAAGACAAAAGGGATGTATTACGTCAAGCACGTCCAACGGATTTATTGACGACTATTGCTAAAACAGAAATTAAGAAGAGCGGCAAGTCGTACAATATTAGTTTTAAAGAGTGTTGGTTTACTCAGTATAAATAGCTATGCAGTAGTCTAACCTTAAAAAGATTATTCTGCTGGCAGTGCTTGCTTTTTAGTAATAAACATTCTGTTCGGAATAAAGACGGATTCGCCGACTTATTAAACATAACACGAGCACTTCATAGGCATGGTGATTTTGCTGAACATCTGAAGTGTGAATTAATGTTAAAAAGTTTTTTAAAAAATCAGAACACGATTGCCGATACTCCGAGGAAGAATGCTAGACTTTTTAATGTGCAGTTCAATGAAAATGTTCGTTTAAATAAATTGTTTCTATGAATAGCAGCAATATATTTGAGTAAGCAAGTAATGGCATTCAGGGACACGATGAAAGTAATGACTCCATAAATCGTGGAAATTTCAAGGAATTACAAAAATTGCTGATCTCAAAAATTCCGCTAGAAATTCAAAATCATTACAGAAAGATTAAAAGCGTCTTCACTGGTGACACCAAAACTATTCAAAATGAAATGATTTAATGTATTTCCAATTATGTCTATAATCACGTCAAAGACGAAATAAAGGAGGCTAATTTTTTTTCTATTCAAGTGGACGACACCACTGACCTAAATAGACTGACTGATAATAAACTGACCTTCCCAGTGTTCCTTAATATTAAGATTTGTAAATTGTGAAGGCACGTTAGTTGAGCGATTTTGGGGTTTCCATGATGGGAGTGAAGACAGGACGTAAGAAATGTTGTACAAAATGCTGGACCAAATTTTGGATCCGTTTGATTATCACCACGAATTAATAGGACAATGTTACGATCAGGCTAGTGCAATGTCTGGACACTTAAATGGACTTCAGAAAAAAAGTCAAGGATAAAGCTCCTCAAGCTGTTTTTGTTCATTGTCTGGCACATGTTTAAATCTTGTCTTGCAGAAAAGTTTCTTTTTTTTGTTTGTTTTTTATTTTTTTCAAGCCTCAGTGGTATTCCTTCGTTTTTTCATCACTCGGCGAAGCGATATTACGCTTTTGCATCAAATTCTGCAAGACGCATACCAACCATAACACAAACTCGATGGTCCTCCAATTCGAAATTAGTGAATGTGATCGTCGAAGATTAGGATAAATTTAAAAAAAGTATTCGAATTTATGACAAACAGCAAACATTCAGACAAAACAACAATCAACTTGCAAAAGGATTTTTGAACGATATGAATGATTTTGAATTTACAGTTTTGGCAGCAGTATTCAACGAAATTTTTGGCCTTACTGATATATATATTATTTGAAATTCTTCAGAAAAAAAATCACTTGATTTAAACTGTTGCGCATCTCAAAATATACTCGTGAGCTATTAAGCCGTAAAAGGGACGATGTTTTTTTTTTAAACACTGTTTGAAAACATGCTTAAAATCACAGGAATAGTCCAATCTAAACGGGAATGTGCCGCTCTTTCACTAGAAAAAATTTCTCAGAATTATAAACAGTCATATTTTGAAATTTTAGACCACATGCTTATGGAAATAAATACAAGATTTCAAGATTGTGAAAAACTTCGATTTATTTGTATTGCTGATACAACGAAATTTTAACAATTTAATTTCCATTTTCCATCCCAAGCACTTGAAAATCTGCAAGAGTTATACGGCGATATGTTCAAAAAAACCCAGCATCTTAAAAATTAACTATGTCTTATATATGCCTATGTAAAATTCAGGAATATATCGATGCAAGAACTTCTTCGAATGCTTTGTGATGATAGAGACATTTTCACAGAAGCTTATAATTTGTTTTCTCTCATCTTAACAATTCCATCTACGTGTATCAGTGGAAAGGAGTTTTTCTTGCCTTAAAAGAATAAAACCTTACTCAAGAAATACCATTTCGCAAGAGAGATTTTTTTAGCGAATATTTTTATTCAAATAGACATATTGACACTTATGAAGAAACAGTCCTTTTACGATGATGCATAAGACAGATTTGCAGCATTAAAGGACAGAAGAATTGATTTAATTTACAGAAAATAGCTAAATCCTCATTAAATAATTTTTGAAACTGCTATCTTCTCATATCATATCATTGACAGAGCCAGAATTTAATTTCGGGGCGGTTGGGGGGTGATTCGATAAGGCTCTTCCCCTATTTTTCTAACCACGTGCCGCCCCTGCTATAAACTACAGGTATAGACATACGTATTAGTTAAAATGGAAATATTAGCTCGTGTTGTCATGCATTGAGCTAGGAGGCTGCCATTATATTTTCAGCAGCATGCGGGGTAAAATTAGATATAAGTGTTACCACTACCGGCAACTAAACTCACAAATGAAAATTTGGACGACGGTACAACACAACTTGGTTATTTCAACTAAACTTCACTTAACAACCTCCACATGATTTATAATAGAAATTTAAATTAATTGCAATAAGTTGGAAATTGATTGTAATAAGTTAGAAACCAATTGTAACAAGTTAGAAACCAATTGTAATAAGTTGGAAATTGATCGTATCCAGTTTGAAATGAATTACAAGCGGAATCAACTGTAACCAGTTTGAAATTAGTTGTAATCGGAATTGACTGTAATCATTTTGAAATAATATTATTTTGCCAAGTCTTTGGCTAGTTACCTTGCACAGCATACATGTCGCTTTACAATTTTTTACATGAAGTTTAATATTTACCTACAGGTTTGTAATAAAATAAGATTTTCGTGGTACGTACTACAGCAACAGATTTAGATAATAAACAGACCAAAATAAATTTTCACATTGTCTGTTACAGGTAAAACTAATTCAAACGTTAAAGCCCTTATATGGTTTCTGGTTTCTACACATGTGTGCGTGTATGACATGTACGCATGCATGTAATACGCATGCACGCATGTATGTTATATATATATTCATATATTCAAATTCTACTTCAGTTGAATATATTTTTGTCCATGCTATATATTTATATAGGTAATTTTAGTGAGCCAAGCTTCGAAATTCACTTCATTTATATTTTTTATCCGTGTCGATAGAGGAGTGGGATAATGTTGCTTTCTTCCCCACAAGTTTCTCATAAGAGAGGACCATGATTTTAATAACCTTATGTCCAGCAAAAAATAAGCTCTGTATCCCCTTGTTGAGTATCGATCAGTTTAAAATGAATTCCATACACTCATAAGTTTCGTACATAACGTTTAACTGTGTGTGTGTGTGTGTCTTAAGTAGTATAAAGCATTGGTTATATGCTAATGAATATGATAAAAAATATAAAATTCTAGTGGAAATAGCATATTTCCTTAATTTCAATTATTTTCTAAAATAAAGGCAATGTCCTGAGATCTTCGTATTTCGGGCTTCCTAGGCTGTTGCCACTAGACAGAAACTTTTGAAACTATAATTTCATCAATTGACAAATATACAAATTTCCTTTTCTTATACATTATTTAACTTTCAATATTTGGCAACAATGTTTTTATCTGCGTTCCGTATTCTGTTAAACAGTCAGTCTCCTTTTCGAGAGGAGCGTGTTTGCAACGAAAGAGGCTAGTTTTATTGCAATTATTTTCTTTTTACTGCTGTTTTCGCTTTACAAGATATATCGGAGGTTGCTGTCGCAGAGAGATTGATACGGCGTGAAAGAATTGTTCGAACATGTGAATAAATCTTTTGTATTACTTTGAGAATCTACGTATTTAGTGAATGAACCTTTCTTAAGGGAAAGATTTTATAACAATATATACATAAAATTCACATTACAATATACACGTTTCCTAGGTAATCAGAATGCGGCCAATAACTTTTGAACCAAGACAGATATTGCAAAGAAAGTTAGGTATTGGTATAGTAAAATGACTATGCACTATCAGATGAGATGAATAGCAGCGCCCCTGGTGGCGAATTGAGGAAGTTAAAAATTTTATTTCGAAAAATAATGAAGATGAGGAAATATTTTCAATTAGAAAGTTGTAGAGCATCCTTCAGTTAGTAGGAAAAGATATACGGCTTACGTATAGTATGTACACGTACCGCCACAAAGTGAGGTTTCGGAAGTTTCAATGAATTGCTTTCAGTTAATGCTCTCTTATGTTTTAAAAATTGAGTTGAAGTTCTTATAGGAGAGAGAGAGAGTGTGGTTTCTTTTAAGAATTTCAACCCAACCTCTAAAGCTCTAGAAAGCATTAACTGAAAGCTATGCATTGAAACATTCGGAACACCTTACTTTGTGGCAGTACGTGTACATAGTGCATGTAAGCCGTATGTTTTGCTTACTAACTGTAGGATGCTCTACAAATTTCTCATTGAAAATATTTACTTATCTTTATTATTTTTCGAAATAATTGTTTTTTAACTTCCTTAATTTGCTACCAGGGACGCTGCTGTTTATATCATCTAATAGTGCATGGTCTACTACACCAATACCTTACTATTGTTGCAATATCTGTCTTGGGTCAAAGGTCACTGGCCGCATTCGGACTTTTTCCAGGAACCCTGTATAAGTAAAATGTAAGAAAAACCTTTTTTTGACCAATAGCTCCAACGGGCTCCTTTCGCAAATAGCATGAGCGGAAACTCCAACCAATTTGAACAATTTTAAAGTATTTTTATGGTTAGCAAAGAAAGACAAACTGTTTTTTATATTGGAGATATAATAATAAAAATTTCCCTTAGAAGTCAAACGAATTCTCTTCGACAAGCCCAACTCAATTGAAGGAATTGTTAAAAGAGTATTCGCTTAAAGGTGAAGCCCTGCTTGCAGAGTTTAAACATTTGAATATATTTAAATTTGGATATGGCCCCTACCCCAATCGTAATCGATCTTCCTTAGCTCTTCCGTCTGCCGCCCTCTCTCCCTTCTTCCTTTTCCCTTAGTACACTGGATGAGGGGACTCTATTAAGATGCCTCCTACCCCATCCATTCCCCCTACTTGGCTCCCTCCACTACATCAAACTGTCGTTGGCAATGAACGAACGACGCGCCCCCTATATTACTTCAAATCACTCAAACATTGAAATAGAGAACACAGCATCACCATTCATTCCTTCCTCCTTAAAATTAATAGACATTTCTCTTAGAATTTCACTCGCCTAGAAAAATGTATTATGCGTAACTGCGCTCTTAAACTTTGTGGAGAAGGAACTTTTTAAAATATTATGTACATTGCGCAAATTAAGAAATAGAATAAATGCCTTTCTTTTTCGTTCGTAGATCTCGGTAAAAGCCAATTTACAACTCGGAAGCCACAGCTTTGAAAAATTTAGAGTCGGAGACTGGTTGCGCATACTCACATTTTCCATTTATTTCTCGTTTTTAAATTCTCGGTCAGGGCAATAAATACTCGCGATACGACCGCTTTTTCTTGAAATCCAGAGTTCGTATCAAAAATCCAATTACGGAAGAAAAAAAAAAGACATTATTTAGAAAACATTTTCAAATCCGAAATCGTGTGAAAATCATTATCAAAATGTTATAATAAATTATTGGATGATGGAAATTTGAAGTACGACCATGAAATTTATTTGCATTGGTGTGTGTCTCCACCAGGGCTTAATTTCTAACAAAAAAAAAAGTGCAGGAGCCCTAATATTATGGTAAGTCGATTAAAAAATAGAATAGCTGCAACAGAATCGATAAATCATATCATTTGGTTATGTCCATTTTTCTAGACAACAAAGTTCATGCCTTTAATCACAAATTCATTACCTCTTTGGCAATTCATGACCCTGGAGGGGCTCCGGCCAATACTTGAAATAATCGCCAAAAATGGAGTACCGGAGCCTGACTCTGGTGGGCTCCCGCCTAATTTAAGCCCTGGTCCCCCCTCCCGTTTGCATATTTAGCTATCGCGTTACTCGTACGATACCGATGATACTATTGCTACTAACATCGATGGAATATCGATGCTAATATCGTAATTACAAAATACCAATTATTGTACTAGTGGGCAATATCAAAAAGTATAGTTCTAGCACTTATCTGGAAAGAAATGGTCTTCAGCAAATTAAATCACTCAAATTTTTGAATGCCAGCCAAATAAAAACGCTGTATAGGGACCGCTTCCCTGTACACAAAAATTCCCAATGAGTAAAATGTGCCTCATACTCCAATAGGTCAATATACAAAATTTCAGCATTCTAGTGGGAAAAGAACCAGAGATATGAAGACCCAAAATAACGTGGCTTAGCAGAATGAATTTCCCCCTCTTTGCGGCACGTACCTATTGCTTCCTTCAAAAAGTGTCAGTTATTTTGGGCTTTCATATCTCTGGTTCTTTTATCCACTAGAATGCTGAAATTTTGTATATTGACCTATTGGATTATGGGGCACATTTCACTTATTGGAAATTTTTGTGTACAGGGACTGTATAAAAATTTAAATTTTGTATTTTTTCAAAAAATAATCCTCTGCAATTTTAATCGATTTCATAAAATTCTGCACCTTTTTTTTACGCCACTTTCCAATTTAACACATATGTCTAGAATCAATATTTAAGGAATTAGAACTACGGTCAATGTTTTTGGGACACCCTGTATATCAATGCCTAATAAAGTGGAGACGTTTCGCGGCGTTTAAACCTTGCATTGTATTCGTGATATCAGCTGGAATGGTAAAATTTCGGGCTTTCTCTGTTCAAAGACGTGTAAGTTTAAACTATAAATGATATCACTGTTGAATTTCAACTGCCGCATTGTTTTAAACCGGCCAAAATAGCTAATAAGCGCAGGTAGTGAAAAACTAGTACTATCAGACAGATTGTTTGTTTTACGCAAGTAGAGTGTAAATTGATGAGTTTACGATACCGATATTGGCATGATTTTAAACTATATTTATAATTTTCTATAAATCAGTTTTAACTTTTTGATCCATATTTTCACTAGGAAATAGTGTTGACTAATGTACTTTTTACTGAAGTTGTTTTCTGTCAATACTTTTGCGGAATGTAGTATACATATACTCAAAGGAAGTAGAACTCATCTGTGCTAATTTTTTCAGATTTCTGTGCGTATTTTATAGGCATACTTAAAAATCGTGTAAAATACAAATGGTTTGCATCTCCAGATATTTCTATCTTACAGCGAAACGTAAACTTTTTATACTACTGACATAAAGCGCACGATTGAAGCATGGCTATCCTTTGACTTTCATGTTTTTTCATGTGTAAAATCATATTAATTATTAGTTAATTAAAATAATAAAAATGTATGTGGATTGTGCAAAAGCTGGAGTTGAGAATATATAATATCAGCAAAATGAAAATACTAGATCTGCAGTGCTGATAGAACAAAATACAATGTCTTGCATGGAAAATTTCTAAGACTCAAACTACTTCACAATACTAATCGAAACAAAAATGAACACACAAAAAAAAAAATACTAACTGAGGATTAAATAGATACTGCAAGTTCAGCTACAAGGAAAAAGATGTCATTGGTGAAAAACAGATTAGTATAACAACATAGAATAACAAAAGAATTAAAATAATTATATACTACAAGTCAAAGTTAAAAATGGATTGAGAGCAAAACGAGATTACAGATGTAATCCGTGAAGCATGGTAATGAAACATAACGGTTGTTAATTCTGAGGACTACTTAACAATAAGGCCGAAGAAGGTCCATATTAGTGGTTCCAATAATAATAACAGTTTATCCCACACGTAATATGTTGCACGCTCTCATATTGTGAAAAACTATTAAGTTATATGTACTGAATTCTTTGACTTCAGAAAAGTTTCGACTTCAATAAATAATTTAGAGATGGTAGAGAATAGAATGTAAGGGTGCCAGATCTAATTGGCTCTAATCCATTTGCCTCCCACCTAAATACAATTGGCGTCCAGCACCTAACTTCATGGACAATACGTAAATATTAATAAATGCAGAGAAAATAGCTGAATGTGAAAATCATGATGTGAAATATATTGTTATTGTTCATGATTTTTCTGTCTCTGATGGGTTTACTTGACTGCACATGCAAGTTCTTGAATTCAGCATCTCCACCTCCATAACTTTCTCCAAGTTGGTGCCTCTCGTAGAAACTACAGCTGCTACAATAAAGAAGCTTCCATTTCGAAGACTGTTTTTTATTATTTTTAGGGTTTTGGTGTAACTATCTATTCGATGTCAAGTACATATAGCGAAAACTACAAAATAATTTTAGAAAAAGTTAAGGCGAAGTTATGTCCGAAACAGAAATTATACCCCAGATAGAAATGCAACGAATTTCTATCTGGAAACTAAATATAATTCCCGATGGCTAATATGTAATTTCCAATGCAGAGTCGGGATGGAAATTACAACATGCGTCTCCCGCTCGTACTCCAAAATGGAAATTGGGAAATATTAGCCTCCCAGTGGAAAGAAAAGTTACCGAGTTCATGTAATTTACAGTTCAAACGAGCTCAGGAGAGAAAACTGGATCTTAAAACCAAAACTTATTTCCGGAAAGCACTATTCCCGCTGGTTTAAATTAATCTCGTTCCCGGAACCGCCGGTTATAATATACTGCTGCACTTAAATGCGTTTTAACTTTCAATGCCTAGCGATACCTCATTTGCCAAACCTTACAGAAAAACCGGACTTAAATCTGAATGGTGCATCTCGTATTTTCCGTTTTTCCCGCTAATCCGTAAACGGAATTCGATTACCTATATTCGTGAGATGTTTAGGTCCCGTCGAAAACAGTGGGTAATGGCGCACAGTGACCCTGTTCTTGGTTCCTTCTCACCGTGACTCCCCCTTGCGCCATAAATCACAAACCTTGCATCTTAATTACAATGCCACGATGCCAGCTTAGCCTAGTTTCCTGTGACTTCCGGGGCACCCAACGTGAAAACGTTTTATCCCCCATGTGGGGTAAAGATGATGTTTAGGTGGGGGAAGATATGGTAGGGTAAAGTTGGTAAAACTAGTTTTGTTTGAAACTAGGGAGGCCGAAGGAAAAAAAAAGTAAATAAGACAATGATAAATAAAAAATAGGAAAATATAAAAGAGAAAATTGAAAGTAACAGGAGGGAACAATGGAGGAATACGTTTGTTGGGAGTAAAAGGTAAGGGGTTAAGTCTGAGTAGCGAATCAGTTGAGATCCGTAATAGAATTTAAAGCTGGGTGGCTTATTGGGTTGGATCTGAATGGGTTTAGTTTTGTCATGTTAGGAGCCTAGGTGCAATAGCACGTAGGGGTTGTCGTGGGTTTGTTCAAGGGTAGGATTCTGATGTCAGAGTGGTACCAGGTAGCATAAGTAGGATTGGTATGTAAGTCGTGATGGTACACTGTTGGGCGGGCCAAGGTGCTAACCGTTGGACGGGTCTGTTGGGGGCACTGGGGTAAGTGAGAATGGTAAGTCGGGTTGGGTAGGATGGTTATTGTTGATGAGGATGGTAGAGGAATGGGTTGTGTTTGATGTGGTTTGAAAAGAAGTGGGGGTTGATAATGTTTGTTGAGATGGGTCACTTTGATGCGTTTCTCGGTGGCGAGGAATTCTACGGTGATTAACACGGGGCCGTGGTACTCTACGATGACGGCAGTGTCGATGGACGGTTCTCGTAGTGAGGACGGGAGGCCATCTAGGTCGGCGAAATCTTGGTGGTAGGGACGGAACTTGCGGTGGGGGTGTAAGTTGTGGGAGAAGGGTTAAAAAGCTTAACGAAGGCCTTCAAGGGTCCGTTGAAATAGTGATATAGGTGATGATAAGGTAATAGTATAATAATGATAATAAGGTAATAGTATAATAATGATAATAAGGTAATAGTATAATAATGATAATAAGGTAATAGCGATATAGTAGTGAAATAGGTGATGTGGAGTGTCATGTAGAATATGAGAGTTAGAAATGGGAGGGTTATGGTGAAGGTGGATGTGGTCAAAGTAATTATGTGAAAGCTTGCAGATGGTTTCGGTAATAGATGGAATTTGTATATCCTGGAACATTTGTTTGTTTCGATGTACCAGGGTATGTGAAGGATTCTACGGAGTGTGTTTCGGAATTGCTGAAGAGAAAGAAGTGTTTGTTTGCGAAGAGTAGACCAAGCAGGGGCGGCATAGGTAAGTATTGGCCGAATGGCTGTTGTGTATAAGAGAAGGTTGTTTTGTAGTGAAAGAATGGAGTGTGGTCCGATCAAGTTACTTGAAAGAGAGCAGGCAGCTCTAACTGTTTATGATGAATGAGAGATAAGAGAAAGATAGGATTTGGTCAAGTGTCACGTCAAGGTAATTGATCTCTGAAGACCAGCTGATGGGTGTGTTGTGTATTTTGAGTGCGATGGGGGGTTTAGAAAAAGCATAGCCTGTGTTTTGTGGGGGTTAATTTGGATTCTTCATTTATTAAGCCATCTGATTAGATTGTCAATACGGTTTTGAAGGGTGGAGATGGCTTGTCGATGCCAGATGTCTATGGGATTTTGCCTACGGCGTTCCACAACAAATCAGACGCCATTCGACGCGTCTCACTGAGTAGATAAAATGTGTCAATGCAATGGGCGCAAAGCTGTCAGATCATGAAGTAACGAGTTATAGGTCATAGAAGGTCACCCTATGAGGAGGATCTCCTATATTATTAGGATTTTGTCTATCAGCATTCCACAACAAATCAGACGCCATTCGACGCGTCTCACTGAGTAGATAAAAAATATCAATGGGAGCAAAGCTGTCAGATCATGCAGTCATGAGTTACAGGTGGCATCTGATTTGTTGCGGAATGCCGATAAACAAAATCCTAATAACACTGGCAATCTTCCTTAGTCACCTGTAACTAGTGACTGCATGATCTGACAGTTTTGCGCCCATAGACAATTTTTATCTACTTAGTGAGACCCGCCGAATGGCATCTGATTTGTTGTGGGACGCTGATAGACAAAATCTTAATAACATTGGTGGAGATTCTCCTCACAGAATGACCTTTTATGACCTCTAACTCATGACTGTATGATCTGACAGCTTTGTGTCCATTGACATATTTCATCTATTCAGTGAGGCGCGTCGAATGGCATTTGATTTGTTGTGGAACGCCCATATGTCATTTTTGGCATCCTCCTTTAAAAGTAAAAAAATGTGACCTGTCCAACAACGGGTTGTTGAATGTGGTATCCGTTCTTGAAATACGGGATACTTTCACCACACTTTCTGTATGTTATTGTAGTAAGGCATTCATCATTAACTCTGAAATTCTTCAATGATGTGCTCTGAGAACTAACTATTGGGAAAATCCATGCTTTGCATAGAAATCTAACACAGGAATAACGCGCGGAAATTTCCCTTACATTTAGCACTGTAATCCAAAATCCTCAGAATTAGTGCCGGATTATGAAGACAGGCCCTACGCTATTCTACTTGGGGGACCCAAATCTTTCCCCCCCCCCCTTCACGTGTGTAGAGGGAGATGGAAAAGTATTTTAAACAAAATTCTTCGTAAAGCCGAAAGTGGTGATGGATGCGTGTTTAAAATTCTTGGATTCTCAATCTCCCTGCTGTAAAGGACATAAGGTGTCGGTGCAGCGCTGAGTGTGTGGGCGAACGGGGCAGTTGTCTCATGTTAAAGGGGCGCCAAAGTTTTAAAACGTTTCGTTTACGCTTTCACGGCGCTAGGACATCACAGGACATATTGCACAGGAACCTCTAGTTTTCTAGTTTTTTCTAGGGATCCGAACCCTTTAAAGCTTAAGGAACGCAGTCTGCAGTGAATAGTTATTCGGTAAGCGTTTTTCTCCCACCACTGGGGGGCCGAATCCGATATACGGAATGCTAGATGAATGTTATCACTGCATTACAGCAGGTAAGGCCTGTGTTTAAAAAGCTGCTTTTTTCACTGTTTTAAAAATCATGGCGAATTTAAGAGAAATAGTTCCCAAATACACTGTGCGTTTCTGGGGGTGAAAAGAGATGATTTCTCTAACACAGAACTGCCCTGACTACGCTTCGGACCACGGCTTAATTTCTAACAAAAAAAGTGCAGTAGCCCTAATATTATGATAAATCGATTAAAAAATCGAATGGCTGCAAAAGAATCGATAAATCATATCAATTGTTTATGTCCATTTTTCTGGACAACAAAATGCTTGACCTTAATCACAAATTCATTACTTTTTCATGACAGCGTCCGTTTTGTGGCTCCGGCTAATATTTAAATAATCGCCAAAAAATAGAAAGTAAAGCCCTGATTCAGACTGGTCGAAGCCTATTCTGTTCGCAAACGTTACAAAAATGTCAGTTACACAGTGGTCTCTCGATTTTGCGAACCCTTACGAACCGAAAAGTTCGCAATATCGAAAGAAGTGCTGGATTAACGTTTTTATGGGCTCTTGGCTAGAAGTACAGAATGGGTCTCGTATTGTTCAGCTTATTATTAATATTAGTATTGTTCAAATTATAAGTTTTTTGTTTTTGTTTCTTGTTCATAAACTCAGGTAGTTAGGTTTATAATGGAAATTTCATAGACATTAATCAATAAACAATAATTAAAAAAATTCATAAACACTTAAACAACATCAGGTTTATTCTAGTCTGCTCAAGGGGACTCCAAAATCACAGGGTCCTAAATCTGTGTCCACTTGGCCTATACGTAAATCTAACATTGATCAAAAGTTCGGAAGCGGAAATTAACGTTATTTCTATAAGATAATTTTCAGAACAAACGTAAAAGTTCGTATAAACGTGGAATTCGCAAATTGGGGTTCGTAAAAACGTGGAATTCGCAAATTGGGGGTTCGTAAAAACATAGAATTCGCAAATTAGGGTTCGTAAAAACGTGGAATTCACAAATTGGGGATTCGTAAAAACGTGGAATTTGCAACTTGGAGTTCGTAAACACCCAAGTCCGTTGTATTAATTTTTGCAGGAACACATTGCAAAATGTGTATCCGCGTTCGCAAATTTTCCGCTACATTATTTATAAGGCGCGAGGCTCCAAATTAAAAATGGCGCGGGCAAGAAGCACTCCAATTTACGAAATGTTGCCAAACCCCGAAACCGAATTTCAAAAATTGGAAAAATGAAAGCAGCGGTTTAGGAGTTACGCAAATTTATCAAGGGATGTTTATACAAAAATTGCTTCCAAATGACAGTGAGTTTGATGCATGGCCATTATATCTGACCTTGATTGAAATATCTTTTCTGGCCGCACCCGCCCAAAAAAGCAAAAGGTTCGGAAACCATGAATAATAAGCCCAATTTTATGCAGCGAAAGAAAGTTTATGAAATAAAAAAATAAAAAAAATAAAACTGCTGGTCGGATGCCATGACGTGATTACTACCAACACTCCACGCGAAAAGCATATTTATGCGATCGAGTAGAACGGTATGTATGTGTGACGTCACAGTATGTCAGCGGTGTTGCCAGTTTGCGAGTTCGAAATAACGAGGGGTGACATGACTGTCACAAAACATGGAAGCAAAAAGCTGTTTTGAGTTATGGGTCGACATCACTTCTCGTTGAGCAAAATTTTATATTCTATCTTAAAGAAGGCTTTGTTTGTTGCCATTTAAAAAAAGAAAATCGTCTGCGTCTCAAAAGTTATTTTATTTTTTTTATGTTTTTAATAACAAGCTTCGTAAAGCTTCATTTTCCGTTAATTAATCGTCTGCCTGATGACTGAGTTTTCAATTTAAGACTTTTTTAAAAAAAAAAAAATCCTAAATCAGGGAGGACAAACTTTTTCATATCAAGTGGGTCTAAGGAGTACTTCGATAGAGA
This sequence comes from Dysdera silvatica, assembly GCA_006491805.2. NCBI lineage: Eukaryota > Metazoa > Arthropoda > Arachnida > Araneae > Dysderidae > Dysdera > Dysdera silvatica. The sequence goes on from QLNU02014176.1 coordinate 13,283,011, forward strand.
ACCCGAGGGTCGCATATCGAATTAAATTTCCACATCGTAAATTAAGGCGTTCAAAATGTAATTAAATTACTGAATATACACAATTAGTGTATTTAATTAAATACACAAACGCTTCAACGTATTCAATGATTGAGCAAATTTAATATACAAACAAATGCATGTGCTTTCACAAGAAGTCATTGCTTGTGATAGATATTAAAAGCATTTAAAAATTACCGAATGTATATATATTTTTTTCTAATTATTAAATTCTATATTTTCCCCGTGAACAAATGCCTACATGAACAGGAAAACCGTTCCTTTTAATAAGATTTGTGTAAATAATTAAATATATGTTAATAATAAACTATTTTAAATTTTTAAGGCTTTATGATGTTTTACTTAAAGACTGCCGAAAACCACCAATAAATTCTTTGCAGGATGCATACTGCCCACGGGCCAAACCACCGTATCTTAGATTCACCTGCTTAACCGTAGCTGTGTCCTTACGAGGACAGTTATCAACAAGAAATGCCAGGGTATCTTTTTTCTCCGCCATCTTTACATTTAATGATTTCTTCCTCTTTCTTTTTCTTTACTAGTCTTTTTCTCTTTTTTTTTTTTCAGATCTTCACATTTCACTTTTCCAAATGTCTCCGCTTTCAACGCCTGCGAGCATTTGCAATCAAAAACTTGCAAACATTTGCTTGGTGTTTTATTTTTCATTTAAATGTCCGACGTTGCTTCGCAAAGTGTTTCCTAAACTCGTCTTTCCATGCGTACACACACGGCATCCTTTCCTCAAATTAATTGCTTTATGCGACGCGTCCACGTCTTGCTTAACAATTGTACCTGTTCGTTCCAGATAACATTTACAGTTCCTAATCTTTATTTCTCTCATAAGAAAGTCCTAAAAACAAAAACATTATTATTGAAATATAAAGAAATAAACCAGGGCGGATGAGTACATACTACGCAGCAATGTTTAACTTCATAGACTGTTTAGCCTTTTGTTCGACTTGAAAAAAAAATCAGACTCCATGTTCCGCATCATGAAAATCCATTTTACTGTCAGCAGAAATCTTCGAAGTTTTCTAAAAGAGAAAAAACATTCGAAAAGGTTCCAACGTCACGTCACAGTCCTCTTCTGAGATAGGTAAACGCTTGACAAAATCATTATTCAGTTTGAAGGAACGTTTTAAAGCCATCTGCTTTTGAAAAGCTATATTGAGATCGTAACATAGTCATCACTCCAAACAGAGATAGCTTTAGCAATTGGCGAGCATTGGCGATCGTTTGGGGCCGCCAACTAAAATGACCCTCACCTAGATTGTATTTACTAATGGTTGCTCGCGGTTTTGCAGTGCCCTGGGATAGACAATGCTCGAGCCTCTTAAACGGACCCTTCGTCGTCAATGCACGAAAAATTGCTATGACTCTTTAGGCATTATAACATCCTTTGCACACTTGTCTTCAGTTTCTGATATGAAAGCCATGAAGAACTAATACATTTCTCCATCAATGAGGGTTATAGCCCTCGTCGAAGGGCGGCCCAGGGCGGCCAAATATTTGAAGCCGGCCTTGATTTCAAACCGTTTCCCCTCCCATGCAGATTATCATAATCAACCATTCATTGTTTATCCACTGCTGTTTGTCCTCAGAAATCTCTAGCTATTCCATGCACGTGCATAGGCACACACCTCTCCACATTTCTTTGAGCTATTTTAAATTTCAGTATTGCTGCTCTTGACGTTGTATTCTGTTTTTGATCCGCAGGAGATCACTGATAAATCCGTAATGATCGACGGTTATTACTATTAGACATAAAGCAATTTTCAGAGCAAAACAGACCTGAACGCAAATTCTAATTATAATACATCCACAAACTTCTTTTATAACATTGCTTTCCACTATCATCGGTTAGCCAAGGAAAAATCACGACTCTTTATTTTTTAGTTCATCCGCTCCTAAACCTATTTTTATTTCTCCGTAAGAAATCGTATAACGCGATATGGACCCTTTGAAAAGCTATCTGTTTTGAATTCAACTTTTCAATATCTTTCGCTTTCTTTTTGGTTTTACGGCTCAAAGACTACAGTGGTCATGCTGCGCCGGGACCTACTGTTTTCCGAGGAATCCGAACCTCTTAAGGCCTAGGGAACCAAACCCCGGACTACAGTGAGCAGTGCGATCTTTATGAGATCTCTGAGTAAGCGTTCTTTGCACTGCTGGGAGTCGAACCCGGATTAGCGGCGCACTAGGAGAACGCGTTACCACACTGCGCCACCGCAGGGCTTTTCAATATCTAACCGAGAGCATGTTTGAAGTTCTGAAGACTTTATTGCAAAAATTAAAGCATATAAACAAAATAAGATGATTATATATTCTCTATTCCTCATTCCTTCGTTATTCCAAGTGATTATACATTTTGCAATTAGTAAAATTAATGTATATGAATTATTTTTCTGTTGCCATATTAAAAGCGCAAACGTTTTGCGCGCTCTCTCTCTCTCTCTATATATATATATATATATATATTCGTTGCTCCAGAAAACCTTCATAAACATCGTGGTGCTACCCAGAAATTTTGAGGAAGAGGTAGCAGAAACTGCAGTAACACACTACGCTATGATTTTCCTAATAAAACTAATTAGGATTTAATTAGCTCCGGTTGACGCTCCAGTGTTCGCTTCCCCACCTTCTGTTTTTCATTCTCTTTCTCTTAATTGCTTCCCTTTCAGATCGGACAGAGTTAGGAGTCCATTTATTCCGACAGTGGTGAATAAATTAATAAAAGCTGTTCCAAATCGTGGAAATTTCCATAGTTGCCACCATGTGCAACTCTTTGCCAAACTTAGAAATAAAACGAACTCGGATTAATTAACATTCTAGGATTAATGAAAAGCTCATTACGATTATTAGAACCCGCTGAATACGCTACGGTCAACAAAAAACGTACGCATACCATCACAGATCCATTTACATTCAAATCCAATTAGGAAAATTAGCGAAGATAATTCGGAAATGATTAGCTTAAAAACATACAAAACCTTCTGATAAGATACACCACATTCTCAAAAGTTTTCACACGACGAACGAGCCTTTTGTTTCCGAATTCAACGTTACATTGTACCTTTATTTACCTGTTTCCTACTCACTAGTTACACTCTACTCCCTCCACCTGAACTCTAGGTTTATACGATCACGACCCCACACAAAACAAAGAAGGGAAAGAAAATCGCTTAAGGTCAATATTTAAATTTAGCGGGTTTCAATTAACATTAATTCGCAACTCTCTAATCCGCAACTCTCTAATCCGCAATTCGCTGATCCACAACTCCCTGATCCACAACTCCCTGATCCACAACTCTCTAATTCTCAAGTAACTCTGTAGGTTTTCAACGTTAACAATAGCCATCGTTATTGCATTTACGGAAGATCTTAATCTTACCCTTTTTATTGCGGACGGACAAGCAGAAATAAAGCAATAGCGGGTTCAATATCTATTGAAACCCGCTAAAAACAAAAAGGTGACAGGCGGGCATACAAATACATTTCTCATAAGCCCTTCAAAACTTGATGCAGGAAGTTGAACTCAAAATGAACCTATCAAAAAAAGGTGTTCATAGAATTTATATATTATTTTTATAATATTATTTTCTATGTGCACGAAACAGAAATCTGGGTTGACGACGCTGAACTAGAAATTGCCAATTTGTACGTTTACCTTGCAATAGAACACTAAAAACCGCTAAAATGAACCAGTGACGCACTAAAAAAACTAAGGGCACATTAAAGGGGCTAAAAATAATTACACACTAAAAATATTGACGAAGCTTTAAAGGTACACTAAAATGATTGAGGAAGACTATTGAACACGAAAAATATCGACGAAGATTTAAGGGCACACTAAAATGACTGAGAAAGTTTCAAGGGCACACTAAAACACTACACTGACTAAGAAAGTTTCAAGGGCACACTAAAACACTAGACTGACTGAGAAAGTTTCAAGGGCACACTAAAACACTAAAATGACTGAGAAAGTTCAAAGGCACACTAAAATGATTGAAAAAGATTCAAGGGCGCACTAACAAAATATAAGAATTACGTATGAGCATATAGTTTCAATGTTTAATTAGAATAACCTTTACTGTCCTTGCACCATAAAAATCCAACCAACCGTAATGCACAAGTATAATCAATTTCCTTTTGTAAAGTCTTTGCCAAAACGGAGAACCGATGCAAATGAAATTAACCTTTTCTCATTGCTTAATTTTAGTTACGTAGTTCGCTAATTGGCATAGTAATTAGCAAACTTCATGAGGTAAATGGTTATTCGTAAATATGAGTTTAATCGTTAATGCATAATGGTACTCCGTATTTTAGATCATTACTTCGCGTTCAAAGCCACGCAGTGGATAAAGCGCTGATCATTCTTTGTTTGATGGAGCGAAATTCATTAGCTTACTGGGAGCTGAACGTAATAAGCTTAAACTAACCTGACAGCTTAACGCGATGTATTTCTAGACGTCCAAGATGTTCAGATCTTAAACTATGTACCTATAAATAATTTAACCACAAAGAAAGCAATTACGTACACTGCGTTAGAAAATGATAAGAACACACGGTTATTCAAGAATGAGCCATATAAAAAATTTACAAGTCACCTGTAGAATACCCTGCTTTGAAGAATTCCATATTTTTTGCTTATATTCAATAACAAAATAAAAGAAGTATTCAGGTATAGAAAAAAATGCTAGTTTCACTGCAAAGTGATATGAATATGTGGTTCAATATCCAACATGAACCAATTTTTTTTTAATTAATATAAAAGCACGCGATATTATAGAATTCATTAATCTCTATAGCAGTAATCTGCTCTACTTCACCACATTCGGATAGTATGGCAGTCCTCAATTCGGCAATAGTATTATATCACTTAGCATTACCACAGACAGCTTTAACAAGTAAGTTCCATGCATTTGCCATAGAATTTAAATCAGGTAAAACAAACAACTGGCCATTACATCACATACGTTCCATTATCCGTAAAGTATTCCCATGTGCTGTTTGCATTATGAATGCGTGCATTGTCCTGTTGGAATACCCAGTAAGGTCCATTGATGTATTCAGCACAAGGGGTCGACTTCTCCTCCAGAAGATCATGATGGTCTGTAGCTCTCAGTCTGCCGGTTGGAAACACTACATTAGTTTTACCACGACATCCGAAACCAGACTAAACCGTGAGTGATTCTGTACCATGTCGTCCTTTCGAAAATAGCTTATTGTCTTCGCAGAGGGCACGCCATTTGTAACTCTACCTATATGGATAGTAGAGGTTAATTCCTTTTTCACCAGAGAAGGTGACTCTTTCATATTCCGATTTTCTAACACAAGCGATATTTCGAACAATTCAATCTCTTTTGCTTATAATTTATGAACAGAAATAACACCCTTTTTCGAAATGGTAAAGTAAGCACTATATTAGAAAGATTTATTCTGCAGACTTGTGTTATTATCTAGTTTTGCTTTAAAACTGAGCATGCGCACATTCACCTAACATCACATATTTTGCATAATATGATGCAGTGATCAGATGATTAAGTACAACACACCTTGCTCTACAATTTCGTTTTTGTGTAGCATACCAAAACTATATTTTAATATTTTTTAAAGGCTAATGTTTGATACAGAAAAAAAAAATGGAATAAGCTTTACAAACAAGAACTACGTGGATATTACATAGTACCATATTTTGCTTGCTTTTGATGGAAAATTTTAAAAAATGGAGGTGTATCGAAACCGATGAACAGTAGTGTACATATGAGTGTATGGAGTTGTGGCTCTATAACCCCAATTATAAGCATGACCCCCCGCTTATGAACTTTTGGCGTACGCATATGTCCCAATAGTACCTTTCCGCTACGTGTCATTTTGAAAGAGTTCTTTTCTGTCGGGGAGACAGTTTTTGGAAGCGACTGGAAGATTTCTTTTGGCCATAATAAGATTTCAACCAAAGAAAATTTAAACTAATGCAGGAAGATTCACCTGGTTTCTTAGCACTTAACCTTGCTGAATTGCCATCATTGTCTAAAGCTTCAATCTTCTCTCCTTTCACATCCTTTAATACCTTTTTCCGACCCAACTTATAGACATTACCATTATTCGGCATTCGGTGAACTCAATACATATGGAAAGCATTCTTACCTAGTCTATACAATTTCCGCACCGCATGTTTGTTTCGCAAAAGGGAAATCTGTTACTTCTGAGTGAAATTAACATCAGTAGGGCTCAATTTCACACCGTGTTCATATCATTTTGAGACACCATGTTTCAGTGAAAACCTTTTTTTCTATGTTTATTTTTTTGATAAATATAAAGAATATGAAATTTGCCACAACGAAGCACCTTGTATGTATGCGTGTGTGTATGTGGTTTGCATAAACAAAAATCATTTTATTTTTTTGTTTAAAAAAATCTGCTAGTAACTAAGTGTTCATATAATTTTGAAACGTAGTGTATAAAACTTTACACTACCAGTATGTGATGTGACTATTCTAATTTTTGTATGCTAAATATTCGACATTTACGCACCAAATACTCGAATTTTACACGCCAAATACTCGACATTTACACATTAAACATTCGATAATTACACACTAAACATTCGACATTTACACACTAAACACTCGACATTTACCCACTAAACACTCGACATTTACACACTAAACACTCGACATTTACACACTAAACACTCGATATTTATACATTAAATACTCGTTTTTGGAAACTAAATAACGACACATAGAATACTAGATATATTTTCCACTAGTAGAACTCCCGCTATTAATGTCGGTCCTTGTTACAGTAAAAAGTAAGCTTTAATATTTTTTTTTAATAATGGAAGATTCCACGTAAATGAATTCCTTTGAGAATTCCCTACTGAAAAC
>QLNU02014176.1:13290039-13313984 GCA_006491805.2 Dysdera silvatica
TTCTATAAAACGTCTACCGGGACTTCCAACATGATAGAGAAATTAATTCGTAGGTCGGGAGTCCAATTTTCTGATCCAACCTCTTGAAATCAAGAAGTTATAATTCCATTGACTTTTCTCACTGATGTAAATTTACTAATCTTTATATTAATATTTTCGTTTTAATTTTTGTAACTATGCGATGCCCCTTTAAACCGTCGCTTTAAATAACATTAAGCATAAAAAAGATTACTAGTCAGATTGTCCTAAAATTTCTGTACAGTAGGAAGAAAACCTCAAAATTTCAATTCCCGTCAGAAAATTAACGTTTCCATTAATGTTTTTATCAGGCATACTTTTCATAATGGACAATTCATATTAGATACTATTTTAAAAACGAAAAACAAATTATTTGGCCTGTTGAACTTTACCGCAATAAAAATATTACAGAGATATGGTGAATATTTCGGGAGATATTCATAAAAATTACATAAAAAATATTTTAACATTATGAGCTCAATATTTCTAATATTCAGAACTCAAACTTTTGAACCAAATGAAGTGAAATTCTTTTTTTTTTCCCCACATTCAAAATATTTAGTAAAAGCTAGTTGTTGCCATTTGCATTTTCAAAGTTGCTGCAAGTTTTAATATAAAGACGGTCCCTTACGCAAATTTTATACATATGGATGGGTAGCTTTCATTGTTTGCTATCTACTGGCATTTTTGAATTTTCTGTGGCACAACTGTTGCGCAAATGGCAACGGGTGTTCGGATTTTTGTTTCACCGGCTGTACATGTAAATTTCCATCCAGACAACGTAAGCGTAAATATGTAAACCGTATATGTCCCCTGCATTACATAAAAGTAGCCGAATGTGCTTATATTTGCTGAGACGGACAATTCCTTTTAAAATCTAGAAAAGGACAGCACAACGAAACTAAGCAGTTACCTTACAAGTTATTAATAGCATCAAAGGTTTAATACCTCTTAGTTAATTAAAAGGAGGACTAAATTAAAAACGCGAAATTGAGGTAATGTAGTTAGGTTTGATATCAAAGTTTATGCCCCGAAATTGTCCAATAAGTTTGAAAGACTATATTCATAACGTAACTCGCCCTACGAATTCTGATAAAAGAAAGTCTGACGTTTTAAGAAATTCGATAGTAAACGACGAAATTTGGAGAGAAAAAGGACAATCAACATGGCATACGCGGAATTGATGACAAATTTAAAGTGCGAATTTAAGGGGGAGACATAAATGATTAATAAAAATAAGCAATTGATATTATTCCTGTAGAAATTTCACAACTACTGATATCAGTGTCGTCTTTGAAAAAGCATTAGCATATACACTAAAATCTTGAAGAGGAATTTGGAGATTATGACACTATTTCAAAAGAATTAAGGTGTTTCTTTACAGCAAGGTGATTAATAAAATGAGGTAATTGATATTATTCCTGTAGAAATTTCACAACTACTGATATCAGTGTCTTCTTTGAAAAAGCATTAGCATATACACTAAAATCTTGACAAGAAATTTAAAGACTATGGCACTCTTTCACAAAGAGTTGAGACCTCTTCACAGCAGAGGGATTAATAAAATGGGGTAATTGATATTATTCCTGTAGCAATTTCAATTACTGATATCGGTATAAAAGCATCAGCATATACACTAAAATCTTGACGAGAAATATAAAGATTATGGCACTCTTTCAAAAGAATTAAGGTACCTCTTCACACCAGAATCATGAGGTAATGGATATTATTTCTGTAGAAATTTCGATTACTGATATCGGTGTCTTCTTTGTAAAAGAATCAGCATATACACTAAATTCTTGACGAGGAATTTAAAGATTATTTCATTCTTTCGAAAGAATTAAGATACCTCTTATAGAGGAATCATTAATCATGAGGTAATTGATATTATTTCTGTAGAAATTTAGATTATTGATATCGGTGTCTTCTTTGAAAAAGCATCAGCATATACACTAAATTTTTGACAAGAACTTTAAAGATTATGACATTCTTTCAAAAGAATTAAGGTAGCTCTTCACTGAAGTTGCTTCTTGAAAAGTTGCTAATAGAGAAGACACTCGATCAATAAGCTCTTTGTGCCGTTCCCTGTTAATTAAATTTTCATTCGCTGTGATGCCGTTGTTTGTTGAGTGCATTTCAATCTATTCATTATTAAGTGAAGATTCTCAAGTAAATATTAAAATGTTTTCGTTAATTAACCTAAAATTTCGTTAATTAATGCTAACGTTGAAGTACCCACTTTAACATGAACACGAAGACAGCCTCAAAGATAATGAAGATTTCAGAGCATAAACACGACATCTTAAAAAAGAAAATAATGGAGATATAAGGACAGAGCTTTTTATAATGAAAATAAGCTCAGACGGATTCAGCTTCGCATTACGCAATTCGGGGTGTTGTATTCCCCTTTTAGTGTCTTTCTCTGTAAGCTTGTTTCCACTACTATCAATGAAGGCTTTCGGCATTAATGAGTGATGATGTATGGACAATTTGTGATTTTTCTAAACCCAATTTTCGCACTTGGACATGGGGAGTTAAAGTTAGAGACATTAAGATTTGTGTTGCTTCGTGCTTCAAACTACTCCGTGATTTTTCTTAAGGGGATTAAATTGCAAAAGCGCGAGACGTGCTAACCTAACATTCAACAGGAAGCGCGTTTCAGGTAGAAAATGCTCCTTGGTGCCCATAAATATAGCGCGAAAGGTTGCACCCAATTGATTAAATATTTTAGTAGTTAAAACTCCCACATTCAAAGTCGCTGAATTCGTAAGCACATACGGAGAAACTATCGGAACACTATAGTTATGGTCTTATATATGCGGACATAAGGGCTCATTGTTGGTTGGTTGCATTTTCGCAGCTCAGGGGCCATTCTGCTCTGAAGACTCACATAGAACTTACTTTGTTTTGCAGAAAAGAAGTTATGGTTATGTTGCATTAAACGTAATGACATTTTGGTTATCATACGATGATTTTAACTCTTCAATGGTGGCTCTCACGATTTCTGCAGACCGTCAGATTCGGTATTGAACGACGGATGGGCTGAAAACGCGAGAAAAGAATTTTTCCATACCTTCAAGATGGGTCGCGCAATTTCACCATGTATTTGAAAAATGGTGTTCAGGTTTTATTTCACTTTTCTTTTATGTTCGATGAAACTTTCGGGGTTTTGGCTTACAGCGCTAGATGTATTTTAAATAGCTTCCGCGTATTGTTTCTTTGTGTTAGATTTCTATGGATAGTGTGGATTTGCCAGTAGTCCACAAAACTTTAAATAATTAGAAATTCAAAAGCTGATGATAAATGAATTGTTAGCAACAAAGGCAGATGTAAAAAGTGTCGTAAAAGTACCTTGTATTTCAGTATGAGATATCATCGAAAACTACCAGCATTTGGACGATGAAGGTTTTATTTGCTGCCCAAAATTCATGAAATTCTTGACCTGACGTGTGCACGTATGTCTGCACTCATTAAAGGTTGCTTTAGACACACACTGGGCCTATGCCCCTTCACCCTTAATATGTATATGATTTAAGGCTAGTAGTGAACTGAGTCGAAAGTTTGTTACCGCCCTGATGAAGTAATTGAACCACGAATGCTTCTTCTGAACATGTGAGGAACAAAAATTAAAAAAAAAAAGAAAAAACTTCCACTAACTATTTTGTAACATCGACCCAACTTCAATATTCTTTCCAAATTCATCATACTCCTTTTGTGACTCCAGAAGAAAATTTACAAAAACTGCAAGTAAACATATGCTGAGTAATCAATCACAGGAATCTCTGAAAAATGCAAAAAATAAAATCGATCGCTAGTTTAGGACAGATATCGATTTTTTGTTGTTGTTCTTCTTCTTCAAAAACGCCACTACTCGGAAGAAGTTGAAAAACGTAGGGGCATTTTCAGAAAAGTGGGGAAATATATTTGGAGGAGCTTTGAAGCATTTCACCAAATAATAAATGCCAAAAAGCAAGGCAACCTTCTTTTATAATCCTAGCTGCAATATCTTCAACAGAACGCATTGTTCTCTTTCGATTCCTTTCGTACCAAATACAAAGCTTCCAGCGATGCCTTCTCGCATAGGAATGAAGGTATGTACGAGTATATATTCTTAAGGCTGAAGACTACGCTCTCGGCTTTATTTGGTAATATAAATCTTCAGAATATATCCTGAACACACATGGGTTAATCATAAAATTTTACGATATTCGTCAAAGCAAGGTCTTTCTATAAGAATGTGATGATTCGTCCGTAAAGAGTCACAGGTGCTCTATTATTTTAAGACATTTGTAGAGTGTGTGAGTATTTTTCCATTTCACATTCCCAGAAGTTAATGTCTTGCTGCTGTAGTCACATTGTTGTAGCATCAAAGGCGGCTTGAATATATGGGGGTCCCAAAGCAAAGTGTCTCAGGAACATGGAGTCTGGACATTTGGCAATATCTTCCAAGTATTTTCTTTTAATTAAAGGGGCGGAAAAATGAGGAAATTGCAAATAGACCAAAGAAACTTGGAGAGATACATACTTAGAATATCTAGGAAGGGTTGAAATAGAAATATTTGGGTGATAGAAAGAGAGCTAGCAAACAAGGGTAGATGGCATCATTGTTAATGTAAAAGGATGAAATGTCAATGAGCTGGGAATATCGCAAAAAAAAATATTGATCAGTGATGGACAACTGAAATTCTCTACTGACTTCAAGGAGACCGACTTAGGAAACAGCTGCAAACTGGATGAGTGGACGAAACACGAAAAACAGCTTCTAGTGATACGCACATAAATTAGGGTGGAATTGTGGGTCAAGAAAGAAAGAAAGCATTTAGAGGGACTTCCAACCAGCGTTGAATAGGCAGTGTTTGAACATCATGATGATTATCGCCTTGTGCGTGTGCGAACCCGGGACCTTTCGATTACATGTCAAATGCTCTACCAAGAACTTTGCTCTACGGTCAACTGCACTCCCATTAAAATATTCATAATTTATATTATATAAATATCTACATTATATATTAGATAACCTTTGTATGTACTTACAAGTGTGATACACGGTTCCAAATAACGTACGTAAAGCTCATTTTGGTGGTTTCAGTACTCCGTTCCTTAACTAAATAGGCTGTGTTCGTCGTCTTAATTTCAAATGCCAGTGCATTGAGTGCTTCTTCTGTTGATTGAGTAATATATCTTCACTTTACACGCATTGTCAAGAAGCTGGGAGCCGTTCCTTGTTGTGAAACTACTTGAATGGAACAAGCGTTTCAGAGGTCAAGTGGGGTGACACATTAAAATGACACGGTAATAAGAACGACACAATTATCGTCGCCGCGTGTACGTCATAACAAATATTCTAATATCCCTTACACACCATCAGTGCGACAATTTTGAGAACTAATTCTTCGTTCATCTACGTAAGAGCATAATAAGAATCGTGTCCCTTTAATGTCGTTCGATGTTATGAACTCCACGAAACGAATAGTACTTCAAAATGCTGTGAATGCTTTAAATGTAATTTGCATCGAACGAAGACGAATTTTCTTCTTGATTTGAACATGCAAATTTGAAACTCGTCTTCAATTGGCAGTTCTTGATATGGCTTGATTGGTTAACACATTTCGTATTTAGGAAAGACCAATTGTTTATACATCGTAAAAGTTGTTCTGCGCATGTGGGGGCGTCTCTGTTTGTTTTAAGGATGCAAAAAAAAAAAAGTTTTCATTAAATTTTTGTGCAATGAGCAAACAATGTTTTCTTTTAGACATCAAGCTGATATTATGCGCCTTAACATTATATCAAAGTCAACATTTTCCTCGCTAAATCCGGTCACTTGTTACAAACGGGCTCGTTATAAATGGGTCAAACTGCATAATAGTCCCCCATTTTCAGAAATGAGGAACAAAAGATAACAAGGAGTATAATCTCGTCCTGTCTTCTTCTTCTTCTTCTTCTGTGTACAAAGGTGACTGGAAAAGTTGGCCGCTACTACAACCTGTATTTCCAGAAAAGGTATAGTAAACCATAATGATGAGGCTTCATTCCTGCCCCACGAATGATGACGTATGACAGAGGCTTGAATCATGGCGGTGTTCCATGATTCAAAAAAGGTAGGACAGGGCCTGGATGAGATTTGATGAAGTGGGGCAAGAGTTAATCTCGTCCTGGTGATCTCAGTTTAATCCCAAAGTCATTTTTAATTGGACAATCAACATGACTTTTCGCCTTGACGAATAGACAAAAAGGGAAAACAAAACTAAATTTGGTCCGGTTGTCTAAAGGAGAAAACCTGTTCAGGACTTTTAAATATAGGTCGCGTGTCTCGGCCTTGAGACCTCTGAAAAACGTGCTCTGGAACAGGTGCAAAGGTTGCTGGGATTTATGGGGGGGGGAAGGGGCTGTTAGTATTTGGAGCCAATTTCTGGTTCGACGAACTTTTTCGTTTCTTTGCGGAAGACATCCAGAGGATGTTGACATCCGCGGCCTATCATTATCAAGTTCCATAAACCTTTTACAAAACTCTGAAGGCCCTCGATATCCTTAACATTATTGAGGGATATTCGTCATTATTTTTTGTTTTTCATTGTCACATTATTAGCCATAGCATTGTTCACATTTTATTTGCGAATTTTGCTTCATATTCTTCATGGGTATAGATCGTAGCAAATCTTCAATAGCGACATCTAACAGAAACAAACACACAGTTTTAGGCAGTCTAAAATATTGAGGCTTCATCGCGGCAGCAGTATCCTTCCGTCATTTTAATGGCTTCTTTGGGACTATATTTCGTGTCCACAGACCTTAATGCCGTGCTTTCTCAGAGTACACGATAGTTTGTAACCAATATCCAGTGACATTTGTGGACTAATACTGGCGTATTCGTCATACAGATCATGAGTAATTTCTTGTTTACCCTGCTGAAAAGAGAGCACCTCATTCAACCCTGTAGCCAAGTCGGAGCCAGCAGGAGCATGGCCCCAATTGCCCCATAGAGCTATTTGTATATGAAACAATCCCTAGTACCCTCAGCCCCATATGCCCTTTGCCTTTCCCCAGTTGCCCCTTCATCCTGCCTACAGGCCTGTCTTTATTAATAGCCTTGCTTCACTATTCTTTCAATCCTTCTTACAAATTGGCGCAGTATAGCCCAGATGCTCTTGCGCCATAAAACATCCAAACAAACATCCATCTTACTAAAAAAATATATTGTCCTCTTATATATATATATATTACCGGAAATTTGTGTTTTTAAGGAGAGGACAGCGAAGATCAAGAGGCATCGGAATCTACAATTTTCAGAGAAATCCGAACCTCTTAAGGTTTAGGTCCTTAGTCCCGCAGTCTGCAGCCTTAAGAATATACCCTCGAACTGCAGTGAGCAATTAGCCGGCAAGCGTTCATTTTTTGGAGTCATTGGAAACGAAATCATGATTAATTGCACGGTAACGCTGCCACTGCTCTACCGCCGAGCCCATATAACCAGAAATAAAGCCGTAGTAGTAATATAACAATCTACAAATCAAGTAAATCATAAAAAAAATTCTGAGCCATTTTTTCAGCTCTTGAACTATTTATTTCAATTTCGATTCTTGTACGCACGTTTTTTTTTTCATATTTTGCGACATGCACTAGGTGACGAAACTAAAACAGAAAACGTGAAACGTTGCACTGATTTCCTTTTCTGCATAGGCTAATAGTTTGGGTGCATTTGCATGCATGCGGCTTTCCCGAGTTCAGAAGTGCGATACACTATTCACATGACATATATAAAGTTCAGTTGATGGCGTTTTTTCTTTGGTAACTAAGGTATTGTCCCTTCAATAACATTTTTTAAGACACAAGGACACAAAGACCATGCTACGGCGGGATGTACAGTTTTCTGAGGATTCCGAAGTGGGTGTTACAGGACTAAAACTCCATATAATCTCATGTGTATATATAAAATTGCATCGTAATGGGGGGTGGGGGGTTACGATCCCATCAACACCCCCTGGATACGCCACTGAATCTATTAACGGCATGTTAGGCGCATGCGTTTCCACTGTGCTGGGCCTTCCTTAATTTAATTCTGAACACCATCGTAAAGAGGGGTGCTCGTAGGTACGCCCCATTACGGTGTGGCGTGCCTGTAGGTACATTGCATACACGAGTATAATTCTATACCTAATGAAGGCAACGAGTAGAGAGAAAAAACAATGGAATACACTATCTGTATACTTGGTCAAGAACATAAGACAGAAATAAAGTTAACTCAGAAGTATGCAAATAATAGAAAAGTATATAAGAAAAGAATAGAAAAGAGGCCCGAATAGTTAGTAAAGGTGTGGGGAGATCACCCTAGAAGGAAAACGGAAAAGCGGAATATCCCACGCAGGCGGAGGTGAATGGAGGAGGATGTGTAGAATACCTGAGAAAAATAGAAAGACGTCAATGGCGAAAGAAAGTTTTAGAGAAAAAAAAAAGATTATCGTTATGGAGGCATAGGTCCTGCATGAAGTGTAGTAACGCTACGAGAAGGTACCTTTCGACTTAATACGTTGAAGGTACATTTTGACTTCATAATATTGTAGGTACGTTTTGAATTCATAATGTTGAAGGTACATTTCGACTTCATAATATTGAAGGCACATTTCGACTTCATAATATTGAAGGCACATTTTGACTTCATAATATTGAGGGCACATTTTGACTTCATAATATTGAGGGCACATTTTGACTTCATAATATTGAAGGCACATTTTGACTTCATAATATTGAAGGCACATTTTGACTTCATAATATTGAAGGCACATTTTGACTTCATAATATTGAAGGCACATTTTGACTCCATAATATTGAAGGCACATTTTGACTTCATAATATTGAAGGCACATTTTGACTTCATAATATTGAAGGCACATTTTGACTTCATAATATTGAAGGCACATTTTGACTTCATAATATTGAAGGTACATTTTGACTTCATAATATTGAAGGTACATTTTGACTTCATAATATTGACGGCACATTTTACCGTTGAAGATACATTTTGACGCTGAAGGTACATTTTGACTTCATACGTTGAAGGTACATTTGGACTTCATACGTTGACGGTACATTTTAACTTCATATGTTGAAGGTACCTTTTGACTTCATATGTTGAAGGTACCTTTTGACTTCATACGTTCATAAAAAAAAGTAGGCATATGTATTATGCTGTTGAGCACCTAATTATGAAATGAATGATTGCTGATGAATGCCTTAACAAAATTAGCTTATGAAACTAAAAGTAACTTTAAAAAAGCGCATTTTAAAAAATGTTTCTGAACACCGTAATCAAATATTTACGAACATTTTCATGAAATGCGTATGAATACCTCAATCGAACACTTATGAACCCTTTGACGAAATACACATAGACTTAGTTAGCATGGAAATAAGCATCATTGACAGATATAAGCATGCGAATGTTTTATATAAATTCAATTTAATTTTTGCACGGTTTCGAAATTTACACAACAATGGACCATCTGAGACGAGAACCCAAGACTTAACCTAACTTTTGAAAAACAACGCATATGAGGACTCGAACATGAACTTACGGGTTCAAAGGTCATGATTATTGGAGCGCCTGATAATGTAAATCAAAGGCGTATGGCAGGAGTGACGAACCTTTCTATGGTTGCGTGCCAAAAAGTAGCAAAATCTTTTTAAAAAAATACATAAATAAACAAACAAAAAGCTACACTAAACTTGCGTGCCATGTATGACGTCATTGGAATCGTGTTGAAGAGGAAGAAAAAAAACACTAAATTTTAAGTGCACAAAATGTTTGTAAGCTCGTCACGGACTTAGCGCCTCTAGCGTAAGCGAGAGTATTGGAAAGACAGCGTATTCGAGAGTGCGTGGAAAGAGCGCATGCGTTTTAACGGTGTTTTGACGCCAATCGAATTCAAAGTAGGTGATAGCACTAAGAAAAACTAACGATATTTTTAAACAAAACTAACAATCAAATTATTGATAACACTACAGACAATTCAGTTCTGAATAACCTGATAAAAGAAATGACAGACTGCACTCACGTATCCCTAATCAGTTATTCTGTATCTGTTGGTGAAGACTGATTGAAAACTGGAGGAACATGTTTGTCACGGAAGATAATTTACCTTGCTGTAAGTGAAGATAATAGGAATCACAATTTTAGATGGGTGCGTATTTTTCGAAAATCTGATTTCGTCATTCAGAGGATTGTTTAGTTAGATTTTTCTGGCGCAAGGACGTCTAGGATTAGTCTGCACAAAATAAAGTGTCATTCAAAGGAATTTTACGGCTTACTTACTATGTACGACAGAAGCATTGAAAGTTGACGCATTCTACTCAGACGGCCCAAAGTTTAGCAGTAACAACCCTAAAAAACGAAGATGCTCAAGGCTTGTGAATCGACGCATTTCAAACAATCAAAGCTCTCCCTCCCTCCCTCTCTATAGAAATCGGATTAAAGGGTGAACGTTGAAATCTTTCCATTTCAAAATAAATGTCAGTCATGCAAATGATACACATTTTATTGAAACCTTTGTTCACTAAATTTTTTTTTCAGAAATAGGTGGCGTGACTTCAGTGCAACTGGGCTCTCGAGATTTCGACATTTGTTCCATTACCTTTTCCTTAATTTTGGTCGATCCTAACGAATGGTAACTTCATCTGCTTGAAACGCGTTGATATATTTTCTTGCCTTTCCCCTGCGCTTTTTCAAAGTCATTAACACCAGTTGTTTATAGTTTCATTTTAAATTCAATTATTCTTTTATACAGTAGATTTTCAAATAATTTAGCAAATAGTGCAATTATTGCTATTGGTCTATAGTTTTCAATATTATCCATCTTTCCCTTTTTTTAGGAATAGGTACTATTTTAGATATTTTCATTTCACACATCATCACATACATTTCATCACATCGAAATATACTGAAATTCGTCCGTGACTTTAGATATTTCTTAATATTTTAGCGTAAGAATCATGTGTATTTTATATTTTTCGCGATACGCTTTTGTAATCCCGACATTCCTTTTCAGCGACCCTGTATTGGCTTTCTAGAACATTCCAAACCAGTTAATATCATAATTAAGACATACATATATTTTGTGACATTTTTCTTTCCCTCTCAACGGCTCTCATAGTTTAATAGTATGCAATTAAAAGTGTTTTTTAGTAAACGTTGTACTTACTTTACGCTGAAAACTGAATTTTGAATTATCCGAATTTTCGCTTATCTGAAATTGGGTCTGGGTTCTGTGTTCCAGATAATCAGAGTTCTGTCATCTTGCGTTAAATGAACTTTAAGACGTTGTGCACAAGTAAACAGTTTATTTGGAGTTTTATGTCAAAGGACAATGCAAGCAACCGGTCATGCCAAACGTGACCAACTGACTAAAGTGACACCAAATCACAATACGCTCACTGGGCTATCTGACTCATCCAGCTTAACGGGAATCAACTTCAGTCCGGTGGACTCGAAATTTGCAAGTACTGAAGCGCCCCATTAAGAAAAAGAAAAAAGACAAGACACGTAAGGTAGAAATAGAAAGGAACAGAACTACTTCAAAGAGAAATCTTGAGATTAAAAAGCAGAAAAGGATTTTGGAAAGAGGAAAGTGATAAGAGGTCATAGAGAAAAAAAGACTCGTCAGTTTTCGTGGTAAATTAACGTAAAAGGGAATATGTTTTCATCTATGCCAAAAATATAAATAAATATACGCTACAATCACTCATTTTTTTCTTTGAATAATTGACTTGTTTACTTCTAAAACTTGCGCTAGCCTGAAGGAAAATAAAAGGAGAGTGAAAGTTGAATATAACAATAAAATTATACTTAATAAGAAGATGGCTTGTTTCAATCCTTTTAAGATATCGAGTTGCCCTAAGCGTCTTCGCTCGAGTTACTTTGACTTTCTGGGCCTATTTTCTAAAGAAGCGACTTAGATATCCCTCGACAATTTATTGACTATTAGCTTTAAAGTAAGTCGATGTGTTTAATAAGTTAAAAGCACTTTGCATGATTTTTTATTGACAATGTTTTCATTTCACATTTATCCCTCTTTATTGTCCATTTATTATACGTAAGATTTTATCATCGCTTATTTAAGAAACGTAATGTCGAGCTTTTATAAAGAAGTGAAATTGCACATACTTAAGAGATTAGCGTTAAATTTCTTTATTCTTTATTATTATGAAGTTGATTAAAACTACAATATAAGGAGTTGACAGAAGAAAAAAAACACCGTGTTATTTCTAGGCATTTTAAGAAAAAATAGTTATTCTAGGTGGGCTATTGTATGTTCCCGTATAAAAATGAAAGCACTGACATCAATGCAGCCAAGGATTGAGTTACCACTTACGATGGCTTTAAATTCAACAGACTTATAACGAGTAGGAGTTCCATTACCCGAATTGAAGGGAGAAGATGCATTAGCGTACATAGAAAGTTCATAAGGGAAGTTACAAAGCTAGAACTCCATATTTACATGGAGATGTTAAGTTGCATATGAATAGGAGTTTGGACCCCATAAACAGCCCCCAGAGTAAGCCATTGGACGGATGCCATTTCGGAAGATAATCTGAAAGTTGAATTTTCATTTTAACAGCGCAAAGTAATAAACTACATCACTTATTAGAAAACACATTTAATTACATATTACTGAAATTACATATAAATAAATGCTATAATACAGTTATAAATAAATGTTATAATAAAGTTATTATAAATAAATGTTATAATAAAGTTACTATGAATGTTATAGTATAGTTACTATAAATGTTATAATATAGTTACTATAAATGTTATAATATAGTTACTATAAATATTATAATATAGTTACTATAAATGTTATAATATAGTTATTATAAATAAATTCTAAAAAATATATTTGTATCAAATTACTATATTGAGAGCGAAAAATGTAACAAAGTATATGTTAATGTGTTAATTGCACTAAAAGACACAGGTCTAATACCAGCCACACTGCACAGAAGTTTGGAAACACTTGAAATCGACCCCAACGCCTACATTGAGCTACAAAAAGCCACAATTTTAAACATATGCTGAATAATCAGGAAGTTTCTGGACACAACACCTGAATAACCTACAGAAGGAAGTCTTAAATACTCGGCACTGCCCGTTTTAAGTATATACCGCCAACAGCGAGAACGCATACAAAATAATAATAATTATAATAATAATAATATATGTCTATCTTCGACATTGCAATACCAGATGACAGCAGAGTTGAAGAGAAGGAATTCGAAAAAATCTCCAAATATCGTGACCTTGCAATAGAAATTAATAGACTCTGGAAAAAACAAGTAACAGTCATCCCGATTGTGATAGGTGCACTGGGGGCCATCACACCTAATTTAAAAAACTTCCTAGAAAATCTGGACATTACTGACATAACGACAACAGACCTACAAAAAACTGCCTTACTGGGCACCGCCTATATATTAAGAAGATATATGGACAGTTCTCAGGTTTCTGGGTGAGGCTTGAACTGATCCAAGAACCAGATCAAGGGGATGCTATGAAATATAACAGTGTATAACGAACATAATAATGAAGTGTAATTAGCCATTTTGTCTAACCTGGAAAGCGAAGTTCAGATTATGGAGGTCTTTACTGAATCTAGATTCCATATTTGGAATTAGTTCAATTTTTGGAAACTGATTTGTATACATTTGTATTTCACATATTGATACATATCCATCCTTACGCATTGCGTATACTGAAGTATGTACCATACGGAACATATTAATATACACATATATACATATAAAAGTTGATCTATTTGTTTAGTTAAAAATTATATACAACGTTCTGTATAATTTACATAAATTTTCTATTTTATTTATTCCTTTAACTTTCCTTTAGCTGCAGAATAATGTTGTCATTTAAGGCTTATCAAATACAGGCGCGTCCTTTTCCCTACTTTCTAATCCATTTTTCAGAATTTAATGACCCTCAGGCTTTTTGTGATGGAAAACGTTTCTCGATTCAGAAAAGCTCTTCAGCGACTTCAGTTTTTTTTTTTATAAACTACATTTTGAAATGGAAAAGTTCAACTTTCAAAATATGTACTTTTTTTTTTATTTCATATTTTACTCGAAATCGCACAACATTTACAGAAAAAGTATGTAAGCTTATCTCTTGTCCGTAAGAGTGCTTATAAAAGTAGAAATGTTAACAGAAATAAACTCAGAAATTAGGTTCATATGCAGAAATGGAGCTAACGAAATTCTGATCATGAAATGGAAGCTTGAAACGTCACTGATCAGAGAAATCGAGCAGATGTTGGGAAACTGACATTTGTAATAAAATATTTTTAAACCAGGACACAGTTCCTAAATAATCGTGTGGGAACTGTTTTGCTTACGATATACCATTCCGTCCAGAGGCGTAGCCAAGGGGTTTTGGAGGTTGTAACCCCCATCGTAATGAAATTTTGTATATTTAACATAGGAATATATGGGTTGTAGCTCTGTAACCCCTCCCATTAAGCCTATAACCCCCCCTTATGAACTTTCTGCCTACGCTACTGACTCCTTTTAAATAATATTCCCCTACTTTACGTCATTCTCTGTTTTACGTCATTTAAATTTAGAAGTCACACTTTTTCTTTTTTACGTTTTTAGAAAAATGCTTGTCAAATCCATTCCTGGCAAGTGCATTTCCTTTAAGGGATGTTTGACATTCCTATTTTATGTTTTGTGCTTTCTAATTGAATAGAAGTTGGTTAATATATGGTAATGTGATAATGTTACGTATTCATATTTTAACAAATATGCTTATAAATACATATGCCTATATAAATTACACGAAAATAACAACGCCGTGTATGGCGTGGTCTACGTTAAGTATAGCATACTGATGTGTGTTTTAATGGTTTTACGGCTCAAAGACTACAGTGGTCATGCTGCGCCGGGACCTACTGCGAGCTCTGGACCTTTTTCCGAGGAATCCGAACCTCTTAAGGCCTAGGGAACCAAACCCCGGACTACAGTGAGCAGTGCGATCTTTATGAGATCTCTGAGTAAGCGTTCTTTTTGCACTGCTGGGAGTCGAACCCGGATTAGCCGCGCAATAGGAGAACGCGTTACCACACTGCGCCACCGCAGGGCCCTTTCCAGGTGATGTCGTTTGCCGTCATCAGGGATCGACAGGGAGTGATCTCTGAGCGAACACAGAGCTTTCCTATTTCATATTACTGTTAGCCATCTGATCTTAGCACCTCCTATTGGTACACACTGTGTATACACACGCGCGCAGAAAATATTTAGAAACTGACAAATGGAGGGAAAATTTCAAAGTCTGGCGAGGAAGCCCTGCATTCAGTATCAAAAACAAATGATTAGTAACAAAATTATAGAACGTGATGCCTTTTACACAAAATGTTGCATCGATTTTACACCTATACAATTTATATGGGTTACTAAAATTAATATTTCCTCAAAACGATTTGATTTAAACGTTTAAGGGAAAGAGATGCATTTTAAGCCAGAGTCGGCTTACGTTGGATAACTGGCGTACGCAGGGGCGGGATCATGGCCCCATTGCGATGCAATTTTATATATATATATATATAGATATGAATATATAGAATTGTAGCTCAATTCCGCATTCATAAGCTTGACCCCGCCCCCCATATATGAACTTTCTTTTTCTGCATACGGAAATGATTTGGGTCTTCTGGGATCAGGGCTTGAGGTAAAAACGGAGAGCCTGCACATTGAACATTGCAAGTATTAGCAACGTTAAAACACGTGGCGCAATTGGCGCTAATTGGCGCAGATGCTCTTGCGCCATAAAAATCCAAACGAACTTTTCTTTGCTGGTAAATTTTAATATGAAAGCACAGCCAGTACTCCTCAAAAAAGTTTCTTAACTGTACATAACTATAATCGTAAAAGTGCGGTAGCACTACGTAAAATATATTAAATATTATCAACGTTGTAAAACGCAATTGTCGATGTGGGGCGTACTGACGCGTTGCTGGTCAATTTCACAGAAGTGAACTCCAATCTATTCTTAAAGGAGGATAGGAATGTCTGCCTAAAGTTCGCGGACACGCTCCACATTAATACACTAATGCTTACCCACACTAATGCATTTCCACATTAATACATTAACGCTTACCCACACTAATGCAACTTCACATTAATACACTAATGCTTACCCACACTAATGCAACTCCACGTTAAACACACTAATGCAACTCCACGTTAATACACTAATGCAACTCCACGTTAATACACTAATGCAACTCCACATTAATACACTAATGCAACTCCACATTAATACACTAATGCAACTCCACGTTAATACACTAATGCAACTCCACATTAATACACTAATGCTTAATATATTGATAATTATACCCTAAACATTAACGGAAATAAGTTTTCGAAAGTCTAGAAACTTCGCGGCACAATATTTAAGAAAGTGGTCTAAGGGGACATAAATTGATCATAAAACTTGTCACAATAAACAGAAACTGATGACAAATTGTGGAAAATTGCTCTAAAAGAATCATAAGGAGTTTTAGTAAACGATATTTGTCCCGTGTACAAGCATTACAATATTACAAATAATGCAAAACTAAATGTATGCCCATAGCATAAAACACATGTATCGTGGGGGTTTTTGGGGGGTTTTTTTTTAGTTTAAAAAAATCACAATGAACTTTGACTTTTGAACCAGAAAAAACAAAAAAACAAGAGGTAACTGTAATATTTTGGACGTCCTATTTGCAAACGCGTCATTCCCTCCCCAGTTTCTGTTACCCTCTCAGTCCCCGGGTATTTTCAAGGCTCCCGCGTCAGGGAAGGCCTTAATCATGGGGTGCTAAAAGAAAAAGCGTCGTCCTCACTGTTACTGTGAAAAACAAAGTGTTTGGAGGAAAGAAGAGGATGGAGGAAGAGGAGGAGGAGGAGGAGAAGAAGCGGGAATACCCGGGTACGCACTCCTCGCGGAGTCAGCACTTCTGGAGTGCCCCGGAACTGGCGTTATTACCAGCGGCATACAGCGTTTCGGCTTCCAGAGAGGGCGCTGTCGGTCAATAATACTTCCAGCATAGCCTCAGATAGCAGGAGGTTGGGTACTGAGAAAAAGGGCGGGACGAAGGAGGGAGGAAAAAAAAAAATGGAATTTTGAAGAAAACGAATTTCGCTTAAATGGAGGCGGCGGAACTATGCATGAAGGCACGGAATTTCGAAAATATCGAAGTCGAACGCGATACCTCGCATCGAGTGTTTGAGTTTTGGTGTTTATATTGCAGCACGTTACCGACTTTTAAATGTTTTGAGGCATCGAAGACGGAATGAAACTGATCGAACTGAATAAGAATTCGGAATAATTTTTTTATTCTTTGTTTGGATTTTTTATCGAGCATAACCTGCTAAACTGCATAACTTTTTTCATAAGAGCATACTGCGCTAAACGTTTACACCAAAATTTTTTGAAAGTTGATCAACCACCATCCGTAATAGAACGTAATGTTCTAAAAATTATATATATATAGATATATATATGTTTACATATTGCATAAGCATAGTAAAGGAATGCAGTCTGTGATTTTAAGTCGTTGTAATTGATCGCATTAATGACGAATTATATGTACATCTTTATATTAAAGCTATATTCACTATATATCTGCTCTGAAAAACATGATCAGCGTCAAATTCAAAATACAAATTAGTTCTAAGAAAATAAAGTTAAATTAATCTTTGTTCTGAAAAACTGGTTCTAAATTTACTATTATTATTTTATTTTAATCCACGTGAAACTTGAATTTCAAAATGAGAACATTTAAAATCGCATGTCGCACGACAGGCTTGGGAAAACAGTCATACTTTTTTTTTTAAAAGTTTCGAAGAATAAAATTACTTAAACAGTGTAAGGCTTTGTTTTTGTGAAAGTGTATTAATTTGTTGGATTATTTTGCACTTGAAATTTTATTACCAAACATATCTTATGACCTTGTCGAATTAATATTATTGATATTATTGAATATATCTTGAACACAACTTGATTCATCTGGTATGTATGCTAAATACGATACGATCGCATATACTAATAGTATACCACCACGCACATAGAAAAACTTTAATATTATACATTTCTTGTTTAAAATAATGATAGTAACTGACATAACGACAACAGACCTACAAAAAACTGCCTTACTGGGCACCGCCTATATTTAAGAAGATATATGGACAGTTCTCAGGTTTCTGGGTGAGACTTGAACTGAACCAAGAACTCCAGATCAAGAGGATAGTGATTATCTCCTTGACGCTGTGTAATACAATAATGTATACCAGACATAATAATAATTTCTTTTAAATCTACGATAATGTTTTAATTTTATAACGCAATAGTCGATGGATGAAAATGTCAAGAACATTTCCACACTACCCACTCCCTTCACTTTCAGCTGAAGAAAACAACAAAAAACTTGGGATTTCAGTCTCGAAAAA
Source organism: Dysdera silvatica (assembly GCA_006491805.2). Taxonomy (NCBI): domain Eukaryota; kingdom Metazoa; phylum Arthropoda; class Arachnida; order Araneae; family Dysderidae; genus Dysdera; species Dysdera silvatica. Next base: position 13,308,547 of record QLNU02014176.1, read on the forward strand.
AAGGGAATGTTATTTCGCCGAGATAAAATCAGGACATCTTCGGTTCCCGAAGTCAACGAAGCGAAGATTCGGAAAACTGGAAGACAAGAAGTGTCAAGGGAATTCCTTTTGCTCTTTGAAAATGAAGTTTTAAAAATCAGAGACGGAAGTCCATGCCAAGACGACCGGAAGAAGATAGAGCTATAAGAAGAAGAAAGAAAACGGCGCATGCGCAGTTATAATAACTAGTCTACCGTAAACTTTTTTTTTTGCAAAACGGGTATAACTAGATAACGGGTGATAAGTTTTCTTTACAAAAAACAAATAAAAGGTTTTACCAAGTTTATGTATTTCTGTAAAACAAATCACGAAGTTGTACATTTGGGGTTTATTCCCAATTAGCAAGGCTTCAGTAAAACTATCTAGTTATATTGTTTATATTTTGTGTTTTTATGGCGAAAGGACAGTAAAGGTCAAGCAGCGCCGAGATCTACAATTTTCCAGAGAATCCGAGCTTCCATTGCCAAAAAACCAAAATCACGGTGGGGCGGCATGCGTCCTACGACACCACTGGGAGTAGATGGTTGGTTGTATTTTTATGGCTCAAGAACAGCAAAGGAAAGCAGTGCCGGAATCTTCAATTTTCCGGAGGATCTGAGCTTCCGTTGCCAAGGAAACAAAATCACGGTGGGGCGGCATACGTCCTACGGAACCATTGGGAGCGGACGATTGGTTGCATTTTTATGGCACAAGGACATTGGGAGTAAAATTTTGGGTTAATTGCACGGTAGACGGATGCGTTCCCACTATGCCCCTGTAGGATAGTGGACCTACATCCTTCCAAGGAGCCCGAACCTTTTAATGCCCAGGGAACCAAGCCCCTGGACTACAATGTTATCGGATAAGCGTTTCTTTTCCACCGCTGGGATTCGAAGACCAATTTACGGCACACTAGGTGAAGGCGCAGTTTCTGCAGGCTGAAAAGCCTTTTAATTATATAATAGATAATTATTATGAATAATTTGTGGATTAATAATTTCGTTACCTACAATACAATAAGTAATCAGGGTTTACCGTAACAATTAAAATTTTGTTATTACCCGGCATATCAAAGTAGGAAAATATGAGCTCTATGAGAAAGGAAACAGGCAGAAATAAATAAAATGGAGGGCCAAAAATAAAAAGATTGGTTGGTTGTATTTTAATGGCGCAAGGACAATGAAAAAAACAGTAAAATTAACGAAAAGAGGGCAAAAATAAATTAGAGAAAGTTTAAGGAGAAATGGGGTAGGAAACACAAGAGAAAGTACGTTGAAAGAATTTTTATAGATGGATGATAATCACTTAATATGTAAATGGATTTTTTTTAGCTAACGAAAGAGTGAACCAGCGTGCGTGCGTGAATGCCTCTTAGAATAATAATATAATAGCTCTTACTTGCCACAAGCAGAGCCACTTAGACTTTTATTAGAAAAGGGTATATTGTTTCATCTGGTCTTTGTTTTACGGCAAACCCCAGATTTGGCATATCAATTTAAATAAGCCTAAAATTGCGAAGAAGCAGACGACATGTGACCCATTCCCTGCGGCGACACTGTTGCCATTTAAAATGTTCAAAACCAAATTGGCCACAGTTGCTTTTTTAAATAAGGCGATCGAACGAGCTTAGAGGGGAAAACATGGGTTCAATATTTTCCTTATAATGTCTTGCTATGTTGTAAATATTATTTTTAACTTTTAAGTACCTGTTCTCGAGTCCAGTTGCGAGCTTTACATATGCTAAATTCCAATTTTGGGAATTTCATTCACTCGGGTTATGATTTTACTTCGCCATTACTGAGCAACTACGGGGAGGGGAAGTAGACGTGAAAATCGAATCAGGTTAGTGTTTTCCTGGACTGATTCACATCGCCACTAAATCACGGACCAAAAATATTGCCAGAGTCGTATGGACTAGGAAAATCGTAATCAGAAGCAGTAACACGCGACAAAAGAATGAAAAAACCGCGAAATCTTTACGAGCCGCAAAGAAAATGCAATACAGCAATTTTCTTTACATAGAAACTACTATAACCAATCTATTCTAAAGAAAGGAAGAATGTTTGTCCTTTTGCGCACCCAAAAAAAGGGAAACAAATAAAAATAGGGATAAAAAACGGAATGGGGGAAAACGATTAGATTTTTTCCCTCTTTCGGATCTTTTTTCCCATTGTTGTTTCTTTATACCGCGGGCTGTAATTTTTAGATACGTTAGATTGGGTGTCGGTATATACGCGTGTTTTTTTTGTTGTTTTTTTTGTGAACGTGCGGGTTCGATTCCAGAATTCTATATGCTTTCAGGGTATTGGTATTTAATGATTCTCTAGGTCGGGGAGAACTGGGAAGCCTGCCAGAAATGGAAAAATGCCGCACCCTTCGCCGAACGCGTACTTGACATGAATGCGGAAGGATGTGGCATTTGCAATCAAATGGGATTTTAATTTAAAGAAAGGAGCTTTTCGTCACCAGGTGGGGCAGAGAAAATTGAGGCGCAGCACAATCTCCGATACTCTCGAACTAGTTTGACAAAGCGATTTGTGTTTGCTAAATGACATTTTTAGTTTGAACGCAGAGAAAAAAAAAAAATGTAAACCATTTATGAAATAAAATCTTAAAATATTTTTGCAAGAAACGGAAATGTAGACATAGGCTGTGTATACTTTCGGTGAAATTTATGATAAACCACTCCTTCTGTTAGATTAATTCTCATGTGGATAATTTTTTTTTTGACAAAGGGTGTACATATTAATTTCGCAGTAAACGCGAACGTTCTCCATACTTAGGAAAAGTAAAGTGGAGGTACAGCGAAGAGTGGTCGTCTTAAGGAGGTAATTTTCGTCGAATATTTTCAAGCCGAAGGATATTTCTGTGATCTCAATCGCTGCCTACTTCATTATGCCTTTTACAAAAAGTTTTACGTTTTTAATTCCGTATGAACAGCTAAAACCAAAGACCTGAAGTTTTGTGGTTGATCCGAAGCTCTATAAGTTTGGGAGCCAATAAAACTGCGGAATAAGAACAGGTATTAAAAAAAAGAGTAAATGCTAGGTAGCAGTGGGAATCAAATAAGGTTTTTTAGCAAGGTAGGAAAACGTGTCACCTCTGTGCTATCTCACATAGCAAGTATCGAAGAAACATTCGTTTTGTAAAGGTGACATTTTAACCTTTGTTCCGGAAACAGCAATACGTGTTCCTTGTTTTACTATTTACGAAAGAAAAGTGCGGTGTCATGTCATTTTCCATCGTGACAAGTCATATTTCAACAGAGAAGGTGCATAAATAAGAGAGCGAGCCTATCGCTATATACACTGTTTCGTATTTCCCCCCCAATAGGCTATAGACTAGGGCGGCAAAATTTTGTGTATTGAGTGTGATATAACAAAATCAATTTGATATGACATAATCTGATATTTTGCGTGACGAAAGCTAGACGTCATGCTTTCTATTTAAATACCAGCATTCGATAGGCTTTTATTTTTTGTTAAATTAAAATTTATTTCAATAAAATTGAATTTGATTTATTATATACCAAGAAGAAATAATACTTCAATATAAGTTAATATTGTTTAATGTTTATGTTTCAATTTATGAGTTTGTTTTTCAACATATTTATTGTCAATACAAATTTTTTTGGCGTATATTGAATGTAACAATTTTTATGTTCCTACCACTGATTGGGGCGGACGGGTAGGAAGAGGCGGCAAAATAGCCTAGGGGCGGCAAAATGATAAATCCGCCAATGTATATACATTGCGTTTTATATCACATGACGTCACGTCAAAATGACAGAAAACTTGCCATTTCATTTAAAGCAGCTCCAAATACACCATTTGGTTTTACTATCCGAATCGTCACTTTTGTAAACAGACTCCTCTAATGCCAAGTGAATGGATCCGTATACATTGTCAATAGAATTACACAAATATTGTCCACAAACATTGTCTATAGAAGAGTTCTACAAAATCTAACCTCGTTGCAAATGTAGTCGGAAATACTATATAAATTCTGGTTGAGAGTCCATCTTTCGATCTTTTCATCAATCTATCAATTAATCGATCCATCATGATGGAACAGATCGTAGTTCTTTCAATAGGTTTCGCCAAACATCAGGACGTTCACTTAGTTACAGCCATGCATCAATAACAAACAGTCCAAAGGTATGAAAAATTTGGGATATAAACGTAGTGGACCTTGTCGAAATGGTTCAACATCTTTAGGCGTAACGATTGGTAAAGAGGAACACACAAAAAGAAACCACTCAACCAACTAACGCATTTGTGTGTGTGAGAAAGCCATTAGAGGTATTGCCCAAGTACCTCTACCTAGAAATATTTGGGAAAGGATATGCTCAAATAGAGAAAGAACTAGAGAGCGGTGAAACACATCAGTACTTAGAAGCTTCCGTTTCTGTTTCTCGAAAAATGAATGAACAATGAATTGTTTTACAAGGGATTTCCGCAGGAAAAGATTTAAATAATTTAGATCGCTAGAAATACAATAAGTACATACTTTCAGTAACCAAATGGCAGGAAGTATGTCAAAAAAAAGTTTTTTTGTGTGTGGGAATTTTCCTTAAATATTTCATTCCTGTAATTGGTACAACGTAAATTTTATACTAGGTATCATTTCACATATGGTTCGGAAACGATGATAGTTACGGAATTACTAACACAAGGCAATTGTCCTATAACTGTAGGTACGCTTAGCATATCTTATAACAAACTATTACTACTATTATATTTGCGGCTTATCCACTTTTCCCCATATGGGGATGTGAAGGTAACAAAAATAGATGCTATACAAAGCCACCAAGTGAAGAAATTGTGAAGTATTCCATAAACACACGTTGTTTAAAATAAAAATGTAGCAGAGCAGCATTGGCTTTTTCCTGGAAGAAATATTGAAAGAATATTTGTTCATTCCAGAGAAAAAAAATTGTTATTCATTCATTCATCATTTCATATTTCGAGACATTCCCTTTACTTTCATTCTATCTTTCATTTTTCAACTTTCATTCGACATTTTACTTTTCAGCATTCACTCGACATTTCGCTTTTCAACTTTCATTCAAAATTTCATCTTTCAAGCTTCATTAGCTTCTGATTTTTCAACTTTTATTCAGCATATCACTCTTCAACATCCATTCTACCTTTCATTTTCAACTTTCAATCGACATTTCACTTTTCAGCATTCACACGACATTTCGCTTTTCAACTTTCATTCTAAATTTCATCTTTCAAGCTTCATTAACTTCTCATTTTTCAACTTTTATTCAGCATATCACTCTTCACCATCCATTCTACCTTTCATTTTTAATTTTCAATCGACATTTCACTTTTCAGCATTCACTCGACATTTCGCTTTTCAACTTTCATTCGACATTTCATTTTTTACTTCCATTCAACATTTCACTTTTCAAC
>QLNU02014176.1:13322855-13337942 GCA_006491805.2 Dysdera silvatica
ATCTGAAGAGAGCCGTGGACTGGGCGACCGCTAAAATTTAGGGCCGCCAAAAATGTATTGCAAGTATCAGGAAATCAATTTTGTTTTGTCAAAGCGTTTTCCAGGGCCGCTAAAATCTGCTTTGCCCAGAGCCGCAACACCGTAAGCCCAACCCTGTGAAGTCTACTTCGCAAAGCGTATTTAAGAATAGGCTGACAGAATCCGATTACGAAGAACTCCGGAATGCAAATCCGGATTCGCATTGCTTGCGAAAGTAAACAGGAAAATAGGAAACGTGTTCCCAAATCTCTGTTATGTATTTCGCGTTTGCTCACGAAACTTCGACTCGACTGAAAAAGACTTACATAGGAATGAATTTTAAAAAGTAAAATGGACTTACCCGATTTAGGAAGATAAATCCGTGTTTTCTTGCTAGGTCCTTGGCGACTTCCGGTCCCCCCTCCACTTTGATCACAAATTGGTCAGTCAATTTCAAACTGTCTTCGTCGCCGAAACTTTCTAAAATTTTGGAATTGACGAAAATCGCAGCAAACATGATGTAAGAAAACATTAAGTGACACGTCCTATAGCGAGTCATAGCGGAAAACGAACTTTGCACCAGCGTTTTAGAACTTCCAAAGAAGTTGTACTGGCTATAGAAAACAAGTTGCTGTTTATGTAAAAAAGAATAACTATCTTATGCGAACAAACTTAAATTCTCGTTAATTGATTTCGATAAAAATGTGTCTACATTGTTGAGTTTTTGTTTTCATGACTGTTGATGCCACGACGTTGTTGTTATACCAACAACAATTTTGGTTTCAGCGCCGATAAGAAGCAATTTGGAAGCGCGATTTCGCCATGTAGTAGCCGTCTCACTGACTGTGGCGAACTGAGGAAAGAGAGAGAAGGCCCACGAACCTGTTTGGCGGGGTACGAGACGTTGCCATGGCAACTTGCGGCGGCGTCTTCTGGTTGGCTGCTCGCCGCTGTTGCCATATCCGCCTTTCTAAATGATGAGGAGGAAATGTATATGCGTGCAGTAATACCGCGAAATGAAAAGGCCCGAAAAAATAAAAAAGTAAGAACGTACTGCCTTTCTATAACGCTACTTTTACTATATTTATTTTCTCCCCCCCATACCACACCACCTTTTTTCGTTTTTGTTTTGAATAAATACATTTTCGCGGAATTCTCCAGAGAAAAATAAGCGGGCTTTTAGAAAATTTGAAAACTTTGTGTTTCTTTTACTCGTCTGTGTTATTTGCTTTTTCGTCATTAGCAGCGGAAAGGTAATTTTTGAAACGGGGCTTGTAGATAGGAGATATCCTTTTTTAATTGGGAAGGGTATTGTAAAGGGACGCACAAAAAAAACAGTAAATGTTAGTTCGATTGAAACACATGGGACATTTCTTCACAGTCGCCGTTAAACTTCGATGCAAAGTGCAAAAGAAAGGATTTTCCTGATTAAAAAGGCTCCCATGATAATGATACAGTACTAGAACGCCGATTATCCGAACTTCGATTTTGAACTTAAGATAAGTTATCCGAACTTAGAGATCCGAAATGACCTGTTGTGCTTTTTGTATAAGTGGTAGACATTCGTTCGATGTTTTCGGAAAAATCGTTGTTATTTCTTTTCCAGTGTACCTTAAGACAGGCACTAATAAAATTGCTGTGAAACCCCTCTTAACGGACCCCTCTCTTTTACGGGCATATTTTTCTGTTTTGTGAATGTCCGCTAATGAGGGGTTTTACTATAGTAGATATTGGATGTATACAAAGGTATGCATATTAGACATGAGTTCGTATTCATTTTTCGAGACCCGACTCTGAAGATTCAAATATAACTTTAACCTCTTGTCTTGTCCGTTCGGGTAGACTTGGCGTCCGTCTCGCTTTTCGCCCGCGAAAAACGAGTCCTGAGAGACGCTCTACCCTCTACTGCAATGAAATAACCCGTCCGCTAATGGGATCGGACGCCAAGTCTGCGCGAACGAACTATACATTATTTAATTTCCTTCGAATTTGCATATACACATATTTCTACAACGATGAAAACGAATCACATAATTGTATTCCTTAGAAAATTTTGATATAGAAAATTCAGTTTTCGGCTACAATTGTATCCATCTGATGAGTACGGGCCCGCCCCAGCCCGAAAACACAATGAAATATAAAGCCCGATTCAGGCCCAGGCTCAGGCTGAATCCATCTCATCTCTAATGCATATATACATACTTTGTGTACATAATTTGTGTTGATCATACTTTGTGTATATTGGATAGGCTATATACCAAAATATGGGACTATTTCCAAAACAGTTAATATTTCAATACTATTTATATTATACTATATATATTATATTTTAATATTTCAATTTTATACATGCATCTTGCATCGTTTTCATTATCAATATAATAACTTATTAAAATGTAATTAAATGTTGTTGTTCCTTTCGCTCAAAGTGTATTTCCGAAATATTCAAAATGTCATTTACACGAAATAATGCTCATCCATTTCTTTTGGATAAAGGGATCCTATTGCGGATCTGATACCATAACAATATTTTTAATTACCATGACAAAAGTCTAATAATCATAAAGTTGTTGTTAAGAAAAATGTCTCTTCATTATCGCAGTTAAATTTAACTTCCGAGGTCTATAAGAAATTATAAATTTATAAAAATCACCAATCTCCCAAAAAGGAATATTTTCAAGGTTCTAACACAGTGATCGGCAACCTTTTTAAAATGCTGTGCCAAAGGAATACTACAGGGTCATTCCGCACGCCAGCGAATGTACACATCAAAGTGTGCCACGTGCCACTCATAAAATTATGACTGTTTATGTTATTACTTGCTTAGTAATGCAATTTTAAACAGGTCTTTTGATATGATCGTATTTGTTTGTTTTATATGCAAAAATAAATAAATAAATAATCTGGAAATGTTGGCCGAGCAAGCGGCACTGTGTTTCCACGTGAGGGAGGGACATAGAATCCAAGAGATGAAGGAAGAAAGAAGAGGTAAAGGTTCCATTCGGAGATCAGAGCTCTTAACGAGATGTGGAATTATAACCCAAGTTGGATTCCGGGGAACGAGGAGGTCCAGTGTGGAACATTACCACTAATCCCCGCGGACGGCATAGCATAGCACATTTGGAATTTCTGGAAGGCCAAAAATTGTGGAAGGGGATTAACTAAGGGCGAAGCGCTTTTCCTTGAAAGGCCAAACCCTCAACTTCCCCTGTGTTGTCCTTATTGAGAGAAAGGGTAATAGCATGAAGTAGGCGACAAAAAAATTATAAGCATGGTGATCTAAGAGATCGAAGTGAATCGAAGGTTCATCTAAGAGAACGAAGGTGAGACAAAAGATGAGTCGAAGACTAATATATGATATGATCCTAAAATATTAAAAGAATCGCTTTTCTCGAAAATGATTGGTTGGACTTTATGGCGCAAGGACCACACATTTCATTCTGCGTCAAAAAAAGAGCCTTCTTGAAAATATCCTTGTATATTTAACTTACAGTTTACATTAGGTTGACAACATAAAGCGTAAACAGAGCAACAGTTTTGCTGCATGAAGCCAATTTTCTAGTTAATGAGTTTTGAAAGAAACGTATATCGATCTTTTGCTCTTTTATGGAAGATTTTTTCTTGTAACATTAATTAATCATAATACTAATCTTATGATGAGGAAACGTGAGTAATAAATAATGGAAAAGTTGAGACAGGGCAAAATGAAGTTTTGAATAGGAATAGATGCAAGTATCATTCGGGTTCAAGAAGCCAGTCTGATTGCAAATTTACAATTTTGTACACCTTTCCCCACAAATATCTAACAACAGTCCTCTTTAAAAGGTGTGGCCCTGCGGTGGCGCAGCGTGGTAATGCATTTGTCTAGTGCGCCATTACCTCGGGTTGGACTCTCAAAGGTGCAAAGAACGATTACTCTGAGATCTCATTAAGATCACAATGCTCCTTGTAGTCCGTAGTTTGGTTCTCTAAGAGGTTCGGATTCCTCGGAAAACAGTAGGTCCCGGCGCAGCATGACCATTGTAGTCTTTGAGCCGTAAAACCACAAATTTAAAAGGTGTAAAAACAGAAATGCATTTAGTCTAAAAACGAATAAAATACTTTTTTTTTTTAATTTTAACCACATTACTCGAAAATTTTTAATCACAAATCGTGCTACTAAAAATTAGCTCTCGTGCCAGTTGTGGCAAGCGTACCTTAGGTTATCCACCCTTCCTTTAAAAATTGGTGGCCAGCATACGGCCCGCAAATACTATTTTCCCGCAGTCTTATAGAAATTAATTCAAAAACAGCATTTTAAATTTCGTTGAACATGCACGTTAACTCGTTCGCTACCAACCGTCACATATATGTGACACAGTCGTTTCTTATGAGAGCCCGACTTCACACATATATATGACAGACGTTTTTGGTCAGTTTACAAAGGCATGTTTAAACGTCTTGCGTTTCGAACAGATTTATTAAGTTCTAAAGCGGTAAAATGTATGAAGACTCTACTTGGTCTACGATAATATTAGGATATTTAGAAGTTGTACAGAGGTCGACTAGATCAGTTCAGCAGAGCAAGTGAAATTAAGTTAAGCAAGTAAATTTAAAAAGGAATATATTTTGTGAAGCCAAGTTATTAAAATTGTTATGCAAGTAGCTACAAACATGTAAACTATACAAATACACTGGTGTGCAAAAATTAAGGACGGGACAGATTTTCGCATGTAACGTCGCACACCAGTGTTTCAAATGGGTATAAAGCATATAGTAATGTCTCGTCGAAATGTAAGATTATGGAAAAGGTGAACAATACTGACCAAGAAAGGAATCCAAAGGATACAAAGGACTTTTATTCAAAAATGGGCTTTCAGCACAGGAAGGCAGAAACGTCCATGTGACAGGCGGCAAGTAAGAAAAATACAGTTTTCAGTAGGGGATATGATAACCCCTGACTGCGATGCAGGATGTGCACTGTCTGTTCATGCTTAATACGGCAGCGTTGTCAGCACTTAACTCGTTTGTGCCCATGACCGCTTTATCTTGACTCTTGCAAGATAAAGCGATCATGGGCACAAACGCTTTATCTTGACTCTTGCATTTTTCTGACATAACCATCTGCTATATTTGTTCTCTCTCTCTTATTTGTGCATTGCTAATTCTGTCCTTTCTAGTCTCACTCTAGTCTCACCGTTTCGGCATTCTTATATCCGTTGCTCGCATCCAGTTAGCAATGGTTTTCTTGAATTCTAATATCCCAGCCCCATACATAAATGCCAGTCTGAGACCCGAGTCTTACCTATATTTTCCCTTTAAATCTAATTATAATCTTATTGAAACAGAGCATTTCGGACGTTCCTTTCCAATTCCCCAAACTTGTTAACAATCGACGGTTGATGTCTCTACTTGCGCTTTCCCTCCAAGGAAGTCCCATTGTTTAGTTGTTAATATGCCTCGGAAATTAGGCAACACTGCTCAAAAATCTGACTACAAAAAGCATCGATCGTAGCAAAAAATTTAGCAGTTTGACACGTATATGCAAGCTTAGCCAAATTTATTTATATTCATAATTCCTTGCATCGTCTCTCAGATCATAACTTAATACGATTGATCTATACAGTAAAACCTCTCTATAACAATATTATACGGACCGAGAAATATTATCCTTATAGAGAGAGTTATTGTTATAGGGAGGGTTCATTATACAGTAAAACCTCTCTACAACACTATTATACGGACCGAGAAAAATTATCGTTGTAGAGGGATTTATCGTTATATCGGACATCGTTGTAGGGAGGTTTTACTGTATTAAATATAGTTTAATTATGATCCAAACAGCATAACAATACAGGTGCCCCAAATCGTTCACTGAACAGATTAATGAACGTTTTTGTCCACCTATCACGAACGAACAGAACCCTTCATCGCTTTGGTTATTGCATGAGTAAGAACGTAAAGAGGGTATAGTACTGAATTAAGGTTTTAGAATACATGTAGAAATAATCATATTTACATGTTCCCTTTAAAGAACTCACGAAACATCAATTAAAATTTATTTAAGAATAAGCGCTTAGATGATCCAATTGGATTTGGCCTTGTCTGCACTTCGGGGGATGCAAGGACATTTTATCGCCTCCCCCCACAACTTGGCTTAGCTGGCGGTGACGGTCGCACCCCCCCATCCCCACCTTAATCCGTTACTGAACAAGGTAATGGTAGACGAGTAACCATTTTTGTTGTAATGTTACTATTTTGTTGTGAAATATATCATGATAAAGATTAACACTTTATTCCGTATTTAGTGTGTTGGTGGTGACAGGATTGTGTCTTGTTGAAAGTTGAAAAGGTCATCACTATATATATATATATTAATAAGGGAAGTATGTATTATAAATGAGTATACAGGGTGTCCCAAAAACATTGACCGCCCCTCTAATTTCTTAAATATTGATTCTAGACATATGTGTTAAATTGGAAAGTGGCGTAAAAAAAAGGTGCAGAATTTTATGAAATCGATTAAAATTGCAGAGGATTATTTTTTGAAAAAATACAAACTTTAAATTTTTATACAGTCCCTGTACACAAAATTGTCCATTTAGTAAAATGTTCCCCATACTCCAATAGCTCAATATACAAAATTTCAATATTCTAGTGGATAAAAGAACCAGAGATATCAAGACCCAAAAATAACTGACTTATAACACTTTTTGAAGGGAGCAGCAATAGGTACATGCCGTGAAGAGGGAAAATTCATTCTGCTAAATCCCGTTATTTTGGGTCTTCATATCTCTGATTCTTTTTTCCCCTAGAATGCTGAAAGTATGTATATTGACCTATTGGAGTATGAGGCACATTTTACTCATTGGACATTTTTGTGTACAGGGACCGTATAAAAATTTAAATTTTGCATGTCTTCGAAAAATAATCGTATGCAATTTAATTGATGTCATAAAATTCTTCACCTTTGTTTACGCCACTTTCTCATTCAATATATATGTCTAGGATCAATATTTAAGGAATTAGAGCTGCGGTCAATATTTTTGGGACACCCTGTATATTCAATATATACTCATTAATAATTATCGATTCGAAAAATAAACGAGTTAGTACATGGTTTAATTGTTTTGAGAGGGTTTTTTTATTCAGAATTTAATTTAAATTCCATTTTAGGGGATTCTATCCTCAGCAACCGAAATTTTATTCCTTCGAAAAGTATTTTCTTGTTCAAACATTTCGGATCGTCAACCATTGAATTTTTACAAGTAACCCCTTTAGTTGTTACCAGTGGCATAGCTTTTAGAGAAAGTTAAAAAGTCGGAAAGTTTCGTTTGAATTGTCCGAAATTTCTTCTTTCTTTAACCCGAAAAAGGGAAGTCTATCGGACTAGTTACAACAGAATATCCCTAACGAGACGGAAAAAGAATTTGACCGACGAAGAATTAAAAAAAAAAAATGTCGTCAATCCGTTTGTTTTTCCCTTTTTTTTACCCGCGTGCAACCAGTCTCTGGCGATTCAATAAATCGGTGATTAAATTTACAGATATACGGTTACTGAATTCGAGTTGATTAGCAATAGATATTGGCGCAAATAGGGGGAAGTATAGGATCTTAGCCGCTCTAGAAAAAATTTAACCCTCTCTAAAATTGAAAATCACAAATGAATATTATATTCCGAGAAATAGGTCTGGGCTATAGCCACCCCTAGAATCCTATAGCCCCTAAAAATTCGAGGTTAGTGATGCCAACGGCAGTGAACCTAAACGTTTCATTAAATGTTTTAGGAAATCTCTTTATTGCAAAAGAGCTTTAAGACATCCGTATTAGCAGTTCACGGTTCGAATCCAGTGCACTGGCAACTTCTCTTTTTTTTTTCAAATTTCATCCGATTTCAAAACTGTCCATTGCATGTAGTAGTTTGTATTGTTCGGAACGTGATGTATAAATTTTCACATTTTGAAGAAGAATATTTCATTTTTAAATTCAAATTCAAAAGTGACTGAAACTCTTGGTTTGAGAACTAATTGTCCCCTAATATCTTAAAGAGAAAAGCTCTTTCTTTTCTGCCAAAGTTAAAAAATAAAGCAACCTTTATGCATCTTGCGAATATTTGTTTCGCATTTTAAAAAATAAGAAAGCTCTTTTAAATAAAGAAAAAAGAAATTGTCTTACTAACGTTTCAAATCCATTTTCTCTTCTAAGAAATGCAAATATAAACTACCGTCCTCTTTGCCACATGCATAAATTAACCCTTTGCACTCGAGAAGTGACCCTCACTCGCCACATGATTCGATGCCGCAACTCGAGAGGTGACTCTCGCTTACCACTTGGTTTGACACGAAAATTCGATGCGCGGCAATAACTATTCATGTTTAGTTTCTTTCGAATGGGTTCCTAAACTCTTCGGGTACAATCTTATGAAGTGCAGAATGACAGCCCTTCAAACAGAGACAAGATTTTCTTATCTCAAATTAGCCCGCGATCGCGGACCGGCGTTTGCCCTTTCGCGGGTCTTTTTTGACCCGGCGTTTGAACAGCTCTTACATTGTTTCTTCTCTATCGAGGAGTGACTTTTGTGTGTGTGTTGCACTGGAGATATCAGATTGTAGTCGGGTCTGCGGAGACCCAGACTTGGCTCTCGATGGTCAACCTTCCGAGATCAGTTCGAACTTGACAGTCGTGGCAAAAGGATTAGTACATTCAAAGTTTTTGAGACCTTTAAGCATGGAACGTAGTAACGAAATAAGCTCAAGTGAAGATGAGTTTGATTTTACGGTGTTGAACGATGAAATTACATTTATACACAGAGTACTTGTAAAATATCACTTTGTAAAATACCACACTAAGCAATAGTACAGAGATTAATATTTAAGAAATTATCTTCTTAGACCTGTAAAGATAGATAAAATGTTAAAATATAAAAGTTTTATACATTAATTTGTCAGTGTAATCGTTTTAAGTTAGAGGTAAGAAATTCACCAAGAACATCGAGAAACGTCTCGAGTTGCTGGTTCGCCCGAGAGAAAAAGGTCCCGAGTGCAAAGGGTTAAGGCATATTGATCTGTTAACTACACACACATGACAATTTCTCGTAATTTACTAGTTCAACTATCACTTACATTTAAAAGAAATCTATTGCGCACTGCAGCGAACTTTTCCATTCGGACCGCCAGGTCAAACGTCCATTCGGACCGCCAGGTCAAACGTCCATTCATGGTCCACCCCCACGAACGAACATACATTTTTTTTTAAAATTTTATCTGATTTCAAAATTGTAAATTGCATGTAGTATTTCATATTTTTCTGAAAGTGATGTCTATTTTTACATACCTTTAAGAAGAATATTTCGTTTCTAAATCCATTTTTAAGGGTAACTGAAACTATCGATTTAAGAATTAATTCTCCGGTAATAGTTTAAAGAAAAAGACTACTTATCACCTGTTAAATTTAAAAAATAAAGCATTTTTTATGTACCATGCGAATACCTATCCGACATTTTAAAACAAAGGAAAGCTGTTTTAAAACTAAGTGGAAGAGGTTTTATTAATAACGTTTCAAATCCACTATCCCCTCCCAAAGAATGCCAATAAAAACCTGTGTTGTTTTGCTAGAGTAAATTAGACTTGTCTACTATCAACACACACACATATCAATCTCTCTTACGTCAACAGTCCATTAATAATTATTATTTATAAGGAATATATTGATTTGCAGTGACCTTTAACCCACTAAGACCACCAGGTAAGGGGTTCGAATCCCCATGCTCGCAAAAGCAACTTTTTTTTTTTTTAAATTTTATCCGATTGCAAATTTGTAACTTGAATCTATCATTAATAAAAATGCATATAATTCCACAGCCTTCGTAAGAAGCCTTCCCTAAAATTGCATGCTTCGAATTTTTCATGAAGGCTTATCTCATAAAACGTAACTTAGACTTTGTCATAAACAGAAGATATACTCAATAGCAGTACACTCAAGGCCCAAGATCTCCAGAAACCGAACCAAAATTAAAATAATATTTATTTTAATATGTATGTATCATTTAGATGCCTAAATATTATATAATTAAAAATATGTTAAAGAAAAATTATAAATTAAAATTTATTAAGTAAATTTGCAACCTTTCATATGCCGATACATACACATCGATAAAATGACACCAACATATTTTCTTAACCTCTGCCGATCAATTTTTTCTCTCAATGTTTTACAAGCACCATCTATAATTAGAGGCGTGGTCCCATTGGTTAAATATAGTCCGTTCGCGGAAAATTGACTTTTAGTCCTGTTAGAATTCAAGGGAGCTGACGTCACAAACGGGTTGGTTCATTACAGTAGAGGGAAGGGCGTCATTTCATAACTGTTTTTTCGCATAGACGAAGACCAGTGGTCAATTTTCCACGAACGGACTATACGTCATTATCGGATCCGCTAAATTTGGGTTGTGTTCCTAAGAAAGTTTAGTGGGTCATAATGGTATCGTGGGGTGTTTGATGTCTGTCATAATGCCCCCATGCAAAAACTACTGTCTATTTCCCGCCAATCCCAGGCAAAAAAAAAAAAAAAGAAGTAAGGGTGATTTAAAAATGAAGTGTGGTATTTAATTTTTGCAGCTTAATTAAACACGCATTCACGTTTGAACATTTTTTTTTAATTCTACTTTATTAACTAAAGCGTCTCAAATAGTTAAACCTTAACCAAAACACTTCTTTTTTCTTCTTTCCCACAACCCATATACGCAGTCATCAGATGCATATATGCGCTATAAGCTTATTTCGCTTTCTTCCCCGACTTCAAGAGTCATCCATTTTGTGAAGTGAACTTGTTTCTTTTCTCGTCGAAGTTTGACAGAACCTGGACTTCACCCACCCTGCACCACCTCATCTATCTTATTCTTGATTTTATATTTCACTCATTCCTTCATTTTTCTTTTCGTTAGTCAATCCTGCGAAGAACATCCACTCAATCGGAGTTCTTTACAATTTTAAATTTTAAACAACCAAATGAAGATGACATTCGGCAGCTACTTAACCACTCTCGTTAATTTATCTTAATTTTAAACAGACATCAGAAGCATTTATTACGTAATTTATTTACGTAAGTCAGTTAAAAAGTAAGCTTCATTTTTCAAAAGAAAAAATCTGGGTCGAAAATATAGAACGATGTTTTGCTTACACCAAAGTATTATTTTAAAGCTACCTTTATACGTAATCCCCTCCTTTATTTAAACATTGGTCGAGGCGTGGTACTTGTTTTTCTATGTCTTGTAGAAAAAGTTCCCGTCCAACTTGGGATAGGCAATGTTGGGTTGCAGTTTTCACCTCCTGGTCGAAATGATAACTTCTCTTCGCAAGTTCTTGTTTCATAATACCAAAGACTTGGAAATCACATGGTGCAAAATTCGTGCTCTAAGGAGGGTGGGATAGTCTCATGCTTGTCACTTAAATTTTTTCAGACAAAATGTCCTTCTCTAGGGTCGTCGAATGCGGTTTCGCATTGTCATGCAGGAGCATAATGCCTTTGGAAAGTTTCCCTGGCCGTCGGTCTTTAAGTGGTTTTCACAATCGCTACAGGGTTTCACAATAAGACGCTGCAGTAATTGTGGCCCCTTCGGCATGAATTCAGTAACCACTGCAGCTTCTCTCTCGTCAGCGTCATCATTAACTTACTCGCAGATGGAACCGTTTGGAACTTTCTACGAGTTGGGGAAGTGAAATGTTTCCACTCACTGTGTACGGTCATTCTCAAACATGTGAATCCATTATCCGATAGCTGAGCGGGAAACTGCCTTATAACCGTGCACTGTGTGCAACTGCCGAAAATTTTCAGTACAATTTGCAACCTTTTGTCCACGAAAAACTAACAACTATACGCACTTAAAATTTGGACCCAATCCAGCTGCCAAGGCATGTTTATGACTGATTAGCAATCGAACTAATGCTGATACACCAACGCCGCAACCATTCATGCCACAGAAAAATGTTTTGATTGTTGCCATAAAGTTTCAACGAAATATAACTTTTACTTAGATTTTTACGGAGGAGTAAAACTAACTTTTTGACTGCCCCTCGTATTACTTTTTAAATTTGCTGTGTATGGGCTTTTTTTTTAGATTTATTTTATTTAATACCTAATTTGCACTTTTAGTAAATATAATTTATGGATATTAATTTAGAAAATCGGCTTTACATAAAAAAGGTTAAACACTGGTAAAATAGCAATGAAAAAGATCACTCAAGCTTTCGGACGCATCAGCAGCAGTCCTTCATCAGGAGTAACCAAAAAAAAAAGTCAGCTTTTTTGTAATATAGAGAAGGAGTTCTTCAACTGTGGGCCGCGGACCCCTGGGGGTCTGTGAGACCCTCCCAGTGTTACAGAACTGTTCGGAAAAATACTAAGAAGAGAGCATTTGCTCTTTAATGCTAAGAATAAATTATGAAGGGACGAAAAATTCTTTCCTTAAATGATGAAAATTAGTGATGAAACACTAGAAATAAATATATATGATGCAAATTCCGGGCTTTAAACTTTGAGTTAATTCTTGGGGGTCTGGGAGGGCGAGTGATCTCTGAAGGGGGTCCGCGGTCTAGGAAAGTTAAAGAACCACTGATATAGAGCAGGGGTCTCCAATCTTTTTAGACCAAGGGCCAATTTTGTTTATTCTTGTAGGCCCGTGGGCCTCACTGATCATATTTTCCCATGTCAGCCAATGATAAGTTTTTCTTATCGGGCATGTCCGGCCCGCTACAGCGGGCCAGATTGGTGGTGCTTGCGGGCCGTAGTTTGGAAACCCTTGATATACAGTATTAGAAGGCAAGACAGATTGAATATATATAATCACGTTTTCTATTATTTTCTTAAGAATTATTATAGAACGTTGTATATTAAAAATTTGTTCAAAAACAAATCTCATCTATTTCTTAAAGTATTTTGGTTTTTCGTTAACCCTGATTTTGACTAACATTCCATTTTTATCTATTTCAGTAAAAAACGAAAAGCCTAAATTTGGATAGATATAATCATGCATAGGCGCCGACGGCATAAAAATATTGGGGGGACAGTATACCAGTGAAAGGCAGCTTGTTGTTAATGAGGGCCGTAGCCAGCGGGTGGTCCCAAAGGCCCGTCCCCCCTTCCGTAATGTTTTTGCTACCAATACTTATTCATTAGCGAGGCTGTAAAAAATTCTTGCCTCCACAAAAAAATTTCTGGTTAAAGCCTTGTTGTTAACCACTCTTTACAGAGATAACAGACACCCACAAAGCAGTGTTTAATTTAAATGTGCTTCTGCTTGATGACGTTCACTTTACCATAAAATTAATATTGTAGTTGCATTACTAGTTTCATTTTCACATACAATGCTCCTTACTAAATTTTGTATTTATTATGCTAATAGTGATGGTGTAGACAGTCCCTTTAATTTATGTCGTTGATAATGAGCGTAGAGGGCCAAAAATTTCCTTGAGCTTGCGAAATTAAAATTGGGAAAATGTAGTTGTAACGTTATTAAAAACGTTCCATTTGAAAGTTGAAATAATAACACGTCAATGAAAACGCTGCCATGCAGAAAAGAGAGCTATATAATACAATCTAACGAAAGGTCTAATTAGATCAAATAAGTGACAAAGCGTATTTTTTTATTTCGTACTAAATACACTACACCAAAAAATATAACCGCATTCCTTAGATTAAAAAATATATATATTTTAAATTTTGAAAGACGTTACCTATTATAAAATTTTTGTTTGAAATTGGGCGGGGGGACATAGAACCATAACACTATCATTGGGGGGGATACGGGTCCCCCCAGTTCCCTCCTTAATGACGCATGCATGCATAGAAGTATAAAAGGATCAATCGTTATGCTGGATGGAAAAACTTGATCTCTATCAAATAGTGAGTATTTAGATAGAAATTTTCGCAATTAATTACAGCTATAAATAAGTAACGTCGTTTACAATTATTTCAATGGATATATCCGTCATCTTCAGAACGTAGAATATTACAAGTCCTCACAGCTGGAAGACAATTGGGAAGTACAACTAACTGTCAGAAAAATAAATGTGTCAAGGAAAGTATATTTGGTAGACAAGTGTCGGCGCCTATTGGCATGAAAAGTAAATAAAATATAAAATGAAGTAAAAAGAAATGGTAAAAATAAAAATAAAAGGGTGAAACAAAATAAAATAAAATAGTTATAAAATGAAAACAGGTTCAAATATTTCGCCGAATAGGTGAGAAAATTGGTGGGACTTTCGTTATTAATAAATAGGTAAGAATTTACTGGTGCATGATACAACAGTCATAAAGAACTAGATCTGGTTTACGAAGACATCGTGGTGGTAACGAGTCTAGTAAGTGGTAACCACTTAAATAATCTGGACTTGCTCTGTGTAGCTATCTGGAGCTTTCTGTCCTTTTGTTTCGTACAGTCCGCAGTCCGGGGTTTGGTTCCCAATGCGAAAGAAGTCCGGATACTCTTCGTAGAAAATTGTAGGTCTTGGCACAGTACATTATTAGCTGTGCTTAAGTCAAAAAGTACAAATGCACATCGAGAAATCCATGTTATTTTCTGAGAACCATTTTTGTCTATTAGAAATAGTTTTGCAACAATCTTCTAGGTAATCTCTCGTAAATTTATATCTAATTCCATTATATTCGACGTAGTCCCGAATACCTCCAAATATCAAATATCCTCCCTATCTGCGGGAAGCTTTTGCTACAGGTGTCACGACTCCCGCGAGGATTTGGGCAGATATTAGATATTTGTTTCGAAGCGATGCTATATGAAAGTGTATTAAACTTGTCCGAAGTTTCCACAAAATAAGCTTATATAAGGCCCCTACTCGTTCGCATAATCCGAGATCCCTTTTGATAAACTGCATCTTAACTTTTACTAACGCTTTCCCTATCTTCATTTTTAAAACAGTCCCATTTCCAAAATGTAAAATTCTTAGTCATTTTCAATGTTTCTATGATAAGAATATATTGAAATGGTTTCGTATTTACGGATTTTTTATTTATCAATTCTTTCTGATTATTCTGTTGCGTGATGGCTATAATTTAATAATTCTTTTTAGCGTACAT
>QLNU02014176.1:13346216-13373442 GCA_006491805.2 Dysdera silvatica
AATCAATCAAATCAAACAATTTTTATTTATTTGTCACAATGGCTGTAGTAAATTTTCATTTCACTTAAAACACATACATGTATACACACACTGCACTAGAAAAATACCAATAACCAATTCATCGTGGCGGGTCCCCAGTAAAATCATAGGATTTAACAAGCCGAGGACCCTAACAATTTAATGGTGCAATATCTATTCTTAGTTAATATTCTAATATTTTTTTCTAATAATATTATTTATGTCCTTAAGAGTGTTTGGTATTTTATTCCAACACATTATGCCCGAACATTCAATTCCTTTTTTATAAAATTCCGTTCTGATTTTTGGTAGTCTATATTGATCTTTTCTTCTGGAAGCTTGATTGTTTTCATAGTTTATTAATTCAATATTCTCTATGTGTTTATTTTCTTTTATTCTTTTGAACATAATTTTTAGTACATTGTAATCATATATCTTATCTATTGGTAGAATACCATATTTATTAAATAATGTAATTTGATTTAAACTTTTATTTTTTCAATTATTTTTATAAATTTAATCTGTAGTGATTTAATTACTTTGGTGTTTTTCTTAATTACATTCCCCAAATGCTATTACAATAGGTCAAGTGACTGTACATAATGGATACTGTAAACCTAGTAATATATCTCCGGGGACCGTTCGTGACAATTTTCTCAAAATAATGGTAAACATAATTCAGCGCATACTCATTGTATATATGTTAAAACAAAGTTTCGTACTCTTAACTGTTATGGAGACCCCGACTGGCAGTGGCGTAGGCAGAAAGTTCATAAGGAGGGGTTATAGGCTTAATGGGAGGGGTTACAGAGCTACAACTCATATATTCCTATGTTAAATATACAAAATTTCATTGCGATGGGGGTTACAATCCCCAAAACCGCCCCCTGATTACACCTATGCTGACTGGTAATTCTTGCGTGATACAAGTAATTACAGGACTGTCTCAAAAATAAATTACTCCTCTTTCAAATGGATTGAACGGTCAAAACGCGATAGGATGATATAATATTCTAATTTTTACATAAAATTTGCACCTGGTGTAAATTCTCATGAGCCTCTAATCTTATAATCTTGGCAGCTTCAAGTGCAGTACGTTTAAATTAAAGCAAACGTGGTCAGAAAAAAACAAATACGGTTTTGGAGACTTCTTCAAAGATTAACTGCCTTTTCTCACGCAACGAACTTTTGAAAAATTCTGACTTAGAACAAAATTTTTAATTTTTATTATCTTGTAGGCTTTTGAAAAAAAAAGTAGCCCATTAATCAGCTAACCTTAAGCGTTATTTTCTTTGTTTTCAGTGTTTCATATTTCCATATCTAAGTTACTTGTTGCCCTGTAGTCTATTTTGACGGAACAATACAGAGTTTCACCAGGAGATTCCATAACAAACAGTTATTTCGACACTGGCGTAAGGTTTAAAAACACGACGTTTCGGGAGCCAACTGCTCCCTTTGTCAAGTGAAGGCAGAATTCTGGCCTTCACTTGACAAACGCATTTTTCTCCATATATAAGGATATAAGGTATTATTACCCTCCGCAGGGATAACACAATTGCCAAATATGGTCAACACAAGAAAGCCTCCGGGGCGAGAATTTTGTGAGTTTTCGTGGGGGAATTTATTATACTATAATTTTTGCCACCCACGTATATTTAGCTCAAACTAGAGCTTTTTTTATTTTTGGAGAAAAAGAGGCGCGGACCTCATCCTGGATTCGAACCAGGGTCCCCGCGTTGAGCCCGCGGTGTCTTGACCTACTAGACGAATGAGGACAAGAACAAACGCATTTTTCTCCGTATATGAGGATGTAAGATATTATTACCCTTCACAGGGATAACACAATTGCCAAATATGGTCAACACAGAAAAGCCTCCGGGGCGAGATTTTTGTGAGTTTTTCGTGGGGGAATTTATTATACAATAATTTTTGCCACCCACGTATATTTAGCTCAAACTAGAGCTTTTTATTTATAGTTGGAGAAAAAGAAGCGCCGTCCTCATCCTGGATTTGAACTAGGGTCCCAGCGTCAATACGTGGGTGTCAAAAAAAAATTATTGTATAATAAATTCCCCACGAAAAACTCACAAAAATCTCGCCCCGGAGGCTTTATTGTATTGACCATTATTTGGCAATTGTGTTATCCCTGTGAAGGGTAATAATATCTTATATATGGAGAAAAATGCGTTTGTTCTTGTCCTCGTTCGTCTAGTAGGTCAAGACACCGCGGGCTCAACGCAGGGACCCTGGTTCGAATCCAGGATGGGGAAAGCGTCTCTTTTTCTCCAAAATTACATAAGCTCTAGTTTGAGCTACTTAAACGTGGGTGGCAAAAATTATTGTATAATAAATTCCCCCACGAAAACTCACAAAATTCTTGCCCCGGAGGCTTTTCTGTGTTGACCATTATTTGGCAATTGTGTTATCCCTGTGAAGGGTAATAATATCTTACAAATTATGTCTTTTTTTACACCAGAACTCAAGATATTTAAAGATTACTTTATAATATTTATGATTTCAGTAGTTTTTCTGTGAATATACTGTTACATGTACAGAAAAACCGTTACTTTTAATAAATTTCGTGTAAATAGTTAAATATACGTTAAAATATAAACGCAATGACTTAAATTTTTAAAATTTTAAGTCATTTTTTTTTAATGTTGCAGAAAGACAAAAAAAAACAACAAAAAGACTTGGGGATGGCTCACAATCTACGGGCCACGGGTTGAACCATCCTGATTTCATTCGTATAGAGCTTCTCCATCAAACTCGTATGTTAAGTGAGGATGTTGGAGAAATGTGATACATTCTTAAAATACCTGATCAACAGTAAATAAATTTTAGAAAATCCTATCTTTTATTCTAAGCCTTAATGTCGAAAATGCACCGCTGAATATTGCAAAGTGATAAATAACTACTTAAACATTTCATGCAATTTGCCAATTTCAATGCACTAATGAAACCCAAGCCTTGAGGGCTTCGACTAGGAAGGTCTGTTATTCATCTAGAGGTATTCCAACATCGACAATGCTTTGCACAAGCATTAATAACTTGTAATTCATGAATGAAACTCTACATCCTCTCAGCTATCGAAGATTTCCCGAAATGATAAGGGTCCTCCACTATCCCGCATCAAAATCGGTTTCATTAGTTAGAATAAGTCCAAAGTTTTACAAGAAGTAAATTCAAATATCATTATTTAAGACTAATGTTCTGTAGTCTTTAGATACCGAGGTCCATCCGTCATATTTAACGTACGGATAAACTTCGCTGTGAATGGGGAAGAATACATTAATCAGCATTATTTTCAGCAATCCAACTTGACAGAGAAGGCCATATTTCTCCGTAAAATAATTTATATGATTGCATATGTCTTTCCTCATTAGCTCACGTATGTCCATGGCTTTTCTATGGTTAATTTGATGATATGAGGATTGTCTTTTGATATTCTTCCTCTTTTCACTAGTGATATTCTGATATCGTAGAATCGTGGTATTCAATACTCAAAATTATGATATTTAGTTGTCTTTGTATTCATGTTTTATGGCACAAGGAGGGTTAAGATCATTTTGCCTCAGAAGCTACATTTTGCAGATGGGGCGGAAATTTTCTGTCTTTTTAGAAATCACACCCCAAAATATGGATCGAAGGAGAAGAGAGCTAGAGTTGATATCAGCCTTATCTCCATATAATATCTGATTTATTGTTTTTGTTTTATGATGCAAGGTCATAATGTTATTTATATTATATGGCGCAAGGGCACAAAAGGTTATGCTGAGCTGGGACCTGCTATTTTCAGAGGAATCCGAACCTTTTGCTATCCACCCTATCAAACACAATGCTTACCTGCACCAATTTAAAATATAAACAGAATTTAACAATTAAAATAATATTTGATTTAGGTTTATTGTTTATTTGTTAGTTTTGTTGTATGCAATATTTATATCGTGTTATGTTGTGTGAAGCAATTAAAAAGAATTGTGAAGAAAATCTTTCTAAGGCTCGTAAATATTTCAGTAGGATAATGAAAGCAAGAGTGTCTCCTTCTTTCTTTATCCTCGCTATGTTCCCCTATTTAGGGTCTGTGACATGCCATCAACACTTCCATTTTCTCTGGTTTAAAGCATAGCTGGGTATCAAGCCTTGGTCAGCCATTCCCTTAAGGGCTTTCGTTTCTATTGTTAGCCTTTGTCGCCCTATACTTCTCTTGCTAGTTTACGCACTCTTCATAATAAATGGTTCTCCCTTTTTTTTAGGAACGTACTCTCACCATCCCAGTCTCCTTCTCTGGTCTTTTCTATTATACTTGCTATTTTAATTTCGTTTCATATGTCTGTGTTATGCTTTCTATCTTATAGATTCACTCCTAGGCACATTCACAGTATGCGCATTTCTATGGCATAATACATTCTCCTTTCTTACTCGTAAAATTCGACATTTACATACATTATTTAACATTTCATGCATTATTTATTATCTAGTAGCTTGCTTGTATAACTTTCTGTTAACTTTTTTGTCTTATGAGATTCTGTTTAATAAAAATGAATATGCATATTATAAAATGGGGTTGGGGAAACATAATGATCAATCTCCTATTAATTTGTATTGTTGGAGATATTGTTTTACTTACGAAAGATTCGTTTAAAATTTTTGCAGTTTAAAATTCGAAAAAATTAAATTTAACACGTTAAGGTTGCATACTAGCTTATAACGCAATCCTTCCCTTATTCATTGCATTTTATGTCAGCGCGAAAAATTAAAATTTTCCTTAAAAAGCGCTTAAAATTCATGGTTAGATTTATCTTTGAAATATTCGTTTTAATATTTAATAAATGAGTTTTATCTATGTGTTGAATTTTTAATGAAGTCGATTAAATATACTGGGCTTAGGTTTAAAACACATTCGAATATTTCAGTCTCAGAAGGGACATTAGTATCTAACCATTTCACACTACGGTCCTGAACCTAGGACACCACGCTTCTGAATCCAGAACACCACGCTTCTGAATCTAGGATACCGCGCTTCTGAATCTAAGACACCGCGCTTCTGAATCCAGAAAACTTTGCTCATTGTATTAAAAAACTATGGTCTTGATCCAAAGAAACAATACTTTTGATATGAGAAGATGATAAAGATCGGAGACTCAACGGCAGAGAAAATCAATTCTAAATAACTAAAGACTTACTTTCACAAATATTTGCACTAGTTGTATATTTTTTATATTTTTCTTATTAAAATCAAATCAAATTAGAAGATGTTAATTATATTGAAAAGACATTTAAAAGAATTTTAAATATGGTCATTCTAACACTTTTGATCGCAATGCTGGTAAAGGAGAGATAACTCTCAAAACTTCACAAAACTATTTAACTCATATATTTGATGATTTATACTTCTATTTTTATTTTGTTCCCATTTTCTATTTTTTAATTCTTTTTCATCTCACTATTGTCTTTTTTACCATTTTAAAATAGGCCTTAAAACATATATAGGCCTTTAAAACAATCCTGTTTTTAGAATTTATTTGAATTTTATTGTTTATGTTTATTATTATTGTTTCTCAATAAGCAATAAGACGTCGATTTAATTTAATTTTTACTATTCTTCTTATAGGGCACCAAACTAAAAATATTTCATCATGCCGCAATAAAATGTTTTAAGTTTAATAATTTAATAAAATAAAAATTTATAATAAAATAAATAAATTTTAATGGGAAATATTATCCCCTATAATTTAATATACATCATGTTCGTACACAGTTTATGAACGTATTAATGATTTATTGTGAAAGAAACTGGGCAAAGGTTATCAAATATATTTATTTTCCCGTAATCATATGAAAAACTGCCTTATCCGTCTTATACATCCGTATTGTTAAATGTCGATAATCGATATAACTATACAGATAATCGATAATCGAAATAGCGGAATTTTAGTGATCATGCGAAAACATATAATTTCGTGAAGGAAGCGGCCAAGGTTTGCATAATCTGTAGATAAACTCATTGATTGAAGTTGAAATGCAGACCCATAACTTGTTCATTCATGGAAAAGGCGAAGGCCATATTAATCCTTCGGTTTTAGTGCGGGGCGAAAGATTTGATTTATATGATGAAGGTTAAATTATCTCGTTTATATCCATCAGATGATCCTCGAACTGGATTTCGTTTTCTAATAAGATAAACTTGCTCTTTCTGGACATATGGAATAAATGACCTAAACATTTGAAATTCCCCGGCGGTCTGTTGGCGATCACTGGCAAGGGATCTCGACTATAGATTGTAGATTGAAATAGATGACTTGCGGCTATTGTCAGTTGCAGAATAAGGTGAATCTCCAACAATGACTCCAACAACGGTTTCTGCTCTATTCAAACAATTACACCGTTAGCAATTTGCTATGATGAGCGAGCTGCTGCGCTTGTATCCTACCGTAATTGTTGTGCCGTCAAAGCATGCGATATTCCTCCAGTAAACCACTGATTTCGATGAGAGAGATTGGAAAGCATTATCGTTGAATGAATCTGCAATATAAATCAGGATTGTTTTTTTTCAATTTCCGCGAAAATACTTTAGATCTTAAATGAGCAAATAAGTATAAGGTGTTACTGCTGCAGTACATTTGATCATAGACCGTAATGTTCTGTCAAATTCTAAATTAAAGTTCAAAATTTGAAATCACTTTCAAGCCTTTTATAGCCATTATTGAAAAAATATTTCTCAGCATTTCTATTCATCTATGCCCGCTTTGACCTACTCTATCAGTTCCCCATTTTCCATTATTACCACAACTGGTATGGAATCTCCTGGTAAAATATTTCTTGTGTTGTTCTAGTATTATTTTATTTACACAGAACAGCGAACAAATTGAGTTTTGCGAATCAGAGATAGCACAGTTGAAACCGCGCCAAATAATAGAAAACAAATAAATATGAGGATCTATATATCCTATTGTAATTAGATTCTCCACCATCTTTTTAAATCAAAATAGAATCTACTTCTAATTCAAAAAGAAACCGAGTGCAGAAGAAATTGATCACAACCTGGGTTGAATTTGAACCAGAGAGCTTTGGATGGCCTTCAATTGCATAACCCTTATGGCACTAGGGCTCGCCACGCAATCTTCTGGTACTTAAATTTGTCAGAAGAAAACGCTGTTCAAATTTAATTTAAATTAAATTTAAATCCAATTTCCCTTTAAATTCATTTTAATTTAATTTTAAATTTAAATTTATTTTAATTCTAAATTACATTTAAATCCAATTTCCTTTAATTTACTTTAATTTAATTTTAAATAAATTAAATTTAAATTACATTTAATTTAAATTACATTTAATTTAAATTACATTTAATTTAAATTACATTTAATTTAAATTACATTTAATTTAAATTACATTTAAATTACATTTAATTTAAATTACATTTAATTTAAATTACATTTAATTTAAATACATTTAATTTAATTCTAAATTACATTTAATTTAATTTGAAATTACATTTAATTCTATCTTAAATTATGACAATTGAAATTGAAATTCTATAATTAAATTGGATATTTGTTTTTATATTTATTTATTTTTATATTATTTATTTATTTTTATATTATTTATTTTTATATTTATTTATTTTTATATTATTTATTTATTTTTATATTATTTATTTTTATATTTATTTATTTTTATATTATTTATTTTGTTTATTTTTGGTATTATTTATTTTTATATTTACTTATTTTTATGTTATTTATTTTACATTATTTATATTAATTTTAAATTGAAATTGAAATTTGTCAGAAGAATTCTCCAGTTAAATCGAAGAGGTTTTGGAGAAACTGATTAAAGGAATTAAGTGTTCCCGCTCCACGACTTTTTTTTTAAATTTTAACTGGAATTCAGCTTTGACTCATTGAGAAAATATAATTAAATCCGATTATCTGAGCTTCGCTTAACTAAAATCAGGGTTAACGTAATTGACCATTTGCAAATTTTTTCTTAGTTGACACTCCTTCAGTGTTTTCAAAAAAAAAAAAAATAATAATAATAAAACCACGTTCATATTTATTTCCTAATGTACTGAAGGTATAACAGGGAATGCAATTTGTGGAGATCTCGGATATATACACTACGATAAGCATAGAGAGAGAAACCCCCTTTTTATGGACACCCCTAAGGTAAGGTCACCTCGCTTTTACTGTCAGATAAAAATTCCCCCGGCGGAAATTGATTTACAATAATGTATGTAAAACCCCTGTTTGGTTCTGCAGTCACCTTCAGAAATAGACGCAGACACTGTTTTCATGATTCATTCTGTTAGATTAGAACCCCTGTACCGACAAAATATGTTTGAATTTCTACCTTTACGGCGTTTCTCACAACAAGAAACTAAGGATAAACAGGATAAGAGCTAGGGAAAATTACCCCCTTCCCTACAAATGAGTAACTGTGTTAACTTCCCAATGAGTGGCAGTTAACACAGATTCGTCGATTCAAATGACTAATGCTTAACAAAGACTGAGAGTAAATAAATCATACAGTGGTACACTGCGCGAAACTAAAAACCAGTTATCAACACAAAATTACTACAGTATTATTATCATTTACTCGACTATCACACAAGTCTCATAACGATGGAAAAACGGTGAATTTAATCTAACAATTAAAAATACATTTCGAAGGAGGACTGGTGAGTAAAACCCACCAGCTCTTGGTCTATTTTCTTTCCAAGGTAGGCAAATTTCAATATGTAACGTTTTCGATGAATAATATGGTGGTAGTACAGATACCGTCCCACAAGATCAATTTTCCCCTAGAAACATGAAGGAAAGTCGCTGTAGTCGGAGTTTTGACGTCAGCGATTTTAATACGTGATGCGTGATGTCACACAGGGTGGGGCATCATACGGTGTTCCTCTGTGGCGGTGGTAAGACGTTTTGAAGCTGCTTCGTTATTCTTTTGAGCGTCATGGAAGTGTTGCAGCGATTGGAAAGATGTCGGAACATTTCAATATGGATTTTTTTGTTCAATTGCGGTTGAAAGGGAAGAGGAATGTTGTTGGATTGGTTTGTGGGAGAAGGTTTATTTGGTTTGGAGTAGAAGGACCCGATTTGCAAGGTGCGCTAGGCCTAACGTGGATGACTGTGTAGTTAAAGAGGTGAAGTTATCCGACAGATAAAAAGGAATAAAAGTTAGTATGCCGTTTTTATTTTGTTCGCTGCACTGAGAAAAAGGAGCAGGGGGAGGGGAAGAGATGGAGGAAAAGAGGAGAAAGGTTAAGAGGTGAAGGGGGTGGAGTTTGGAAGTGGAAAGGGATTAGAGGGTTAGGGGGGAGTAGGAAGAGACCGCCAAGAAAACAGGGGTTGGGAGGTAGAGAGGGGAAGGAGAAGGAACATGAGGAAGATGTTGGAGGGGTAGGAGTGAAGAAGAGGGAGAGGGTAGGGGTGTAGGATGGAGGAAGGAAAGGGGCGGAGCCTGTATTGAGACGTAAGCAACATGGCGGCAAGCCAAGACAAAGTTGCCAAGTGTATTGGAAACACTTCTCACTAAAAACGAAATGGAACAGTATGTGTACTAGCGCCAATAATATATTACACAATAGGCACAGTTTTTGGAACGAAAATTTATTCGGCTTTAAACGTTTTTCGAAAGCCTTGAGCTTTCATCGAAGAAGCACATCTAAGCGTACATCGCTCATAAGGGCGAGTGTACGATTGTTTATTGTATAAAGGGTAAGTTTATGGTTGATGTCCGTGAGTTGGAGCCCTCTATCGGTCGAATCAGATGAACGTGGACCGTAATAGGAAAGTTGGCTGCGCGAAGGATTGTGTTAAACGATAAAAAATTATAATGCATATAATTATTAATGATAAAAAATTATTGGTGAAATTTTAAGAGGAGAAAACGTGACCACGCTGGATGGATATTGGCCGTAATAGATAAATCATTCACCAGGTGCTCGGTGTTTTGATGGATTGAAAAGGTTCCAAAAAAATTAAGATCAGCAGGAGATGAAGGTTTGTAGATTAACTTCGCTTCATCGAAGTTAAATTTGTGGTCCAAAGACCAGCAATGAACGGCTATGGATGATTTAGTCAATTCTTGTTTTTGTACGTATACTCGGTGTTCTTTAATCCTGAACCGGAGTGCACGACGAGTTTGGCCGATGCACGATTTTGAGCACGAGCATGGGATTTCATAAATACCCCCCATGAGTTGTGATCCGAAACCGAGTCTTTTAGTTTTGAAATACAACGTTTATTGATGGGCGTGAAAGAGACTTTAAAATTAAAGTTGTTAAGAATAGTAGCAATTTTAATGCTGATATTGGAAAAGAACGGTAAGCAGATGGTCTATAAAATAGGAATGCTGTTGGGAGAAAGATGTGTGTCCGGTTTTTTGGAGGAGAATTTTTTACGGCCCGATCAACAATAGACGGTTTGCAGCCTCGGAATATGGCAATGTTTTTGATGAACTCGAGTTCCTTATTCCGGTCTTCTTCAGTAGAGCAAATTTTGATACACTGAATACAATCCAGTAAAAACTGCTCATTTTCTGAGACATTGGGTGTGCTGATGAACAGTGTGGTGGCAACGAAATGGAAGAAGGTTTATGGTAAACGCTTAAACGAAATTCGAAGTCTGTTTTCATGACCAGAATGTGCAGAAAGGCAAGTTTGTTGTCAACTTCGCATTCAAATGAGGATTGAATATGATTATTGAACGAGTTGAGATTATAAACTGAGCGCATTTACGTGCATACACATAATACATTCGGGATTATTACGATTGTGCAAGGAATTGTTTTTCTTTGTTTTTGTGTGTATGTGCATCACAGGATTTCATTGTTTCTTTTTTTAATTTTCGTGAATGGCGTACCAACCGGGAGACAACTACTGAATATAAATTTATATTCAGTGATCTGCCCCCTGTTTGGTACGCCACTGGTGAGAAAACTAAAAACAAAAACCAATGCCTTGCATAATCGTAATCCCCAGTTTATTACCTGTGTAATAGTAATCGCTTGCTCAGTAATCGTTTCCAATCTAATCGGATATACACTGGGCCACGTTTTGTGGGGAGAACGGGCCGT
This sequence comes from Dysdera silvatica, assembly GCA_006491805.2. Lineage (NCBI taxonomy): Eukaryota > Metazoa > Arthropoda > Arachnida > Araneae > Dysderidae > Dysdera > Dysdera silvatica. Next base: position 13,357,320 of record QLNU02014176.1, read on the forward strand.
GATCTACATTTACTCGAGAATTTTACACTATATCGGCTACCCATCGGCAAAATGCTCCAAACCCATCGACACCAATGTTTGGCTGGAAGTGTTCCCAAGCGAACAATTCCATAATCCCTCCGATATCTTTGGATGATATCGGCCGGATCACAAAAACATCGAAGTGCGATATCTGGCCGATCCTCGGTCCAGGAAGTTTTGCTGCTTGGGAAGGACGTTTGATAACTTATTTGCTGCAAATTACGTTATTTATGTCGACTGTCTTAAACGAGATAATAATTATAGGCGAGTTTCTTAATTACTGTCATTAATCATGACGTCACTAGTTTGGTTTATGAAGATACCACTGTGTTAGATCAAGGTTACTGTCATGGTTAACGTTTACGCAAGTTCGTAACCTTTAAAAAGCAGGAAATGAGTGCTTATTTCTACTTTTAATATATGGTAGCGCGAAGATTTTCAAGCAGTGTGTCGTGGCACACTGGTGTATAGTGGCACATTAGTGTGTCGTGGCATACTGATGTATCCTGGCACATTAGTATGTCGTGACATACTGATGCGTCGTGGGCGTAAGCGTAGTCAGAGGGTAGTTTTGGGGGTTGTAACTCCCCATTGCAAAGCAATTTTTGCATTTAACATAGGAATATATGAATTGTAGCTCTGTAACCCCTCAATGAGCCTATAACCCCCTCTTATAAACTTTCTGCGTACGCCTATGGTCGTGAAAGTTCCATAGGTGTATCGTAAAGGTTTTGAAAACGCGCAATACCTAACTATTTAGCCACGGATAATAACCTCGTTTCTATGAGATTTTTGAGTAAAATAATTCTGATAGCAAACACAACTATTTATTTATTTATTTATTAGATCGGCGTAAAGTATGTCTTTTGGTATGTCGCAGGATTTTAGTAATTGGTTTTGGTGTGTTGTGAGGTGAGAAAGTTTGAAAATCGCTGCGTTAGAATAAAATATCCAACTAATGATACTTTTAATTTTTTATTACGCATCTTTAAAAAATTACAAGTACTTGTACGGAAATCCTTCTTACTTCTTTATATTATTCTCCACTATCCACGTTTTGATACAGTCGAAATTTGAGAATATTTCGTAAATTGAGGAAAACGAGTTCTCCGTGTTTTTGTTTACTTCCATCCAACATTTCGTGGAAAGACATCCATCAAGTGGGAGGGCTGTCATTTCGGAACCAGTGATTTTGGAAATAACAAGAAACTGCAGTTTCTTCGTCGCAAGATCGAAAATTTAGAATTTTTTAAAATTTCAAAACAACATACTCTCTTGAAGTTTTCTTTCGGAAAAAATGCGCCACTTCCTATATAGTTGAAATAATTTTCAATGCACTTTTTCTGCTTTTAAAGCCTATCCGTTTCATGTGAAAATATATATATGAATCATCAACACAGAGTTTTTAAAATTACTGAACGGTAGGACAAGCCCATATTTTGTGCATTTATATATTAAAATATATGTAAAAGTTTAGTTTATTTCAAATTATTTTTGGGCTGAGACCTCATTGGCCCATATAACTCTACACCTATGATTTGAATATCATATATAACAAATGAATATTTTATGCTTACTAAACAACATACATTTAAACTCAGTAAGGTTTTTAATTTTTTTTATATTGGGATTCATTAACAACTGCTTATCTCATTAAAATTGAAAATTATTTGTACTAAAATTATAATGTTATACCCAGGGCCCGATCATGGCTCTAAACCAGGACCCTAAACAGGCACATATTTGGGGCCCTTGCCCCCACGAAAATTTGGAAATGCCCTCAGCAGCGGGCTGAGCCCATTTCGAAGGGATATTGCAAAATTGGTCCCATCATAAGTTGGATAGGTAAATACAGTGTTACCTCTTGAAAGGGATGCAAGTAAGGGACGATTCCTCTGATCTGTAGCATATGTATATATCAACACATGTACCTCCGAAGAATGGACACCTCTGTTTGAGTGACAAAATATCTTGTTCCGTGGGTATCCGCTATTGAGACGTAACACTATAATAACAAATGCACAATGCTACTGCTCGGCAATTTTTTTATTTTATTTTTTAAGTAAAGATTTGGCAAAAGTAAAAAATGCATATATAAAAACGAAATAGCATTTTTTTTTAGGGGGGGGGGCTCCTAAAATTTCTGGGACCAAATCGGGGCTTTGGACTCCTTTGTGGTGATCAGGCCCTATACCTATTTCAATATGATTATTTACAAAAGAAAAAATAATAAAATGCAATTATAGATAAATTATATCGAGGTTTATATTGTCTTTCATGCAGGGCTGTCCTGAAGAAAATTATTGAGAGTATGCAGTGTTGTCTTAATTAAAGAGTATTGAAATTGCGGGGTAACTCTGGACTTGGTGACCTCACAGCGCCGAGCTGACTGTCATTTGACTGGTCGTCTATCGTCTATCCAAGCCCAAGGTGGCAGTTTTCAGTTTCATCAGTTTTTCTTTCCTCTCCTGCTCCTACGCAGGATATTATTTTGAGGCTTGGGGGGTTCAGGGGGTTTTCATTCAAGTTCGCCCCAAAAAAAAATTCTTTGGAAGTTGCTCAAAAACCAGCAAATACAAAATCTTTCGTGAGATGTTGAGAGGATGGGGCATGTATTGGTTTTTTTTTTCAAAATTTCTTGAGAGTACGCGGCGCACACAGCGCGTACCCTTTGGGGACAGCTCTACTTGCATGTATATGATTACTAATTTTTACGATTAAAGAATCTAAATAGCAGGACATGCTGTAATCTAGTGTCAAACTGGTCATATTTGGACTGAAATCAATATTTTATTCAAATAATTCTAGGATCAAATCTCTCGATTAAACTGTTAGATTAATTTAAATATAATGCCTATATGTGACGTTCTTTAACGTGACGTTATATCAAGTGACGTATTTTATTTTCAATTCTAATAAAAGCGGGTTTAGTGCTGAAGGGCTCAAAATACGAAAAAAGGCTCGGAGGTGGTCCATTGGTAATGGGCTTACCCACCTGACCGTAAATATGGTTTCAGCTCCTCCCGATGATGCTAAAAAATAACGCTTACCGATTATCTGCTCTCCGTGGTTCGAGGGTCGGTTCCCTAGACCTTGAAAGATTCAAATTCCTCGGAAAATGTCTGCGGATTTACCGCCTGAAGGTGGCATAATTGTAGCGTCTTCAGATCGCTCGTCAGTGCCATTCTCCAGGGTTCGATTCCCTGATGATATCGTAGACCACTTGCTGTTTTCCTGCACGCCGTAATCCTGGGTTTGCCTCCTTTGGCAACGGAGGTCCAGATTCCTCAAAAAACTGTAGGTCAGCGCACAGTGTGACCTTTGCTGTCCTTGCTCAGTAAAAACGCAAACGAACAATAAGAAAGAAGCAGGAAGAATGAGCTGTAGTTGAACTAAAGGTTAAAGTGCATGGCCACCAAGCCACGGGTCGCAGGTTCCATTCCGACAATCGTAGTGGTCGTGTTTTTAATTAATAAAAAGAAAATCTAATTTGAAATGGCAACGGTAAAAATAGGTTACTAATTTTTAGATCTCAGGCTCGTTTAGTGCAGGTTCTACAATTTTAAACTTTAAAACCAATTTTAAGGATAGCCGGTAACATTCAAAATGCAACTGGTTAACGTAAGGCAATGCAAATGGTAATTTCAGAAGTTCAGGATATATACTTTATGAATTATCTGGCCGTTGTATTTGTCACGATGTGGCGCTGTAGATGCTATCCGTAGGAAAAGTTTATCGCCAGATGACTCTCCACTCTCTCACTATGTAGCGTTCCAGTCATTTTAGTGTTGGATGTAATTTTCTATGTGTCGGCAGTAATATAGATAAGGCTGTCAGTGTTTAGAGACAGAAAATAGGCAAACAAAGAGCATCCTTTGAGAATCTTCGAGTAGGTGCTTTCCCCTTGAGGCACTTCCCAATGAAAATTTATTGGAGGGGTGCAAAGTTTGGAAACTAGGGCGGGAAAGCATAAATTCGCCACGAGACAAAGGCCTGGATGGGGTTGCTGGTGTCAAACTAAACGGGGCCAATCTGTGCCAGTAGTTTTCTTGTTTTTATTTGCTTTGCGAATGAGCAATGCCGGCGGAAAGCTATCAAAGGAGATGCTGAAGAACTCGACGTTGAATCCGACCCTTGCTGCCCTTTCGGGGCCAATCTGTGCCAGTAGTTTTCTTGTTTTTATTTGCTTTGCGAATGAGCAATGCCGGCGGAAAGCTATCAAAGGAGATGCTGAAGAACTCGACGTTGAATCCGACCCTTGCTGCCCTTTCTAGAAGTATTATAGGACGCTCACTAGCAGTAAGGCTCTACAGACATTATTGTAGATTTATCACGGTCCACTGTGCGAACTTTTGCTAGTACAAAGTCATTATGTGACTTTGGTCAACTATATTTGTACTTAGATTGTTATTACTGGAAACTATTAGGATAACCTTAAAACTTTAAGGTTGTTAAATCTAAAATAAGCAAAATTGCTTAACTAGAAATTGTGAAATAACTAAAAGTGGTTTAGCTAAAAAATTGACCACTATAATATAGTCCGTAGACTGTGAGATAAAGTTCATTATTTAATAATAATAATCGCGAAATGAAAAAATGAGCTCAGAGAAAGGAAAGGTTAAAAAAAACAATTATTTATTAACATTTTAAAACATGGAATATGGAAAAACAGTAGCACAATACTAAATATATTAGTAAACTGAAGAAACATTTGGTCACCATATCTAAGCGGGGGAGAATTATCCCAAATTCAAATGATTAAATAATGAAAATTCACTTTTAAACAATAGTAAATTAAATTAGGGCACTTATTTTACAACACTGGGGATAAGTAGAACTTGATATTTGAGAAACAGATCTATTTACCAATACCGTCATCATGGTACCTCTAGGAGCCATATCTGTGTCCATCAGAATCCTTCACCCGTGAACGATCTCTTTCTCCTTATATTCGTCAGAACCTCCCTCCTATCCCTTTCTACATTTCTCTCACTATTTTATCCCTTATTTATCTCTCCCAAGATCAAACTTCATCTCTTTCCTCGCTAAAGAAACAATAATGATAACCCTCATGAAAAAACTTCGACTTCTCTGGTCAAGATCATCGTCTCTCTTTTCCGCTGGAGAAAGACTTAATAATCTTCCCTCTCTTTTCCCGGAATTGCCTTTTTTTCGTTTCCTATCTTAGCGCCCTTTGACTAAGCACCTACCAGCTTTTCAATTCGTGAAGAATTTTAATAAGGTACACTGACCCTCAAATCACAGATGGAGGAATGGAGATGAAACGCCCTTTGCTTTTCCCCTCTGCAGGTGCGTTATCTGGGGCTCAGCGACGTCTAATTGGTGACGGGTTTAGCAAACTAAAACCGCATCGCACACAATAAGAAAATATTACTTCTCGTATCCTTTCTTCAGATCAGCAAGTTACTGCTAACTTTTGCTATGCCCAGACAACCAGTTTTAGATCCACTATTGTGATAGGAAACATTTTGTTATAAAGGAAGGTTCTTACTTGGATATCTTGAATAACACTTTACGTAAGAGAAAAACTGATATTTAGAAGACCACACGCATTACTCGCCTGCTGAAAAGCATTTGAAAAGGTGGTTAGCCTCTTAAACCGCCTTTTTTAGGTAAAAGGGGGTTACACCTAGTTTTAACTTTCTTCGAATTGTACCATTCTTTGCGATGTTCTATCTATGCCTTTTAGATAGTTCTCTTTATTCGACTATGTCCTTTATTTGACGAAACTTTCTCTTTTGCCTTTAAAGCCTGAGTACGTAGTTTCTGCATGCAGGTGTGGGAACATTTCCACACTTAGGTAATTGGCAAAGTCAGGCTGTGAAAAAGGCCGCGGCAGATTGATTATTTCCCAAAGTGCTGAAGTTCGTTTGCCAAACTTTCAAATTTAATCCCATGTATAATTGTTAGCATAATATGATTTGTCTATGGTATTCTTGTTAAATAGTGTAATTTTATTTTGTATATTGAATTATATAGATCATGGGTCGTATAGTTGTATTAAAAATTCATTTTATAAGAACCTCTGTCCTTCTTGTTGTTAGTTACACAACATTAGCTAAACTTTTTCAAACTTTAAATTTGTTTTAAGACGAATAGAAAATTTCTCAACAATAATATTACATTTAACAAGAAAGGTTTTGTGTCAACGAAAATTTTAACGTTTTCTTGGGTGCTGAAGCTTATTATGAAATCAGAATTGCTCTATCGGATATCAATTTTTTTGTAATCGAGAATTTAAATGAACAATTAAGTTTCAAATGAAAGAAAATGGCCAATAACACCTGAAGGATATATCTGTCGGCATTCAGTTAGAATAATACTTCATATGCAGACGTTCTGGAACAACAACAAGAAGTTTGAAGGAATGGAATCTTTTGCACGTAAGTACAAAAAATAAGCATTTTTCGTCGATGACAACATGAACTTGAACCAGTTTCTTTTTCTGTGATGATCTTGTGTTTTGTAATGATGTAGCCTTACTGTTTGAATCTTTAGGTCCCAAACACAAACCAGAAGAATAGACGTTTCATAGACTCCTCAAAAATAAGCTTAAAAGCTGCCCTCCTTCATATGGGAACCATTGTCCATCTGAACTCCTTACATGTTCTGGATATATGAAGGAAACATATGCAAATATGAAACAAACACTTCAGAGTGTAACGCACGAAATACATGCATGGCATATTTGTAGAGAGATCTTAAGGTCATAGCCATACTCCTTGGTATTCAATTTGGAATAAAGGACTAGAATTGAAGAAGCAGCAATGTACGAAATATTGCTGTTTTCTATGCAAATGGAATAGTAGGGACGAAAAGTCTCATTACATAAAAAAAAAATAGTCTAAAAGAATGTCCTTAATTCTAGGTAATGAAAATGCCATTTCTGACCCATTATCAGATCCTCAGAAAATGTACTTACTACCTCTACATATTAGGTTAGGCCTCGTAAAAAAATTATAAAGGCAATGGAATGGATAAAGAAAAGACTTTCGTTTTTTGAAGAAAAAGTGTCCTAAAATAACTAAAGCTAAAATCAAACAGGGAATTTTTATTGGCTCACAAATTTGAGAACTTTAGATGGCTCCTGTATTTAAAGACTATTTGAACACAACTGAAGGCGTTGCATGGAAATCCTTTAAAGAAATTGTAGTAAATTTTTTAGGTAACTGGGGAGCATCAAATTATAAAGAACTTGTTAGTCAACTTCTAAAACATTATAATGCCATGGGCTGCCATTTGTCCTTTAAACTGCATTTCCTCTATTCACATTCGGATTTTTTCCCAAAATATTTGGGATCTGTTAGTGATGAGCATGGAGAATGTTCTCATCAATATGTGAGTATTATAGAGAACCGCTATAAAGCAAAACGGAGTCCTAAAATGTAAGCTGACTATTATTAGACTTTGAAAAGGAATGTTGTACAGCCAAAATACAGAAGGAAATCTATGCCAACAACATTTTGAAGTAAGAAATGTTTCTCTTTCAGTACTAATATGTACGATGTGTAATAGGAATGTATATGTATATATATATTAATAAATATGTAATATGTGAAATGGAGGGAGTTACAGAAGAGTGAGACAAAATTGCTAAAAAACCATGCCCGGTGATAACATTTTGAAACCAAATTTAAGATTAGCACAACAAATATCGCATGACTTTGCAAACAAAGTTTTTGCAACTGAAATTTTTTTTGTCGTTCAGTGTTATTTTTTTTATTTTAATTTTAATGATTTTTTTTTTTCATTTGAACGGCATTATTGATGGCATTGCTATAGTTCGTATAGCACCACCTAGAGCAAAAGAAAAGTGTCGTCTTCGTGATACAACGCGCCTTTATTAGCATTTTAGGGAATTTGAATATTCGGTCAATTAACGATTAGGCCATTAGCAAAGTGACACCTGCACCTCCAAATCGACTGACTCAATGTTTATAAATGCATTGATTAAACCGAATGGGACCAATTATAATAGTTTAGGCGCGATGAAATGGAAATTTTCCCCTCCAAAAGTATAAATGACCCCTGTTTGGCGACTTCTCGTTTGCGACTTGTTAATATCTAAAGATCCATTCTTGCGACCGAGTTTGTAAGTTACGTGTTCTCTCAATAACATTGCTCTAATGAACGATAGTTTATGTTTAACGATGGTTTCTTGCAATCCTGGAAAATAATTTATGGGATTATTCACATTCGGATTAACGTCTTTTACCAATTAACGACTGTATTTTTCTGTCCTGGAAATTCATTTATAGAATTACACATATTTCGATTAAGGTCTTTTTGATTAACAATGGTATTTTGCGATCCTGAAAAATACTTTATAAAAGTACACACGTTCCGACTAACGTTTTTTTCTGATTAATAATGGTAGGCTACTGTCCTGAAAAATACTTTATAGGATTAGATACATTCTGATTAATGTCTTTTCCGATTAATTACCGTATTTTGCGGTCTTGGAAATTAATTTATAGGATTACACACATCCGATATAGGTCTTTTTTTCGATTAATAATGGTATTTTGCTGTCCTGAAAATTACTTTATAGGATTACATACATTCTGATTAAAGGTCATTCTCTGATTAATGCCGGTATTTTGCGGTCCCGGGAAGTATTTACAGGGTTATACACATTTCGATTAAGAGCTTTTTCTGATTAAAGACGGTATCTTGCGATCCTGGAAATTAATTTATAGGATTTCACATATTCCGATTAACGTCTTTTTTCTGATTAACAATGATATTTTGCGGTCCTGGAAAACACTTTACAGGATTACAAACATTCCGATTAACGTCTTTTTCCTATTAATGGCGGTATTTTGCGGTCCTGGAAAATAATTTACAGGATTACACACATTTCGATTAATATCTTTTTCCGATTAACGACGGTAATTTGCGGTCCTGGTAAATACTTTAAAAGAATATATATTTCCTCCGATTAACGTCTTCTCTGTTTAACGAAGTTTTTGCTACGTCCATCTTATACTGTGGAACGAACGATGAATGGGATTCACTTAACGACAACTCTTTATGCGACTGAAGTGTCTTTGATGGATTCAAGCTCGTAGCCAGGGGAGAGCCAAAGGAAGCCGTAGACCCCTCCCCAAAAAAATTTTACTTACTTGATCTTGAATGCTATAAAACTAAACCAGTGAATTAATTTTAATCTTCTCCATAGTCGAACGTAGAAAGTTCGTAAGGGATGGGTTATACGCTCAATGGGGGGGGGTGGAAGGGTTACAGAGCTTCAACTCACATATTCCTATGTTAAATATACAAAATTTCATTGCAATGGGGGGTTACAACCCCCATCAACACCCCCCTGTGTACGCCAATGATCCTCTCCCCCAGTAAGGCCTCTAGTAACGCCCTTGAATGAACCCAGTTGGTCGTAAGAACAAAGGCACAGAGTTACGTTCAAAACACATAGACATACGCGAGACAATTTAATTAATTAATTAATTAATTACCTACCTACTCCTATCAACCCCATTACATTCGTGAGCACCGATTGAAATTATACATCGTGGGCTGGCTTGCCCTGTCTTTCCCGCTTCCCTTGCCTCGTCTGTTCACCACATAGTTCTATCACCTCCCCTCCACAGCCACTTCAAAAATAAAAAGAAACCTTAATGTCAAACGTTTCATCGCTCTAATATTTATCGCTAATTTCTAAACACCAATAGTCTGCCTAGATAAATTCAAAACACTTCCCATTAACCAACCATTACTCCTCTCCTTCCACAAACAACTTCTTTCCACCTTACCCAACATTTTTGCCCATTCATTTGGGGATAAACGAAACTCTCGTAGGCGCCCCTTCTACATGGTTACCGAGGCTAGGCTAGAGACAATTTTTTTTCAAAGCACGTAAAGCACCATAAATTATCAAGCATCATAAATTTAGTAAAAATTCAGAAAAGAAACCACGCATTAATATAAATTCTCCATTAGCATGCTATTAAAGCATTTTAAAAAAATTTATGAACTTCGGTAGAATTAACGTTAGATGTGTTTGATCATAATCTGGCAAAATTAAGACAATTATTATAAATAACTGTATACTGGACCCATTATAAATAATCGATGATATTAATTGATATAAATAATCGATGATATTAATTAATATAAATAATCGATGATATTAATTACTATAAATAATCGATGATATTAATTACTATAAATAATCGATGATATTAATTAATATGAATAATCGGTGATATTAATTAATATGAATAATCGATGATATTATTACTATAAATAATCAGTGATATTAATTAATATAAATAATCATTGCAGAATATAGATATAATGATATCAATGATTATTAATATAAATAATATGTATTAATATAATAATCAATGATATTAATATAAATAATCAATGATATTAATATAATAATCGATGTTACCATATAAATATAATTGAGGTTACGATTATAAATAACCGACAATGTTACCTTACAGAAAAGCGATATGGTTGCATGAGGTGCATATCCTCGTATATTTGGATTTTTATGCATATATCCGCACTTTCAAATTTTTATTACTCGTACTATTTTTTTTCCAAAAATTCGCTTAAACCCACTGCGGCAATAGCTAAAACAAATACACCATATACGCATTCGCAACAATAGGAGAATTTTGTTTATTACAAATGTCAAGCGTTTGAGCATTTAGTCATTAACCTCCGAGCTGTCCAATATTTCTGAACAGTGGAATGGACAGTGTTTATTGAACTGTACGTGTCAAGATGTCCCATCATCACAGGTTGTCAGTTGTCACGCGAATTGCAATCAGAAGTTCCAGCCAGCCTGAATCTAAATAGATATGACTGCAGACAATCATTACCCATCAACATTAGGAACTTTGTCACGGCGGCAGTTCTAGGAATTTCCGGGGTTAATGGATTTGAATGGAGCAAAATATTCCAAGATTTATTTAAACTACTATTTGAAATCTGCAATCTGCTGTTTTTATTAAAATGAAGAGGTATATTAAAAATCCTATTGAATGAACGATATGAAATATGATACTTAATAATACTGATGACTGGCAGTCCTGGATATTAACTGATAACTGGCAGTCCAGGATATTAACCGATAACTGACAGTCCAGGATATTAACCTGCGAACAGACGTGAGGATTAGTGGAACGCGAGAACGCGCGCGGGGTGATTTGCACCCCATCTGATTATATAGCATTATTTCATTAAAAACGTCCAATTTTACAGGGAACAATAAGTGGAATTTTCTCTTTGTCACCCTACCCCAAAGATTGTGACTTTGAAGGCAACAGGAAAGAGTTTGGCCAGTTTCAGAAGCAAGGGTGGGCGGTTCTTTTCACAAATTGTAATGTGTCACGCGCCTGCTTGCGAGTGAACTGATAACTTACAGTCCAGGGGAAAATTAACTGACTGCGACTTATTATAGGGGAAAATTAACTGACAGATGATATGTAAGAAACGAATGTGTGGACTCCCACAATAGAAACACTGTGTTCACTTCGCAGGCTTTCTTAACTGTTGCCACTTAGAAACGCAAGGAAAGAAAACTTAGGTCTAATTTCTAAAATTGGCAAAATGCCAAGTTGTTTCCTTTTATGTGATGTTTTCTATATATACATAATTTCGACTTCCGTATCTGGCAACATATATTGTATAATTATAATTTTACTTTTTATATTTGGCAACAGTACGTGTAATTGTTTTCCGAATTCTAAAATCAAATCAGTCTTCAATTTATTATCGACATGTTCACGCATACCTTGAAAGCTCCGCCAAAAAAACGTACTAAATTTCTTTAACTATGTATTCGAATTAATTTATTTACTGGCGTATATTATTAAATTAATTTAAACATTTAAAGCACTAATGAATATTATTTTTAACTAGAGTCACTGCATTACATCAATATTTATATCTTCAAATATATATAGGCTATATATTTAAGAAAACATATGTAAGAAACGAATGTATATATAATGTATGTACATTTGCCAATAAATTAATTGAGATATAAGTTGAGAATTAGAAGTTACAACAAAACCTCTTTAAGGGTCACTTTAGAATAGCGGACACCTCTAATTCACCTGAATAGCGGACACCTCTAATTCACCTGAATAGCGGACACCTCTAATTCACCTGAATAGCGGGCACCTCTAATTCACCTAAATAGCGTACACCTCTAATTCACCTGAATAGCGGACAGATGCATAAGTCTCGATTAAAGATAAGTCTCGATTAAGATAAGTCTCGTAATTCAAAGATTTTACTGTATAGATACTATAAAACCTTCCTTATTAGTAAAATTTTTTATAAGGAACCATAAAGAGGAATAATAATTTATAAGGTAAAACCTCAATTATCCGAACTGCTTAACCGAAATGGATTGCTACAATCGTTTTCCTTGTTATTAGTTTTCTAGAAAACACTTTTTTACAGCGTTTGAGGTGAAAAAGCACGTGTTTATTTTCTAGAGTACTTAGGATAGAAATCTAAGCCTTGAGACAAAAACTAATGCTAATGATAGATATCAATTTACATACAGGTACAATAATATCTACATATCGGATATCTACAAATATATATCAGATCATTTCCAAAAGCAGTTAATATCTTAATCAACATATACATATACCGTAACAATTTTCACGTTCAATGTAGTAGTTTAGTAATATATATATATAATTAAATATGTTTTTGGATAAACTTTGTAATTGCTTTACACTTCAATGTTGAAAATTGAATTTTCTAATTATCTAAAATTTCACTTACCTAACATCTCAGATTCTTCGCACCCTAGGCAAATAATTAGGTTTGCCTAAGGCCTACTTCGCCCTAGGTAAGTGCTTTTTATACTCTTGGATATCAGAGATCCTTTATAGATCATAAAAAATAAAGTAAAATTTGCACAATATTTTAGCTTCAAAAGTAAAAAGAAAGGATAGAAAAAAAGGAAAAAGGATAAAAAATAAATGAAATAGTAAATTAAGTAAAGAAAGTAAGGAATGATAAATATGTATAAAATATATTTGCCCATAGAATGTTTAAGAAAAATGAGACAAAAAAAAGCGCTGTATATAAATTAACGACGTGGATATTAAAACAAAGGCATAAAAATAGTTAAAAAAACACAAATAATAATGTGTTTTAACTATAACAGAAATTAATGACTCTAATGATAATAAGGATAAAAGCAAAATTTTGCTGATAAGATTTTAAACTGGTAATCCATAATTTTTTCTGATGGGTTTATTTTACTTAAAAACTGGATTTCTTTCACAAATAAATTTATTTTAATTTTTTTTGGCTTTCTGCCATCTCGTAAGTTTCAGGGCGCATCTAATACTTACTGACTTGTTCTAAAACTTACGCAGTTTTGGGTTACGCATTAAGAGCCCAGAATTTTTTTAACATTATCAAGAAGTGAACTAGGAGGTACAGTGTAAAAAAATGCTAATTATGCCAAAGTCAAAAGTAATTTAAACACTTTTTGCTTGACTTTCTAGTTTAGGTAAGAAATAAAAAATATTGCCACTTTGGGTTAAAGGCGACATTTATTTTTCAGTTTAAGCATATATATATATATATATGCGCACAACACTGTGAACTTTCAACAAAGATGCGGAAATGCAAGTCATCTGACCCCTATGGACAATATCTGTTAGCTAATGAACAAAATGCAATGGATTCTCGATTTTACGAACTCACATTAACTCTTAAATTTATTTCGTAAAATTGAAGTTCGTAAATGAGAATTAACGTTAATTATATGGAATATTTTTCTGGACCACTGTAGTAGTTTGTAAAAATGTGTTAATTGTATGATGAAAATTCTAGAGCGAAGGAAACATATATTGCGCAGATTAATATCTCATATTTCTAAGCTAGTACTGAATGATTCCGTTTTATTGGTGCATTTCACTACCGGACTTAGCATTGCATCGTATAAATATAGGCGTACGCAGAAAGTTTATAAATGGGGCGTTATAGGCTCAATGGGCGGTTACAGAGCTACAACTCATGGATTCCTATGTTAAATATACAAAATTTCATTGCAATGGAGTGTTACAACCCCCATCAACACCCCCCTGCATACGCCAGTGGCAGGCCTGGAGCCAGGATGAAGGGGCAACTGGGGCGAGGCTAAGGGCATATGGGGCACAAGGCATCCTGGGATTGTTATATATATATATATATGGCCTGCAAAAGGGTTGCTGGTATCTAACTGGAAGGAGACCCACACGCTGAACGTATGTGACGATGTGTGGAACCGGCCAGGCCAGTAACCTAGTGTCCTACCCCGCCTTCAAGTGGTGCAGGCTGAGCTTTCTATTTATGTGGCAAATTAATATTTGCTACACGGATAGAAAGGCGGAAGGGGAGGGCTAATTCACCAACCCGTCTAGCCAGCGTGGTGAAATTATGGCTAATTCCTCCATTATGTTGACACACCAGAAACCATGGCCCCTAGTCTCCAGGTGCTGGAGTGCTCCTGATCAAGGCAGCGGTCAGTGTGGCATGAAAGCAGGGGGTGCTAAGAATCACTGGAATGGCCCAGGCTGCCGTTTGTTATTGACCTTGGCTACGTTTAATGGACGATCCCTTGCTTCTGAAGCAAAACTTCAGGAATTGGAAGAGGAACTAGACAAGATCAAATGGGACATTGTAGGACTCAGTGAAGTTAGAAGAAAAGGTGAAGAGTTGGTGGAACTTAAAAGTGGACATTTGTTTTATTATAGAGGAACGGAAACTGGAAGAACAAGTGGTGTTGGCTTCTTAATCAACAAAAGAATTAAAGACTACCTTCTTGAAGTCGAAAGCACGTCAGATCGAGCAGCGAGGCTCGTTGTTCAACTAACCCAGCGATACCAACTTCAAATAGTACAGGTATATGCACCAACATCAAGCCATACCGACGAAGAGGTTGAAGAATTTTATGAAGAAATCAAAGAGTTACACACCAAAGGGAAACAACATATCAAGCTCATCATGGGGGATTTCAATGCAAGAATTGGACAACAGGAACAAGGAGAGACATCGGTTGGTAAATACGGATATGGGGAAAGGAATGAACGTGGCGATCAACTCATCGAATTTGCAGAAGCTGAAAATCTTAGCATCATGAATTCATTTTTTAAGAAGAAACCGCAAAGAAAATGGACATGGAAACACCCAAATGGGGGAACTAGTGAAATTGACTATATCCTGGCAAACAAGAAATCAATTATTGAAGATTGCAGTGTACTGAACAGATTTAATACTGGAAGTGATCATCGAATGGTGAGATGTAAAGTGCACTTAAATACTAAATTAGAACGACAGAAGCTCATTAGGAAACAAGTAAGTAAGAGGGTGGATTTAAAGAAATTAAAAGAAAATACCGAGGCATTCAAGTTGGAATTAAAAAATCGCTTTTCTGCACTGGAAGGACTTATTGATGAAAGTGATATCTCAGAAGCAAATGAAAACATTGTTAAGACAATAGTTGAAACTGCTGGGGAAATTGGTGGTGTAACCTGTAAAAAGCACAATAGCAAATTATCTGAGAAGACGAAACAGCTCATGAAAAGGCGAAGAGATATGAAGGTGGACAATCAAAATACCAGTTCCAGGATTGAGTACATAGAACTTTGTAAAACTCTGCGCAAAAGCATGAAAGAAGACATAAGAAAATTCAACTGTGAGCTAGTAAGGAAAGCCATTGAAAATAACAAGAGCCTTAGGGTTGTTAAAGGAAGTTTATCTGTTGGGAAGAAACACATCATTGCATTAAAAGGAGAGGATGGCACCGTAACAAGAAATAGGGAAGAAATACTTAGAAGAGTTGAAGAATTCTACAAAAATCTATACGAAAGTAACAGTGAATTAAACGAAGACATTGAAATAGTCGAAGGAACAGCTCCTAAAATCTTAAAAGAAGAAGTTTCATTTGCAATAAAAAATATGAAGAAAGGAAGAGCCCCTGGTGATGATGGTATTACATTAGATATCCTAAAAGAAGCTGGAGAATATGTAGAAGACATACTTGCAAAATTCTTTACCAAATGTCTTAACAGCGGTAACATACCAAATCAAT
>QLNU02014176.1:13382841-13400919 GCA_006491805.2 Dysdera silvatica
ACACGGAGGGACCCTGGTTCGAATCCAGGATGAGGACGGCGTCTCTTTTTCTCCTAAACAAAAACAGCTCTAGTTTGAGCTTATTTCTACTTAGGTATAGGAAATTTTTAAATAAAAATAAAATTCCTTCAATTTTCCAATGAGGTAAATTTGCGTTTTTAAGAATTTCAAATTTACGAACATCAGGTCTTTACGAACGGGCGTTGCTTCTGAAATATACAGTAGAACCAGTATCGAGGGAGATGCGCTCCGATTCACGAACTAAAATTACCTATTTTCTCCCTTTTATGAGCTCAAGTTCCTCATTTTCTCTTCACTGTTTTTCCTCGGATGCCAAAAATTTTGAAAGGTGGGGTATGGAGTTTCCTGAAACTGGTTGAATTTTGGATCTTCTAAGTCATAAAATTGGGGGTGGGGCGAGGAGGGGGAATGATTTACATTCTTTCTCGATGTCGTATTGTTTTACAGATTTATGATGAACAGTACGTTATTTAAACGCTGGGGAAGGAAGAGACTGTTTACATTAGTTTGTGGCCTCATTTGAGAAACACTGATTCTACTAATTCTAGACTTGGCATATTTAATTTGAATTTAGAATGTGAATGAATAAAAGTTTTGCCACCGGAATTTGTAGATTAGTTATGGTGTTAAATTCTTATTGTTATGAATAAGTTGAAGCTAGTTATTCACTATTAGGGAAATGCTTTCAACTATCATTCGTAAAAGAAAATGAATAAGAGAAAAGACTTATATGTCCTGTAGATATCGTAGTTTGCCCAGAGAAATGCACGTTTACAAACAATTTGTAAACTCGTCTTTGTATTTATAATTGCAATTTTCGCTTTTTTTTTTTATATCATCTGCATTTAGGTACTCACGTTTTATAAATTTCCCCAGTGTCTTTAGGTTTTCATAAAAGTGCAAACCTATTATATCCACCTGTATTATTTACATTGCATATAACGAATTAAACTTTTTTGTGAAAATTATGTACCGGGTGGCCTAAAAGTCTGCCTATTAAGAGTCCTCCAGCGGATGAACCAGTAGGCATGTATTTCAATCAACAGGGAAGAAATTTCAATAATAAAAAAAAACTTGTTAAAAAATTGGTCGATAAAGGAAAAGGGCAAAGGGTATATGAGGCACAGGACACCCAGAAACTCACAAGTGTAAAATAATTGTCAGGAGCGGTATAGAATTTAGATATTATGCCAGTGTAAATTCAAATACATTTGACTCTCATCTGATGATTTTTTTTAGTTTATTGCAACTACAAATACTGCAATATGTCATGGTTTGTATTATAAATTTTATGAAGCGAGAATTGGGTAGGAGAAGAATTATACAAAAAAAATAGTTTATACAAATATATTTAATTTTTTTTACAAAATGTATATAAAAGTTTTCTGCATTATTAATTTTTGATAAATTTCAATATTTTAGCATTGTATTATTATTGTTCTGTATACTATATATAGATAGCTCGATGGGAAAACTGGGGCATAAATACGGGGCAAATGTGGCCGTGCCCCCGCTAGCCCCGTCTTCGCTGCAGGCCTGCGTATTTTCCTTATAAAACATTCGTATCGAAATCCTGAAAATGCGGCGGTAACACTCCTTAATTGCAGACGCCTAAAAGGATTGCACGAAAATCTGCTGACTGATTGTGCATTTCGACGGATGATCCGTAAATTTAAGATGGCCGGTGGTCTCACAATTCGAGCACAAAGAGAGAACGAGACAAGTGTCGAAAGAACTTGCAACAGTTTTCGTTGATAGATTTAGTGACAATGCTGTAGGTTTAGGTAATTCAAGCGCAATTCTCAGAAAGTAAAATGCGCTTGAACTATCAAGACAAATGAAATTTGGAAGAACTACTGTGAAAAGAACTTTAGCAGAAGCACTGGAATGTCGTTGATGTGAACTGAACTGCAACCAAATCTTGCATACAAGCATCAACGTATAGTTTTCAAAATTATTGGGACCCCAGGCACATAGTATATATCTTTAGACATTACATAATACGCAAAAGTGCAATTTATTTCAAATTATCTAGGGGGGGGCATATAAGTCTATCCCTGCGCACAAGAACAATGAAGGAATTTGATATAATTTTGCATTGACATTTCTGGGTGTCAGGAGGTTGCCGAAGATTGGCGGTGTGTCCTTTGGAGAAAGCAAGCACATTTTCATAATTGCAGGACAGCAAGTACTCAAAATTGCCGCATCAGAATAACAAAGAATAAATACGTATGCCAGTCTAAAAGTTAATTACACTCTTTGAAATAAAAAAGGTCGAAATCACAGAACAATGCTTTACTTACATAAAAGTACAATACAAACGCTACTTTTCCACGTAATCTCCTCCTTTGTTTAAACGTATGCCGAGGCGTGGCACAAGTTTTCTATGCCTTGTGCAAAGAGTTGTGATAACCATTGTTGTTTTGCAGCTTTCATTTCCTCATCAGAGTGATATCGTTTCTTTGGAAGTTTTTGTTTCATGGGACAAAAGACATGTAAGTCACATGGCGTAAGATCTGGGTTATGAGTCTGAGTTCCACACTTGCCACAAATATTTTTCAGAACGTCCCTCGTTAGGGTCGCTACACAAAGTATCACATTTATGTAAGAGCATGTGCTCTACACTTCCTAATGCAGCATGAGTCTCGCTATCCTTGCGATATAAAACTCACAAAGAAACGGTATATTTTGTGCAACTGTCTACAAATTTCAGTGCAGTTGCACCTTTTTCTCCATCAAAAAAATACTGCCCGCACTTCAGGGGCGAATTTCTAAGTAGGCATACAAGGCACAGGCCTAGGGGCGACACTTCTCGTGGGGAGGCATCAAAGAGCTTAAAAATAAAATTTTCCAAACTGGAAAATGTTGAAAATAATGTTTCTTTTTAATTATTGTCCTGTTTCCCCCAACAGCGATGATACAGGCGACTACTTGAACTTTTCTGCAAATAAAAACTACAGAATCGAAAGACAAAGAGATATGACTATATTATTTACAGGACAATATCAGATACTTCTCACCAGAAGCGAATGTATCTGGTATCAACACGTGGAAATTGCCATTAATTGTTGAGGGTAACTTTCTGACTTGGAGAAAAGCCAGAATAGAAACGTTTTGCAGGCGTCATTAAGGGTAAACAAAATGTTGGTCGATGTTGGCAATGGTTTTTTTTGCAATATGAACCGCATTTGATATCTATTATAGTTACTGTGCGGTTTCGGGCCCCTATTTATTTTGGTAACACAATTTTTCGTTATAATTTTATATTTATGATTGTCTTTGCTTCTTTTTTTTCTTTTACCAACCAGGTCAAATCAGAGGATCCAGAAATCCATACTAAAATTATTGTGGATTCAAAAAGTGTCTCAAATCCAGGAAGTCGGAGACTATGGTAGCAATAATTTCGAGTTGTATCTTATTAATTTGAATAATTATATGAAAAATCTCCTTTACATATCAAATGTTAAGAGTATGATATGCGTTTTTTTTAAACAAATATTCCTTTCTTTGTAAAGGAGGGAGGGGGCGGCAGTACAGGCTGTGCCTAAGGGCGGCAATTTTATAAATCCGCCATTGACGCACTTCCAATTTGGATGCCACCTATAGCTGCCTAGGCTTGTTTACGATTGAGCAGCAAGAAAACTAAAGCTGACGCGTTAAAGCCGCTATTGTACTTGCCGCAGGTAAATGTCTGAAGTGTTGCCACAAAAAGTTTCAATATAGCTGAATATTTTAACTAATTTGATAATTATCGACTAATGCATCAATTACGTATCATGAATGTGTATTCTGTTTATCCTCAAATTTGCATTGAACTTTATTACTCACCAATACAGTGTCATCTTATATATTGTAAATGTATATAGGGAGATATTGGTGCAGTTAATAGGAATAATTAAAAAATATGCAGAAAAAAAGCAATGAAAGTAATTAGTAAAGATAAGAGAAGTAACTGAAAAAATACCTTAAAAAAATATAACATCTTGTCAATAGAATTACTTTATGAACCTTGTGTTTTAAGTGAAATGTTTGAAAGGATAAAGCGAAATAAACATATGGAGTTAATAAAAATTAAATTTAATAAGAGAGACAGATACATTTGTCATAAATATAATGAACTGATTTTACCTAAAATAAGAACAGAAATGGGACGAAGCAACATCAATTTCAAAGGTCCAAATCTTTGGAACAAATTGCCCTTAAAGAAATTGAATAGTATCAATAAATTTAAAACCAATCTAAGAAATGATAAGGGAGAGATTGAAAGCGATGGATAAAGAGATCTGGAACGAAATGAATTAGATTAAGCTGGTGAATTTATGACGTCCAGTTTATGATTTTTAATATTTAATAATTGCATATGGTTAATTGATATGTTCAGTTATGATTTGCTATCGTCAGGTCCCAGGGGTTTTCATATCCTAGTTGATATCTTCCTGGGACCTTTCAATATATAGTTAAATTCTGTATATATAATTGATGGTTTTATGTAATTTCCTTTCCAATCTTAACTATCCATGTGAAGAATAAATAAACTGATTAATTGATTAATTGATAAAAACAAAATTTTATTTATATTTCCACCATAATAGCTATACAGTCGGAGTAGTTCATATTGAACACGGTTATATCGATATTTCATGTTTCACTCTTTTGTCAAAAAACAAAAACATGGAGAAATCTGTTTTTATTGAAATTAAATGTATAATCCAGTACATGCACAGGTAAGGAAAGGATAAAAAAATCAAGGCCGTAGGACCCATTAATGGACAACAATTGCCTATTGAAGGTTCAAATCAATGGTTGGCCGGGCATGGCCTATACATCTAGGTAAGGAGTGATAAAGGTTCCTAATGTCATCATGCGACACATTCTGCCAGGCATTCCTCACTTGTTGTTCCAGATCCGCTATATTTTGCAGTGCCCAAATCTAGCGGCCTACTGGCATCCCATATACGTTCGATTGGCGAAAAGTCTGGTGACCTTGGTAAACAAAGGTCACCAGAGGGGGGGGTAGCTCACAGATATGCGAGCCGTATGGGGCCTGGCATTATCTTGTTGGAACATGGCCCTAGGCTGTTTCGTCATGAAGGGTAACGAAAACGGCCGCAGGATGTCATCAACATATCGTTGAGCTGTTAAATCTGTACGTAGGATGACTTTAACGTCCTGTCGTCGTATGAGATAGCACCTTACACCATCACACTAGGGGTAATGGCTGTGTGAAATAAATGGTGGTAGGGAGCGCTAGCCGTAGCACCTTCACCGTAGCACCTTCACACAGGGATTCAATAGCCATATGCTCCAAAACTTCAACGGGATTCATCGCTGAACACTATGCGATGCCAATCTGCTGGCAGCAATTTTGATAGGTTATGACACCACTCCAGACGACTCTGTAAATGGTGTGGGGTTAAAGGCAGACGCCTTAAAGGCCGCTGTGAACGTAACCCCACCTCTGCCAAGCGTCGTGAGATGGTAGAAGGTGCCACGGGTGGTATGGAATAGACTGTAGCACGTTGGATAGTGGATAGTGGTGCTGTTGCATCAACTCAGGTTTGTCACACAACCAACCGATTTTACTTCGCATTCGTGACCATTTTCCTTCCAGAGCCTTTATTCTGCCGAAGAGTTCCTCGCAGAAACCATTGCTGCCAACACCTTTGCACAGCAGTGTCCGTATGGTGCAGGTAGCGGCCTATTGCTCAGTAGGACCAGCTACCTTCACGAATTGCGACCATGCGACCGCGTTTGAAGTCGTCCAATTGGCTATAAGGTCTTCGACAACGTCGCAACGTCATTACTGGTTGCGTCTCCAGGGAACTGCAACGCCGACAACGAGAAAAAATAAACCGTTCGCAATTTTTACCTCTTTTATACGATGCCAGTTGCGCAGTAGAAATGCGCGCTATGATCGAAGTTAACACTCATTGGCTTTGAAAATTTAATCATTTGCATACTTGGTCTAAAAGAATTTGCATGCGAAATTTTGAGATGATCGGATAATTTTAGGGTGCTCCTTCTTCTTCTTCTTCTTTTTCAAAAGAGTGTATAATTTATCAAGTGTGTAATATTTTAATATAACCAAATGTGTAATATTTTAATATAACCAAATGTGTAATATTTATCAGCCGGCATAGATATATCGAGATTCACATAAAACATGTTTTCACATTTCTTCTTCGTTATAAGAGGGTTTGACGGCATTTGCTTTAATCATACATGCTCATATATTCAAACGACGATGCTACAAATGCAATTAAAATTTTCAGAAATACGATATTCACACACAATTTAGTTTGTTTTTTAATTTTGTAAACAATAATTTTGTATAATAATATACAAAAGCTGTTATACATATTCTAATATAGATGGCAGCACTAACAAACTTAAGTTTATATGTTTTGATTGCTTCGTTTATCCCTTAGCCGATAGATGGCGCCATTATCATCTATTTAAAAACTTGCTTACAAATACAAATGAAAAATAGTTATAGTTTTGTTTGATAATTAGGCTTTGAGGAAAGCAATCTTTAAGTGTCAATAAACGACATAGGGATTGGTTGGAAAATATTTTCCTCATGAGAAGATACAATTTATTTATGCACGTTCCGTACCGTATTTCCCGATAAGCTTGTTTGTTTGTTTGTTTGGCTTTTTTATGGCGCAAGAGCTGCAAATTTTGTAGATTGAGTCTGATGTAACAAAATCAATATCATAAGATGATATATAAAAACAGATGTTTTGGCGAGAAGGAAGCTAGACGTCATGTTTTCCATTTAAATACCAATGTTCGATAGGCTTGTATCTTTTTGCTAAAATTAAAATTTATTTCAATAAAATTGAATTTGATTTATTATATACCAAAAAGGAATAATACTTCAATATAAGTTAATATTTTTTAATATTTACGTTTCAATTTATCATTTTTTTTCAACATGTCT
Organism: Dysdera silvatica; assembly: GCA_006491805.2. Classification (NCBI taxonomy): domain Eukaryota; kingdom Metazoa; phylum Arthropoda; class Arachnida; order Araneae; family Dysderidae; genus Dysdera; species Dysdera silvatica. The sequence continues at coordinate 13,389,806 of QLNU02014176.1, forward strand.
ACTGCCAATACAAAAGTTTTTGGCATATATTGAATGTAACGATTTTTATGTTCCTACCACTGATGGGGGAGGCGGATGGGTAGGAAGAAACAGTGAAAAAAGAAGCCTAGGGGTGGAAAAAATAACCTAAGGGCGACGAACTTCTACATCTGCCTATGTCATAGGCGTACGCAGAAAATTCATAAGGTGCGGAGAGGTTATAGGCTGAAGAGTGCGGGAGAGTTACAGAGCTATAACTCATACATTCCTATGTTAAATATACAAAATTTCATTACAATCGGGGGTTACAACCCCCATCAACACCCCCTGCGTACGCCAGTAGCCCATATGCACACTAAGACTTGTCATTTCCCTTTATCGTATAAACATGGCGTAAAAGCGACTTTTATATCCCATTAAATTTTTAATCAAAGTTAAAATGTAAATATAAAATTTTATTCTAAGCAAAACGTAAAATTTCTCAAAAGTGGAAATCATTACAATAAATATTCAAACAGTCAATAAAAGCATATTCTTTATGACTTTAGGATCAACGTAAGGTTTGTAAAAAATTTTTTTTTGGTGGGGGGTGGCAGGAACATATTATGTACATTTATACATTGCAATATATGTAAAATTTTAATTTATTTCAAATTATTGCTGGAAAGGAAGGCCCCATGGAACAATTTAACTCTACCATGGCGCCCATATGGGAAGTTAAAGGGGTCCCGAGCCCTCCTAGTGGTCCAAAAATTTGATTTGCCCGATTCTGAATGAGCATTTACTTTCAAAATGTTTACAAGCACATTTAAAATAAGATACTTTTTAGCTCATTACTAATTGTCAAGCAGTATCAATTATTTTTGTAGCATTTTAGTATCTTGTACATTCACTAAAATTTTTGACAGCTTTGAGAAGGAGGTAATAATTTTTCTCATCTCTCCCCCACCCCCCCAACCCCATCTCTCTAAAAGTATTCATATGGGACCCATGAACTCTACGCCTAGAGATTTTAGCCATTTAGAGCAATGGCATATTTGTTATAAAATATAATACGCCTCGTTATAGGCCTAATCACGGCTCGACTGGGTTCTCTCAAGGCACGTGCCTCCCGAAGTATCAGGCGCGGGTCCTGCAGTCCTGTAGCCTGGGTATGCACCGGTGGTCTGTTATACCGGCAAATCCGCCCCAGCCCGGGTTATAACAATGTTGGAAGCAACCGTCGAAATTTTGTCGCTTAACATTGCGTATCCGATAAATAAACTTAATATATATAAGCATGAACATAGATGTAGAATTATATGGGCTAGAGGGGCATGTGACCCCCCTAATAGTTTGAGACAATTTGTGATGTTACATGTATTGTAATGCTTATATGTAGATAATGTGTGGATAGGTCCCCAATAATTTTGAAGACTTTTCAAATAGATATGATTCTTTTTCATAAGTGTCCCTTAAGGGAAATAGAACTGCACTTATTAGGAGATATAAAAACATGAGTAAATATTATATATTTTATATATATATATATACATACAAAATTTCATCTCAATGGGGGATCAGAACTCTCATCAACACCACCTTGCATACGCTAGTGGTTCTGTAAACCGCCGGGACACGAAACCTCCATGCATAAATGTGCAATTGTGAATTGCAGCAGATATTTGTAACTGACACCATGTCGTGAGGCGTATACGTATATGTATGCCTGTATTTTCGCAATATGTAATTAAACTTTCTACACATGCACTGCTCATATCAAGGAGGCTCTGCCTGATCATCTGTAAATGCTATTGCTGACAGCTTAAAGGCCAAAGTATGACTCTACACCTGTCAAAACCGGCTCTGCTAATGATAAGTTTCAGCTCTGCTAATGATAAGTTTCACCATAAAATGAATATTAAAGATAAAAGTTTCAGTAATGTATTTTAAGCGTTATTTTGTTGAATAATTTTCTAAAATAAAACAGCACTAGTCAGCCTCGTAAGAAAACGAATGACCTACATGATAAAATTTGGTGTTATAAAATTTTTTGGAAAAGCATTAAAAACCTGTCGAGTAGCTGCAGGGGTGGACCTTCTCAGATGAATGTAAAATTTATCATTTTTAAATTAAAATTTTAACACAATGGACACAAGGTGAATTGGAAAACTACTCGAGCGTTTTTTGTATATTTCCAGTCTCGTGTGCAGGTTAACATCTAAAGGGAGGCCTAAAACGAATTTCGATTTAATAATAAATAAATATTTATATTGAAATAAAGTAAGAACTTTTTTTTATAATAAATAATGTTGAGATATTTATTACACGATTGTCTTGAAAGGAATCAAAGTTTTTAAAGGATGAGGGAATGCTCGTTTGGGTGGAATTCTATACGACTGTGGGTCATCGGCGGCCACGTGGGAGGCAGAGGGGGATCGATCCGAACCCCTAGCCGTTCAAAAATATGATTTGCTCGATTCTGCTATTCATTTATTTTCAAAAGTTTCCAAACACATTTTAAAATAAGGTGCTTTTTAGCTCATTACTAATTGTCAAGTAGATCAATTATTTTTGTAGTAATTTAATATCATATATATTCACTAAAATGTTTGACAGCCTTGAGAAGAAGGTCATAAGTTTTCTTAGCTCCCCCCCACCCTAACTAGAAATGCTCGTATGGGCGCCCATACTGAGAGTTGATTGTTCTTCATTAAGAATTTAAGAAATCGCAAAGTTTCAGGTATTCCACACTTTCAAAGAGCAAGCACTTTCATTAAAATTAATTAAAGGATGTCCAACATATAGCCAGTGGTGCACGCAGAAAGGTTCGATGGGGTTGTAACCCCAATTGAGATGAAATTTTGCATATATACACATGTAAATATATGGAGTAGCTCTATAACCCCCTACTCCTCCTTATGAGATTTCTGTGAACGCCCATGCATACTTACTGTACTTTTGTTATTAAGAACAAACTAGCTCGGTAAAAATGATTAAAAACAAAATTCGTGGATAGATGGCAGCACAAGACATACCTTTTAAATTGGTGGTAGACAAATTTTTTTGCACTGTGAGATTTAGGCATTTGAACAGTCGTCGATGCGTATTTTGTATTCGGAGCAAGACCGGGATAGGTATTATGTCGCTAGGATAGAACACGTGTTTTGCCGGCCAAAAATGATTGACCAAAAAAAAAAAAACCGTATAAAACCATTTCTCAAAGCAAATGCCCTGACCCAGAGATTAATATATTTGCCTATTTTTTAGGTCACTACATTGATTTTCAAGCTTTGTGCGCTCCTACTCAAAATTGTTTCTAAATCCCCCTTGCTAAATTAAACAACAATATTAATCAACGTTTATTGGCGTAGTGATACCAGAGCCGATGTTATGGCGTGTAGATGGTGAAACGTTCGAAAGAAAATATTTTTGCGTTCGGGGGGACCTGAACCCACGACCTTCCACTTTCCAGGCGGAACTCTACCTACGGAAGAAGACTCTACCTACGGATGGTAGAGCCTCCGCTCTATAAAAATATTTATTTTCTTTCGAACGTTTCACCATCTAATCACGCCATAACATCGGCGCTGGTATCACTACGCCAATAAACGTTGATTTATATTGTTGTTTAATTTAATCTGCGTAGTGTTCGATTTATATAAATTAATCCCCATTGCTATTCAGAGCCATTTCTGGCGGCAGGGCAAAAGATGATATCATACCACCGGCGTGTGCAGAGGGGTGCTGATGGGGTCGTATAACCACACTGCGATGCAATTTTATAGGTATACATGCAAATAAAAGGAATTGTAGCTCTGTAACCCGTCTATACAAGGCTGTCGCCTTACGAAATTTCTGAGAACGCTAATGTCTTACTCATAGTGACATTTCGATACGGCATTCAATATTATATTAGGTATTGATACCACGATATTTTCGTATATAAAATATGATACGACGATGCTAAAGTATGATAGTACGATGCTTGCAGTATCGGTGAGTACTGAATAAGAATTCATTGTTCAGAAGTTGTCATATATAAAATAACAAATATTAGCAAATCATACAAATACAATTAAATATTTGTAAATTCAAATTTCAAAGTATTTTTTTCTACAAGATACTAGTTTTTTTTTTTTTAAATTTTACATTTAAGGTTTTCTAAAATTCAGTTAAACCATTTTGCATTAGCCACACGGCCTAGGGGAAAATATTCTATATTGCCTGTATCGATGGGTAATTCATCATTCAAAATTATAGAACTTATGTACACAGTAAGACCCTTATAAAATCGAACTTTTTTAAGATAAACACCAAGGGTACCAGAAAATCTGTTCGTGTGAACAGTAATTTCTATTATCCGGTCGCATTCGTCGGTATTCTTTTTATCCGGTATTACTCATATTATCATTTGAACCAGGATCCCTAGTTTAATAGGCGGCATTTCAAAATTGTATTCAGAAAATAAACTTGCAATACAATGCTTCGGCCTTTCATACTCTTCGAAAATTAATTTTCAGTATTTTTAAAAATACTATGGCCAAGAGATGGCGCCAGTAGTAGAAAATAAAAAAATGCATAAAGACTATGCAAACTGAATGTTCGATGAATTTGAATATTATACACACGCACGTGCGTGAGCGCGTGATATCTCTAAGGTCAGACCTGCGCCAAATACTTATCGATATTATATATATCATCATCATCATCATCATCATCATATTCAACCATTATCTATCCACTGCTGGATGAAGGTCTCTCCAAATGCTTTCCACACAAGTCTATCCTGAGCAATTCGCTTCCACGTCACCCCAACCTGTTTTCTTATTTCATCCACCCATCTAGTTTGAGGACGTTTTCTAGGTCTTCGGTGGTCTCTTGGAATCCAGTTCAGAATTTCTGTTGTCCATCGTTGATCAGTTCTTCTTGCAATATGCCCAGCCCATCGCCATTTCAGCCCTTTTACTTTAACAATGATGTCCTCTACTCTAGTTTGCTCTCTCACCCAAGTGTTTCTTTTTCGATCTCTCCTAGTTATTCCAAGCATGCACCTCTCCATGCTCCTTTGCGTTGTCTGTAACTTTCGTATTGCTCCAACTGTTAGACTCCATGTCTCTGATCCATAAGAGAGGACTGGCAATACACACTGGTTGAAGACCTTTCTTTTTAGACACAAAGGCAATTTCCCCTTCAGGATAAAACTGTTTCTTCCAAATGCACTCCAGCCAAGTTTAATACGTCTGTTGAGTTCTTTCATAATGTTGCCATCCATTGAAATCAGCTGGCCAAGGTAAATATATGAATCAGCAATTTCTAGCTCAATGTTGTCAACTTGTATTTTTGTTTCCTCTACAAAATTATTGAACATGATCTTAGTTTTTTGTAGGTTCATCTTGAGTCCAACTTCTTTACTTCTAGTTGAGAGCTCCTGTACCATGTCTTGGAGTTCTGATGGGTTCGTTGAAAAAATAACAATGTCATCAGCAAACCGCAAATGATTTAAATATTCACCATTTATTTTTATTCCCTTGTTATTCCAATTTATCAGCTGAAAAATCATCTGTAAAGCTGAAGTAAAAAGTTTTGGAGAAATGGTATCTCCCTGCCTCACCCCTTTGCCAAGTTTGATAGTTTTGGTATCTTTATGTAACCGAAATTTTGCACTTGCATTTTTATACACACGTTTCACCATGTCAATGTACACATCCTCAATGTCTGTTGATCTTAAAGAGTTGATGACTGCTGATGTTTTAATAGAGTCAAAGGCCTTCTCATAGTCAATAAATGCAACACACAATGGAAGTTCATATTCATGTGTTCTTTCAATTAATTCTCTTAATACTTGAATATGGTCCACTGTACTGAATCCACTTCGAAATCCAGCTTGTTCTCTTGGTTGAGCTGCATCTAATTTTTTCTGCAGGCGATGTGTTAGCACTTTTGTGAAGATTTTATAAATAGCAGGTAACAAGCTAATTGGTCGGTAATTTTTCAAATCCTCTTTATCACCTTTTTTATGCAAAAGAATTACTGTTGCAGAATCCCATTGGTTTGGTATGTTACCGCTGTTAAGACATTTGGTAAAGAATTTTGCAAGTATGTCTTCTACATATTCTCCAGCTTCTTTTAAGATATCTAATGTAATGCCATCATCGCCAGGGGATCTTCCTTTCTTCATACTTTTTATTGCAAATGCTACTTCTTCTTTTAAGATTTTAGGAGCTGTTCCTTCGACTATCTCAGAGTCTTCGTTTAATCCACTGTTTCCCTCATACAGCTTTCTGTAGAATTCTTCAACTCTTCTAAGTATTTCTTCCCTATTTCTTGTTACAGTGCCATCCTCTCCTTTTAATGCAATGATGTGTTTCTTCCCAATAGACAAACTCCCTTTAACAACCCTAAGGCTCTTGTTGCTTTCAATGGCCTTCCTTACTAACTCACAATTGAATTTTCTTATATCTTCTTTCATGTTTTTGCGCAAAGTTTTGCAAATTATATATATAAACATATATATATTTGTTTATGAACTGGATTCCAAGAGACTACCGAAGACCTAGAAACGTCCTCAAACTAGATGTGTGGATGAAATAAGAAAGGAGGTTGGTGACGTGGAAACGAATGGCCCAGGATAGACTTGTGGAAAGCATTTGGAGAGACCTTCATCCAGCAGTGGATAGATAATGGGTAAATATGATGATGATATGATATATATATATATTTTAATTATAAAAATTATTTTAAGCATATTCAAAACATAAATATAAATAAATAATTCTTTCATAATTAAAAAACATAAAATTCACTGATGGAAATAAAGTTTGGACCCGTTTTATTTATCTTCAGTTTGACAGCTTTCGTTTTGTATAGTTACTACTTTTGAATTTAGTTACAATGGTTTGCTACAAAACGTCTTCCACTAATAAATTACAATGTGTAGAACGTTCAAAGTAGTGTACGAAAATTGGATTGTTGACGAATGGCGAATAATATTTCTTGTCAATCAATCAACGTTTATTGGCGTAGTGATACCAACGCCGATGGTATGGCGTGATTAGATGGTGAAACGTTCGAAAGAAAATAAATATTTCTGCCTTCGGTGGGACCTGAACCCACGACCTTCCACTTGCCGGGCGGAGGCTCTACCCACTGAGCTACGAAGGACAATATATAATCTCTTTACGAACGTATATATATTGTTGCCAGTTATTTCGCAGAATGGTGTAGTACATAGACTACTATTTAAACCAAATTGCAAAGAGACTGGTATTAAATTGATCGAAATGCACGTTGCAGCATATGTATTTATTTTATATAAATCGAACACTACGCAGACCAGTTTCCTCCGAGCGCGCAGAAATATTTATTTTCTTTCGAACGTTTCACCATCTAATCACGCCATAACATCGGCGTTGGTATCACTACGCCAATAAACGTTGATTAATTGACATTGTTGTTTGATTTAAATATTGATTATTAAAATTTTTGTAAGATAATTTATAATTATTAAAAACTAATATTATAATTATTAATAACGCTTTTTCGCGTTAACAATATACTACGGGTATATCCGAACCTTCCTTGAAATAGAATTCGCTTTATAAAACGGGGTGTTTGGGAGTTCATGTAAATTGAATGGGCGACAAATAACGAATAATCCTTGACGTTATTCTAGGTAGGTTTGTGATTTATGCGCTTCCAATTTAATAAATATGAGTTTAGTGTAGAATAATTCCCCTTTTCGTTTATTTATAGAGTTGACCGCTTTGGGCATAATGGCTAAGTGCTTTATCGTGTTGCTATTTCCATTATCTGTGTGGATATCTTGTTTAATTTGCCCTCTGGCGAATCCCACAACATGCTTTATGAACTTTTGTGAGGCAAATCAAGCACAAATTATATGGGAGTTATATACGACAATTTGTGAGCAAAATATAAAATCTAGTAATATTCCTTTAAAAATAATCTTAACCTACTTACTTCGTATATAACTTATAAACCTTAACTCTCTAGTTTCTAAAATACTATCTATCTGACCGTCTATATTATATAGGGCGAGACATAGATGATGAAAAAGGAGGCATGGATAACGCTAGGAAAGAAATCAAAAATTTTAAAGTGTGGGCCTTAGGAAAAATATCGAAAATAAATGGAACCGAAAGGAACTTTAAGCGAGAATTACTGAGCCAATCTCGATCAAAAAGAGATATTTTTAACGTAATACTTAGAAGAAAAGCAACACATTTTGAACACATAGTGAGATGTAAAAAACAGAATATCCCATTCATCACTGGAAGAAACATTGTGGGGAAGGAACCTAAAGGCAGAAAAGGAAGAGGATGGATGAGTGATCGGAAGACTTGGAGTTCACTAAGAATGTAGTAAATTACACGAGACTACAAAGACAGCGTGTTTTGTTCTATATTTTCCATAAACTTCTAAAAAAGAGAAGTAATTTACAAGGGAAGGGCCCGAGCTGGACGACACAGATTTTAATGGGAGTGGTCTCATTTGAAAGCTGTCAAAAAATTGTTAGGCATATATTGGAGCGTTTTTCAGCATACGCCTTAATATAGATGTCAGGGGCCAAAGAAGGGCAAAATTAGGGGAATTTTCGAAGATTTCAAACGGCTGTATCTCGGTTAAAATTTAGAGCTAAAAATTAAGTTTTGATGCATTGTATGCATCTTTCAAATATATTGAATACGTGTTTCATTATATTTTGGATAAAACATTATTAAATGTTATTTTGTAATTTTGGATATCGCCTCTATTACTGCTATTTATCGAAAGACTTCTTGGCAGTTTGGTGAAATCAATGGCGATCTTTCTAGAAAGCTGGCTGTTTGCGTTTGTATTATTGAATACGCATGAAACATATAAAAGGAGGTTGAAATATAAATTTATGCATTAAGGATACAAATTAATAATGGAAGATCTTACTGCTCATGGGAAATATCGTGAATTTATTGTTTGTAATCATTTAGTATCGTTTGATACGAAGAGCGAAGTCTTCGCTCATTAATTTGCATACCCCAAAAGTTACCTTGCGTCAGAATTGCACACAGAATTTTTCAAAGTGGGGGCGGGGAGTCGCAGTGGCACACAATTTTTTCAAAAGTATGTGTGTTTATGAGGAGGAGGTGACACCGATAAATTCACCGCGAAAGGAGTAAGGAGAATTGGCATAATTTTTGTGCATTTGGAAGGGAAGAAGATTTTAGTACAGTGGAAAAAAAACTAACGTAAGAGTGGAAGGAAGGAAACAAACATAAATGAGAAAATATATTGGTTTTGTGGGGGGACGATCGCCGCATTTGCCTCCCTCCCATTGGAAACGCGACTGTATGAAACTTATTTTATGGTCATATTTGTTCATATCTGGGCACAAACAATGTTTGTGCCAACTTTCAGCCCGATCTGCTCAGTTTCACAAAATTACGGCAATTTTCCCAACTCCTTTTTCAACTATCATATTAATTGGCGAATTGCTGTCATATTAAAATTTTTCAAGAGCATTATCAAAATAATTTTTTCGTTTGGTTAGCCCAAGGTTAGGGCCCCATTGCTCCTTTCCCCTCGTGGGTGCGTCACTGCGTTAGAATGTACTACTTTCTTCATTTTGTATCGAACATTTTTTGGAATAGTAAAAGGATTGCATTGTTCTCCAAAAATAATTTTCATTTTTTTTATGTTGTTATATTATAGGAAAATCATGCTGTATATGAGTAATTAATGTATTACACATATATGTTGCGCTTTGTATATACTCATATATTGCATATAAAAAATATTGAGTGAAATAATTTATTTCGTAGCTTTGCAGTCTATAGTGTGAAAGTCCCAGAATCATTGAAAACACAAATGTTTCTGAAATGGCTGCATATTATAAATGGAAATTCCTTACATATGTCAGTTTTCTCACACTTTTTTTGTTAATGTAAAGCAAATTTGGAGGAAAAAGAAATGTAAAAGAAACTTGACATGGGCTGCGATAATACGAAATAACTACTTCAAACGACAATCTGGCGTAGCCTCCAAAATTGTCGCCAAATTCGCCAAATATCTATGCTAAAAGTTCATTTTTCATATTAATTTTTTTATACTGTTTAAATTAGCCGAGCCGATTTTTTTTATTTTTATCCGTTAAATACGATGATCCTTCATAATCTTACCGACTTCAAACCTGTTTTTGCTCACATACAGTGCGATTAAAAAATATCAAACCTGGCGAAAAAAGTGTCATTTTTGGACTTCAAATATTCATAAAAAATTGCCATATCATTTTAGCAGACAAATGATTACATACTCGTGATCAGAAAGTCAAGCACTATCATCTTCCATAGGTCTGATATCAAAGTGCAGTGAACAGCGAAAGGGGTTCCCTTGTAACAAGTCTTTTGATAGATATCAATAATAGAGGCGCAAAATTACATTTAATTATATTTTATCCAAAACATACTGAAACATGGTTTCGATATATTTGAAAGATGTATTCAATTCATTAAAACTTAATCTTTAGCTCAAAATTTTAACCGAGATACAGCCGTTTGAAATCTTCAGCACTGCCTCTAATTTTGCCCTTGGCATCTATATTAAGGCCCACGCTGAAAAACGCTCAAATACGTGTCTAACAATTTTTTGAGAGCTTTCAAATGAGACCACTTCTTTTAAAATCGACGTCGTCCATCTCCGGCCCTTCCCTTGTTAGACAGAAAAAATACCTTCTAAACTGATGTAAAAGAGATTATCTAAATTGAAGTAGAAGAGATTATCTAAATTGAAGTAAAAGAGATTATCTAAATTGAAGTAAAAAGAAAGTATATTCAAAATAAATGAACGGATTGGAATTTAAGAATCTCATAGGCATAAGAAAGGTGGCTGCTATAAAAGGTCTCAGCACCCTTAAAATATTTATCCCTCTCTAGGATAAACATCATAAACATATTCTAAGTGTGGAGTATTGAGGACATAGGCTAGACCAACAAAGTATTTATTCCAATGATAAACAGAAGCGTCCTAAAAATTCTATATAATTTTTTCTGCGCCCAAAACATTACGGAATCTTTTATTGAACGTTGCACCCTATTACGGCATTTTGAAAAATATATTTTTTAATATTTCTAGTGCCCTTAGCCTTGTATTGCTAAGCATGG
>QLNU02014176.1:13410738-13498558 GCA_006491805.2 Dysdera silvatica
GACAACTATGGTGAATAAAAATTGCAAATTGGTATACAAATTTAAATAAAGCATTATGTAATCAGCCAAACATAAAGAAATGTGTACAAGGTGATTCAAAATAGATATTATCGCAATTATCTTTTAACCGTTTGTCGTAAACAAACTTCCGGAGAAAAAAATTTCACTACCAAAATTTTCTAATTATAAAAATGTTACCCCATATTTAATTAGTCAAATAAAAGAAAATTTATATTTCTAGGAAGAATATTTGCAAAATTATTAAATGTTAAATTTCTTCATTTATAAATTTTATCGCTGTTTTGACGATTTTTTTGGAGAACTAATAGAAACCTTATGAGGACTATTTTTAGGGGAAAAATAAAGCCCTCGCATGAATTTGTTTTAAACAGCACAGATACTCGGAATTTAGTCAAAGTGCTAGCTCGTTTTTTCAATTTATGAATGGCCTCTATTTATTTGAAGTCCAAATACAGAATTTAAATATACAATATCTTAGCGAATATTCCGCACAGAAACATGGCATATTTTTTATTTGACTAACTAGATATAGAACAATATTTTTTTAATTGGAAATTTGCTGATAAAGGGCCGGTATAAAATATTAAATTTTGTATTTTCATATATATATCCAGCCCTCTGTGAAATAAATAACATATTCCACATCGTTAAGGTATTATTACCCTCCGCAGGGATAACACAATTGCCAAATATGGTCAACACAAGAAAGCCTCCGGGGCGAGACTTTTGTGAGTTTTCGTGGGGAAATTTATTATACTATAATTTCTGCCGAAAACGAAAGCGTCTCCTTTTCTCCAAAACAAATAAGCTCTAGTTTGAGCTAATTAATACGTGGGTGGCAAAAATTATTGTATAATATTCCACATCCTTGAACAATTTGAAAACTTTTTTCCTCGGAAGTCTTCTCTATGTTATGTCGCAAAAATTAGGAAAAAAATATACTTTTAATATTTTAAATAATGGTTGGCCATCTACATCATAAACTTGGACAGCCGACTACAGCTCCACATAGAACAGGACCTTGATACCTATGGCCATTAATGTTAATCGAAACACCCAGAAGAAATGGCCTCATGCATATTGACTATTCACCGTTAAAGAAGTGACTGGACTCCTTGTATGAACACCAGAGACTTCATTTTATAAACTCAATATATCAAGCTTTTCCAATCCAGTGGACATCTTCAAACAAGAACTTAGTTTGCTTAATAAAATATGCATCGAACTAATTCTCCTTTTTTCAGAGACAACAGGCATGACGGTGGACATAGCTACTAATTTGTGAAATTCTTGTTTTGATAAAAATGTTCAGTTCATTTTATTTATGTGTAATAATTCATGATATCGGAATTTCCTTTCAGTGCATTAACTTGTTCATGCACTTATGCAAAATAGGGTAATTTAATATTCAGTGAAAAGTATTTGGTTTTTACTATTCACACTACTGGGCAACACAATTTAATTACGTTCATTATTTTTTGCATGACTAATGTCCACTACTATTTACCTTAATTAAATTCTTTATTTTTATTCATCTAATAATCTTCATTTTATTTTTTTTAATCCAATCAATTATTCTATTTTTTATTTATCTATTCTTTCGTCTATGGTTCGAGATTAGAAAATTCCTTTATCCTTTTACTTCCTTTCTTTGGTGGCCAAGGCATCATCATCATTACAGCATCAGCCAGTCTACGTTTCCCACGCTTCGCCATTGGAATTACATACAAATAAAGGAAGCAAGAAATAGATGTTGCTATGCACTAATGAACCGAAAGCCTGGTCAGTTCCTGCAGCGACGTAACCACTTTGCAACAGAGGTCAAATAGGTCACCTCTGGCGTCATCAAATCGTACACTCGAGGAAACATACCTTTGTCCAGTACAACTTTGCCGACAACAGAAACGTGAAAGTGATACCTGAAGGCAAGTTGTAAATTTTCGCCCAAATTCTGAGAACCGACCAACAGTTTTGGTGAATGTTGGCGTTGGCAGGACATCAAAGAATTACGCCCCTCACTTGACTCGTCCTGGGCTTCACGATAGACCAACTCGTTCTACTTGGTGGTGTGCTGGTGCATCATTTTTGGCTTCGATCTCAATACTTCTGTCTCCAAAGCTGGCCACTAAGAAAGTTACTCACTTTTCACTAAACTGTTACAATATCACGATGTCCACTTGAGTTTTTTTTGTATTTGGGTATTTCCCCCTCACGTCCGTTGGACCCCCTCATGATGCATCAACATAATAATGTAAGCATCCCTTTTCTTCTTTTCCTTATTTAATTACCAATTTTTGGTGCCCTACCTAACTTTAATTTTATTTATTTAATATAACTATTAGTTTAATCCAACTCTATATCTAATAATGTCCGTAACGTCAATCAAGAATTTAAGTGGGGGGAGGGTTCTACTTCAATAGGTTGATAATTAATTTGTTTGGTGAAACGTTTTATAAAAAAAAAAAAGTCTGGTTTTAAGTTATTCCCAGTACTGAAGTCAATTATTGCAAAATGGTATGATCTACCATTGTAAAGTAAATTAATATTGTGCACCAGAAATAAAGTTTATATTTCGCTACCAAATTTCTATTGTATAATTTGTGTTTCCTAGTTATATAATTCTGCAGTTTTTTCATAACCATGTTTAGTTAAGTAAATAGAATAAATTAGCTTCGGTCTCAATTTAGGACCCAAGTTCATTTATTAATTTGGCGCTTTTTCACCCTGGTTCCCTTTACTTACCAGACTTGCGGTAACCTTTCTATCAACTATATGTTGGAAGAGAGGTTATTTAACACAACGCGTAATTTTTGCAAAAATTAATAATTGAAATCCACCCTATACGATCTCTTTGGTTTAAATAAAATAAAATAAATGTTTAACGTTGACATTTTCTCTCACTTTAGGTTCATTGCAAACCCAAACCAAAAGTAAATATCGATTAAAAAAAAACACGTAACACTATATACAATATGTGCCCGGGGCAGCAATTTTCTAAATTCATCATTGAATGTAACGAAACTTTTGCGCTTTCAAAGATTGGCCATATATTGTATTCAAAACATTTTAAATCAACACCACCTTTGATAATTTGTTAATACTGAAGAGTATTATATGTACAGATTCAGATGATTCTAAAATAGGCGCACTAATTTTTCTAGTTTTTCAGAGCGAAATAAATTTTTTTCCTTTGAACTGATTTTCAAAATTTTATAAATTTTTCTTGAACTTCTGCGATAATAGCGAGACTTCTTGTTGGTTATCTACATGCCTGGTTTGTAGCTTTATTTAATAATTTAATTTAGGTCACATTGTTAAAAATCATATTCAATGCAAATAATTTATAGTGGACATTGGATGATATCGATCATAAAGCGTATATGGTTCAAATTTGTCTAAAACGATAAACTTTATATAGCGATAACCCTTCCCACTATCCGTAATATTATTACAGACATATTTCACTGTATATATATATATATATGGTTTTGGATAAATAATAATAATAAATGTTATTTGTCTCATTGCTACATATGTGTATAACTTTAATAGTATTCAATGAAATGCTATTTACAAGATTTTCTTTATATTAAAACACAGAAAATCGAAATATCAAGTAACATCAAGACGGATTCTTAGAAAACATTAAAGATTTAACTGATTAACCCTCTGTAGGGCAGAACTAGACATCATCATTAGGCAAATTTTTTATTGGTCTAGGAGCAAATGGCGCTACAAATAAAAGTCCAGCATGTAATGTCTATTGCTGAAATTATGAAACTTAAATGCGTACTGAAGCACACAACGCTCGAAAATGGAGTGACATTTGTCAGTGTTGTGCATAAAAAATCTTGGAAATTATGTATGCTGAAATACACACGGTCCTATAGAGGGTTAAGGAATGAAAGTGGAACGTAGTTCTGATGTCCCAAATAACCAACAGCGCATTCTTCGAACGCAAAATGAATAAGCAATTATACATATAGTTCAAATATATTTGTAAAAATATAATTTGCAAATTTAAAAAAAACAAAAAAAACATTATTTGTAAATTAATGTATAAATGCGATCAAATGCGGATGTATAGTAAACGGTGTGTGTGAAATCGCCATGAAAAGTGTATAAAAGACCAAAGTTGAATATGCTCTTTTTGGACGTTTCCAGAACTTCAGAATTTTACATGAAACGATGTTTCTTGCCTTTCCCATTCTGCTATCTCTACAATTCACGTAAGTTTTATTCTTTCATGAATCACAGAACTGGCACATGAGCTCTGCATATTTATAAAAGCATTTTATTCCCAATTTTTGAAATTTTGTGATAGTCAATCGTTTTAACTTCAGGTGTTCTGTCTTCACTGACAAACTGATTGGTTGGGCCGATTTAACCCCCCCCCCCCACTACTATATCAGAAAAATTATGAATGACTTCCAAGTTTGAAGTATTGTGGTGAGGGCTAAAACATCAATCCCCTTAATGCACGTAGCGAGCTACTTTTACGTAGCTAATATTATAATCAATCAATCAATCAATCAATCCATCCATCCATTTATATATATATATATATATATATAATGTTGCTAAGTTATGGTACGTTATGTCATTACATCATATTATTAATGGTACGATTATTTTTAGGGTCAAAATTAAGAAGCGTAAATCTGCTTTACCTTAATGAAGTAACTTTGTGTTGCTTGGTATGTATTTCAATCTAAGATAACCAGCATTCATGATGATTGGATGTACCTTTTCAATTTTTTTTCGCGTCTCAGTTAGAATAGGAAAAAAGTAAGCTAATTGCTGTAATAATTCACCATTAATATTGCTTGGCGCAGTATAGCCCAGATGCTCTTGCGCCATAAAAAATCCAAACAAACATTGATATTGAGTTCCAGTAGAGAAGACGGGAATAACGAGGTAAAATATTTAAGTATAATAAAGTTTATATAGTGCATGCATATTGGTTTATAAAATCTCCACTGAAATTTAAAAAACAACTAAATATCATAAACTTCGAATGCGATGTCACCAAAACGTGATAGGTTATGGTATACCTCCCATAAGTCAGTACAAGCTATACGCAGTCACCACAACTTCCAATAAATCGGTGGGTATATGTCCAAATTAAGACAAAGTGTACTACTTCAAAAACAGAGAAGAATGAACATTTTTCAATGAAATTTTATATTATGTAAGGTTTAGTTTCTGAAATGGTTTAACATATAATTAATAAATTAAACAACAATATCAATCAACGTTTATTGGCGTAGTGATACCAACGCCGATGTTATGGCGTGATTAGATGGTGAAACGTTCGAAAGAAAATAAATATTTCTGCCTTCGGTGGGACCTGAACCCACGACCTTCCACTTGGGTTCCATGTCCCACAAAATGTGTTTTTTCGCTCGAACAAATCTACAATATAGCCTACCTCTTTGCTTTAAATTGTTCATTAATTTCAGATTTATCCGTCCCATTCTACAATATCTTCCTTTAGTATATTTCCACGGAAAAAGCCCATTGGAAATTTATTTTATCTTATCCATAGATGTAAAGTATTTACTTGGAGTATGTTTAAATTCTTCACCCCAATTAATTTTCAATATTTGGTATTTAAATCGTTTCATAATTTTTCATATTTCCTTACTTATATTTTATTTCTTTATATTTTCTTCTTTAGAATCAATTACTATTGTTCCGTGGTCACTTACCTAATAATTATGTACTCATACTTTCAGTTCTATTAGTAAAACATAAATCTATCACAGTGGATGCACGAGTTGTTACTCCTTTATAATCTTTTATTAAATTTATGAATCCAACCCTTCTTTCTCATTGTAATCAACAACAGACGACCATGTTTGTTTTTAGTCCTGTGAATATTAAAATTTTCATTTTTATAATTCGTTTTCACTTCATCTAAGTTTATGCACATACAATTGATTAATTCATTCAAATTCTTATTAGGCGGTTGGTACAATAAATCAATTCTTATGCTGTTTTTGATTGTTGCCAAAGTTTTTGTTTTCGTAACCAAACACTATAATTTATAATTGCCCATTTCATTCTCAATATAAATAGAAACCCACTACCTCTTTTATTTCCGCTACTGTCATAATATCCATAACAACAATCGAAAATATTTGAGTCGTTCTCCCTCACCCAAGTATATAAAATTCCTTAAAAATACACTTTGTACAGTAAATTTTTCACTTTTAATATTTTAAATTTCCCTATTTTATTTATTATGCTTTTCACATTAAAGTATACTATTCTTTTATGAAATTATATTAATTTTTCCGCCAATTTAAATTAATTAGAGAATCCTAAATGATAAAATTTATATAATTTTTGCTGCTTGTGTAAGATTCCCATAATACAGGGTGGTTATAATTAAAATACTCCGGTTTATGTAATAAGTAATACTTTCCTTGTTATTATGTACATCAGTAGTAAATGGAAAGAGCAGTATGCTAGTACACAAACACAGTGGATCTCCGTAGCCCTAAAAATTTTTGAGTTCCAAAATTAGCGGATTTGCAATTTTTTGTCCAAAACGACGGCAGTCACATTGAAGCAAAGCGCAATTTGCGATAATGCGAATAAACATTTGTAAAATCATTTCCCGTGAAAACTTATGCAAGTTCCTTTTAGTTCTTGCTGTGAGTCAAATTAAAGGAATAATATTTCATTTTAGATTTGTACTAGATATTAACTTTTTGTGCTTTTTCCACGTTTTTCCTATTTTGGAGCCCCACATTTCCCCCTTTCGGAAAATTTTCAAACGCAAATATTTTTACGCAGTCCTTCTCCCCATTTCTTGACTAGCAAGTGTTCGAAATTTAGTGATATTCCTCTCATTAGTTCGGGCTACAGCGTGCTCTAAAAAAGGAAACTTTTTATTGTAACAACCCTGTATGTTATTGAAGCTATTCATCACATTATTTCAATTAAAATCGACCCCCAGATCAACCGCTTATCAAAGTTGTTGTTATACTGGAGTTACCAATTCGGAGCTCACACTAATTTTATTGCTAAATTTCGTAATTTGGCTTTACATCTACCGTTCGTAAACCCATTCTTTCCATACGCCACCAGTTGCACAAGTAATTATTTAACGTGTGTTCTAGTTTACTTATGATTTTATTATCGTAAAGTTGAATTACGCAAACTTTTTATTACAATTGTTTCCTTTCTCAGTATACTGACAATATTCCCCTTGGCAGGCTAACAAGTTATTCTCTATTAATTTGAAACGTTTGCTTATATTTGAATTACATCATCCATTAGTTTAAAAGTAGTCTTATTAAAGTCATTCACCAGATTTTGTACCCTGTAATTTCACTGAGCGTTTGAGAAAAAAGTAGTAAGAAAATTAAGCTATCAAGGGATCTGTATGTGTTTCATTCTCCAGAGTGTGACCTAATTTTATAATGTATTTTATATACGGAAACAGGAGTTGCAAATTTTGCGCAGAATGGTATATAACCGGCTTCAGGGTATTGGATTGAGGAAAGGAATACGATGATAGAAAACTTGGCGATCAAGCAGTTGGCTGCTATAATAATTCTCTTAAGGAGGAAGTTTTTAATAAGTATTTGGATAAAAAATGGCTGAATAAAGTTCAATTGTTTTTCAAACGGCGCGCAGTGGCGAGTCTCTTCGAAAATAGACGACTTATTTGCCTCTTGGATGCCCCCAACTGGTCTACAATTAAGATTTTCCATGGAATTCCGGAACAATAGTATCCGAATTCCACTATACTCGCATATATTAATAGAATCGTTCAAATTTGTTTTAATTAGCCACAAGGATCTCAGTAAGGTGATGGATAATTATTGTGGTATTTTAATATAAAAGATTTTGTTGAAATGCTTTTATTAATAATATTTTTTATGTTGTAGCAAAAAAATTGTGTTTTAAACAAAAGATGAACTCAGTAAAGCATATTTATAAAAATATTAATTAAATGTACATTAATTATAACACATTCGTTGTAATTAAAATTAGCGGAAGGAAATATACAAGTTGAAGAAGTTCAGAAGTGTGGGCTCCAAATAATTGAGATTGATGAATTATATCATATAAAATATTTTATAAATTGAATTATATATTTTATCAAATTTTTAATTTAATTATGTGAAATATTGGGAAATTATCTTCACAATTTGCATTTAAAAAAGAAAGGTCTTCAACCAGTGTGTATTGCCAGTCCTCTCTTATGGATCAGAGACATGGAGTCTAAGGAAACAGGAGTAGAGGACATCATTGTTAAAGTAAAAAAGCTGAAATGGCGAAGGGCTGGGCATATTGCAAGAACTACTGATCAACGATGGACAACAAAAATTCTGAACTAGATTCCAAAAGATCGTTGAAGACGTAAGAAACGTCCTCAGATTAGACCGGTAGATGAAATAAGAAAACAGGTTGGGGTGACATGGAAGCGAATTGCTCAGGATAGACTTGTGTGGAAAGCATTTGGAGAGACCTTCATCCAGCAGTGGGTAGATAACGGACGAATACGATGGTGATGATATGTTTATCTATCTAATCGTGAAGGAAAATCTATCGGGCGTATAACGGCCCGCTCCATAATTGACCGTAATAATCTTATCGCACGAAATACGAAGTCCTTGATTAATCGTCAGTTTAGTGACGAGCGATTGCGAGATGTTTTAGTCGGCTGTCGAGATTATTCGAACATCTCGATGGTTTTTAAACTTGACTCGATACACCGCGTACTCGTAAATAATAAAAAAAAATATATATAAAATTTCGACAACCAGTTCTATTTACTTATATACGATCTTTGACCAGTGTTTGTTTTGAATGATAAAACGAAATTGTAATTGCATCTTTCATCAGCCATGTTTTTGAATGCAAATACTATATCGTCTATTATATTTACCGTGCATTTCTTATAACGACAAAGATAATTGAAATAGTTTTATTTAAAAACTTTAACAACAAACGCAGTTTAAAATAGTAAAAAGTCTATTTTTGATTCCTCGATGCGATGTCGTACCATAATCTATAAAATTTTCTATGATTCTCATATAAAATCGGCACAGAAGTAGTAAGTAGATCATTTTTGTTATAAACGTAAAATGCGTTAAAAAATTAAGTAATTATATTTTTAGCGCAACATGCGCGCAGCAATATAAAAACATTACATAACAATTAAACGCATTCTTTATTTGTTTGCAAAGAAAAAACATTTCCCTTTATTTTCGGAGAAACACCATTTCAATAACTTTTTCATTACTGTTTTTTGTTTATCCTGCTCTTCTCTATATAGATATTTTTCTGACATAATATTTCCTAAAAGTGGTTTAATTCGCTTCAGCTTGGAAAAATATCCTTTTGGTTCAAATGTTGTTATAGTAAGGACGATTTCCGGGGAACAGCTCGCTTCAAGCGATTTTTAAATTCGTTGTTTACAATCAATTGATGAAAATTTAACTCTTCAAAAATGCTTGAAAACATCATGGATGATAGAAATTTCCGTTCGCAGTCCATCTTTCTTCAGCATAGGATGCATTCATAGGCGTTCATAGATAATTAATAATAAAGGAGCTTAACACCCCTACCTAACCCCCATCACACTGAAATACTTGCATTTTTTAGGCTGACTTTTATAAAAAAAAATGAAACGCTGCTTTCTGTTTAAAAACAATCTACCGTCCATTGAAAAACTTACTTGGGCTAACATGGAAATGCCAACAGTGCTACATAAACGTTATAATGATAGTTTTGGGTTTATTTATATAGATGATCGTTACTATATTTTTGGTATTTAATTTGCTAAGTGATATTGAATTGGTAATAAGGAATTTGAATATAATGTTGGTTGTTAGGATCTAGCATAATAAATTTGAATTATTTCAAACAGCAGATACTCTTAATCGTTTCGTCGCCAAATTGGCGAGGATGATATGACATCAACTAGTTTATTGTTGATAAAAACATCTATACTAGCGTGTCTACTAAAAATAAGAAACACAATTTTTTTAACCCCTCTTTCACCCTTTTCTTGACTATTTGTGTATATTCCCTGACCTCAAAATAAGTTTCTCGACTTTGTTTTTTACAACTGGTAAAATAGCTATATAAAAAGTTACCTGAAAATCCCTAAATATTGTCAAAGTACGACGGAAAATGGTTGAAAATGAGGGAAAATTGCCTAGTTATGACAAAATTAGCTAAAAATTACTAACCAGTAAAAATCGTTAAAATATCATACGAAAATTACAATTTAATACGAACGTAAAACTGAATAAACGGGTGACCTACAACATTGATTTAGTGTCGTTTTCTTGACTTCCGTGAACGTTTATTTCTTTACCTTTCCTTGAATTTCATGACCTGCTAGATGCCCTGCATACATTCCCAGGTTTTATTCTTCTAAATTTAATTTTCAGGTTCATTACAAATCAAATCTAATAAAAATTTAGAAAGAACACGCGATATTCATAGAGTAGATATTAACGTTGGCACCACAACAAAACCAAAAACGAGGCTTAAGTGAGGGGCATGACAGTCACACAATGTAAAATAATGAATGCTACAGTTTCGATCTCGGAATTAATAGGCAGATTCCACGTTTCAAATGAACCCACCATATCAAAATCGATGAACACATACATAACAAAAATATATTATTATAACGGTATGCCAAATACAGGAATTTTCAGTTAATTCCACGTTCTTCTAAAAAGATGTGGTTATTTAAAAAAAAAAAAATTGTCTTTTAACCTATGATGGCGAAATAATATCTACCAATATATTAATCACTCGAACAATTAGACTAAGAAATTGTACACCAAAAAAAGATTAACTTAGGAAATAAAAAAAATAAATAAAGCATTGGAAGATAGAATTTATATTTTACACAGAAGAAAGTAAAGGAGATTAAATATATATCTACACTGTTGACTTTAGTAGGTCCGGTCAAGAACATCATTTGGGGGGGGGTCTTTGCAGGACCCCTCTTTAAGGTCAGAGGCGATTACATAACGTTTTCACAGTCCCCAGTCTTTTCAAAAAGTGGCCAAACTGTGGCTCTTAGTTGGCAGAGCAATTTTCTTTTCTCACCAAGGTTACCAACTTGCGAGTAGATGAAAGGTGTGTAGTGTCCACTAGGCAATATCGAAAATACATGTATTTGAAATACGTATTTTCGATACATTTGTATTTTGTATCGAAAATACAAAATTCGTTGTATTTTGTATTTTCAAAGTACATTTAAATTTGAAAATACAGTCCGTTTGTAATCTTTCACTTTGAATTCTAGCCATTTGGCTAAACAGATGATCCTCAAAGGGCGATTTTATGATCAGTTTAAGTATACTGTTGAAGTTAATAGTACCAGCGCCTCGTGTGTACGTGGAGGTGAGGAGGGCAAGGATGTAGCTTCACCAAATAATTAAAACAAAGTTACACTAATATTATGAAATAAGACGCAAGCCTGTTCTAAGCAACTTGATTTTATTTGTCACAAAACAGACGGAGTTTTAATGAGTACAAACAAACAAAGAAATTATTACAATATTCTGTGTCGTTTTCAACTACCTAACTACTCATATATTTACAACATATACACATATTTGTGAGAGGCACCTCCAATGAGAGGTACATGGCGACGAACAAAATACCAACTGTGTAAATATCTTCTTTCTTACAGTTAAACGATCATACGTGCCCAAATTTATAGCTAATTTACACATTAAGAATTGTAAAAACACCAATCTTCCAATAGCAACGTTTTCAAAATACAAGAGAAACCTGAACGTTAGAAAATGAAAACCGAAAAATAAATTTCTACCAAAGATTACCGCATGACTGATAATTATATTCACTCGTATGACTGCTCTCACATGTTTAACTCAGAGTACATTACATATGAACGTGGGTGTATTTCATTAATACGTATATCACACACCAATGAACATTGATATGTATATTACATATCAATGAGCGAATTTAAAGTGTCCTCAAGAATAATATATGTAAATAAAATGGACGAGTGTAAAATTAAGGTCGCAAATCACATACGAATGCAAAGCTTGGAGCTATATACCAATATGGCCCGCAAATAAACTATTCTCCTTACAAATAAACCATTCTTCGATAACAAAAATCGCCTTCGCAATTATTAATTTCCAATAATTTATGATTTTTGCGAATAATAATCTGCTTAAAATTCTATAAAACCAATCATTGCAATCCGTTTAAAAAGAAGAAAATCCCCCAAATGCTCTAAACCGAATTGTAGGATTGAACAACAGGATTAAAATTTTAAAAAGACACGAAGCCAAAATTAAATTCCAAACCGACATTTTTTAATCTAAATACTTCGAGTTTCAAATTTTGATGAAATTAATTTAGTAGTTAAAATGACAAAAATTTCAGAAATGCCAATAGTGAATGCAATAGAGTTGGGGAATTTTAAATTACGGCGTACATGGCAGTAAGTTTTTTCTATCAAAATCTTTTCTGGAAAGTAAAAATTCCAAATATTAATAAATTACGCAACTGTCAAGCGTCTAACCACCTCAAAATTACAGAACGTAACCAAAAGGACAACAAAATCAAACATTCATTGTATTGGAATTCCTACAACAAAGTCGTCAGCCATTTTTGAAATGAAATTTTAATTAACTGATCTTTCTTTAAGCGAGAGTTCAATAAGAATACAATACATTGATTGCAATTCCCAAAAGAAATTAGGGTGTGGACAGAGTGGGGTTTTGGATTTTGTAACCATAATAGAAATGAAATTTTGTGTATTTAACGCAGGAATACATGAGCTGTAGCCCCCTCCTATTAAGTTTACAACCCTTCTTTTATGAACTTTTGGCCCACGCCACTATCAGGCTTTATTATTATTTTTATGGCGCAAGGACAACACAGTCATGCTACATCGGATCTAAAATTTTCCGGGGAATTTGAACATCTACTACAAAAGGAACAAAACCCCGGTTACGGTGGGCAGAACATTTTGCGATATCACTGGGAGTAGAGCAAGGGATAACATCATGACAGATGAATGTGTTATTACTAAACAACCGTTTAGATCAGGGGACGTTTTTTTTTCTCCGGGAAGTTCGAACCTCCTAAGGCCAAGAGAAAAGAACTCAGGACTACGATTATTCGCAATCTTTAATTTTTACGTCGAAATCAGGTTAACGACCCGCTAGGTGAACGTATTACTAACGCATGGCCTGGAAACAGAAGTTACAGGTGTGTATAAAATTAGGATAATAGATGTCGTACTCAATTCAGAGAGTCGATTGCATCATTGTAAATCCACAAATTGAACTTTTTAACGTTCCCAATGCCGCTAAACATCCTTGCACTGTAAAACAGAAGTTCTAAGGAGTAGCCGTTAAATAGGCGATAGGTAACATTGCGTCCAAAACCTTACTTTTCGGTCTACAAGGATAATTTATTAACAGTTTAAGGGAGGGGCCTGAAAGCAATTTACGAATATTATATGCATATCTATATGGATGTAATATGCACAATTTAATAAGTGTTTAGAATTTGCAGCCATGTAGCATACATTACAGGCTAAACAAACTATAAATTATATGGAAATTATTAAAAGTAAAATGTTACTTAATGCTACTTTTAGAGCTATTAACTGAAGTGGAAATAACAGTGTTCTAGACTCGTAGCAAAGCTAACCTGGAACACTGTTAACACTACGATGACCTACCTATTCACGCCCGTTCAACAAGTATTCTTTCGCAGATTGGCGAAAAATGAGGTAACCCTCAACATTATTAGACTATTTATCGCCTAATTTGGAATGCAGAAAAACGCGATTGCCAAAATTCCACGCGCCAAATTTTCCGCCAAGCGAACAAGCCGTTTGCGGGATCAGTTACTTGTCAGCGTTCGCTACAATGAGTCTTTTTCCTGAATTTAATAAATACAAGATTTTATTTGCACCAATATGCCTATGTTTTATGTATTTGAGCAGTATGTTAATGTTTTATGTACAAAATGTATCTTCTATTAACTCTGTTAAAGTACGAAATGGTGAACTATTGAGTAGTTTTTCATACTACTCAATACCATTAGCTCGTAAACGAAAAAACACAATTCGATACCGCTGTTGAAAGAAATATTTACTCGAACAATAGCTTGCTGGAAAATAATTGTTTAATTTCGACGGAATAGAGGTCGAGAAATAATAATAATAAAAAAAAAAAAATCGCCAAGTGAGAGCAGCCATAACACCAAAAATCATGCCAAATATCCAGATATTTTGGAAGCACGGAGCATTAATCAGAGATAGACTAAACAAATATCCACTTTATACAAAGAGCGAAATAGGTAACATAAATTACCGCCAAATTATACATGAAAATTTGACACACAACACCTTTAAGTACGCATTCGATTATTTATATATCTTCTGTTTCGAAAACTGTATGACTATAACACCCAGACATAAAAAGATGCGTGAGATTTTATATAATTTATATACTGATATAATACAGGATTAGAAGACTGGTGACGATTTCCAAATATCGGAATCGATCTCTCGCCGAAATCGATAACTCATTATCGAAAATTGGAAAGGAACCCTCCACACACAATAATTTAGTGCTACCATATTACGACCTAACTCGACAACGAAACATAAACACATCAACGTGTGTGATAATAGGATTCAAATTTGATTCAAAAAGTGATTCTTTGAGTCTTCGTCCAGGGCGTCTCCCTCGAAAGTGATATCAGGGGCTAAAACCGACACCACAGGGCTAATTACAAAATGAACATGGTGTGTGAAATGTACCGAACGGGATCATTTTCTGACCACTCCGTTTCACCTGACGCGTAGGGCATGTAAGTATCGTAGTGTGGAAAACAAAATTTGTAAAAATCACATTTATCAAAAAATAAAGGTCAAAATTAAGTCCCTATGCTACACAAAAAATGTACAACGGTTTTCATCCCAAAATATTCGGGATCATATCATTGGAAAATTGGCACCAGCATAAGGCACCTCTTCCTCCAATTACAATAAGTTTCCCTTTATTATAAAGGGAGACTTACATATAAGTATCCCTTACATATAAGTTTCCCTTTTCCAAAACGTGAACATAGAGACACAATCTCTATAAAACGGATATGGTATCTAAACTCTACTTCTCGCTATATAGATGTATATGCCAATTTCATTTCTTCCGTCCAGCAGCTTTACTGAAAATATAGGCTATAGGTCAAATAGGGTTGGATGGTGTGCGACAAATATTAACGCTCAAGTCTGCTCGTTTTAACAGTAGTACTTTTACAGTATGTGTGTGTATACATACTACGATGACGTAAAAAGCCCACTGTACTAGTTGGACGAGAGTTCTTATTTAAATATCCTATGGTCCCTTCTTTCGTTACTAAGTACATAGAATGTATCAGGCATACTTTTACAGAGAACTACGTCACTTCATAAAACTATTACAGATTGCTTAACTCGGACGTAAGAGGGCGGACCGTAAAACGAGGGGAGTACCAATTCAAATAAAATACAAAATGGACACTCGTCACTAAAAAATATTAAAGAAAAAAAAACCTAAAACATTATTAAAGGATGCCAACATTTTGCAAACTCGCAGCGGAAAGCAATTCAATACAAGACACTTTATTTAATCCATCACAACTTCCGAAAGAAAAGAGATGTGACACGAAGATTATAAATACGTGATCATCCGAAAATATTTTCGTAGATGATGGAAAAAAAAAAAAAAATCGCACAAATTGCGCCTTCGGCCAAGCAGTTTAAAATGTGAGGCCCGGGTCAATATTGATTGAAAAAGACAAGGAGACAATTTGAGCGCCTTTGGAGATTTTCGGGATGTAATAGAAATAGACCCAAGCGGGGAGAGTGGACTACAAGGGCTGTCCAATAATCCTGAAAAAAACAAGGCATTGTTACTTCCTCCGACTCTCCAGGCGTCAGGAAAGTGAAAGGTCATTAAATTTACAGGGGCGTGTAAAAGAACGATTCGTTCAACGAAACGAAATATGATCAAAAAGTTTCGGAAGATTAGGATTGTTTTGGCAGCTTTCAAATTTGAGTTTGGTCACCAATTTTGTAGAAACATGTAGAAAAAAAATACTTAAATACCATTTTGGCACATAAATTGATGGTGAAATCATCAATACAACAATCTTTGGCCGCCTATTGTAATTTCTCGAATAATAAAATGATATCAAACCCGGAAAATGAACTCCACTGAATACAGCAATCCGATCCAGACTTAATCAATTTCAGCCGAAGAAAATGGCAGTGAAAAACGCAATCTACATACGAAATGCGCATAAAAATCATCATGAAATGACTAGAGAAAAATGAGGTTTATTACTTCGATTGAATAGTTTGTTTTCTTGATTAGAAACATAAATAGGAAAACAAAAATTACCTAAAAAAATCTATGCAAAGTGGGGGGGTCAAAGGTCTCGATCTTGCCCTTTAATGAGATATACAACTCATTAACGATTACATGAAACACACCATTCAAATTTTCTACGAAACGGATGAACATATAACAAATAATACGTAAACGGTAATATTGAAGGAAAATATTAAATGCGTCCTTGTTCATTTGAGCGACTACAAGGCTTCAATTTCATCTGACAGGTGTACACAAATATTAAGAATTTTTTTTTTTCAGGATCTAAATAAATAACAATTAATAAAAATAAGTCTCGGGGGGGGGGGCTTTATAAAGCGAGCCCGCAAACGTGTATAAAACACTAATATCAGTCGTTCGCATTTTCACACGTTTGAAATATGCGCAGATCAAATTAAAGAAACGATCAACGCAACTTTGTAAAAATGAAGACATCGATTACTTATATCGGAAATCGATGAACAAAACTGATACCGATATGTACCAACAATCATTTAGCAGAATGTAACCTGAATAGGTGGGAAATGTAAACATGTGGCAACATGAGCACTGACAATAAGGTAGTTTTTCGTATTGAAACTGACGATATCCCAGTAGCTAACTGACATCTTTGTCCAAGACACTGAACGCTCAAAAATTGAAAACTGTCCGAAGACCAATCTTCCCATCCAATCCTGGAAGGCAGCGGAAGAGTCCCACGGCGAGAAAAGTTCACGTGCAACTGACAATTTGTCTTCACAGCAATTGATCAATGACTGGATACAGTAATGACATGTGTTCCGCTCCTTTGATTGGCAGTTTGTTAATAGAGTAATGGTGGATCATTTCGGGAATGCTCGAAAAGGGGTTGCTGAACTGACCTAGGATGAAGTGGCCTTCACTGTGGACAATCTTCATGTGCATGAAACCGCGGGCGCTCCTAAAAAGAAGAAAAGTCACATTAGTCGTTTCTAAACACTATCATCAGACACAGACATTTTCCATATAGTTAAGATCGGTTGGTTGGTTGTAGTTTTATAGTGGCAAGGACAGCGCGGGTCATTCAGAGCCAAATAAGGTGGGACGGCACATTCGATCATATATATAGTTAGGAGCATACACCTTTTCGTCAATTGCCAACGTTTAAAAGGAGCAAAATGCAATTGTAGATTGAATTTTGTATGAGTAATGCCGCTTATTTTGGGGACATCTTACTCCCAGGGTACTACCAGAGTTTCTAAAAGTTAACTATATGGAAAGAGCATTATAATGTTGGTTGGTTGTATTTTTATGGCGCAAGGGTCATTCTGCGCCGAATAAGGTGCGAATGTGCAGGGTAATAAAATAAAAATAGATATAAATTAAAGACACAATGGTAAAAACATATTGAAAGTAATAAAACAAAACGATATAAAAAATCATATGAGATGGGAATAGTGAATATTAGATAAAAAATTAAAAATGATTTCATGATTAAAAGAGTCACATAAAATGTCATGAAGGGTAAAATTATTTTGGTTAAAATCTTATGACCGTTCCTGGTTAAAATTTATACAAGTGGTTAAAATGTGTAAATCATTTAATGGTTCACCACATGTGGCACACATCGGGGCATCTTCTCCCTTTAAAAGATGATGATGGGAGAAGCGTGTATGCCCGATGCGAAGTCTAGCCAGAGTGACCTCTTTATGACAGTCACTACTATAGCTAGACTGCCACACCTCAAGACGAGGTTTAATGCGGTGAAGTTTATTAAAAACTTGCTCGTCCTATTCCAACTGTCATTTTTTTTTGCACAGATGGGATGAGACCTGAGTGTTCAGACCTGTGTGAGTGGGAGACCTGAGTGTTCAGACCTGTGTGAGTGGGAGACCTGAGTGTTCAGACCTGTGTGAGTGAGAGACCTGAGTGTTCAGACCTGTGTGAGTGAGAGACCTGAGAGTACTTGAACTGTAATGCTCATACACTCAGGTTCTGCAGTTGTTCTCGCAGCAATGTCAGCTTGTTAACTGTCGGCGATAACAACGTGGCCTGGAACCCAACAGAATTTCATAGAGTATTAAAAGTTAAACGCGTGGAGAGATGCGCGTAATCGATGGAACCAGTAACTAAGTGCTCTAGCACCGACTACGTGAAAACGTTGAGTTTTCAGCCCAAGAAAATAGCTTGATAGCTGGTTGTAATTTTATGGCGCACGAATAGCAAGGGTCATCCTGCTTCAAACAAGGCGAGACCGAACGTACGGCTGAAAATAACTTTGCAATTGGCAGAGGGACAAAGAAAGTTGATTAAATAGAACACACATTTATGTGTTTAGCATAATGTACACATGGCAGATTCTTTCAAGTCTCGTTTTTTCTTTATGGAAGGATCTTATCTGACCGTAATTTAACGCACGAGGAAAGCCAAGTCCATTCTACAACGGACCTTGTTTACCGAGAAATCCGAAACTTTGCTGACAACGGAACCAAACCTCAGACTAGAGTGGACAGAGAAGCCATATGCGTTCGACGATACCACCAGTAGATGAACCTAGGTTAATCGCACTATAGTTGAATGCGTTACCATCATGTAACCGCATGGTAGAAAGTTTACATTTTCCCAATGAGACTGAACTTCTTAAAACCCACCAAGGGAACAGACACACGGACTACAGTGAACACCCAGTTGGTAAGCGAAGTGTTTCCATTTTTTTTTTCTGCCACTGTTAGCAATCCAATTCTGACAAACGGCGAACGCGCGATAACAGGATTGCCACAGGGCCTCAATATGGCAAAACTGTGTTCAATTTGACATTAAGAAAACTGGGAAATTGTAATTTGTTGTTTGTGGTTTTACGGCTCAAAGACTACAGTGGTCATGCTGCGCCGGGACCTACTGTTTTCCGAGGAATCCGAACCTCTTAAGGCCTAGGGAACCAAACCCCGGACTACAGTGAGCAGTGCGATCTTTATGAGATCTCTGAGTAAGCGTTCTTTGCACTGCTGGGAGTCGAACCCGGATTAGCCGCGCAATAGGAGAACGCGTTACCACACTGTGCCACAGCAGGGCGTTGTATTTTTTAAACATGGTTTTAAACTAAAATGAACAGACCAGGTCAGCAAACGAAGAAAAAAGCATGTGTTAGTTTAAACGAAGGGTAATATTAGGAGGAGAATTGCCCTTTATCGGGAAATATTAATATGTCGTACGTAAGAGCAGACAGGAGGGTAAAATACATTTTTTATGGACAATGCTTCGTTAGAGTTCACATACGCATCTCACATATGCAATTAATAAATGGAAGATAGCAGCGTCTTCCATTTATTAATCGCGGCGCCTTCCATTTATTAACTGCGGCTGCCTTGGGAAGTTATGTGCACGAAGAATAACCTTCGTGCACATAACTTCCCAAGGTAGTTTCGTGTATACGTGCTGGTAGGGACCAATGCATCAGCGAGAAGCAGCTCCTGGCTGTTGCCAATTCGATGAACAATTAAGTTCTGGAAGAGTTTGATCCCGAAATTCCTTTAAGTTCGAAAACTTTCAATCTTAAAGATTGTACGAGCACTCATACGAGTTCGTTGGAGCACATATAGGAGTTTGTTTGAGCACTTACTTGAGAGACAGAGAGTAATCTTGCTTAGAACTTTCACTGTTCCGCACCAGATAACTGCCTTCCTTGAGCACCCTTAAGAGATTTTCCGCATCATGACGACTTATCGAGCCGTGGTACCATCTAAAAAGAACAAAGCAAATATAGGGCCAGGTCTTAGAAAACACACAAAATGCGATGAAAACAGAGAAAACCTCTAAAAAAAAAGCGGGGAAAAAGCAAGGTACAGTAACTAGTAAAAACTACGCAAAATGAGAGCTCTTTCACAGGGGAAAAAAAGGGAAAAATAAATAAAAGAGGGGGAGAAGAAGAGACACTAATATTTCCCCAATTCCCAGCGAGCGAGGAAGATAAAAGTAGTAAACCTGCCACTTCGAGAACGAAAGCCGGAAAGGAATATAGAGCAGCAACATCCGCTGACCTAAGCATACGAAAACGTTTATTTTTTGAATGGGGATTTTTTTTCTTCCCCTTTCGGCAACAAGGGATTTTTTTTCCCGGGGCAAATTCCCCATCGATTGGGATCTTGGGAAGGGACGGAGCAATAGAAAATATAAGGAGAACTTAGCCGTTTTATTTAGGCTTGACTTGACAGCCATGAAAACATGATAAACGACATCACCGAAACGAAGCACAACGCGGAGGAATGTTGCAGAAGCGCAGGAATGCGAAATCGGCAATTTTTCTTTTCTGATAACGAACCCGCTCTCATTACTGGATATTTGGGGTAGGGGGGGATAAAAACAATTTTGCCAGTAACAGCCCATCACACTGTGATTTAGGGCCCTCGTTTAACCTGCAAAACTCTTTAGCCGTCCAGCTATATGATTGCGTAGATATAAGATAGAAATTTTTAGATGATTATTTATTTAATATTCCATGCGTCTCATTCGCAATATTCGTACATAATTCATAGGAATTCTTGGGTAATACATGATATAGAAGAGCCAATTATGCTAGGACCAATGAAAACGATATTCACTAAAAAAATAAGATTCTTTATTAATAAAATATTGTACAAATTAAAAGACGCTATTAAAAATTACTTAGAGGTATTGGGCGTGTTTTGTCGTTAACATAGCCCGTTCCTCAACAATATGGCCAGCGTTACGAAGTAGGAAGTAATACGTGATCCGGAAGTGACGAAAAGTTATTCTCCTTTATTCACATTATTCATCTCACGTTTGATTACATATGAAGCAAGATAATTGTTTGATTTCCTTACATCCAAAGATGGGATGTAAGGCGGGACCGAAAGCTGAACCGGACCTCCCATCTCGACCTTTCGGGCTCAAACACCGAGGAAGTAAATCACGCGACTTCTACAGATGATAATCAACAATAACATTTTCTAATAATATATATATTTCTAATAATAATATATTCTCAATAATGATACAAAATTTCGAATTCAGACCAATGATCGAGGCATTTTTTTGTGGCATAAATTTACTAGTTTGCTTTAGATTTCTCTGAAATAAGAAGTCGTTTTAAAAATTTTGTAATGAGTTGTCAGAAGAATTAAAAATCTTGAATAATATTGGAAAATTTAGAAAGGACCTAAAGAAATATTTAATAAGACAGATGTAAAAAAAAAAAATCGGGAAAAATTAAATTTAAAAAATGATGCGGAGAAAAAGAGTATTAATGGAAAAAATAATAAAAAAAATAATAAAGAAAAATAAAGAAATAATAGTGTGAGAAATATCCAAGCGGATTCTAGTATTTTTTTTGCATAATAATGTCGAAAGTCGGTGTTCTTAATATTCAAATAAGTTCAAGGTCCCAAGTCCGTCATATCAAATGGTATTTTCTTGGGACCTTTCCTGGTGCAGCCATGCTTTAATTTTCTTCTTGCTGTGCTAATACTTCCTGTATCAGAGAAGCATAAATGAAGTTGAATTGTAGTTGCAATAATACCTTATTTTCTGAAGAGATATAGTTAGACAATGCCATATAATAACAATATAGGCCTGCGATCGGATAACATAGCATAATATGAACAAATAAATGAGATAATGCCAAATGTGCTTGTTTAAAGCTGCTGCTGCACCATGCGGCCATTTAATATTCGTTTTTTAAAATGCGAGAAAAACTTAAGCGAAAGAGTTAGTTCCAGCACGTAAGATTACAAATTATTTTGCACATGAAAAATCTACAGGCATTACAATATTTTGGTCAAATTTTTCAGTGACCTGTAGGTAACTATAAGGTTTTAGTAAAAGCGGGGATCCTTTTTTTTTAATGGAGCTGTTAGCTGTATGCTCAAAGGATCTACAACCTAGACAGTGAACAAGAATATACGCGGGTGAAGCAAAAGAGTTCAACGTTTTACAGTCCATCGGAAATAAAGTCTAAATGTTTCGTATCGTCCGACAATACTTTATTACCAACACCACCGAATTTTGAATTAAGGAATAAATAATTGTTGTTCCTATTATTATTATTAATTAGATAATGAGAAATTTAATAACAAAAAAAATGTCAAAATTTAAATTACGAGCAAAAATAAAACGCGAACTTAAACGCCACTGGGGCGAAAAGCGAAGAACAAAAACATCATTTGACGCAGCACGATGCTAAATCAAATCGATACAGCTGGAGAGATAAACGATTAATCGTTCTGATTGGTAATGTGAAGTGCGTAACGTGAGGCTTCACATATCCTCTATTTCGTCCTTTTCACGTTTTTGCCAAAGGAATCGGTTAATTAAAAATGCAATAGAGAGGACTTAATGTCGAAAGTAATTGCGGAGAACGGTTCCTTAAAAAGATTCTTAATTGCTTCAAACCGGAACAAAGAAGAATTCTGGATTTTAATTAAAGTTTGCCTGGCAGGGACTCAGACATCACTCAACCCTGTTTTTGTAGCTCAATTTAAATAGGGCGACACAGTTTTATCGGTTTTTCCACGCCAAAATTTTATAATTACAGCCAAGTTGATTTACAACTTTATTTACAGAATCCATCAGCGAACCATTCGCGCATTTTTGAACTCTCTTTGAAAGGCTGGAGTCAAAAATTCGTACCAAAACTCGCCTCAAGTTTTAACTGCAAATAAGCTGCGCAATATGGCGATAAGCGGCACGATTAACAGCGGCGCGTTGGACACGTAGAGCCAGAAGTCGGTTAAGGGCTCCAGATGTTTAAAATGGAATCATTCATCAAATTTGTAGAGAGCTTAGCAGCAAACCAACGCTTATAGAAAGCACAGGAAGCTGACACGCGAGTAGAAAATATGGCGGACATAGAAAAGATGACGCGAACACATACACGACACACGTCCAGAAAAAGGAAGACCATACTCTGCAAAGAGTGCGAAAACAGAAATTAGTAAAAGACCAGTTAGCAGTGAGAATGGAAACTTCCAGACAGACGAAAAACGTTCGGGTGATGACGTCAAAGTTTTTTTTTTTAACCAGCCACCAATTTCGATAATTTAATCGTTTTGGTATCTTAAAGTTTAAAATGCCATATTCGTCAACCGTTTTTGACGTAGGGGCATAGTGATAGACGACTGATATTATTCCAAGATTTACAAATAACCACTCCTATTTAGGAGTTAACACAGACACAGCGGGCTCAAACGAAAAAAAAAAAAAATGCAGAACTGGAGCACGGCACCCAAGATAGGTATCTATATACGGATTTAATAACGGTAAAAAAAAAAAAACAAACGAAATTGATATGGCCCCTGGCCATTTTTTCCATAAAAATTTCCTTGCACCACTGGGCCCCCCTTTGGGAATATTCAAGGCGCGCCACTGTTTAGGATAGCGGATGATTATATAAATAGCGAAAAGTGGATTGTAGTGGAAGAAGGTCTCTGACAGATTTGGACAGCAAACACCCCGCAAGAGAATTTCAATAACATTAATATTTGAATGTAGTTCTTCATTAGGAAGCTTGTACATAAGTGGGGGGGCATTCGAGATTGAACAACTGGAAAAAAGGGTAATGTGACAAAGTAGGTCTAAAGATTGACCGTGCTGCTGTACGTCTTGAATTCACAATTTTTAAAATATGAAACTGGATTAGTTCAAATGTAGGGGGTGTTTGTGTAGTTTTTGATCAGACATTACAACAATAAATAAAATAGGATTGTACGAGAGGGAAATAAACGGAGTGGAGAGCACCGACAAGGAAGACAAGCATATAATCTTCGAAGCAAGTCCTTTTATACAATTAGAAACACCTCTACATCATTTATGTGTTAATGGGTTGACAAATCTCGGACAAATATGATTGACCCACAGAAATTTCGTTTACTATTAACACAACAATTACAAAAATATTTTTGAAACACAGTAAAATTTGAGTTCCAATTTAGGTAAAACCCTTTATACTCAAGAATAAATGGAAAAACAAAAAAAGTTTCCATAAATATAAATCTCTTAAAGTGGTATCTGTTCTCGACGATAAACAAGGGAATGGGAAAAAATATAACTGTAGACAAGGACGAATACAACACGCTATATCTGACTGAATCGAGGCAAATACTATTATAAATAGACTTTGATTAAAAAGCATATCGTTATATACAGGTTAAGAAAAATTAAGTACATGAATTATACACTGCTAATAATTATCTTGTCTTGGGTAGCGAGGTTTCAGAAGCCTACACTGAAGACCCTATTAATGATTGAGGAATCGACCAGAAGTATGGCAACTCCACACAACTCGCGAACAGGAGTAAAGATACTACCTGAGAATAGCTCAATTATTCGTGCATGTGTGTATGGGCGAGTACGAGAACAATCAATGCATTTACTCGGGAATGGCACACGAAAAGCACTTCTCCAGAAAGTATCAACTTTCTGTAAATATTCGAATTTAGCTGCCTTTATTTTCGAAAAAATAAAGAAATATCTGAAGATGTGAAAGACAGATTCGAGAGAAAAAAAGAAAACATTCCAAAAAAATGTGATAAATGAAAACAAATGGAGGGTAATTAAGTCACAGCGTGATACAGAACTCATTACGCAGACACAAAACAACGCAAGAATTTCATATTGCGCGAAAGCACTAAAACTAAATCAGATACACATCCTATATAGTAATTGTCCTTAATTATGATAAATTTTAGATCAAATTAAAGTTTATTTACACGGATGTAATTCTTTACATGACGTGATAATAATATAAAATTCATTAGTTAATCCATCTAGTTAGTAAAGGGTAAAGACTTTGGGATCTGCCAAAACCACTGCTGCCCAGAATTGGATATAATTAGTGTCATTAGAAGTAATGAAAAAGTAAATAAAATAATATAAAAGAGGTGGTTGATTAGTATAAGTGTGGAAGGTATAAATCAATGAAAAAGTGTCGATATCGCAATTCTCTCTGTTCAATAAATATCCGAGGAAAAGTTTTTTATATTGAGCAAAGGAATAAATAGATTTAAATGAGTCAGGAAGAGGATTCGACACTATAAGACAAAAGCAATAGATGCGTGAGAGTCCAAGTTTCGTTCGTGCATAATTTGGTATTAGATCGTTAAGATTTCTTGTAACGTGGGTATGATCAGCGAAGTGTAATGAAGTGAGGTCAGAATGAGTGCCATTTTGTATGGTGTTAAACATAAAGATGGAAGTTTTGTAGGTAAATAATTCTTCCATTAAAAATATATGATGATCGTAAGCTATTTCAGTAGTCCTGGAAGAATGTGTTCAATAATTTATAGGCACAAGCATCTTTTTTGCAGTCTGGTAAGTCTAATGAGATTAGACATGGAAGTGTTTCCATAAATTAGAAGATAAAATAGTAAAGAAGATAAAAAAAATTAATTAAGTAGTAAAGTCTAAAAAGCAATGAAGCAGGTAAGTAGTAGCTAAGGTTTCGAACCACTTCAATACTTTATTAATTTAAGTACAGATCCGATTAATAAAATACTTAATGTCAGCGAATAATAAATACAATGTCAGTACTGGTACACAAAATCAACCTTGCATTTAAATTTCTCAGTAAGAAA
The DNA here is from genome assembly GCA_006491805.2 of Dysdera silvatica. Classification (NCBI taxonomy): domain Eukaryota; kingdom Metazoa; phylum Arthropoda; class Arachnida; order Araneae; family Dysderidae; genus Dysdera; species Dysdera silvatica. Next base: position 13,436,729 of record QLNU02014176.1, read on the forward strand.
AACAGGAGAGCAAAATAGGGTTATTCATGAATTATTAAAAGCAACTGTATTTCTCATCTACAGAAAACATTTATGAAATACATTACAAAATAAGACAAAAAGCTAAAAGAAAAAAAAAATACGCTTCTAAAAAATTCCATGTAATCTAAGATAAAACAGTGTGAAAGAAACGTCTCTCAATATATTGGACATCAAAACAAATACACACGGAATAATTTTTGATATTACAAAGTTTTCGACTTAAGACCATGCGATTGTTATTGTTTCAGCAGGGAAAATGAGGCAGTCCATTAGGTATAAAGTAAAATGTAATCACTAATTGAGAGAAGAACACATAAAGGTTTACTGAGTTTATTTCCATGACAACGAAATGACAATTACATGTGCTGACTGCAGTTTCAGATGTAGTTGTAATCCTTAGAAATGTTCGCTAGCAGACGATAGAGATTAAACCGTGATAAAATAGCGCTGTGAAGACGCATACGATGCAAACAACTTTGATATTTTTAGTCAACAATACTTAATCCGTATTATAAGAGGATATTCGAAATCTTGTCACTAGCGCCCCCAATTTCTAGTGAAGGACCCCCCGGCCTTCAAATGATGGGCAATGCTTCAAGGCAGCTTAAAACAACGGGATCCGTAGACTCAACTTCCTCGAATGTCAAGAGGATGCGAAGGATAATCTTCTTATTGTTCCTCCTGAAGGCAAGAGATAAGAAGAGGAGGAGGAGGACGCTTGTTCAGACAACAGACGTTGTTTGCATGAAGCAAATGCAGCGTAATACCAACATCTTCGGCAAACAACGGGTAAGGTCATGTGGAGTCAGCACCAACAAAAGACAATAATGAGAAAAATATCCACGAATATTCTTCATTTTTCTATCACTCCCATTTACAGAGCTTGTGTTTCCATATTTAGATTTCCTCTTTCTTGGAAATTACGTATACAGACAGACCTTGGACCAGGACTAAAATTTAACAGCAATGCTTATACAATATGCAAGTGTCTACAGGTCATATCTAAACAGTATTATGATCATTAACCCTATGGTTGCTCATCCCGCGTTTTCCACGGGCAAAGCCAACGTAGCCAAATTTACGCATCACGCGATTTCTACGGGAGTCGATTCTAACTGCTTTATTTGTGCATCCCGTTTTTTTTTTGTAACAGCAATGTCTTATATACGTATATACTGTAGTTCGTTCACGAAAAGTAGTCCGATGGTACCGTTAGAAATAACGGGAGCTGACGTCACAAACGGCCTAGCCGATTACAGCAGAGGGGAGGACGTCATTTCAGAACTGGTTTTTGGCGCAGACAAACGTTCACTAAAAAACAGTTCTGAAATGACACCCTTCCCTCTGCTGGAATCGGCTATGCCCTTTGTGACGTCAGCTCCCCTTATTTTCTAACGGCACCATCGGACAACTTTTCGTAAACGAACTACACACTATCAACCCTGTAAAAATTTCCTTCTGTCCTGCTCGTGGCAGTTGCGGAAAGCAGGTCCTCAAACTCATATAATTAATTGCATTGACTTGGGCGCTGTATATCTTTCGTACGAACAATGGTTGCAAAATAGCTATTAATCGTATACTGCTTCAGTATAATCCTAAAAAAGGATAAGTATATTGGTTTGATGGTGCTTACTCTACGGTCGTACATAAGGCAATGTATATGAAAGCGGAGGTACATAGAACTAGTATAAGGTATGACATAAAAAATTACATTCGTAAAATTGCTCGCAATCGAAAACCATCATCTGAACTTTCTTGTAAGATTTAACACGGGTTTCGGTAAGTTCTTGATATGTCTAAGACAGCTAAATATTTATGATGATCGGAAGTAAAACAATACTCTCACATTAATGCTTCATTAATCTAGTAATTTTACAGTTATTCTTATTAAATATTCAAATGCGCACCCCCACGTTGAATTCAAAGTGCACGAATTAAACTTAAACTGCACGGAGAACCTTACATTTTCTTTTTACTTTACACTAACTAATTGGATATGTAAAATTCTGACCACCTCCACAAACAGAGAAACTTTTATTTGTGCTTTTAAGGCGCAAGAACGCTCCAGGTCACGCTGGGCAGGGAACCACAGTTTTTCGAGGAATCAGAACCCTCTTAAGGCTTAGGGAATCAACTCACGGATTATAGAGGTTAGTTAGTTGGCAAGAGTTTCTTTTTATCGAACCGTTTGGAATCGAACTCGGGTCAACGGCATGTCGGCAGAACGTATCACAACTATACCACGACATGGTCCAATGAGCCTTATAGAATAGGTATTATTTTAATAGAAAAAAAAAGGCTCGCCCTGTCCCTCATTTCAAAGCTTACCACCAAAACGATTATTTTTTGAGAAAAGAGAGAGGTGGTCCTTTTAGGAAAGTTTCATTTTACAGAGAGTATGGACAGTTTTCACAAAAAGAAAATCCAAACCTACAAAACTACATAAGTGTGCAAACCAAACTTTATGAAACAACTTTCAAACTGCTTTCTTTTTGCACATTACCTACCGATAAATTGATTAATACTTTTCTCTTAACGTTAGGCAGTAATAAAGGAACTCCATCTACGATATTCACCCATTCTTACGACTAACGTGAGAAGTAATGGATAGCATTATCGATGACCTCAAAACGATGCCAGTTGCCTAACACGATGCCTTCACGACAAACAAATATCCGTCTTCATAAGGCCATTCAAACTTCACAACAAACAAACATTCGGCTTTATCAGGCCATCGCAAATGGAAACGACAACCAAATATCTGTCTTTATCAGGCCATCTAAACTGCACAACAAACAAAAATCCATCTTTATAAGGCTATCTAAACTGCACGACAAACAAAAATCCATCTCTATAAGGCCATCTAAATTGCAGGACAAACAAATATACGTTTTCATCAGGCCATCTAAACTGCACAACATCCAAATGACTGTATCACCAAATATGATTGGCCTCGGGGAAAGCAATTATTGCTGATTGCGTGTAAAGGTACAGCGAAGGCAAATAAAAAATCCAATATATATAATAGGTACAAATCTGCACCATGATCTCCAAAGCATTTTTTCATTATAATTTCACTCAAAAAGCAAATGTGCAGATCAGCTAGAACAATCTACAATAAAAATAAATGCCATAATTTGTGAGAGAAACGAAAATTTCTTCATTGCCTAATCTTCTGAAAAAATGCATGAAATTCGTCCGCTCTGTCCTCTTAACACCATCTTGTATCAAGATAAGGAACGTTCGTGGCGCTCAAACGAACTACAATTCATTTAAGTATAATGCGCCATCCTAGAAGTTCCCAAAGAACGTCATTTTATACAAGACTAAACATCGGAAAGAAAAACAAAAAAATCGAAAAGAAAATGTACAAACGCTGTGCCAATTCAATAAGAAAACCAAATATATATACGTGGGGGGGGGAAGAGGCATGGTTTTGTTTTAAGTGCAAATAGAAGGTTACACAGTGGGTTTTTTTTTCCTTAGGAAACGAAATTCTTGACCGCCCTTTTCTGATTCCGTACCCAAGGTTTACGGTGGGAATGCGGGGAAAGAATTCATCTAAAAGGAAGTTTTGTCACATGTTTCGCGTCGCATGCTACATTTTCACCCTCTTTGTTTTTCCTTTCTTCATTTTCACCCTCTTTCTTTTTCCCCTTCTTCATTTTCATCCTTTTTTTTCTTTCTGGACCATTCAGTTTTATTTTTTTTCGATGTTGAGATGCCATTGTCCGTATTCCCAAACGAAATGCAACTCTTCAATTACTGTACAGCAATTTTTGTTTTAGCAGTTTTAAGTTCACGATAGTCTGTACATACATGACAAATTTTAATCTATAACTATGGTGAGTATAAAACATGCAAATTATATGCATAAAATGAAAATGTAAACAAAATCGGAATTAAATTTCACGATAATTGCGATTTTACGGAGAGAGAAGGTCATGTAGTGCCAGGACACGTAGTTTTTCATGGAATCCGAACTTTTGCTGCCGAGGGAGCTAAACTCTGGACTACGATGGGGCGTGGGGGGGAAAGCAAGCCTTCCACGGCACCGTTGGGAGTCGAAACACGGGCGAATGGCAGGGTAGATTAAGGCTCTTGGGGAAAAGAGAGCGGGTGCATATCCGCCATCATTCAAGAATGACTGAATGAACGAGAATTAATGTAACTAATAATTTACATTTGACGGACTAATATTAGTAGGTTATATGGCAGAGGAAATTACTAGAACTTAGGCTAAAAAAACTATAACAACACTAAGAAACAGTCACTGTTCATATTCCGCTGGGAGTTCAGGTTCCAGAAAGACCATCCAAGCAGGTGACAACCTGGAAATTGGAAACTGCGAATGATGCTAAAAACTGCTCCGTTAACGTAGAAACAAGACGTTCTTCTGTGCTGCTTAAGTATTTTCTTTTTATGGCGCAAGGAAAACAAGGATCATTTTGCCCCAGACAAGGTGAGTCTGTGCTGCCTAAAGAAATACGTTCAATTGACCAGAAAGTGTAAGGCGAGGACCCTATTTCTACGGCTCCTTAAGATTTTTCTACGGCTCTATAAGCCTGGGTCCAACTTCCGCGGTGCAATAGGCTGACCAAGGTCCAATCGCTCGTGAAATTGCAGATCTCGTAAACGTGCGGTTGCTGAAAACCCCCATTAAAAAAAAGTAAGTGAAGGAAAATCGTCAAAGGTCGATATTTAAATTTAGCGGGTTTCAATTAACATTAATCCGCAATTCTCTAATCCGCAACTCTCTAATATGCGACCCTCTAGTCCGTGACTCTCCAATTCGTAACTTCCTAATTCGCAACTCTCTAATTCTCAAGTAACTCGGTAGGTTTTCAACGTTAACAATAGCCATCATTATTGCATTTACGGAAGACCTTTGCCTTACCCTTTTTATTGCGTATAGACAGGCAGACAGGAAAGCCAAAAGCAATAGCGGGTTCAATATCTATTGAAACATGTAAAAAAAAAAAAAGGTAGGTTTAGGACCTGCATGGATTGAGGGAGCCGGGGATTTTTTAAAATACTACTAATAACTTACCCTTGCTTTTCCAAGGTGAGATCAGCGTCCACTTTCTCCCCGACGGCGCTCAGGGCAGCACAACCAAAATTTAAAGTGAGGCTCTGTCGTGCTTTTCTTGGGGAATCGGAATTTAAATTCAAATTAAGATTCAAATTCGGCCTGGCTATCGGGCCTAAAATCAAACAAGAAAAATAAGTGAGGTCATCAAGCACAACACATCATTCATGAACCTAATGAACATAGAAAACCAGAGCCTTATTACTAAACTGAATGTCACAATGGGAAACCCGTGTACATTGTTTCTATAATTCATTGTATTTACAAATATAGAATAACACATAGAGTTCTTTAAATACAAATACTTTCCCCCGAACATAATTCAAAGAATAATTAGTTTACTCCAAGCATATATCTGCGGTCACAGGTAATAAATTGTTAAGTCAAAAACTGACAGAAATGAGTTAAGTGCACTGTAATCATCTCCCAAGCCTTCTGCTTTAAGCCACATAAATGCCAACCAAATTTATTTTTTACAAAAACTGTGTACGTACAGGTAAAGTTCGAAAGTAAAAAAATGCGATTTTATACTCAATAACATATTTCCTGCGACCACAGATATAGAAAGAGAAAACTTCAACAAGGATTAGTAATCCCATAAACGAAAAACAAAGCACTATCCACAATTCGATTTTATCATTTATATGCCGAATTGACTCTTTTAAAAAATGGGCATTTTCTTAAAATGCGTTTTATCAAAAAATTCGCATTTGAAAAAAATGACATAAAGAAGAACGACAGATAAATTGATTGGTTATATTTTTATGGCGAAAGGACAGTAAAGGTCATTCTGCACCAAACAAGATACGGCCGCGGTTTCAAAACGAAAACAAATTGAAACTATAACGTTAAAATGTGATAAAAGTACAGTGAAGCGAACGAAGATATAATACAAGCAGAGGAAATTGAAAAAACTGATTAATCAGATAAAAAATTAGAAACGATTTAATGATTAAAAGCATTGCATAAAATGACGTGGAGGTTAAAAAACAGGAAACTTTAGAAGAGCTGAGTAGTCAAACAACCCAGGGCAACTATTGAAAGTAGCAATTTCAAATTAAAAAAAAACAAAAAAACCATTTAAAACGAATAAATTATTTGCAATCTACGAGGGAAGAATTTTATTAGACAGTTATATACTACGTGTCCGTTGTTATGTAAGTAGGGCTTGATTCCCTTCGATTTACGAAAATTCAATTTGAACCACTGTTGAACCCAAGGGCTCAAAAGATGAAAAAATAATAGTTTATTATTCTTAATAACGCACCATGACTTTTTAAGCACGACATCTAAATCGAAAGCAGAATTCTCATGTGTCTGATATAAAAATTATTATATTTCTAATTAAAAAATACATTAAATATATACTTGCTTTTGCAATTATGTACTTATCATTGACGTGAATTTGATCTAAAGCCATCGATTAATGAATAAAAATTGCATGCAAGATGTAAATTTTCGTGCATGCACGTTTGCTCGCGTGCAATTCCATTCTCGTCGATTTAAGATACCAAACGAAAATCTATTCTCCGCAGACGTCTCTCAGGTTGTTTTCATCATGTAATTTTCTATAAATCGGCATCTTACATATGAATGCAACTAACGCGTTAATGACATAGATGACTGGACACCTCAATCACGCGAAAGAATTGCAGTTCATCACGGGAATGAACGAATTGGGCAACCATTCATTGCTACTTCATTGTCATTTAATCTTTTCAAAGCTGGACACACACACTATAGATGCATGCAATGCCACGACATTATTACTCGTCAATGTTTGGGGGCCGGAAGGCATGTCATGAATATAATATTGATGAACATTATAAAATGGTTTCAATCGATTCCGAATGTATCGATTCCAATACCCGACGTAAATCGATGGCCACTTGTACAGGGCACGGAAACAATAAATTCGTAAGAAATAACTTATATTACAAAAAGCAAACAGAAAGTACTTCATAATGTATGAAAATGACTTAAGCAAACACGACTACAGGCAAGTTTCTCCAACACTTAAGAATCTATATGAAAACTCCCGGGCAAAAGTATGGAATACTCGTATTTTTAATTTTACGAAAAAGGGCCTGTTTTAACCCCGTTTTGATTGGCTATTTGCAATCAAACAAACTGCACTATAGGCATGGATTAATTAGATACAAATTAAGATAACCTTTATTTTCAAAAGTTCATTTAATCAAAAGTTGCATCAAAATTCCAGAAGCTGTGCAGGGACAAAAGTATGGAATACATTAAACCTTGGGTCAAAAGTATGGAATAATTTCATTCAGTGCTTCTTCGGCATTTTTTGTACTTTAATTACGTGCATAATTCTCTTTGGTAATGATGAAACAAGCCTTTCGTATTCATAGGGATTAATTTCCCTCCAATTTTCTTGAACAGCAGTCTTTAATCCATCAATGGTAGTTGGTTTCGTCTCGCTTACCATTTTTTTTAGTATGAGCCAAATATTTCCTGTTGGATTGACGTCGGGACTATTGGTAGGCCAGTTTAAACATGTAATACCCTTTCTGCATAGTGAGCTTTGATGATTTTGGCCCAATGACATGATGCGTTGCCATATTGGTAAGTGTAGTCATCATCACCAAAGTGTTCTTTGGCAGTTTTCATCACGTAATAGTCGAAATTATCCAAATATGCATCAGTGTTCACACTTCCTTTTAGGATAGGTATCTCACCTACACCTTTGCTGTTATTAAGCCCCAAATCATGCCTTTTGGAAATTTTGATGATCCTCAAAGACAGTTTTGATGAAATCTTTCATTGTTTTGCCTGTTAACATGTATAGTTATGGAGATAACGGAGTACGGAGATAATTTTGTATGAACATAACTGTGTCCGAAAGTATCTCCATACCCGAGACAAATCCTAGACTCATCTGTGAACATGATTCCAATCACTTATGGACCAATTCTTTTGTTTTTTCGCCCATGTAATAAGAACCCTCTTCTACTTCTCTATTATATATATGGTTTTGTTTGATTTTTAAGAAAAACGGAACTTTTTCATTTCAGTTTTCTATTTGTAGTCTTACTAGAAACATTCGCCTCTTTATTCTTCCAAGCCGAATTAATCTGTTTTTTGACAATCTTTATCAAATTTCTATCATCTCACTCAATCGTTTTTCTTGGCTAGCCACTTCTAACTCGATTTTCGACACCTCTAGTCGCTTTAAACTTTGCTGAAATCTCAGAAAGAGTTCCTTGGTAACAATTAAGGCAAATAGCAATTGTCTTTTTTTACGATTCTCCCTTATTTAACTTATCAATAATCAGAGCTCTCGTGGCTTGCTTTACTTCTCTCGTTGGTGTCACTGTAATGAAAGTATGGTGGCGCTAGTGTTGATCTACGTAGCTGTAATTTACATATCCGTAAACACGTCATGACGATGAATGACGCCACCACATAAATCGAGGGGTAAAATCGCGATGAAGTGGTTAGTTTTGTAGTTTTCTTCTTTTATTCCATACTTTTGACCAAAGGTTTAATGTATTCAATATTTTTAGTCCTGTACAGCTTCAGGGATTTGGATGTAACTTTTGATTAAATAAACGTTTTTAAAATAGATTTGTCTTAATTTATATCTAATTAATCTACGCATTTAAATAATTTTCTTTAGACAGCAAATAGCTAATCAAAATGGGGTTAAAACAGGCAATCTTTTGTAAAATTAAATAAAAAATACAAGTATTCCATACTTCTGCCCAGGGGTTGCAGAAGAAAGAAAAATACTTTTTTTTTCAAAATGCGTATAATATACACACAATATATGCATATAATATACACACAATATATGCATATAATATACACACAATATATGCATATAATATGCACAAGCATATGCATATCCGATAATGCATTAACATTATCTATAAAAAGATAGGAGTAAAAATCGAAGATTTTATGGGAAAAAATGCTTGACCATTTGAACTTTATGCTGACAGAACTCAAATGGTTATAAATTGCGAAAAAAAAACAATAAATTTTTTTTTAAATATTATATAATCGATTAAAGGTTTATTAAACAAATCACACGTATACTAAACGTACTACAATATGAAATACATTCCATAGTCAAACGGTATGCGTCCAGCAGATGAAGTATACTAGTCTATGTCCCTTGGTCTGCTATATGTATTACTTCAGGAAAAAAAAAAACCCTTTTTTATCGTTGAAGATAACCGTAATATTCCGGAAAGGCGAAATAAGAGAGAAAAAAAACCAAAAAACACGGTCATTTTCACCCTCTCCGAAAGACGGGAAATAGCTCAGAAAAGAAGAACAGGAGATAAAGTTTTCCGGAAAAGAGAAGAATTCAGCAGCCCGGAAAGTTTCGGCTTTGGAACCAGACAACGCCCGGATTTTTCATGCGGAGATAAGCAGAGAGTGACACCTTGAGAATTAACTTCCGCACTCCAGAAATAGTCGACTAAGCTAGATCTCACTTACTGGAATTACAGTTTCAATTAACTCCAGAGCGAGAGACAGAACCAACTGAACAAAAGACGGAAGAAGTTGGCGGAAGCGAAGATTTATCTTCACGTGAACTCTGCTTTTCAGCTGGTTTTCGAGATCTCGGGAGCAAATTATTTTAAGAAAACTGATATTAAATATTAAGGGGATATTGTGCCTTTTAAAAGGGCCTGGGACTGTCAGTTTTTCCGGATAAATACATTATTATTAATTAAAAAAAGGCGGTAAAATAATACATATAAATATATTTTTAAAAGCATGATTATATGGCATTTATAAAGTTTGAGTTGTGCATGATAAATTCAAATTCATTGTAAACGATGATTATTGATCATCAATTTCATTAAAAAAATTTTGAAGGAAGTGATAAACTCAAAAATCATTTTAAATCATAAACAAATATCATCACCAGTGAAATCTGTTTATAACGACACTCAAGGGACAAAAGAAAGATATAAACCAAATATCATTACCAGTGAAATCTGTTTATAACGACACTCAAAGGACAGAAGAAAGAGATCATAAAACAAATACCACTAACAGTGAAATCAGTTTATAACGACACTCAAGGGACAGAAGAAAGATATCGTAACTCAAATATCATCACCAGTGAAATTTGTTTATAACGACACTCAAAGGACAGAAGAAGGATATCGTAACTCAAATATTATCACCAGTGAAATCTGTTTATAACGACACTCAAGGACAAAAGAAATATATTATTATATACAACATTTAACATATTACACGTTAAATCTATCGGGGCCAGGAGAAAATACCATTATGGACAGATGTTTTCCACAGATAGGATGGCTACAGACAGGTTAACGTCATAGATTTTACGGCATTTGGTGTGTGCATGTATTGAGTCGATATAAATTTCCATGAAAGTGTTAAAGAAATAAAGAGGATAGACATTAATACGCATAAAGATTAGATTTCCTAATGCTTTTTTGTTAAAGAACTGATGGACTCCACACAGAGATAAACTTTTAAATTTAAACTGTTTGCATTCTTCTCAATTTTATAACAAAATTTAGTTCATTTGATAAGATTGTGGCTTTACGTTCCGTAAAGTGAATTAACACAGATGGAACCGACAGCTTCACGTGACCTTCGGACTGTGACATGTTTATATCCACTCAAACTTACTTGGAAACCAACCACGTGCAGCGAGTTTGAAGACTGCGATCGATTTTCGCTAACGTTGCCAATTGCGCCACTGTGGTGTTCGTTTTTTTGTTAGGAAAAGGCTAATTTTCAGGAATGCATAATTGATTATCTGAAGTAATAGAGTCGCAGACAACTTGAGTTATTAAGAGTCTAAACAGGGAAGAAACTTTGGCGTTAACCACTGAGTGGGCAGTGAGTATATGGGTGGTTAAAGCTAGCCACCAACAAGACTTCTAAAGTAAAGCGTTTAAAAAAACCTGCATAGGCGATAGTTCAAAAGGTAGATTATACATCTCCATACTGCATCACGGTCCCCCTGGGACCGACAGCGTAACTTAGCTTCCAAATCAGATGCCTTCTCAAACAGCCAAGATTATCGTGTGTCGAACATAGTCCACCGAATTCAAAGCCAGTGATCGTAACCAGTGGGATCCCGATTGCCGATGGACACAGTTGTAGCTTTCAGTTAGATATGTCCCATAAGCTCTCATATCGACGTTCTTAAAGTATTAAAAAACTTGCTCATACAGAAGACCACATAATCATTGAGTTCATCAATGCATTCTTCGGAAACTAGTGAACACGCTAATTTTATCGATTAAGAATTGAACGAACGAACTGCCTTTGTCCCCCAATTAGCATTTTCAATGACAGTTGCCATTCCAACATTTACACAACGCTAAAGAAATTCAAGAATAAAGTCGAGACAAAGTGGAAAACTATCTGAAAAAGAAAAGGAAAACCAGGCGACGAAAGTTCAAAGACTTGCTTTCAACCAAAGGCGAAAACGTCATGAACACGTACAACACAAGATCCGCGAACGGACAAACAGAGAACAAGGACTAATCGTACCTTCCGGAACTGTAATCCAAGCATTCTCCGTAGCGAGTGTAGCAACGGTACGGCCTCAATGGAAATATTATCCGACAAAGGCAATACACGCGCGGGGTTACTAGGGGTAGGACTGGAAACAGCATAGGCCGGTGGGCGAAATTGATGGGTTTGGTGGACGACGCTGCGGTTCAATACACCATGTGTAGACGACCACGGTGGACGCATGGGAGCGGAGGTCCAAAATACGTGACCAGATTCTTGTATTAGGAGATCAAGTTCGATGTTTCAGAGTGGGCGAAGGGAGACGTTGGGGAGCGGGGATGAAAAAAAAAACAAAAAAACAGCTCTCAGATACATAAATCTTTAGAGTGTTTCTTTTTTAACACGAGATCTTTGAAAATAAAAGGATCAAACCTCTTTTTATACGGTAGTCATTACTACTATAGCCCAACTGCGTTCTTGTGGACACTCGTATAGCCAAAACATTTGTTCACGTTATCGGGACATGAGAGGATTGTATTAATTACCGTTGCACGATTGGACGGGAATTCCAGAAACAGTTCACGTTAAAAGTAATCCATGCTAAGAGTGATCAAGTAAACGAGGTTCGATCGAAGTTACTTTGCAAAGCCAAATCCTTTGACTTCTATCTCTGTACCTCAACAACAGACCCATACACGCATTTCAAAACAGACGGAAATAATAGCTTAAGGAAGAAAAAAACTCCTAGAGCAAAGTAAAAAAAAAAAAAGGCGGTGGGATATTTATAAACCTTGTATTCTAAGAAATGTAATTGTAGGTTTAAGTAAAAACATTAAATATCCATGTTCGCTAAAAGAGAAAAAAAAGGGAATTACATAAGGGACATTAAGATAAATTACAGTTCAGACATAAAAAAAAAAAATTAGCAAAAGCAAACGAAATTTCCAGGAAGTACGAAAAATAACGAAGGCATTTCAAGTAGTTTCGAAAAAACGAAAAAGCTGGTAAAAACACAGAGTTGGTTTTTTTATAACTAGTACAGAAACTAGAAGAGAAATCCGTAAATACTTCCATTTACTTTAGAAATACGCAATTTAGAATCCTAATCATTCATTGATCTAGAACAAAAAGATACACACGAAAGAGATACAGAAAAAAACCCTTTAAATCTTCTAATACGTTTTTTATTCATTACGTGTTTTTTAAACGAACGTATTTCTTTACTCGCAAAATTCATCGAAATAAGGACTGGGGAAGATCTCAGTAACGAAAATATCTTAAACACGCTAACGCTTCAATAATCTGAATAAATCTGCATCTGTGATTCGATTTTACTAGGAACAACACGGGGTTAGCCAAGTGCAAGGCGAAGAGTGAAAAAGTATTCTTTCAATTCTATTTGAAATGAACGGTATAGAAAAACAAACAAGGATGGGACAGTCGAGTTCTACGATAATGCCGCAGAAAACAGGAAGCTAAAGGAACAACACAGGGCTTCACCAACGCAATTACAGGAACTGCTGATTACACGAAGACCAGCAAATCCTAGCCCATGGGGCCTAAAAATAAAAAGGTGATAGTCACAGTTTCAACTCTCGGGGGAAAGTTCGAAAACTATATACGGATGGTCAATCTTTGGAACAAACTTTTCTTGCTCTTTTCATTTTAAAGAAAATCCTTCAAGAGCATTTTTTTTTAAAGAAAAATTTCCTGACAATGTAGAAACTTTGCGGAAAGTTAATAAGCAGTCCAGAAAAAAAAATGCGCTTATGTTTTCAATGCTGTACACAATGAGCTCGGGACATTGTCAATTTCACAATGCGATGGATGAAATGTATTTACAACAAGACACCCATTGCTACGCGTTTGGGCAGACGAGGTTGACTTGTTTACAACTACACAGAACTTCAAAGATGGAAAAGTTCTTTAAAAAATATATATAAATATATCACAAATATATACTATCCAAAAATGACATTTTTGAAACTGTTGAAGTAAAACTTTAATGAGATAAAAAAAAATTCACAGGAACAAATTTATAGGTCTTAAAAATAACATATGCAAACAAAAATTGCGAGCACTACATACTTTATATTACAAAAATTCCGCGATGTTGTAACAAATTACAAGACACGCGGATTCACGAAAAGCAGGAAAATATGTAATTCAACACAGAGTAAAATGATTACAAAGAAAGAAAAGTTCAGGATCGGGGAAAATTACAAAGTTTAAATGAATCCGTTAAGAATATTTTGGTAAATTTTGTCGGAAATGTATTTTTGAATTTATTTTTCAATATTTTCTCGAGAACAGCATTTGTTTTGGACACAGAAAGAAAATTACTCTCGTTTCAAAAGAAAAACGAAAAAGAAGAAAAGAAGTCCCCGAAATGAACTTTAAGGTTATTCTAATTTCCGGGAAGCGTAATTTCTTGCAGACAGTGCTTGCTACAAAAGAAGTTACTTTTCAGCGGAAAAATTGCAGCATTTCACGCAAAATCCTATACAAAAAAGAAAGACTAGAATTTCAAATTTCAAATAAGAGTTTAGAAGTAAACAAAAAGATTAATTTGCGACGAAAATAAATAACGAAAGGAAAGGTTCTACGCTCGGAAAACGGCTTTATTCGAAACGAATTCCAAAAAATAATAAGTAACAAAAGTTACGTTTTGAAAAATCTGAACCAATGACCAAACACAAACGAATGCTTAATGAAACAGGAAAACTAATTAAGAAAATATAACATTTTAAACATACGGAAAAACTCGAGTAACTTGCACAACCCAGTTTTAAAATCCAACTATTATTGAAAATGAAAGAAAAACATAACTAATAAATTTTAACGTTTCAGGAAAATGGGAAGAAAATAAGGAAAACCAGGTGATGTTTACGAAAATAAAGAATAAGGTATATTTACAGAAAAGTGTTTGCGAATGTATATTTCACAGCTATTTAATTACGTTTTCCATGTTTGAGTAAACAAAAACCAATCAATAAACAAACTTCAGGTAATCAGATTCGCAAAGCTTTTTGCAACAACGACAATTTTACTTGATCGTAAGTTTTATGGCGCAAGGACAATAAGGGTCATGATGCTGCGCCGGACCTACATTTTCCCGAGGAATCGTAAGTTCCCATGGCCTAAGGAACCAACCCCCGAACTAAAATGAGCAGTTAGGTGTACAGCCCCTAGAATTCCAGACCGACACATCAGCCGCCATTTTGTATTACAATTCCCGTTTCACTTACCTTAGCGATAAAGGTTTTACGCACTGGCGTAATGATGGCTATTTTAGAATAATTAACAATCCGCGATTATCCGACGAATGTAAACATTGGCGCAACTTTTAAAAAGATGCCAACAAACACAATTTGAAACCACGCTCGTGTGATACAATGGCAATAAAATAGCGGTTATGCGTCAACTCCCCTTTTTTTAGGAGCTTTAGTTACAGGTAAGCGTTCGTTTTTTTTGGCGCGGTTGGCGGTCGAACCCGGGAAAACGGCGCGTCAGGCGAATCCGTTACTACTACTACATCGAATGGCCAAAGCAATAATAAGTAAGACGAAGAATCCTGTATAAAGAAAACGGAATTTGCCACGCGCTTGCAAAAGAATACACGTTGCAAGATATAAATCCTTTGAAAAGATAGGTTCTAGATATTACTGGTGGCTGAATTGACTATAAAAATAACTGAATGTGAAGTAATAATGCGTGACCTATTTATTGACTGTAAAAAGGCATTCGACACTATCTAAATTATAATAACGACTAATTACTTTAAATAATCACATGTTAAAGGCCAATGCCGAAATGAGTTTCCACAGACTAAATAAAAATAAAAGGTTTAGACGTTCTTTTTTATGGCTCTGGATAACGGGCTGAAGGATTTGGGGGGGGGGACCAACCCCAGAGAGTGTATCGTCAAATAAATAACATTTGGAAACCTAATTTTTCATCGGTTTGATCCGCCATGTCCCAGGGGGGAAAAAACGAATAACAATCAAGAGGGTTTGTTTTCATCGGAAACATTTTGATAATTTTTTGAAGCAAAGAAACCACAGGAAACTTTTAACATAATGAAATGAGTTTACAGTCCGACGGCCGTTGCCATTCTCGAAAGCAGTAATTGCGACGAAACATTGAAGTAGTAAGTGGCGAGTTCGTCTGTGAAACAAAACAAACCAATTTCTAAATTGTGATTCCCTTAAAAAAGAATTTCCGGACCAGGGCATGGCGCCGCCAGCCATCTTTTTAAAAATTCAATCTTTTTTTTTTAAAAAAAGGAGTATAGTTCTCTCCATTTTAAAATGAAAGAAACCAGCGCGAGCATCGCAACAGCCAGCTGAACACTATACACAAATTAGATTTTACTAACTCAGCCACAGACGTAGATTATTAATGATCTCGGTTTCCAACGTTGGAATGCTAAAAAGAGTGAGAACCACTTTACCCACTATTTATAAACTTCTTTAAAAAAAAAAGTTCTCTCATATAATTATGTGTTAGTTCATTCCCATAATGAACTCAATTACACTTCCGTTATTTTGGTATTCTGAGGGCGTCTTTCATTTTCAGTGTTTGACAATCCTTGCCATTCAGTTGAGGAACTCCGTTGCCCACAACGTGTTGAGCAGTCCTTCGTGCAACGCAAGCCTGTAGGAAGGATGAAGGGGCAACAGCGACAAGGTAAAGGGCATATGGAGTACAGGGCACCCGGAGATTGTTCTTTCTTTCTGTTTGTCTGTCTATCTACAGGCCAGTTGCAATGTCACAAGTTTATGCGCCTCAAGCTTTTCACATCTCTAATGATGTGACACCCACTTGTCCGTCCATTTTCTTTGCGCATAGCGACGCCGCCTCAATTTCGATCTATCTTAATGGTTTCAATGTTTCTGTTTGAGGGATTTAGGGCACAAGGGCCATGTTGCATCGGGACCTGTAATTTTCCGAGGAATCTGAACCTCTCAAGGCCTAGGGAACCAACCTCCGGACTACAGTGAGCTGTTTGTAGGTAAGCGTTCTTCCGTGTTTAACTGTTGGGAATGGAATGCCGGACAGCGACGTGCAAGGCGAACGTGTTACTACTGCAGGGAAGTGGTTCCAATATATACGACATATTATTACATATTTCTTTAAGTGATTTATAATTATTGCAATGCTTCTTCAATAGATTGTACACAATGTTTAGCAGACGCTTGTTACACGGAGCGCTCAGAAGCAGTTCTTTTCCCAGCAAAACAACGAATCTCATACGCCAGAAAAAATACGCTGGTATAGCAGTAAACAGTTTCGTTCAGAAAAACAGAATTGCTGAACATCGCGGCTTAAAAAGTAAGGAAAAAAAAATTTTTCGAATCTAAAATTTAGCAAGGAGCAGCTTTTGAAGTGTTACCAAAAATAAACTTTGTCGCGTCCTCATTCCCAAGGAAATCAATAAGCGCAAACATTTCCAAAAACGACAACAGCAACAAACGTACAAAAGAAACGCTTCATTGCAAGGCAATGGAGACTCCAACTAGAAGAAAGAAGAACGAAATAGAAGAGCAACTGGCGATTAAAAACCATGGCAACCGGCGAAATCCGAAGTCACAGGTGGATGTCGAGGGTAATACAAGAAAGATATGAAGGTAGGCGAAGTTTGCAGAGTTAATTGATATTGCTTTTTTTGAATTTACATTCTGAGGCGTTAAAGTCGAGTAAACAATGGCAATATCTGCAGAAAATTCAACAGATGACAAGTTATGAAAAGAAATCAATGGAACGACTGGGGACATTTTTGAAGTTATGAAATAAAAATTTTAATGAAACGTATCATTAGGAAGGCTTACTGAATATCTTATAGAGCAGGCATAAGCTAAAGGACAGTCTCGTAAAAATTCAGGGGCGAATCCATGGGGGTAAAATTCGGGAATTTCTCCCTCAAAGCCACAAAAATGCCGTGGAAATCGGTTATAATGAGCATCATCAACAGAACATAAAGACTGAATTCCAACCCACCCGCCCCAAATCCCTCTCTGGATTCACATCTGCAAAATTAAGAATGCAATATACCATGCATGTTTCAAATAGAGCAAATGGCAGTTAAATAAAATATCGACTTGTATACTCATAATAAAGGACACTTCTTTCTAGTTTTAAGAAGTAATTCAAAATCAGCACTTTAGTCTAACTTGCTGAAGGCTGAATAGATAATTTTTGACTATAGCGTACTAAGTATAGATTATGGTACATTCCATACCATTTCTAACATTGTCAAACATTTTCAGAAAAAAGTGTCTTATACATGTCTTCAATTTTACTATATATCGCCGTTGTATTGTTAGACATTCATTGTGAATGATGTGAACATGTAGAAACGAGTAAAAAGAGAGAGAGAGAGAGACAAGGGGCTTTTCAATGAATTTAATACCGATCTCTTCGCAATTTGGTTTAAAAAGCAGTCCATGTACTGCCCCATTTCTTCGAAATAACCGGTTTCGAAAAATACGCTTTAAATACGTTCGTAGGGAATTGATTGTTTGTCGTCTGTAGCTCAGTTGGTAAGAGCATCTGCCCGGATTGTAGAAGGTCGTGGGATCGTGCCCCACCAGACGCAAAAACTTTTTTTACAAACGTTTCACCACCTAACCATCCCATAACATCGGAGTTATTATTACTACATCTAAAAATGTTGATAAAAATCGTTTCTAATTTAAGATTCCGAGATGTTTGAGAATTCACACTAACATATAAGAAAGCAATACCAACTATACCCAGCAGCTACAAAATATCACACGCAAAAATATTGAGAAACCATACACTAAAACCGAATCGTTTGTTAACGACTAAGGGTTAAAACTTCTTCTATCAGTATTCCATATTGAAGTGAAGTAAATTTTGAAGGAACTACTACTCAATTAAATTTTAGCTCAATCAAATTTTTAGCTTAATTAAATTTTTACAACTGTGCTTATCAATGCATTATTTATCAAAAATTACTACGGTTTACGAATGTGGCCTTTCGTGCACACAGACTAAAAGCCATCTTCCGTCATCTCATGGTGACTTTGCTGAACGAGAAGTTAATGGTGCGCATTTCGCAAAATTCTGCGGTTTGTTCACTACAGTTTTCTAGTAAATTCAGGTTCTGTTTTACAAGACCATTTCTGAAACAGTTAATAAAGCCATTAACCATGAAAGTTCTGAGGCATGTGACAGTACACATTTAGTATGGATAAAACTTACAACAAATGAATATAGAAAATTACGGTTGAAGAAACATAAAGGAAGTTCTGATAGAACCAGGTTGAAATTGAAGAATTACTTTCCGAACGATTTTGGTCGGTTGGTTCGATCGTTATGGCGCAAGGACAGCAAAGGTCAATCTGGCGATAAAGATGAGGATGAACGAATGGTTAACCTTCCCACCGAAAGAAAATCGGCCGTAGAACTGCTACCAGGGAAATTAACCAAAATAAACGACAAAGAAATTACAGGTAAAAAAGCAGTGACAAAATAATACGGAGATTAAAAAAAAATAACAGAAAACTATTCGAAATAAAAATACATTCTAGGAAAGTTGAAGTGAAAATTGACAAAAGAAGTTATCCAGAGATCAACTTGCAGAGCTTTGTAAAACGCAATTTAAAACGGGGTTTTATAAAATACATACAAATATGAAATTGCAACTACGGATAGAAATAAGTCCAAGGAAGATTTCCAGTTAAAAATCATTTGAAATCAGGAAATGCTCTCAAAAATTTTGGAGTGCATAGTCGCTTTCGAAACGATACACGGATCATATTTAGCCACTGGGATAAGGGTACGATCCAATGTCATAATCGAAGTTCAAAGCAGAGAATTACGTTTAGGGAAGTCATTCGAAATAATTTTCCATACTCAAATTAAAGATCCACTCGAGCGGGTGAAATTAATTTGAGTCTGGATTCCAATGACGGGCGGTTCACGCTTGGTTGAAGCAGATCTATAGGAGAAACTGAATACATACAAGGGTATATTAAACGACTGAAAGAGAACACGTGAAAGTTCCGACAAAGCAAATTGGCAAAAGCGGAAGTCATATTCCCCTTCAGAACTTTAGTCGTTGACATACTGCTGTGTAATCTGACATTACGAATTTATTATATTACATTGAAAACGACTGACATGTATCAGGCTTTCGAGGAAAGGAATCATTACATATTCGCCCACAGACAGAAAAAAAATGTTAATACAGATATCTAATCATATACAGTGGAAATACGGCTTAATCTTCACATAAGTCATGCCTGTTTAATGGCATACAGGATATCTAAGCATATTCACGCTAGGGATGTTGAAGAAAGCAAATGAAGAAGAAATGCTAACGAAGGATTGTTAAGGAATATGAGTTAGGAAATACCTATACGGAAATATGATTAGGAAAGCTACGAAGGAAGAATTAAACATATTACATAGAAACAAAAACAATAAATATGGAGGACATAAATAAATAAATAAAGATAGTTTTCAATATGACTAAAGCAGTAATAAAATATCTCACTTTCTTATGAACGTCAATCTTAGTTTAAAGAAAAATATCACTAGAATTTATGAAAGATACGTTTTTGCTCCAATCATTTTGATAAGAGTAAAAAATTACACTGAAATAAAAGCACAGTTTCCCTTACATTACGGAAATATATGATTCCAAAAATCTTCGAAAGTGTAAGTTCCAGAAAGATGTGAAAGGAATTAAGCAACGAAAGATATAAGCCGAAAAACTAAACTAAAGATAAATAAAGAATTAAAGATAAATTAAAGAACGAATATTTAAAATCTCCGCTTTTTTTTTATAGAAGTCACATTTTGATAGTCTCAATTACCGATAATGATAACTTTATGATTAACAAACTGAGCAGTAGTGGAGAGATTGAATGGGGAGAAGATGGCATTTTGAATGGAAATAGAAGTAACGGCCTTTCAACAGCTCAGTCAGTCCGAAAGGAGATATATTGTTTTATTTGCAGCAACATCTAGGAACATTTCCCTTTAAAATGTGTGACAAAAGGAATGGATTTCATTTGAAAACGAACAAAATACTTCTGAATTTTGATCATAGTGTTTATCCTTTTTTAAAACATTCTGTGAGTTGTAGCTTGAAAAACACTCGGCAGAAAGTTTTCCAGTGTGATCCTAAGCAGGTAATAATTCAAATCTGCCTAAAACATCCAATTTTGATATAGCGCATATTTTACTGCGAACATTTTATCTGCGACAAAAGCATTCGCGAGGGAAAGAAATATAAGATATGCGAATAGTCGACAAAGGAGGACATAAAAGAAAACGGATAATCAAATCATAAAAGACTGGACGAAAGCCATAAGATATGTGAAAGACATAAAAATACCCACTTGATTCCTCTAATAAAGGAGTATATCGCCAAATATAATGTGATTCAAGAACTCATAAAACTGCCTTAATGATTAGCTTACGTCTAGATTATGTCGGCAAAGATGTTTATCGCTACGCTAAAACATGTGCGATTGACCTATAAATCTAAAAATAGTAAATTAAACCCTTCCGAAATGTGATGACTGCACTTCTATGCTGAAAGTGATGGATAGCAATAGAAAGCAGAAAAACAATTAGCAATTGTAATAGAAAGTAGAATAACGATTGGAAATTGCAACTGAAGTAGAATAACGATCTGAAATTGCAACGGAAGTAGAATAATGATTGGAAATTGCAACAGAAAGTAGAATAACGATTGGAAATTGCAACGGAAGTAGAATAACGATCGGAAATTGCAACGGAAGAAGAATAACGATCGGAAATTGCAACAGAAAGTAGAATAACGAATGAAATTGCAACAGAAAGTAGAAAAATTGCAATAGAAAATAAAAAAATGATTACAATACAATAATTTTTGCCACCCACGTTTCAATTACAGCTCAAACTAGAGCTTTTTTTATATTTGGAGAAAAAGAGGCGCCGTCCTCATCCTGGATTCGAACCAGGGTCCCCGCATTGAGCACGCGGTGTCTTGACCTACTAGACGAATGAGGACAAGAACAAACGCATTTTTCTCCGTATATTAGGATGTAAGATATTATTACCCTTCACAGGGATAACACAATTGCCAAATAATGGTCAACACAGAAAAGCCTCCGGGGCGAGATTTTTGTGAGTTTTTCGTGGGGGAATTTATTATACAATAATTATTGCACAATTATTATGCAATAATTATTGCAAAATTATTATGCAATAATTATTGCAAAATTATTATGCAGTAATTATTGCAAAATTATTATGCAATAATTATTGCAAAATTATTATGTAATAACTTTGCCACCCACGTTTATGTAGCTCAAACTAGAGTTTTTTTTTTTTTTTTTTGATATTTGGAGAAAAAGAGGCGTGGAAAAAGTCCACAACCTGTTTGTTCTTGCCCTCGTTCGTCTAGTTGGTCCAGATACCGCGGGCTAAATGCGGGGAACTTGGTTCGAGTCCAGGATGAGGACGGCGCTTCTTTTTCTCCAACTATAAATAAAAAGCTCTAGTTTGAGCTACATAAACGTGGGTGGCAAAAATTATTGTATAATAAATTCCCCCACGAAAAACTCACAAAAATCTCGCCCCGGAGGCTTTTCTGTGTTGACCATTATTTGGCAATTGTGTTATCCCTGTGAAGGGTAATAATATCTTACATCCTAACGATTATAATAGACCAACGATTGCAATAGAAAATAGATTAACGACTACAAGAAAAAATAGAACAACGATTGCAATAGAAAACAGAACAACAATTACAAATAGAAAATTGAACAACATTATTAATTAAAAAGTAGAATAACAAATGAAATAGCGAAAACAGAACAACGGGATATCAATTCCTCAATTAAAATAAGAAATAAGTAAATGAACCTCATAATTAGTTACCTTCACTGAGCATGTAAACAGAGTGGTTTTAATTATTTCCGGAAGCGACAAAAAAAAACAACCCCCCCCCAAAAAAAAACCCCTGAAGTAAATATGATAAGATACGTAACCAGTTAAGACGAAAGAAACAAAACAGAACAGGAGAAAAAAAATGACGTACCATAAAACTGGTACACTTAAAAAACGCACGTAGATATACAGTCGGCCACGTTTAACAGCGTCACGGATAATCGAATATCCCGCTTATACGAATAAAATCTACTAGAACATAAATTATTCAAATAGGATCAATGTTAAATTTCCCCGCATTAATGAACAATACTGCGCTCGTCCTCGGATAATGGAATGAAGACTGGAAAATATCAGCATGAAAAGCAGTGTTCAAGCAAAAACGGAATGCACAGGCGAAAACTTCACTTTGAAAAAGTCGTCCACCCCACCATTGTATGTTGCGTCCACAGTCCTTCCTTTTTCCTAAGGAATAGGGGTGGGAATCTTTTCATTTCTAACCAATTAGGCCGAACCCAATCATTGGCCACACAAGTCACAATATGCCCCGGGCATTCTTTTCAGATGGATATTAAGTATGAAAGTATAATAATGAAAAATATAATGACCTGAGTCCGTGCGTCAAGTTAAAAAAAAAAATCCAAGCAATTCAAAATTGCAAAAGAATTCGAAATTTCCGCGCAAGTAAGATGAAAGCGTATACGTTAAGGTAAAATTTTACTCTCATTATAAAAAATACATAGGTATAGGTATGCATAGCACTTCCTTTTTTTGGACAAAGTATTATTTTCTCAACACTATGTCCCGTTTATTATGCGCGTACTAGTGAACTAGAGCATTAAAGTTCGTATGTAGTTGTGCGTTTCTCTCCTCGGATAATCGAATAATATTTTCTACACCTGTACACATTCGTCTCAGCGGGGTGTACTGTACCTGCAAATTAGACATATTTACACTAATAGCACATTCTGTCTCCCAATCAAAAAGCTTTTAAGACATATTGACACATCAAAGCTAGGAACTTGCCAATTTCGTATGACGACCAGCAAAAAGCTTGGTAACAATAATCATTCAAATATCACATAGATACAGTAATGATTAAGAAATGTATTGGATTCCACAGTAACAATAAAGATCATTAAGAAAAATAAATTGGATTGCATGAGTAATTTTTAATTTACATGCAAAATCCACTCAATTTATTTTCTCCTCCTCTCCAAAAAGCAATACGATAACATCTTCATTAGCGGATTTCAACAGATATTGGACCCGCTATTGATTTCAGTTTTTGTCTGTCTGCACGCAATAAAAGGGTAAGGTAAAGGTCGTCCGTAAATGCTATTATGATGGCTATTGTTAACGTTGGAAACCTACCGAGTTACTTAAGAATTAGAAAGTCGCGAATTAATGTTAATTGAAACCCGCTAAATTTAAATATCGACCTTAGGCGATTTTCTTTCACTTGCTTGTTTTTATTTCCCCAGACACGCTCTCCATCATTCCAAATAACTTTCATACTACCACTCTTTTATGGAAATTATTTAACATCAAAACTGCCAGTTATATATATATATATCTTCGCCTTCCCCTCCTCAATATTAGCTATAAGACTCCCAATACGCAAGGAGGTGTAGCGCAAACTGCCCAGATTCTCCATAAAGCAAGTATCGGTTTGGTTTGGTTTGGTATGAAATATTGAAGTAATAACTTGAATTCTCGAATAACATAACAGTGACAACTCCATAATACGCCCAAATAATTTTTGAGAGTAGCAATAAAAAAGAAGCTGGGGAATATAAAAGTTTTTAGAATTATTACAACTGGAATGTTATCCCAAGAAGAGCATAAAATGAAAGGAAAACGCATTTTGCTAAAAGGTGAGAAAAGAAAAGAAACAGCCCAGAAGACAAAAATACAATAAAAAAAACAATCGCTTCCTATCGTTGAAAAAAAAATAAGAATGCGGAAACAATGTCCCACGTTTATTAAAAAACAAAGCGGAAGCTGGCCAAATGAAATTAACATTAATTAAATGGAATGAATGAAAGCAAAAGCAACTAATTACAGGTCCTTCAACCATTTACTTCGAAACTTGCACAAAATTTCATTAAAGGAGCAGATGTCATTAGAACATAATTAATTCTCATCACGAAATCACTCAACTATCATACATTTCATGAGCTAAACATACCTTATTGAAAATTTACAATAAAAAGAGTCATATTTTTGTAATAATATTTGACATTTATGTAGAATAACAATGCCGCATGAATCAGAAATCACCAAGAAAAATAAATACAACTACGCGCATTATATAATAAAATAATATATACGTCTCTCAGTGTTTTAATTAGACTCCACCACGCACAAAAGTTTCAACTTAAATAGAATTTTTACACAAATACTTATAACCCACTCTAAAAGGAGCAAAAAGGTTTAGAAAAGTTAAAAATAATTAAATACTATAGTATATAAATATACTTCAATGCCAAAAAAGTTACCAGTTTATTTATTTATTTATTTATTGAGGTGTTCTACGCGAAATTTTAAAACAAAGTTCATTCCAAATCTTCGACAATACTTCCAATCGTAAAATGATTAATCATAGAAAGTGACTGATTTTAGGATAACTCCAAAAAACAATCGAAGGAGAAAAGTGACAGTGAGTATCACATTGCATCACTACTTGTAAATTTTATTTTCTTAAAAAGCTTTATTATTTATTGATATAGTAAAAGTATTGAACCATAAAACAAACCAAAAAAACTTATATTCCTAGTTTTTCCTGTGATCTAGTTGTACGTTCATTATATATACACATATCAGTAAATTATGTATACATATCAATTAATTATGTATACACATCAGTCAATTATGCATACACATCAGTCAATTATGTATACATAAATTTCTAATTATATAAATATATTTAAGTCCCCGTTGTAGGATAATATTATAACAGAAATGTGCTAGTTAATTATGTAAACGTATTTAAAGATGTGCTTTATGTTAAAACAAGGGAATTTGAAATACAAGTAGAACCATAAATTCATCTTTGAAATAAAAAAATGTCGCGCTTCGAGGCCTCACATTTGATCTATGCATTATATATCACATTAATCCTTGCTCAAGATGGAGTTCTGGGGTGCAACAAGGCAAACAAATAAAATAATTCAGAAAGCCAATATTGCAAGAGGAAACTGGCACAATAAACAGACAAATTGCGCGTGATTTTACACCGCAAAGAAATCCTTTTACACAGAGAACAAGAGACAATAATCTGGACAGTATCAGAAACAATGACAAGAAACCCATAATTATGCAAACAAATAAGAAATGTTAAAATAAAGGATTATGGACATCTGGCCATATGTTTCAGGAAGATACGAATATGAGCAAGAGTTGTAGCGATGTCATCAGGCTCATAACGATGCCAAATACGATTTGAGAACAGATAAATCAAGCACAGAAGAACGTTTCGGGAATGTAGGGCTTCCGGCAGGAAAGATTCCAGAAAAAATAAAAAATATCACATAGTAGAAGTATCTCATTTGGCGGGCAAACAACCGGCATAGTAGGTTCTAAATCTCTCCTGACATCATTAAAGGACGGGTCTACATATAACATAGCAATGAAAGAGCACAAAGACAACGAGTATAAAGAAGAATCAGAATCAACCGAAGATTTATAACGATATCGGCCAAATAAGGAGAATTTTCGCGCCAGCGACATACCTTGTCAGATAAAGAACAGCCAACCGATAACAAATATACCGAATGACACAGAAGGATCGCCTCCCTCTTAAGATGGGAAAGAAGTCCCCAAAATTTCAGCAATAAAACTGTGAGTTCTTAAAAAATATCAAAGGGCGGTGATAGAATTTTAAGTAGGACAGATTTCAACAGAACTTTTTGCGACATTACTATTGGCTTCGACTGTAGAAACAAAAACTGTACACTTCCTAGCATTGCAAAAAAATACAAAGAATATAAAGAGCAAGGAAGAAAGAAAAACCGGCTTAGGATCGAAAGGAGAAGAAAGAAAAACTCAAAAATTCTAAGCCCGTTAAGGGACCGTTAAAACCTTCGGCGATTGCGGCCAAAGTGCATTTGAAGGCGACTCAGGGAACGAAAGTACTCCATCCGCATCGACTTTACAATCTGGTTTCCTTCCGTCAAGTAAAGGAAAGCAGGAAGAGAAGATATTAGGAAAAAGAAAGACATCCGGAAATCTGCCCTGAACAGAAGAGAGGGTCAAGTATAGTTAGATTTCAGTTAATAAATAAATTTTGCCGGAAAGTGCTATTCATGTATTCGGGGGAGAGGGGGGCGTGCTGATGGGGTTGTAACCTCCCATTACATTGAAATTTTGTATATTTAACATAGGAATATATGAGTTGTAGCTCTGTAACCCCCACTGAGCATATACCCACTTACAAACATTCTGCGTACGCCTATGGAAAGTTCCCTACATATATAATCCACTGCATACAATCACTACATTGAACTATAATTTCGCGATAATCTCGAAGATTTTCTATAATGACAATTATCACAATTTTTGTTATATTTTGTAATGTGGGTTATTTGTTAGTTTTGCTACTCGAGTATAAATGTAGAGCTATTCGTGAGTGATTACAAGAGCGCTTGATAATATGTAAGAGGCAACCGTATGTAAGTGCACTGCAATTTACAAGATCATACAAATACTTTTTGTTTCACGAGCTCAGCACTTTCGTTTGTTCGTTTGTGTGAGTTTTACGGCGCAAGGACAGCAAGGGTCATGCTGCGCCGGGACTTATAATTTTCCGAGGAATCCGTTCCTCTTAAAACCTTAGGAGCCAACTCGTAGACCAGTAAACAATCAGTCGCCAAGTGTTATTTTTTTTTTTTGGCTACAGTTGGAAGTCGAACTCAGGATAACAGCAAGTTAGGCGAACACCTTACCACTATACCACCGCGAGGCCTCTCAGTAGTTTTCTTTTCAATTATCAACATAATAGAAAACGTAAACACGAAATGCAATAAACAGTCTAAACATTCATAAATACGGTACTTTCAACAACTTGTAAAGTAGGGAGAAATAGTTCCGAAATGCCGAAGACAAAATTTTCGGAAAAAGATATTAGATCTTTGTAAATAGAGACCTACTTAAAGGAATGCTGCCGTCTGTAAATTAAGAAAATGATTAGTTTAATGCGGTAGCATTATAGAAGTGACAGTACTGGAACAGTATTACCGCATTTGATGAAAAAATCGTAAGTATACTGCAGCCAAATTTCTAATAACATGCCTGGGTGGGGAAGCTTAAGTCCTACTTTACATATACGTTTTAATGCTTGCCATACGATACAACATGACATAAAGTACGGGCAAAAACAGTCGTTATGCTATAATCCTGACTTCCTATTCAACAATATTATTTGGAAAATTCTATATTTAAATGTTTTGGCAAATGACTACGTATTCAATATTTTCAAAGACGGTACTGCTCTTATGTTTGGGAGCAGAGTGCCATGAGGTGGTAGGATATATAATCAGAAAAAGGTTAAAAATTTTCCAAGTCAGCTTTATATTAAAAGCATGCTCTTTTGGTAATTTTACAGCCTCAGAAAAGCAATAGAGAAACGGCCTAAACTGTTATATACAAAATAGAAAAGCCAAATATTCTGATAATCCTTTTATAATATCACTTAAATATCCCTTAAACAATTTTTTATGGATTTAATAAGGCTTACACATATAAAATATATATAGTATTAGAAAACATGGACTTCGTCTTCAACAGGCACGAAAGATAAAATAACCATTGTATCTACTATAAAAGTCCGCAAACAGTTTACTAAAAAAATCGCAACGTTAAACTCTTGGCTCATATGACCAACTACACACATAGTATATAATATTGAAGCCCAAGTTTTAGGTAGGAACCGTAAAAATAATTTTGTAATAATTCCTTTAAAAATAAAGGAACTCTTACAGACACAGCAATTACAAGGAAAGGAGTCAAATATAGTGAATTGCAGCAATTCAATTGAAAGGAAATTGAAAGTTTTTGGATGTGGACTCTACTGGGTATACCTGACTAGAAGAAGCTGTAAGTATCATGATAGATCCTTTCTGCAAGAGATATATTTTTTTTATTACGTCAACAGATTAACATCGAAACCAGCAGATATGAAAATTGAATTCCACCGTCATAATAAAAGAATGCAATTTGCAATATGTATTTTGGGCGTGGCGATCAATTTAAAAAAGTCCGGGGAGGGTCGTATGATATTCGTTGTAAATTCGGCGGATGGTTACATGGATATAATGGAAATACCCAATGGAAGATCTACTCAATATATCATCGTTAAGTCAAACATTTTTTTTCGTTGGGCAAATTAATAGAGAATATTCAGAGAGGTTCGGAGGAAATAGACGTCCAGGAGGGTTACATAGAAATAGACGTTCCGGACAAAGACAAATTAACGTTAATGACATTTTGATCATTGAATCCACAATCGGTAAATGTAATAGAAAGTGTTTTTCTTCTAAAACGGTCTATTAACAGAGCATCACGCTATGTGATCTAGTGCCATAAAATACAAATAAATAAACCTAATCGCTGATAAACGTAAGATAAAAATTAAAAATTAAGGAACAACTATTAAATACACGAAGAGCCTAGCGCAGCGCTTTACTGCAGACCTATCCGTGTTATGCGATAGAACAAACCTAACAGGGGTAACCCAAATTTCCAGTTAGCACATAAGGGAGGAACTAACGTAAGTGAAACTGGCAAAAATTCATGTTTTTAGGCAATAGGTACTTAGAAGGTAACAGTAGACTAAGTTTAAAATAGGAAATGCCTCACATTGTAATACAGCATTCAAAAGTTTACAAAATTGTTTGTTTACTTACGAAGAGTTCAAGTATTACGTAAGCAATATTTTGGCCATTTTATACCCCTCTCCCCACTCCCACCTTGGTAAGCAAAAATTAACATTGGCTAACATAGGAAAATAAGCACAACAGCAACAACCCCACCCCAAAGGTGCTTACGTAATACTAGAATACACTTTAATAACAAATTAAAAGACAAACTTAATTTAGTCATCGTGCATTTAGACGTTTATTCGGCATTTGGTGGTCATTTTAAACTTAATTTAAAATTCTAGTTGCTAATTGTACCTACATACCTAAATTATTAATAATTAGTCGTTAATGATTGATTAATTGTTGTTTGCGGTCCATTGCTACCTTGTTTGTTTGTTTACTTTGACAATGATGCCCTCAACCCTGTACGCGTGTATTGTAGGCTAATTCAAGAATCAATCATTTTATAAAAAAAGGTGGTTTCGCAGAAAAAACGTATTGAAGCAATGCATTAATTCCATTCACTTGAATTATTATTTATTGATACACTAAACTTTTAGAATATTTTATTAATACAGGGCAAAAATAAATTCATTCATTCACATACATAGTTAAAGAAATTTAGTACGCCTTTTTAGCGGAGCCTCCGAGAATTACGTGTGCACACTTCGATGGTAAACGGAAGATTGATTTACTTGTAAAATTTGGAAAACAATAACAAAAACTGTTACCAAATATTAAAAGTAAAATTATAATTATACAATATTTGAAAAATATGAAATAAAAGTAACAGATTTGGCATGGTGTCAATTTTAGAAATTGAACTTTTTAAGTTTATTTTCTTGCGTTTCTAAGTGGCAACAGTTAAGAAAGCCTGCGAAGCGAACATTTATATTTTGAGAGCCGACAGTTTCACAAATAACCTACAACATATGCATACTTTAACGAAACAGTAATAAATCAGCAGTAACTACAAAATGTTTAGCAAAAAAAAAATACTTTCAAAAATTCAATTTAAAAATTCGAACCGAAGAAATACGGTATTTATATTAAATCAAAGGTACGGCGGTCTGCAAAGAGCTTCGCGGATTTCTCTGACAGGTGAAAAATTACGAAATATACCAGGATCAACCAGAATTTCATTTACTCGGTGGGTTTTGCAAGATTCAGCGGCAGGGGGAATAAATATTTGAAGAAGATAGGACCAGGTAGCGAAAGGAAGTGCTTCTCAGACGGACTTCCTAATGCGACAAATAATTCAAAGCCCTTGATAATGGCAGGGAAAAGGAAGTGGTAAAGAGAAAAAGGAGGCAGCGGCTTCGGAAAAGAACAGAGAGAGAAAGCGCGTTAAGGAGATAGATAGGGTAAAAGGTGGGATGTGGGGGAGAGGGAACGTACTGAAGAAGCAGATAGGGAAGTAGAAAGAAGTAAGATGCGATGGGGAGTAGTTTTGGGGTTCTTCTCTCAGAAAAGAGCTAATTGCATTAGCTTGTTCCTACGCGGTCGAACAGCGAAAAAGTCGCGACAAAGGAAAGACCGATAAAAGGCCAGGAAAGGAACCAGAAGGTTAGTTGCAGTTCCTCATGGTGAGCGGGGTCGTCCTCCTAAATTTCGGCGGGGTTGACGGGTGGCCTTTCAGAAGCACATAAGAGACAATTTAAAAGATTACTGCGGGAAACAAAAGTTAGTTCCTACAGTGATAAACGACAAAACTTTTGGGTGCAAAAAAGAGTATTAAATAAAATTAAGAAAAAAGTTATTATACAGAAAAAAAAAAATTGCATTTATTTATTCATTTATGGAGCTTAGATATCGTGAGTCATGTCCTAGGATCGAGAAAGAAAATAATCGTAAAAGACGAGACTGCAAGTTCAAAGCTGCATTTGAATTATAACTTACAGATATTTACATGAATCATTATTATTATTATTATCATCATTCAGTTATGTAAAAAGCTGTCCAAAACGCTTCCAAAAATGCACAAAATATAATGATAAACAGCTTCTAGACTAATTTACCCCAACTCTTGAGGACGGAGAAAAACGGCGCTAAACAGAAAAAAAAACAACTAAATCGAATGACGGATAATTTTATGAAGCAAATGCCAGGGACCAGAAAATACAGCTGTTAAATGGTAATAGTAACCAAATTAGAAAGAGCGATTACTGTTAAGTCCACAGCTGAACAACCTTCCATTTAAAAATAACGCGTCTGAAATAAAAATTACTCTTATTTTGACAGAAGAAGAATATTTCTTCCCCCTTTCTTTGTGGTGGCAGTGGGTCGAGTGAGCTCTAGTTTGGGCAGAGCAATATATCGTGAGTGCAGTAACATCACATGTCAATTCCCTAAGAAAATTACGAAGACACTGCCCAAGAGGCAGCATGTAAATGTAAATTGTAAGTTTGAAATGTAAATTGTAAGTTTGAACTGAAGTTTATTTAAAATTGAACGGGTCAAAGACACTTACATCAAGAGTAAAATGCAAACGATGCAAAGATGAATAAAAGCGATAACAAAAGCACAATGTCACTATAAAAAAACAAAAAACAAAAAAACAAAACAAAACAAAAAACGAAACAATCACAAGCGCTCAGAGCTTCACAGAATGTTCGAAAAGTGATAATCATTTGCATTAATAATTGTATTATCTTAGACAAGATTAATAATTTACAAAATAATAATAAAAATCACATCGGGCATAGGTGCAAAAAATTAATAAAGCTTTAAATATTTTTCGACGGTCTGC
Source organism: Dysdera silvatica (assembly GCA_006491805.2). Lineage (NCBI taxonomy): Eukaryota > Metazoa > Arthropoda > Arachnida > Araneae > Dysderidae > Dysdera > Dysdera silvatica. The sequence continues at coordinate 13,468,842 of QLNU02014176.1, forward strand.
CGCCCCCTTCGATCGAAACAATCTTCAGAATAAGCGTGGATAATGATATATGCTGATTACAATACTATATAATAATAATAAAAATATAATACAAATAATACACGACAATAATACAAGTTAAAGATATGGAAGTTTCCAGCAACCTGTTGCCCAAAAGACTTCAAATAACAGAAGGAAAGTTAAGTAAGAAAAATTCAATAAGGGATGGATGAAAATTGAGTGTAAAATGAAGGTGAATTAAGGTAGTAAATTAACATGAAAAACACAAGACCACGCTGGACGGATCTTGGACGTAGCAACCGTGTCATTGACAAAGCGCTCAATGTTTTAATGGATCAAATAGGCTTCAAAGAAATTTAAATTTGCCGGTGAAGGTGGTTTAAAGATTTAGTTTTTGATCAAAATTAAATTCGCAGCTTACAATCCAATAACGTTGCGCTATGGATGATTTTGACAGTGCCTGCTTTAAAACGTAGGGCTGGCGTTCCTTAACGCGGAAATGGAAGACACGGGGAGACGGCTAATATACGGTTTCAGATAGGAACACAGGATCTAAACATACACCATAAATTGTGATAAATCGCGTCTTTAAGTCCTCAAACACATGAATAATAATAATAATAATATCATGAAAAACATACAGAGATAGAGTATCGGCTCCTGGTGGTCTAATTGGCAGAACACTTCGGTTCCAACGTCGACTCCAGTTCCAGTATTTTCAGTGTTGTTCGACTCCAATTGAGACAATGTCCTTCGTTATAAGATACCTTGACTATACTTACGACAACCTTGTAATAGCGGCTCGAATGAGCTCTAGTTTTCAGGCCATAAACTGGCGAAGGGTCAAGCCACCACATTTCAATATTGCATATAGACAAATATGTCGACCACGGAAATTTTCCTGCTCATTATTTGATTGCTGACCACAAGATAAAACCTTGCATGTTTTTAATAATAAACAAATTAGAAATGAACAAAAATGGAAAAGTTAATCTGACGTTAAACCAGGCTTCACACTCACCTGGGAGAAAAAATTCTCTGACCGTGCCAGTTTCTTTCCTGACAGCATTGCCTGGTTAATCGCAAACGTAACTAGGATTTGAACTTTAGTTTCGTGGAAATTGCCTCATATGAGCCTGAAATTTAGCTATTCGTTACAAAAGTTATGAAGGATTTCCAAAACTTTTCCAGTTCTGATCAAAATATCTCATTTTTCCTTGATTTCAGGGACAATTTCAAGTTTTCCAGGTGCACTGTAAACGTAACTACTGAATTATAGAAATGAAAGGACAAAATACACGAACAAACTACAGGCGGACTGGGTTCCTCTCGAAAGGCGCATATGTTGGATTTTCGGAGGGCGCGAGTCTGTGGTCATTTTGAGGCACGAGGCCTATCACCCATTAGGACTTATTGGCCCGGAGGAGGGTGGACCAGTCCGCCCCTGGAACAGACAAATTAAGTTCCTTAAATTAACTCAATCATTCCATTGTAATCCGGGGACAACAGACACAGGCAATCTATATCCCTGAACTGCCTTGTTGCGGATTTGAGATGAAATGTCCAAATCTCCTGATAGATTGCTAATTAACATTGAAGTGAATAATATCACGGCACGCATAAGAAGCCTCAGAATTTCGATACTAATGCAGAGAATGCACAGAGAAAGTACTTTTAACATAAAAATTGCCATGGACTGCAACAATATAAGGATAAAGCATATTGTAGATAAGAAACAGAGAGAGAGAAGAGGCGACGAAAATATAAAAGCACAATTAATTGAGCAACCACGAATATACTATATTTGTATTTTTACCTGTAATGGTATATAAATGACCTCTTTTGCCATACACATTGTTCCGCAAATCACATATATCCAGTTATTTTTAGTTATTACGGATTATGTTACGACGGCGCATGAGGAATACGTCACAAAAACAACTTACGAAAGATAAATTATTTTTTTAGTTGCAATAGCCTTTGATTTCCTTCGTACTTAGACCCGTTAGAGAAGTGGTTCCCAACCTGGGGGTCGTGAACAGGTTTCTGGAGAATGGCCGCAACTATTTTTTGTTGCAATTATTTTTATAAGGAATTTCATACCAAATGTTTCCAACGCTTTTATATTTCAACATGGCTACACACATTGTAACATTCTACTAATGGTTGTTAACTTTATATCTATAATATATATAATTAATATATACAATTAGAAACAATTTTATTTAATGTGTTTTCTTTACTCTGTTAAGTAACTTTATCCTTACCAAATGTATGGCGGCGGCAGGCAGTGGGGGGGCCGCGGCTTGGGTTAGGAACCATTGCATTAGAGTAATATAGTGATCCCAAGAACGTATATTGCAACAACTACCATAGACTGGCACACAACACGGATTCACCGATACACGTGTCTTCACTGCATTGTTGCTAGGAAGATACGAGCGAAGCGGTGTGAACATAGAATTCTACAAACAAATCACTGTGCAGAAAATAATCATCTAAAACGCTGTGGGTGCCTACATGTAGCTTTAATAAATCCATAACAAGAATCATATGAAAGACATCTGCCTGCCCAGAAATTAATGTATGCATAACAAGAATCGTATGTAGGAAATGCCTTCCTGACCAGAAAGGAGTATGGGGTAATATCGCCAATGCACCAGGCTTATTCACTAATGGTAACAGATTCGTTTTTGCATATTTTTAATAGATATGTTTTTTTTTTTAAATACAAAGTGTAATTCTGAAGACAGACAACATACAGAATCAATGGAAACAGAAGCTACTGCGAATTTTAAGTTCACAATAAAATTTTTAGAAATAAAACAGAGAGTTATAAAACGAGAGGGAGAAATAGTTAATCTATAACGCTGAAGAGACGGGACAACGAACCATGAAAATAAAAATAGATAATGATAATAAAATATAGAGCATTAAAAAAATATTTCTAACATTTAGAAATTCTGACTTACGCTCCGAATATTACATCCTGTGTTGAGAAGACATTTTGCAATTTTGTGCGCATGATTATATACCTCCAAAAAAAATGAAGTCGCCATACATTTTTGAAATACAATACAACAGATGCCCATAACATAGAAAATGATACAGTAGCGCCAAACAAACTTATCGACATAGAATATATTGGATAATTTTCGAAGCCACTGATAAGGACTTTGGTTTCGTTACAAACAAAAATGGTTAAAATGGAAACAAAGTGTAAAGAAAAAAAGGACAACTACAAACGAGATAAAAAAAAAAAATTAGAAGAGCGACAATCCAACTGACCATTTCAAAGAAAATGAAAAGAAAAGGAGAAACCATGGGACGGGACACATCGTTATCTAAGATACGTTTTAACGCCTTAGCTCACGGTTGAATGAGTCCCATGGGAGGCAGACAGTACTGGAAATGGTTTGCTAAAAAGATCGCTACTTGCCAAAAACTGCTGTTTGAGTTAGCTTTTTTTCCGCTTAGAGAGAAACATGGGAAGTTACGGCTAGTCAGGGACGTTTAAAATGTCGAAAGAAAACAGTGAGAGCTCTTAAGGTTCGATAAGAAAAGCAAAGTTCGTAGTCAAGTTGTTTAAAGTGATTTTCAAGAAGATTTTCACATCGACGTGAAGTTAGTTTTAATGGTAGCAGATATATATAGAAAAATCAAATTTTCATTGAAAAAGTGACGGACGTTTGTTTACCGGGAAAATTGATGTGCGGTAAACGAGGTAGGCGTAAATATATTGTAAAAAGTGAACTAGAAATATAAACGACTATCATGTAAAATATAACCCATGACATCAAGAGACAATTTTTTGTTAAAATGTACATAATGAATTCGCGCATGATTAGTTTCTGCTTCCTTCTACGTTCAAAACATATCACGAAAATATTTTGTCTGCATTAAACGTTGGAACTTGAATAGTCGTATTTAATGGAAGAAAACACGTCAAAACAATGGTGAATGTAGGGATTTTACGAAGTTTTTTCCCAGGGTAAAAGGGATTTTATTTTGCTCTGAAAATTAAATTTTCAGACGTAATATTACTATACCGTTATAAGAAATATACTGATAACCAAAAACACTATTCTTCACTATAAAGATGTCGGTTTAAAATGAATAAAGTATAACTTACACGACACAACGGGATTTGCGATATAATCGAAATATTGGGCAAGGTTAAAAGAAACAAAAACATATGGAAACAGGTTGAAACAACAAGTTGGGAAGCCATGGATGAAACACGAAAAATAATTGTTCAAAACAGATGACAAGCATGGAGGGGTACTTCAATACTCCTATAACTAGCATCGAATAGACAACTATTGAATATCATGGTGTATCTACTACAGATTTTCTGTCACCAGACGTTAAGACTACAAAGAAAATGCAAAAAGATTCCTGCGCCAGTCAAGAGCGCTACATCTGTGTCTATAATTACGACAAGGCACCTCAGCGATAACGTTCATATATTATAATAAAGCAGCCAATTATAACCAACGTGTTTGACATACAATTTGAAATAACTAAATATCGGTATCAACGTCGTAACGCGTATTTTTTAGCGTAGGGTAGAGGGTATCGAAGCGATTTAGGAAGACATTGCCGTCCATCATCTGGAGTAAATTCTATATAAAAACCCACGATTTGCAACACGATTGTCAAACCTTTGGTTTTTTCTTGTGTTACCCAGGATGAAAGATATACTGCTATTTATATCATTTTCATGTATTTTGCCAAATAAATTGATTGATTGATATTACGCTTAGCTAAAAATTACGCAAACATACGTTATAACACCTAATTTCATAAGGCTGGCACGTGAACAATTGTCACATATACAAATTTTGCGTTCTCTTGAATGGAAGGGGTTGCGTCACGAGGAAACCGTTGACTCCTATGGATTCAGAAAGTGACAAAGCATACACCATGGAGTCAGAAGAGACAGAGACAGAGATGCCCTGATTAAACTGGTTTGCAGAATGAACCGAATTTCAAGGCAAGAAAACCCGCTAAAAAATCGGAAAAAGCGGAAGAAATTCGATTTCTAGCCATCACGTGACTTGACAAGTAGTCTTTCCTGGGCAAAGAAATGTCGCCCAAGGCTGCGGCAGAGAAGTGCGCTGTCATTGCGAAAATGGAAAGAGAGGACCATTTTTTATTTCTAACATTCAGTTGGACATACTCTTCCCCCCACCCAGTCACCACTCACGAGAGCTCCCTCTTTTTCATTCCCATCACTTGCAGGAGAAGACTTTGAAATCTGGGCTGCCTTGATTTCTTTTATTCCATTTTGGAAGACCTTTCGAGACTGAAGCTTTGAAAGAACTTTCTCTCCTTCCTTCATCATGGCCTTCAAACGTGATATCGCTTTCTGGTAATGAGTTCTGATAGTTGTAGGTGACTTTAAGCACGGGTGCAAGCGACGGAAATTTCTGATTTAAATTAGGAGGAAAAAAGAATTAGAGTAAAAAAAATATATATATATATTATAAAAAAGGATTACGAATTGGACAATTGAAAACAACTTATCACAAGAATTTTCCGCTACGGTCTACGTCACATTTCCTTTAGTAAGTAAGGAGAACATATATAAATGAATTATATGCGAAATAATATCATTAGATTTAAAAATTAATTATTACTGATTATTTACCATTTAGAAGACAATACAAAATATTGAAGCAAAACTGCTTGTCTATCAAAGTGAACACATAGTGGAGTGTTACATTCGTTCATAGAGGGGAGTTTGATGGACGCCTGTAGCCCACCGGGTAAGGGCACTTTACCAGTTATAAACAGGTTGCGGGCTCGGGTCCCAGCACGCACCGAGAAGTTTTTTTTTTCTTGCGAGTCATTTATCATCTAAAACCATTTGCTTAAATTCTTAAACCATACAGTAAGTGAAGCATGAGGGAAAAAACATTTATCATTTCATGTGGATAATTTCGTTTAGAGGGAAGCTATAAGACGAATGCGAAATAATTTTACTTCAAACATATTTTCCTTCCAAACATCCATCATTTTTGACAATCTAACCACTAACCATTTCGGTGTCAGGCAGTTTAAATCTTAAGGGACAGGTGGATATTTGTCGGTGGGTTTGAAGTAATGGCACCATGATAACGCAAATCACAGCACCTCACGGCATATTAACATCCAATCAATCTTACTTGGAGGCATAGGCGTACCCAGAAAGTTCATAAGGGAGTTATAGGCTCAATGGGGGGTTTACAGATCTACAACTCACATATTCCTATGTTAAATATACAAAATTTCATTGCAATGGGGGAGAGGGCAATACAACCCCTACCAACACCCTCTACGTACGCCACTGCTTGGAGGACGAACCTGAATTTAGCTGTGCCGAAGGAGTGGACGAAATCACTGAAAAACACGGGTGGGTATACCTCCGACATTAACAGCGATCACATACCGTTATATCTCGCAATATAATTTAAAAAAAAAATGTAAAGTACCCACTTACATTATTAACATATTTTTAACTTTCATAAAAAAAGTTATACATTTTTGCATAGCATGGGACAAGGCATTTTTAGAAATAATGCTTCTGATTCACACTGTTTGGGAGACTTCAAGTATCACGTAAGCACCTTGGTGGAGTTGTTGTTGTGCTTATTTTACTACGTTAGCCAACGTTAATTTTTGCTTATGGGTTGAAATGGCAAAATATTGCTTACGTAATACTTGAAACTCCTTAATATGAATATTACCCAAGAGTTCATCAAATTCGAATATCATTGCACATTAAAATTTTAAGGATACATTTATCGCACTTCCAGATTTTCTCAAATTTTGTTAATAAACCAACATTTTCATTTTGATGTAACGGATTCTAAGAAATTTATGGAAAAATCGCGAACTTACATAGAAAACGTGCAATATTTTTTTATACAATCAATACTTTCTTTTGGCCAATGCCCAATATTTTGGTTTCCTAACTACTTCGCGTTTGTTAGTTTTTAAACTGCCAGATGTAGATAGAAGACTGTCGGTCGCTTTGCCATAGGGGCATCATGGAAGGTGTCCGACGCCACCCAAAACGAATCCGATAGTGGTGGACATAACCACTCAACCACCGGCTTCAAAGTAGAATGTGATAAAAAGTATGATGCATGTCGCAGAACAAATAGCTTCACTGTAAAATAATCGCGGAGGAAAGTAATTGTATTTTGTCTTAAAATAAAGTTTGTTTGTTTAGGTGTTTTATGGCGCAAGAGCATCTGGGCTATACTGCGCCAACTTAAAATAAAGAAAAAATAATAAAAAAAATCAGTAAGATATATTTAAAAGTCCTATATACCGCTGAACAAAGAAGGCACAAACAAATTCAAAAGGTTTTAAAATATAGTCTATACGAAGAACGCTAGAAATAAAATAGGCTTAGAAGAAGTGCAGCCACGAAATTTTGAGTGGATCCAAGTGAAGAAGAAATATCATCAATATACTACTTAGGAGAAAAGACAGAAATTTGCGAATATACAGAGTGAAATGATAAAAACTCAAAATACCTACAATTATCACTAGAGCGAAACGTAGTGGGGGCAAGACGCAGAAAACGGAAAAAGGAGAGAATGCACAGAGATAATGTAAAAGCATAGTAGGACCAGGTGCAGAAAAAAATTAATCAAAAGTGGAGAGAATTAGGAATCTGTGCGCCACGTTGGCCCCGCACCTGAGACTCTGAGCAGGTAATTGAAGAAGACGTACCATTACAGTTGATATGATCAACTAAACGAATGGATCCTGAGTAAACGCTGCATTAAGAACAGTTATCTATCTATTCGGGAATAAAACATTGAACTCAAGAAGCAGATGAGGGCTTTGAAAGCCATGCCGTCGTTCGTGATTGATAAAAGGATAATCGTATAAGGAGAACACAATATTGAATAAGTATTTAATAATTTACACTCATTTATTTCAGCAGTAATTTTCAGTTCATCTTTTAAGGCGAGCAAGAAAAACAAAGGCTACGCTTCGTCGGAACCCATAGTTTTCCGAGATGAGTGTTGAACCTCCCCTTTTTTTTCGTAAGCATTCACCATTTGGAACTGAACCTGGGTTAACGGCAGGCCAAGCGAAAGCGTTACACTGCAGGGCCAGTAATTTTTAGGTACTATATGTTAAGGCGTCTCTCCTATTATCACACCATTATCCTACATTATTATAGAGAACGTTCTCATATTTTTAAAAACCTAAAAGGACAGAACTTTCAATATGTATGTAAATCATCACTCCGTGAAATGAAATCTTTACTATCGGGGCATTAGTGGAGCCGGAACGCCGTTCCGGCACTGCTTTTTTCTTTTTTGAGGTCTCTGCCGTTCCGTTCTCTGTCAATCAGCCCTCATAACACCAAGGATAGAGCGAGGGTTCCGACACTGCTTTTTCTTTTAAGGTCTCTGCCGTTCCATTCTCTACCCTCAGCCCTCATAACACCAAGGATAGAGCGAGGGTTCCGACACTTTTTCTTTTAAGGTCTCTGCTGTTCCATTCTCTACCCTCAGCCCTCATAATACAAAGGATATAGCGAAAGTTCCGGCAATGTTTTTTTTAAAGGTCTCTGTCGTTCCTCTCGTTGTCCTTCAGCCCTCGTAATACCAAGGATAGAGCGAGCGTTCCAGCACTGCTTCAGTTACGACTACACCCCTGTTTATTATGTAAAGAAATTGGATAGTAACGTGAATACTTAATCATCAATTGCTAGATCTTCCAGTCATGCAGAAGATATTAAAGTAAAAAGAAATGCGACGAAGCAGAGAAAATTCTTAAGTCGGCAAATATGAAAAATAGCTATAAATTTTTTTAAAAGATTTAAGAAGACAGACATCAAAGCCACAACTGCAGCATTAAATAAAAGTTTCTTTAATGCTGAGATGATTGCGGCCTTTCAAGCACTCTTTAATGGCTTCTTGTAAAGTTCTAATAGCATTAAGAAAAAGAACTGTAATTAAAAACTGCTAATTGCTTTGAAATCAGCAAAGAGTTGGAAACATTCTGATAAGTTCAATTTTGTTTTCTAAAGAACGGCGAAAACAGCAGGTTCCCATCGTTTATCAATATTTTAAGAAAAGAAATTTATGACTCCACGAAAAACAGAACGCGAAACGAACAACGGAGAAAAACAACGAACTCTCACCCAAATATAAATTTTAACCTCTGTGATACAAAATGAGAAAGGGGAAAGTTAAGGAGAAAGCAGAATTGTAGAAATGGTTTAAAATTAACAACTAGAAATTAACTCAAGCGAACGCATTAACCAACATAAAAATAGAAAGGATGACTCCCTGTAGAATAATAAGAGTCTAGTACGTATTATAATACATTAAGCGTCATCTAAAGAATACAATTTACAATTAAACTTTACTTTCTACACGGAAATTTATAATGGTAAAATAGTGATTTGCGATGATTTTAGCTAATTTTTAAAAAAGCACACGAAGTCACTGAAATCACAACAGCAATTTCCCAGTTCATTGCAAATAATAAAGGGTCATTTCATCACATTTAAAATTTAAAAACCCACAAAGTCGATAATTTATAATAATAAAAAAAAAATTCTTGACTAAACAAACATTGAAAACAACCAGGCATGTAAGAGAGCATGTAAGAGGTATGTAGGCATTGCTTCAAGAACAAATAATAATCACCAACTTCTGATATCTGATCGACATTGGCAACCTGAAATCACACCAATCGTCAACATACCGTGAACAAAATAACAATGAAAATCACAGAATAATAGGCACATTTGAAAGAACATAGTTTTTTAGAATGAATCAAAATTTAGATGATTTTTGCTACTATGTAAAAAGACGAGATTACGTAAACAAATAAGACAGAAGAGTGTGAGAGAGAGTGTGTATACACGTTGAGCTAACGGGATATAATTTGTTTACAAGGCATGATGGGAAGGCAAGGCTCCTGTATACACACACGAATGCGAATCCATTAGCATCCTTTAGACTCCGTTACAAGATTACACAACACTAATGCTTAAAGTCCGTTATTTGCTATCGGCAAGTTTGCACAGCTAATTTAATTAGAGAGCAATGGAAGGAAGAGCTGATACCAAACACCGCTTCCGGGTAGCGGCGATTTCCTCAAAATAACGTAAACTCTCACAGCATTCTTACCAAATATGTGAGAGCAAGTTGAACGGCAAAGCAAGAACAAAGACAAAAATAAGAGCGAAATGGACGAAGAGAGAGTGCGAGTTATCCAATTTGCGCCGAATTGCAAATTTGCCGATAATGCGTCAACAGGAAATGCACTTTCAATCGCAGGAAGTATTAATTAACAGTGACGGCGTAATGACAATAGGCAGCGCATGGTAGAAGCGAATGTTCCGACTAGAAAGAACATCCACAAAATTCGCAGATATTTTCGAAAATGTTTTCCAGCAAATTTCGCCGGCACTCTTACAAACAAAGGAAATTTTGTTTTTCTCTTCGTAAGTTCTGAAAAGCTACGGGGGAAACAAAACGTTTCATAAACGGATTTTAACTGAATTTTTAAACGAACTAAGGAAAAGAAACAGCGCATAAAGACAAATAATTATACGCGGATAAAGTAATTGTCCACATACAAATAAAATATTCAGTTAAAGAACTAATCATAAATGGAAAACGTACGACATCTTTTAACGTGCCTAAAGATCTGTTGGCTTAATTATTCATTTATTTTCCCATTAAATTCTTATCTCAAAAACAAGTTTTGTTTACACATATATATTATAGAAACAACGCTTTTTTTCTAGGCGTCCTTAGAACAGCTTATTTCTAAGTTCCTTTTTTGTTTTTAAAGAAGATTCCACCTTTGTTGTATTTAGATATAATGGCTATCGCCAGTAAGCGAAGCACTCATTTGGGACTATTGCGGCATTTATGGAATGATAAGAATTTAAATTTCTTTTCATATCAATTTCTCAAAATCAAAACTAAGACAATTGGCTCCTTTTTAAACAGGCTGACTGAAACCTGTCTACAAAAATGAAATGCAAATATTCGCAATAAATTTACCAAATTCATTAGAAATAATTTTTGATATCCATGATCATTCTATAACACTACAGGCATAGAAATCAACAGTCTCGCAATTTGCTACTTTCTGTTGTGATGAGGTAGATCTAACGTTTTAATTTATGTATATTTGCGCCACACTGAGCGCGTCAACAGCAAAAATAGCTTAGTCTATATCAGAGGTGTAAGAAGAGGATTTGAGGGAGTTGAATCCTCAATTTAGACAGCAACATTACAAAATTTCCTGATGAGGGCAAAACATTATTACTCCTCCAACGAAAATCTCCTCCTCCCCATTTTGAAATATTGTAGACGGGCCTAACATACAATATAACGATGGAGCTATCTGATAAATACTGTACTGTTACACCAAATAACCTGTATGTACTTACGTAATATCGTGTATGTACTAAAGGGGGTGTTACTTACGAAATATCGCGTACTATCATGTACAAAAGGATATGTTATAGAGGCAAATAATACCGTGCCATAATCTAGTTGGTGGATAGCTTACCATGGTTAAAATATTATTACCTCAGAACAAGGTTAGAACAAGATGGTTGTGTAAAGCTCAGTGTGTCTAAGGAGGAGAAAATGGAGACAATTCTATTGAATTAGTAATATCAGAGAGCAGTAGAGCGATAACATATACTGAATTATATTGTAACAGTTTTCTGCTGAGAATAACGGTTTTGGTATGGGCGTCGCACTACAGCAGCTCAGAGAACGGTCACTATACAACTGGCCCTGCTAAGGCTCCTAGAAAAGAGAGTTGGAGCATAGCCGCCATTTTCCTGCCATTGTATCACGTGATCCCATTCACTGCTGCGTTAAAGTTGAGTGATTTCCAAGTGTGTTATTTTTAATAAAATAAGGTGAAATGGGTGAGTGTTCCGCTGGGAATTGTTCTAATCATTCGAGAAATAAACATAGAATGTTTGCAGTGTCAGTTTGTTTCGATTATTCGCATTATAATTTTAAATTAATCGAAAACTAAGCCAGGGTTGCAAATTGTACTTATTGGCAAAATTTTAAAAGTTTCGCCAATGTGTACGTTCGTCGCTAATCGCCGATGGTTGATTATTTTTATGCCGAAATAACGAGCATTGGTCCAAAGTTGAAAACCTTTATCGCCAAGGTAAATGAAACCGGAAGTGTACAAGAAAATGGTGGCTTATGCGTCGGCCTATAACTCGAGGGCTCTAGGTTCTACTATAGAGTACAATTTCCTCTGGGAGGACGAGATCCGATTTTTCATTAAACTGTAGGCCCAGCTTGCCAACACGTATGGCCGGCGTGGACAGCTGAAGGCAATCCTCCATTATCGTTCACCATACTACATACATGCCTGAAAACAAAGATTTCCGTCCTGCAGTAGACTGAAAATGGTTGCTGCTGCTGATGATACACAGAATTACAAAGCAATTCTTTTACGAAGGTTATTTTTAATCGAGATTTAACCACCTAACCTTCAGCCATTTCCGTAGATTTCTCCCAACATAACTAAGAAAAGGGAGAGTTTTTTCACTGTTTCATGGAAACAGGCATATATAAACCAATGGAATAAACCCCCACACCCAAACATTAATGCGTAACAAAAATTCGAGTGCTCGATTGGGTTTACAAAAGTTAGGCCGTTCTGCGCACAAACCAAATTTGTATAAAAAATGGATTTTAGGTGCAGTGGGTATAATGTTTACCAAGCTCAATTCAGTAAAAATTACGCAATCAATGACTAAATTGATTGAGAAAAATAGTCACGCATGCGTGTTTGCTTTCAACGTTATATTACCCAACAAATTCGCAAAAATGCTATAATTGGCTTTAAACTAAGTAAAAAAGTCGTTTACGAATAATTGTATATCACTTGCTTAACCACAAAAACAAATGTAATGTAGCAAAATGTACATACACGGCTCCGGAGGCTAGGTGGTTAATGACACAAATATCAAACCATTTTCAAAGACGTTCCAGAGAAAAAATTGATTCCGATCTATAGCCCTAATTTTTATTCCTTTCCACGAGGAAAATTATTAAAAAAAAAAAATAATCAAGCATCTCACCAGATAATCACATGCAAATGAAACTTCTAAGCTCTTTCAAAGCGTAACAGATGCCAAAAGTCAGTGCCAAAAAGTACCTCCTTTCAGCTGCGACAGGGCGTAAAAACGGCCATTGTGTTTCGGATTGCATTATTTTTAAACATAAATTGACGTATCCATCCCGTTCTCTCTCAATGAATATACACTCCTCTGACAGTATCTTTACATTATAATGCATATATTAATATCCGGCTCAGAAGCTGTCCCCCACCCTTCATCCATATTCAACGAGAGCGAAGCGAAACACAACCAGGAAACATGAATATTTATACACTTCCTTCTTTAATGAGCGCATTCTGACAAGTCTCTTAAAAACTGCGCAAGAACAAACGAGACGTCGCAAAAAGTAATGAAACGCCAAAGCCTGCTTTCGAGAGGCACCAGATAAATAATTTGAATGGAACGCAGGCGGAACAGGTAGCGAAGATTCGCGTCTTCTCGGTTTTTTTCCCATCTTCACATTTTTGGTTTCTCTCGGCATTCATTTTCCAGAGGGAGAGAGGTTTATATTTCTGAGTATGGCATTTTTTTTTACCTCCTCTTCCATCGTAACCTGCACGTGCGAAAGAGATTATTTTCGCCGGCCATTAATAGGACGATAATGAAGAAAGTAATGTGAATGCCAAAAGAATAAGAAGAAAAATGTAGCGAAATTGGGAAACAGACATGCGTGTGCAGACTCTTTGACGTAAGTCAATTTCTTCTGCAATGTAGTCATACAGGGAATATCGTACGTCTGCTGAAACAGTGTGCAATCTATTGCATGCGGCTTAAAAGTCAGTATTTAGAAAGTTGGTGAAAAGTTCGCTGATTATATTCGCAGGGATACATTGTGGTAATACACGTGTTAGTCTCATGTATATTATCCTCTATTTTATTAATGTACGTGTTGTTTCAGATGGACTTAAGCATAAGAATGGTAATTCCACAGTAATGGAAGTTGTCGCTTGGTAATGATTTTTTTCATTAGAGCAATCCCTATTAAAAAGGCAACAGGCTTACCTCCACAGAGGTAAAAGAATATTGCAAAATGGAGAGATTCGTCGTGGGTTGGAAATTCCAAGAGGAACGTAATATATTTATGGGGAAATAGCAAGCTCGAAAATATTCTTTGACAAAAGATGCTCCCATTTTGTATTATGACTAGTATTGGGTAAAGGTTTTTACGGACCTGAGGCTTTAATTGATGAGAGAATGGTGAAGAATTGGAAAGGACCCACTCTCAAATCGATACATGGGAAAAATTGATTAATTATTGATAAATGATTAATGAGTGATACATGGGAAAATTGATTGATTATTGATACATGGCAAAAATTGATTAATGATTGAAACGTGGCAAAAATTAATTAATTATTGATACATGGGAAAAAACCAATGCTGTCTCTTTTCTCTTATATTACGGTTTGATAAACAGCATTCGTGTGTTTATATTTTACTGCGCTGGGACCTATAATTTTCTAAGGAACCTGAACCTACGTTGACTAGAGAACAAAACCCCGGACGACGGTGAGAAAAAATTAAAAAAAAAGAGACCAACAAAATCACTGGAATCGAACCCGAGAAATAGGCACGACAGAGGAAAGCGTTACCACTATGGTATGGTTGGAATCCTAGCACAATACCTGAGGGTAGTGTACAGTATTTGAGCTTTATACAAACTAGAGCATTACATACCTGAGCTTTACACAAACTAGAGCATTATATATTTGAGTTTCATACAAACTAAGGCTTCATATATCTGAGTTTTGTACAAACTAGAGCTATATATATCTGAGTTTTATAGACACTAAAGCTTTGTATATCTGAGCTTTATAGAGTTTTGACAAACTAGAGCTATATATATCTGAGTTTTATACACACTAAAGCTTTGTATATCTGAGCTTTATAGAGTTTCGTACAAATAAGTTTTATAAGGAAGCCTTTAGCATTAGAACACGTATCTGGAAGCGCTGTCATAAGATGCCACGTGGATGAATGTATGTTTGTGAGATTTACGGCAAGGACAGCAAGGGACATGTTGGGCCGGGACGGGAGATGTGTGTGTGTGTGTATGTATGTGGATGGATGGGTGGATAGAGAGAGAGCACAAAAAGATTTTTATACCGATAGTTTAATAGCGACACACTGCACTAATCAATAGAAATAAAAGCAACACAATTTTAGTGGTGCAGTTAGATAACATTATCAATACGATAATACTGCTGATAGCTATTTCGATAGCGTTAACCAGCTACCGTCGTCAGAGCGAATGGCGGCTTCTGTTTATGTCCGTGCTGTTGGTCGGTGTTGCCATCACGTCGGTTGGAAACTTGATTGGGCGGAGGAGTAAAGCGTATTTGTGGAGACGTCTTCAGCCGTGAGACCCAAAAGGTTTTTCCAAGTGGATGATATAGAGTTACTAAGGAGTTGATCATTAACTGCAACGTTGATGTTTGCTAGGATGTGAAATGCCTCAAAGAAACTGAGATCAAGTGTTGAGTTGACTTTTTTATTAATACGTGCATTGGAGAATAGAAACTGATGTCCGAATTCCCATGAATGTTTTGCCAGAGCCGATTTATGGAATTCTTGCTTTCTGACATAAGCTTCGTGTTCATTTAGTCTGAGGCGCAGTGCTCTCCGTGTTTGACCGATATAAATTTGGCCACACTGGCACGGAATGGAATATATGCCGCAGCTGTCAGAATCCGGGATGTTATCCTTAAGATGAGAAAAGCCTATTTTGTTGATCGGAGTGAAGGTAACGCGAAAGTTGAATTTGTGCAGGACAGCAGCGATCCTAGTAGAAATTTTCGGAACATAAGGAATTCAGACAATGTTCGTAGGAGCTGAAGAATCACTGGAGAGAGAAGAGGCCGGTTTAGGTTTAGTGAGTTCTTTAAAAATATGATCAATAATTGTTGGATTGTAGCCACGGTATGAGGCAATTTGTCGAATGTAGCTGATTTTCTTAGTCAATGCGTCACTTGTAGAAGAGAATTTGATGACATGAAACACCAACCAATAAAACGAGCTCATTTTCTGGCTTTGTGGATGAGCCGATAGAGCGTGAGGAAGAAGGCTAACGGAATTAAGTTTTCGGTAGACACTGGTTTGGACGCTAGTAGGTGTTCTATGAACTAAAACGTCGAGGAAAGGCAGTGTACAGTCCTTTTCTTCTTCGAAAGTAAATTGGATGTTAAGATCAATGGTGTTTAGGAGGTTGATGATCTGTGAAGGATTCATATTGCTAGAAATTAGAGTGAAAGTATCATCCACATATCTTATCCAGAATTTGAATGGGATGAGCGACAGTATTTTATCTTCTATATAGTGCATGATGCTAAGCTTCTATATAGTGCATGAAATAGCTATCAGCAGTATTATCGTATTGATAATGTTATCTAACTGCACCACTAAAATTGTGTTGTTTTTATTCCTATTTTTATACCGAGTTTGAATATCTAAGAATTTGGCTATAGCAGAATCCCATCAAAGAATACTTCCGAATAGCGGTCACCTCTTTTTAACGGAGACATTCACAATCCCGATGTCACCATAACCCCTCCCCACCACCCCGAATAATGACTACCTCCGAACAGCGGATATATAACCAAGTTCCACTATTCAGAGGTTTTACTGTTTATGGATAAGGCGGGTTTCGAAAAGAAAGAAATCAAAAACCCAGAAACATAAACCGAACTTTAAAAGTTCAAATTTGATAAGAATTTAACCAGCGCATTTGGATTGAAGGAATAGCGGACCTTATCAGGAAGGGGCCGAGACACATCTACAGTTGTCGTCAGTGAAATCTCAAAACAGGAAGTAATTCGAAGTCTAATTAACATCCTAATTAGGAGCTTATCAGCCTTTCGCTGAGTCGAGTTGGAGTTATAATCGATTAAGTCGCGAATACGAACTTTAATATGCATTAATTAGATGGGCTTGTCATCGCAATTTACATTACGGTTGTAAGCAACGCGGTAGACGTTCGGTTTGCGCTAACGTGAGTTAAGTTACCAGAAATTCCCTAAACCGTGAAATGACTTGCTAATTCTGCACAGTAAGATACCAATCACTACTTAGCACAGTCTAACACACTCCTACACACAGAGAGAGAGACACGCACATATTCGGGAAAAGAATTAGTGAGTAGCCATTTTAAAATGGAATATAATACGTAAAAAATTCAGATTTCGGTAACTAAATTACAAAATACAGCAATGCCTCTACATAATCGGACCAGAAGTAATTTGAGTTTAGGGCAACATTTACAAACAGAAGTTACATCTTACCTTAAATCGAATTTTGAGAGCAACATTAAAAATAAATTAACTTCAAAATAACAATACATTAACTTCAAAATAAAAATAAATTAACTTCAAAATAAAAAAACTTTAAAATAAAAATAAATTGACTTCAAAATAAAAATAAATTAACTTCAAAATAAAAGTAAATTAACTTCAAAATAAAAATAAACTTTAAAATAAAAAAGCAAAAATAATATTTGCATATTCTCAAAGAAAATTTTAATACAAACTATTATTTCCAATAATACGACCTTTTCGATAAAATTCTACGTCGTCTTGGTCCACATCACCTTGAAATAGCAATAATTTGATTCAGTTTCTTTTAATATAAAACCTCCAGATGTTTTGCGCCCAAGCTTTTTACGCAGAGTACCATTGTTATCAGCGGTGTACACAGGGGGAGATTGATGGGGGGGGGACACAATTTCGTTCATGAGAAAATATGGAATTGCAGCTCCATAACCACCCCCTTCTAAATCACCTGCGAACTATCTAATGATTGTTATATATACCTTCATTATTTTATATACTTATTATAACATTAAAATATATACTCACATGTGTGATACTTTAAATGCTACATTTTCTTCCTCACCATGACAACAATATAAGTATATAGAAACTAATGCTTATTAATTTTAATTAATATCGCTAAAACCTAAATTAAAGCTTGACTAGTTTCTGCTATATATTTAAAAAACATTATTGTTTGATTTTGTAAATACCTAAAGTTTCGAAGATTCAGCGAATAACGACATTCATTATTATTAATATTACTACCTGAAAAATTTCTGAGTATACTGGAATTGTGCAACCAAGGTTAAAAATTAATTTGATGCAAAAGAATCAAAACGTTAAAATGAGAAACATACGAACTTCATTTCTCACCGCAAAGTTTAATCCTCAGACACAATTATGCTAAATTGTGACCATGGCACTACCACGAACTAGAAAACCATTATATCCTTAAAGCTTCTTCGTCTACGACAAGTACATGCATTATTAGGAGACATTTCGAGCAACACAAAACTGTTCAGTTCAACAAGTTTAAAAGTCGCTGCTGAAAACCCAGTTCGAATTACTAGTATTTTTATCGTTCCGGACGTGAAAAAGTTACATTAACTAGGAAGAAGTTTTCGGATGGCGAGTTGGGTCAAGTGTCGGGTCAACCTTATTGTTATTTGGAAAGTTTGTTTTTGCGTGATACGGATTCAAAGACAATTCAGAAGGCAGGTTTACTTACCGGGTGGTTTGGATGGCTTTGGCAAACACGGTGGGGAAGAAGAAACGTTTATGGCCTCGTTAACATTCGATGACGATAAGTCAGATGGTGCCACATCATCCTCTGTCCTTTCAAGGGGAAGAACGGCGGGCTTATCGGAAGACAACAACACTACCAAGTCATTCGTAGCAGATTTAGAAAATCCGTCTGGCATGGATTTCGACGCATTTACATTGGATCGCATGATTTGACTGGTTTTTCTAAACTCCCAGGGAGGGTCGTAATCGTCCGAAGGCCTCTCATCGTTTTGTGGACTCTGGGATTGTCCAGGTTCTAACTTGTAGATACTGTTGGCCACTAAGCTACAAGGCCTGGCAGGCTTGCTAGGCTTCGGCTTCTCGTCGTTGTCTTCGCTTGTGGACAGAACAGATGATGCGGGGGTACATGAAGAATTTACTTCTTCCTTTAAGCTGAGCACTGGATGGACTGGTGGCGTGATTTCATTAGTAGGACTTGGCTTATCGCCCGACTTCACACTGGGTCGACCATTATCCGTAGGTAGCACCTTCAATGTAAAGCGCAAATCAGTAAAGAACATACTAACAGAGAATGACATTAAAACAAGTGTGATGTTTGTTTCAGAGTTACATGAATAAAGGCTGCACATGGGTCACCTGCCGCGAAAACAGCATATAGTTTTAAACAAATTTCAACAACGAATCGAAGCAGCCTTTATGATTGGGAATTGAAATAAACTACAGAGCTGGGTAGTGTATTAGAAAATCGAATTGAACGTTAAATTAAACTAAAATACTCTCTCATTGCCATATATATAGTGCATATTCAGCAAGATGCAGTTACAGCACAAAGTACAGGGGTTGAATAAAAATACGGAAACACCTTGCAAAAAGCACATAACCTTGATTAACATGGCGCAGGACCATCTTTGGCATTCAGAACTACTTTCAGTCTTCTTAGAATGAATACTAGAAGTCCTGTATAGTTCTCAGGGGAATCCCGTATCATTCTTGTTTTAAATATTGGCAAGTTCCCTTAATGATGATGGAGGTGGATAGCATGTTACAACATTTGTCTGCAACGATGACCACAAGGGTTCAATAATATTGAGATTGGGCGGTTGTGGAGGCCATGGCAGATGTAAAACTTCATTTCGACGTTCAGGAAACCAACCCTAGACGATGTGAGCTGCGGGAACAGGGCCTTTTTGATCTTAATAAGTAGCATCACCATCAGAGAACGAACTTTGCACCATGGGATGGTCCTGGTCACTCAAAATAGTCATGTAGTTGTTGGCAGAGATGTTACCTTGAAGGGTAATGATGGGTCCGGAATACCATGATATGGCTCCTCATATTATGATGGAAACCCCGACAAGTTTCACTCTTGATAGTACAAAATTTGGTATGTAAGCTTGGAATGGCGTTCTTCAGACGTAAATTCGGACAGAAGTTAGGAATAGTGTAAAATTCGACTCATCTGACTAAATGACCCTTGTTCATTGCTCCGTATTTCAGATTTTAAGACTGTGACATCACTGTCTCCTCATAGTAGCATTTTGATCACCAACGAGTAGTTTTAGAATGGCAGTTCGGCCATAAAGATCATGCTTGTGCAGTTCCTTTCGTACTGTTTTGATGCTGATGCATGGTATTCAGCTCAGTAGTCGTTCTTGCCGCTGTAGACTTCTGATTTTTCATCACAATTTTAAGCAACGTTCGTCTATCTCTATCATCCAACAAACATTTTGATGCATTCTGGTATTTGTCAGACGCTGTTTTTCCGGTCTTGGTATACGCAGTCACCACCTTGAATACAGTACTTCGTGATACACTGAAAATTTCCGCTACCTTGGTCACGAAAGCACCCATCATACGAGCCCCAACAATTTGGCTGCATTAGAATTCCGTCAGCTCTGACATAATTCACTCACAACGGCACAGAATGCTGCTTTGATGAAAAATGTGCTTCCAACGTGTAGACGACCTTATATTGGTAGTTGCAGATAGCACCACTTACAAACTCTGCTATAGCACAACTGTAAATTAAGGACCAAATTTTGCAAGGTGTTTCGATATTCTTGAACAACCCCTGTATATTCATGCGTTATTTCTTAAACTTGAACAACAGTGGGGTCGTCGTATTTGAATTTACGCGCCATATATCAGGTACAACTTATAACTGTCGTTTATACCACGCATTTATTGCAAAGCAATTTTCTCACTTCTAATTCAGAGGTATTTGGCCGGTTCTATTTTCCTGTCGTAAGGACAGAGAGGATCATTCTGCATCAGTGTGAGACAACACATAAGATTAATTCAGAGATATATTTCATGGACGTTTGTTCAATTAAATAAAGAGCTAGCATGCAAGGGAATCGTCCATTCATACGAAAACATGCCAAACGTTAGTGTTTTTAAATAGGTTTCTCCTAAGACGAAAAATAGGGCATATATTAAATTTCATACATCTGTTGCAAATCTGTGTTCAGAAAACAAACAAGAAACCAATGATTAGTATATTTACTTTTAAATACTTTTTCTGGTGACATTTTATGACCTCTCATTCGGAACAATTAAAAAGAACTAATTAAAAATTAATTTACAAAGTAATTAGAGGAAAGGAAATAAAAAAGAAAAGGCAAGCCGAAGTCTCGAAACGTTCATTGATAAAAATATTTATAATTTAAAAAGGAAGGGGACGGTGATATAAGAGTGTTTCATTCCACACTTGTAGAATTTTATAGTCCCTTTGGTAATGGACACGACGTCCAGGATTCCATTAATAGTATTCGAAAGACATAATCAACAACAAACACATTACCTTTACGCCAGGATGCCCAGCGGCTGATTTCCTTGCAATAAAAGGAGAGTTTTCATCAATACTATCTTTTTGGTTAAGGCTCTCGTGGGGTTTCTTACTGGTGAGGTTAGGCGAACCGACAGTTCTAACAAACATAGACAAGTCATTTACTTTATTATTCAAATTTTTATTTGCAGCAACAGACGTTGGGACGGGCTCTCTGTACGTGGTGGCAATACTGTCTCGACTGGCGCTTTTTCCAAGAGAAAATATCCTGGGGAGAGGGTCCTGGGAGTTCCTGCGAGGTGGTAAGACAGAAGCAAAATCGTCCTTTTGGTCCATCGACTCTTGGCTACTGCTACTCTTGTCCGAACATCGGGATGTATTATCCCACCTGTTATTCCCAAACTGCCTTTCAAAGTTGATGAGGCGATTGTTGTCGGGAGTCCTGTTGTTGCTATTCCTGGCGAACTGATTGGGTTCAACATTGGCGATCACTTTGATGGGCCTCGACAGCGGCGAGCATGACCTTACTGGCAAATGATCCCTGATCAACGTAACCTTCCGTCTCTCGGTAGGAGTGAAATGCAATGGATAATGCCTTGGTCTAGGAGATGGCTTTGAAACCATTTGAGGTTGGTGAGTTGGAGTACTGGATGTAGAGCTCCCACTTGTAGATCCAAAAGAAGACCTGTTGCAGACACAAACAATAAGATTCAAGATAAAACGCAGTTACTACACATGGTAATATCCATCTATCAAGACAAAATTGGATAACTACGAGGGCATGCAATGTAGAACAATCACCGGCATCGCCAATTAGGGCAATTTATCATGAAAATTGATTCACGTCAAAAATGACATTTTTCTGGCTTGTATTAAACAGGCAATCGGATAAGATGATTGCACATCAGAGGTGCGAATAAAAAATCAACATCAATTGAAAGAAAACAAAATTTCGTCCTTCATAACTAAACAGACCACATATTTGATAAGGTTTTGAATACATAAGATTTATGGTTACCTAGAAGCTGTTCTGAGAACAGGCCCTGTTTCGCCGGGTTTAATTCTAGGACGAAAAATATCGCCCTGCAGGACTGGGCTTTGCATCAGTCGATCAATATCATCGATATCCTTCTTGACCCTGCTGTCGAAAGCCGTTTCATATAGCCTTCTTTGCCGTGTCGTCATTTCGTCGTCCTCTTCCTCGTCGTCAGCTACACAGCAACAAGACTCGGAGTCAGAGAGCAATAAGTCACAAGATGTCGCTGTATCGAAAACACAAAAGAATCGTTAACAAAAATGATTACTATCAGCTATTCCCACATACACACTTTTATTGTAACATGAATGTGTCCGTTAATTCCAAAGCTGACAAAGCCCTTAGTAATAAAAATATTCATACAATCGTATACACTCAATCGTCGTTCATTTTATCGTATGAACGTTATGCTTACTGTGGATGAAGTGCGGCAATGGCTATGACCACCTTTTTCGAGCAGAGTCTGCCGTGGTCATCTGGTTATGCGTGAATACATCGTGATTCGCAGGTTTCGTTACGTAGAGCAATAGTAGAGATTACGTTAGGTAGAGTCTGTCCTGTCCCAGAGGACCCACAGCACAGTCTTGGAATGCGAAATATAAAGGTTTCTGGAGAAAGTATGAAGGGTTGTGCAGTAGAATTGCTTAAACATACATTATTCTAATAGTAAAAAATATACATATCAAAGATTATTCAGGTTAAGTGATTACTCTAGCTCTGGAAACAGATCAAACAGTAACACAATCTTGTAGACAGTCGGTTAAAATTGACATAAATTGACACAGTTGTCAACCACTTACTAATTGAATAGTTAACTGTGCTAGTTGTGGGTTATTCTGGTCTAACTTAGCATAAATTGAGTAGATCTCGTGGCAGAAGTGGTGGCATAGATAAAATTTGCTGTAGAAAAATTGGTGTAACTCTCTAAGCGTACGACAAAACAGCCCCAAGATTATTTTAGGAAAAGAGTAGGGTCAGCGCTCCGTATTCAACAGGCACTGGACGTCAGTAAATCAATTAGGAAAACATATGGGATAAATGAAGACACTGAGACGCGTATGCAATCGTAAAGTGATATTCAACATGGCGTAGTTTCTGTCGCTTCTATACTGATTTTAAAATAAACGTTTCACTGACAGTAAGTCCTTGTTTCGGAAGGCGACGGAATCTAAAGGGATTTCGAGCAGCGATCAGATTCAAAGCCCCACTGCTTGATAGTAACGAACGTTCAATTGCAACGTCACTTTCTTTCACAGTATATTATGCCGTATTTTATACCGTCTTTTATACAAAAATGAAACAAATAAAAAGAACTCCCTTGAATTTAATTTTCGATAGCCTCCAGCTGGTGATTTATCTCTTGTTAAATATGAATCCAAAACGTAATGATCCTGTTCCTCGAAAAACGGTGAGTCTTAACATTGAATTACATACTGGGATTAAGATGAGACATATTACATATTTATGGACAGAATAGAGAAATATTCCCAACCATGTTAGTTAAGGAAACCGTCAACACGGTTCATAGAATTACAATACAGTCGAACCTCGTTAAGACGAACACCAAGGGGAACAGAAAATCTGTTCCTATTAACAGTAATTCGTCTTATCCGGAAAGGGTAGTATGTTATACAATCTGACGGAACTTCAGAAAACGGTTCGTATTAAAAGTAATTCGTTTTAACGAGCTTCGACTGTATATTAAATAAATTTTGTGTAGAACCTCGTCTACAACCATGTCCTCAGGTCCACACAAACACACAGCGATGCACTCCGATTCCCAATAAGCATTGATAATAAGCGTTCATAACTCTACAGAAGAAACGCTAAATCGTTGGTACCACTTAAAACGCTTCATAGCCCAGCCTTGGTTTATTAAATATACAATATAAACGTAAATTTCAATTGCGGTTTCAGAGACGTACAACAGATGTTATTCACTCCTACTTTAGGTGAAGTAACACGAGTGCAGAACACTGAAAAATACATGCAAAGCAAACATCGAAGAACTTAAAAACGGACAACCCAAAGAACGACGAATTCGCTAGTAACACAGAAATTTATATTTTAGGTTTTATATTTGGTTTCGTGTTAAAATATATAAACATACCTTGGGGTGATACAGTCGGTTCTGAATACGTGTGCTCGTCTTGTCCAACGTCTATAGAAATGAACCCTGGTGACGAGGGGGAAGCTTGGATACTACTGGTAAATTTCGCTGTGACTCCCCACTCCCACGGTTCGTCGTACTCGTCGCAAGGACGAACGTCCTCGGACTTACGGCGCACGCTAACTTTGTCTTCTCCCGATGTGCCAGGCTCCTCTCCGTACAGTGTGGCTGAACCCTGTTCAAGTATGTCATCGGTGTCATGGCTTAAGTCAGGAACGACGTCGTAAGCGCTGCTGGACGGAGAATCCGCCCGGCTGAACTCATCAACATCAGCGCGAAATGACGAACCGACTGCAAAGAAAAAAGTGATCCTGAATTTCAAACGAAAGAAATGAAATTATACATATCTTTATTTGACAAGGCAGAAGTCATTTAAACAACGAATATTATTACGTTATAAAACTCACACCTAAAATTTAAAAAAACTCATTCATTAAATTTTTAAAATAATCCTTATTAAATAGTAATGGTCATTCGTTGATGCTCATTTTTTAAATACAAGTCCTACAAACATGTCAAGATACCAGGGAAAAGAGAGAGGACGAGAGCGTTTGCTTTTTTCCCTTTATTATTTGGTAGTAATATCGAGAAAGTTGAGTTGGGGAAGACGAAAAGGAACATGACAGAGTTCGTTAATGCAATGGAATTATACGCAATAATAGATTCGCAACATCGTATAATTTTACGATATCGACGAATAAAACACAAGACATCAATATGAAATCCTATTTAAACGGAATATCTAAGAGGCGTTATATTTAACATAACATTAACACTGAATATTTGACATTGCAAGCGTCACATAAAGTCGTCCAGATATTTATAAACTAACATGCAGTTGAGCATTTAGCAGATAAACTAAATCAAGGCAAAAGTTAATATTAAAATGAATTATTCATTTCCTTTCGAACCCTTAGGAACACACCTCCAAATGTACAGAACGCATATTAAATTAATTATAAATTCAGAAACTTCCAATTCCCATTAATTGAAATTTATTATCGCCTGATGGTTTTCCACGACATGAGGGAACTCGAAGAGAAACCATAATAGTCGAAGTAGAAAATTGCACAGTTTCCTTCCGTTCTCTGAGCTGATTAAAGGTAATTAAATTACTCGGTGAACTGTACAACAAATGGTTCTTAATAAGCAATCTGCGCACCGAAAATACAGCAGCATTTTTCAATACTCTGAACATATCACGCAAATAAAGCAAACAACTCTTCTTAATTTCAAAATCAGTCAGGCGCCGAGACGATACACAACTTACCATGGTTGAACACAGATTATAAACGCATGATTAGGACTGTTTTTTATTATTATATATATACTAGAAATCCAGTGCATTGGAACTAATGCTTAGTGAACTGCCTCGTTACCTTTATAATAATAATAATACCAATGACTTAAATTACAAAATCGGATGAGACAATCGACTCGACGTAAAACTCGAATTAGTGTATTTGGATCCCCAAATACAATTGATACATTGGATTTAACCAAAATTCTATACAGCGATATCATATATAATTTTAAAGTGGACACAGTGATAATAGAAATAAAAGACAAAAAATATCCAGAGCAATGGAGAAAACTTAAATGGATGCGAAGGAACAATTCTACAAAAACAACAACAAAAAAACCCTCATTTAAGTAAAAAAAGTAAACAAAGAGAAGAGGAGGGAACAAAGATGCACATGTGTCATTTAAAATATTTAAAACACACTTACGAAAATGCACATATGAACAAAATACAGTTAACAATGCTATCTCAAAAGCAGTTAGTTGCATTTTATCATTCGAACTAAATTAAAAAAAAGTAAAAAAATATATTAAGTAAACTCAATTTTGTAATACAAATATTCAGATAGAAATTGACAAGTTCAGGGTGAAAGAATAGAAGTAGACAGATAACAAACAAATTATGGAATTGTCTACATTTATGAGGGAATTACGCATTCGAGTGGTTCTGCACCTAAGGCATTTGAGTCCATAGAAATGGGTTTAGCCCTTAATAAGTTTGGTTACATATGCACGAGTCAAATAAGTTTGGTTGTATGTCTATTAAGTTTGATTGTATATCTCATAAGTGGTGATATGTCTAATAAGTTTGGTTATATTATTCAATGTGTCTCTTTTTATAAATAATTTCCAGTTTGATTTTGTGCTTTTTTTCATAAATTTTTTATTTGCGTTATTTTTTTATTTATCCATTTTTTTTACAATTGTATCAAACAACGGCTTTTTTGTTTTTTTATTACTCTTTCTTCTTCTTTGAAACAAATGTCGTAATGTAATTTTTATAAATGTATCATATATTTTTTCCACATCATTGTCATCACCTTCCAATCTGTGTGCTGTAACATTGTTTTAAATCTCTCTATATTATTTTTAGAGTAATTTCTATTTTTGCAGTTTGTTTAACTTCAGTGTTGCTTGTTAATCTTATTAATATTGGCTTATGATCACTTACATGTATCTCCAATATAGTTAGGTCCATTGGTATATTTGTAAAACGTAAGTGAATAGTACTGCTTGAATTTAATGCTATTCTTGTGGGTTGTAACAATTTGTTTTCATACCCCATGGATTCCAGTAAATCAAATAGCTTATCCTTATCTCGACTTTCATTACCTATATTAATATTAAATTCATCAACTATCATTAACTTTTTATTTATATTTTGAATGTAATTTACTTTGTTCTGCAGCATATCTAAGAATAAATAAATCTATGTTTCCGGGGGGTGATCTATATAGTGCTATGGTTATATTATCATTCGCTTCTGCCCTCATTATTTAAATATTTTCCCCCAAATATTCTACTGCATCTAGAAATTTTATAGTAATATTTATTTTAGAGTATATAATAATACCTCCCCCTCTTCGAGTTTTCCTATATATAGCATTTTCGTTATATCTATTTAGACTTGTTTCACAATCATCTTTTTTCCAGGTCTCCGTAATTATGACGATTTCAGGATCCTGTTGTTGTTCGACGATATTTTCAATTCTCTCTATTTTATTATTTATGCTGTGTGCATTCATATAAAGTATCCTTATATTGGCATTTATTTCTTGTGTCATTAGGCACGGTTTTCTTTTTTTGTCTTATTTTGTTTTCCCGTTTGTTTGATTGTATCTTTTTTCTCAGTTTTTGTACTTTTATTTCTTGGATAGCCGTTAATCATTTTAAGTCTTTTATGTCTTGTAATCCCTGGATATCATAAATAGTTGAGTTTTCATTTTCTCTTAATTTTATTTTCCCATTCTTTGTTCAAACACATTTCCAGTTGGTACCTCTTTGAATTTTAAGGCTTCATTTAATAAGTACTTGTTCCAACGGGTTAAATGTTCATTGAAGAAACTTTTCACGTCCGTTGTATCCTAGTTTGTTTATTGTAATCCCATTTTTCCTTTTGTACCAAAACTCATTTCTTTGACACGAGTGAATCTGAGTGTTATATGTATATATATATTTTTTTTTTTCCTGCTATAATCTGTGAACGCTTTGTATATCGTATTCCATACTTCAATGTCTAATTCCTTACCGATTGTTTTTACAATTTCTTCACAATTTTCGTCTTCTTCCTCCGGGATACCATCATTTATAATGTCGTTTCGTCTTATGTATTGCTCAATCTTATTTAGATCTGAATACATATCCTGGATTTCTACACGCATGTTTTCCAATTCGTGATCTTTATCCTCCATCCAATCCTCTGCCTGTCTACTTAACCGCTCTATATCCTGTTTAATCTCTGTTATAGCACGTTTGTTCCTTTTGTTTTCTTCCAATATAATTCCAAACTCCTTTTCCATTTCTCTAAACGCAGATAACATTTCATTTATTGATGAATTCTTTCTTTCTATCTTCCACGTATTCAAAAATAGAAGTATTTTTCTCACTTAGTAAGTAAATTCGGAGTTTTTTCTATGGGCAAGTAATTTTACACAATGCTCTTTATTATGCAAAATTCCTACCCATATTTATAATAGATATAAATGAGGTTTTCTTACCTAGATGTGTTGTAAGACAAAGGAAAAAACCTATCGAAATTTGAAGCTAAATTTTTTTTATCGAAATTATCCAATTTCCGAATAAAATTTTCTCGCGTATGTTGTCAGCAAAGGCTGATTCACGAAACTTAAATCAATAATTCTAGGTGCAAGGTACCTATAATATAAAAGAGCAACCAATAAGGCTTTACACAACCTAGTTTAAAAAAAATTAGAATTAACTTTAACTCGCAAAAAGCGCCAAGTTTATGAAAGGAAAATCCCCAAAAGGAAAAGCGGCTTTCTTTTTTTGTCAACAAACCCCTCGACGATGACAGCTTTCGTGGAAGCATCTTCCAGTTAGGCGCGAAACAAGACGACAACAGTGGGAAAGACGGCGGTCGGGACATCATTATGGTAAAGTCCCAACTTTGGGTTTGCTCCGAGAAGAAAAGATGTAATGAGGAGTTAGGAGAACGGTTGGCCTAATGAAGTTGGTAGAAGGAAGGAGAAAAGGAGGAGGACCCTTTCCTCGAGATATAGAGACTGTGTTTTCTACAGCTACAGAAAAAAAAAAAATGGGATATTGGCAAAACAACGAATAAATGATTGAAGAGGACATCGACAAATACACGATCGCTGTTATTGCAAAGAATTCGTAAGAGGACGACACGTATTCGTAAGAACACGTATCATAGTCCTATGAATACGTATCGTACGACAAATACGAAAAAATTCGTAAAAGTAAGATACGTATTAGAACAGTATTTAAGAGAGAGAAAGTGCGTGGCTTAGTTGTGTGACATTTATTGATCGTATCCTGAAATTGACAGAAATGGCAGTATCTGGTTTCATATTCTACGAATCAAGTTAATCAATTGATATAAAACGATTTTTGAAATCGATACCGTTGAAGAAATAAAACAATTTGAATAATTTCTCGATTTCGTATTATTGCATATCATCAGGTCAAGATTAATACACGCAGGACTCGACAGACAGTGGCGAACAGAAGTCGTTAGACAAAATTGG
>QLNU02014176.1:13498658-13613950 GCA_006491805.2 Dysdera silvatica
AGACCACATAACAGGTTAAACTTAACGCAACAGTATTTGGGTTACTGGTCCGACGCCATGACCGTTCAGCTACTGAGACTACTCATGCACGGTGTTGTTTTCTTAAATATTTCAGAGACGGTTATGCCGCACAAAAAGGGTGTCGTGGTGAAGATCAGATATTAATCTAAAGCAAAAAAACTATTTCCAGTTCAATCAGCGGATCTTTCCATTTTCATTCAAAAAATTGTATTTTAATCCTAAAGAATTGCGTATATCATCTTTAACATGCACCTCTTTAGACCGATTATATATAAAACAAGAGGGAAACTTCTTCGGAAAATTTAATGATTTTTCAATTTTTGCATATGACGGATATTACGTAGGAGACTGAGATAAATTGATATTCACTAATAGAAATTTTATATACTTCAACACATGTTTACTAACAGGTCAGTGATTTACAAACTGTGCGCCACAATTTTCAGTGTAGACAGTCATACCAGTTTGGCAAAGTATTTTGTACATACAAAAAATAAACGTAATTTTAATTAAAACCTTTATATATTCGATCTTTTCCCCTGTCACCCTACACATCATGTCTTTACAAATTTACATGACGACAGTCATTTTTACATTTTTTGAAGGTAAATTCTGTTAAAAGAATAAATTTAAATACAGAGGGAAATATACCGGGAACAAATTTAAAAGTTAAGATATGAAGCGAAGATTTTGAAAATCGGTGACAGAATGAATGAATGAATCAATCAATCAATCAATAAGCATATACGTTTCGACTTTAGAACGCTCTACAGAAAATTATATTTTAGGTCTCGATTGCCGCCGTATTTTAAACTGCGAAACAACAAATAAATAATAAAGTACTATTGCAAAAGTAAAACCTCATGCATTACCGAAAACTCCTTTAAAATTTTCCTTTCTTCATTTTATTTTCACGGAGGAAGAAAACATTGAAAAGAAAGCAACCTAGTTCGACTGCTGAAAGAAAGCCTTAACGAAGTCGTCCACGAAACAGCGAATTCTAGGAAATCTATCTTTGATATTGGGTTATGATATATTGCTGAAAGTTATTACAATGAAAGAAAGGAATAAAGAGCGGAAGAACAAATAATAATACGTTCCCAGCTCTTAATGCACAAATATATTACGAAACGTTTTCAGACAAAAAGAGGAGGTGGCCACCGGTGGGATGATAAAGCCCTTCGCATCCACGTCTCATAATGCCTATAGCTAAAAGGGCTTCCCAAAACAGGATATTTCGAAAAGATTGGGAGGACGCAAACACGAGAAAAACCATAAATATGCAGTGAATGGAAATAGTGTTTCAGAAATGGGACTAAAAATGAGATCAGCATATAATCTCTCAGACAGAAATTCCCATAATCTAGCCCATTATTATTAATACATCATGCATGCGTAGGGATTTAGAACAGGACCTATTGCGTGAAATATAAAAGGCCTGCTTGCCATTTGCCCCGGAATAAACTTTAATATAAGTAATATATGAGCACAAATAAAATGAGGGAATATCTGCAAAAGGACGAAATCGCGTATCCCATTGTATTTGTCGAAAAACTTCATGTATTTTATAGATTAAGAAGTGAATGGTAGGGATTTTAGATCTTAAAATGTCCCTACAAAAGTGCTCTTTGTCCCGCCTCCAGAAACCGACTAGGGATAATTATTCCTTCGCATGGCGGGTAAATTATCGCCCGCGAATTTTGAAAAATGAGACTGACAGAAAAATGGCGACAGAACTATAATCGTTAGGAAAATTATCAGTTGCCGGATTATTGGATCCGGAATCTCCAGATAATATTAAAAGTTTGGGACGCTCGACTGGTAAAGAATATTAATTGCCGCTTAGACAAAGGAAGACCAGAACAAGGGAGGGCGCGAAATTAGATCACCAGGCGCTTTTTTTGCCCTCTATAGAAAACTCAATATAAACAAAAATATCGACTTCCCATTATTATGTTGGATAAAACAAAGCCCCTTCTCTCGTTAATAACAAAAGCTAATTAATTACTTTTATTCAGTCAGTAGCTTATTATTGGCCTTCAGCGGTCTTAAATCTAGGCAACCCTGTGAGATAGCCGTTGTTTTAATCAATATGGCGGAATTTTCTAGACTGCGCGGCCCTCTGTCCAAAGCCCTGAAAATTTTCCGAGAAAACACGACGGAGCCGAAGGAAAATGCAAATAAGGCACATCATATAATTAAACAAGGGAACGGTGTAGCCGGACGTCCAATTAAACGCATAATTAAGTAAAATGAAAAGATTATCTTTATCCAAAATAAGCCTCAGAAACAGGAAACTTGCCAATATGAATTTCTCAACACCACATTTGACATTTCGTCGATAGCTTAAGTCAAGAATGTAGTTTGTTCACAAATTTGACAGGGAAAATAAAACTTTGCGCAAATTTAAGAAATGTTGGTTGTTTAATTGGCAAACATCATATTATTCCCCGCTTCGTTACTACCACTATTACAATTATTACTATTATTTATTACATAACAATAATTTTAAAATAAACGACTACAGCGTCCGTTCCGTTGGTCCCTGATAAGATATAACAGAACCGCTGAAAACATTTGAAGTTTAATAAATAGTTTCAACTGTGCACAAAATGTGTTTACTTTTGATTATTATATTATCCTTTATGCTTCTTAAAAATTAATAATTTTCTACATTTATAATCATTTGCATACTTATCCGGTTTCAGTTCAGAGACGATGAAATCTGCGCCATATTTTAATTACATATTTAAAACCCTCAAACGTTTGTTGTAGATAAACTGAGCGCCCTTCTATATAACGATCTAGTACCATGACAGGCAGAATAACGTTTTTTTACTTTTTATTTTGGGGCTCTCTACAAAAACAGACAAAATTTTGCAACCAAGTTAATATTAAAAAAAAAACAAAAACAAAAAAACTGCCCTTTTTCCCCTCGAAAACAGAAATATAAGGTAGCGAGTCTAAAGAAATTCCATAATGTGACAGGATAAAAAATATGTATAATCTTTGAAATCAACTTCAATACTTCAATGGAAACAAAAAACCACGAAAATACATTATCATGAAATACAGCCCACCCATGTTTGAGATTTATGGAAATTACTAAATGCAAGTTCATTGACAAGATTGTAAAAAACAAGCTTCGTTAATAATCTGGACCAGCATCTAAAATATTTTTTTTTCGATATAAAGAGGGGGAAAAAACTCAATCGTCCTCTAATTTTTAGTTAGCTAACTCGAAAAAAATGCATCGCATTATTTTTTTCAGATCGTAAGCTCCGAGAACGTCAATTCTCGTTAATAAATAATATTGTAAAAGGGATTAAAGAAACTGCAGCGTATATACAGGGTGATTCTTAACTAGAGAAAAAAATTTTAAGGGGTGGTAGGGAACCGGAAATGAACCATATTGGCCGATATCCCCATGTTCGAAACGGAATGAGTATGGCTGCAGAGCCAATTTATTGTTTACGTCCAGCTCGTTGCTATGTAACCAATTACATCAATTAAAATATTTTTTCAATATAGAATTTAAGTGATTCACCTAATAATACAGCAGAGACAAACAAATCAAGAATTCCCTTTTCTGATCCTGATTTGTGTTGCGATTTAGTGAAAATAAGCATAAAACTGCAATTTTATCACACTGAAAAACAATTGTGAACTGCTAAGTATGTACAATAGGTGAAGGAGATTAAACTGAACAATTTTTGTTTAGTCACTTTTTCCTAAAATTAGTCGTTTGGCCACTACAGTGAATTTAGTGTTCGCATCCAGCGCATTCAAGGTTACCGCATATGGCAAAATGCGCCATTTAAAGAATTTCTAAAATTATTTAATGCCAACGGACCTTGTGCTCTCTCTATTTGGCGACTTTCTAAAATCTGTTAAATTCACTGGAATTGTAAAGCGCAGTACATCTTGGAAAAAAAAGATATCTTAGGCAGGGGCGGCCTTAGTGTGTGTGTGAGGGCGAGCCAGGACACGCCCGAGGTCGCGTACTGAGAAATTAGTTTATTGCCGCACTTACATAATTTTCAACGAGGTCGTAAAATCCCAGACTATACAAAAAAAAAAAGTACTGCATGTACAATAAAATCAATTTTCAGCGACCCTTAAACACTTTTGGGCAGGGCCAGCATTGGGGCTGCTTAAAATCGTAGTGTGTGCAATAAGCAATCAGTTTTTAGCGGTCCTCCAAATTGTGTCCAAATACGAATGATAAAATGCTGAAACTAAAACTTTCTATCAAAGAATGTATGTTTTCGAATGCATCGTGCTTAAGCGTCATCCTAGAAATTGAGGAAAAAAAAATGTAACTATTTTATTTACCTTTTTTACAATAAATGGTCAAACGGACTACCGCCGGAAGTGATGCATGCCTCACACTGTCGACGCATTGAATGGCGCATATTTTCAAAAATGCTAGGCATTTCCTGAGGCAAGATCCTGATTAGTAGCAATTGGAGTCTCGTATACGATGGTTTTCAGTGTCCCCAGAAGAAGAAATCCAAACTGGATAAATTGGGGGATCGCGATAGCCAAGACACAGATCCACCCCGGCCAGTCCATCACTGTCCAAAAGCAGCATCCAAATAATTGCGCAAGTGAAGAGTGAAATGGGCTGGGGCTCCATCTTGCTGGAACCACATTTTATGTAGAATGGATAGTGTAATGTCCTCAAGTATTTATGGCAAGGCATTTTGCAGAAAAATGGAATATTTTCTCCCGTCAAGTCGAGTTTGCAAAAGATATGGCCGAATCAGAAAGTCGTTCACGATACCGGTCCAAACATTTACAGATAATCGTTGCTGAAAAGAATGTAGAGTCTCATTTGCCTAAAAATGAGTATCGTGCACATTAAACATACCCTGCCTTGTAAACGAGGCTTCATCCGAGAAGAGGACATGTGTTGAAAAATCCGGCTGCTCTGCACTCTGCTGCAGAAACCATCGACAAAATTGCACACGTTGAGGATAAATCGATGTTCGTGCATATGAAAGTGATGTAATTGATCCCGATGTAAAACTCTGTATACGGTGCTTTGGCTTACACCTCTGCTATGTGCAATACGTCTGGTGCTTGTACTGTGCGTTTCTCCAACCTCTCGTATAATGTCTTCTTCTAGTTGTACTGTTCTTGAATATCTCCTCCGACCGGTCTCATGCCTGCTAACATGGAATGATCCAGTTTCACAGAGTTGCCTGTGCAAACGTGAAAAAACTCTATGATCCGGTACTCGATTAGTGAGGAAACCTTCACAATATAACCTTTAAGCTGCACTTGCATTCATATTGCTAGCCCCAAACACCAGATGCATATCTGCTTTTCCAGAATTCGTGAATGGCTCCATCGTGTACGACATCCGCGTTAAGAATGATTAGTTTAAGCAAAGAAGTAAATTCTGCATGTGCCCAATAGCGCCCTCTAGTAGTAAACATACACATTTTGTTAGATTTGCCGCCTCTACTGCCACTGTTCAAAAAATGCCTGGCATCGCCCCTACACGATGCTTCCCTTGTATGCATAGCGGTATACAGGAGAAGGGTCATTGAAAACTGATTTCATTATACATGCGGTACATTTTTATTATTTTCTTTTTTTCTTTCTGTACTTTTTTTTTTGTTGGTCTGGGATTTTACGACCTCGTTGGGAATTATGTATGTAAGGGCGGCCATAAGCTAATTTCTCAGTACGCGCACTATAATTTTTAACGACCTCGGTCGTGTCCCGGCTCGTCCCCCACCTCCACACACGCACACTAAGGCCGCCTCTGTCTAAGATATCTCTTTTTCCAAGGTGTACTGCCCTTTACGCTTTACAATTCCAGTGAATTTAACAGATTTTAGAAAGTCGCCAAATAGAGAGAGAGAGCCCGAGGTCCGTTGGCATTAAATAATTTTAGAAATTCTTTAAATGGCGCATTTTGCCATATGCGGTAACCTTGAATGCGCTGGATGCGAACACTAAATTCACTGTAGTGGCCAAACGACTAATTTTAGGAAAAAGTGACTGAACAAAAATTGTTTATTTTCATGTCTTTCACCTGTTACACATACTTAGCAGTTCACAATTGTTTTTCAATGTGATAAAAAATGCAGTTTTATGCTTATTTTCACTAAATAGTAACACAGATCAGGATCAGAAAAGGGAATTCTTGATTTGTTTGTCTCTGCTGTATTATTAGGTGAATCACTTAAATTCTGTATGAAAAAAATATTTTAATTGATGTAATTGGTTACGTAGCAACGAGCTGGATGTAAACAATAAATTGACTCTTGAGCCATACTCGTTCCGTTTCGAACATGGGGATATCGGCCAATATGGTTCATTTCGGGTCCCCTACCACCCCTTAAAATTTTTTCCTCGAGTTAAGAATCACCCTGTAGACTGCAATATAATAATTTAATTTCTGATCTGATTTGATTACGCGAAAGCGAAATGTGATTTCGATATAGTTTGTTCTCGAATATTAAAAACAGTTATTAGTTTGATTTCCATTATTAAGTTATAATATGAAATAATTATAATTATTGTTGTTTAAGTTATAAGTTGTAATGTTTGTAAACGAAATAAAGTGTTCGAAACAACCAAACTTCTGATATATCTTTATCAACACATGAATGGTGACATGGACTTCTACGCTATAGATTTATGTGATCTAAAAAACGACCACTTGGATCTCTTTAAAGATGAACTGCTAACTCGAAACAGCAATAGGAAAATGCCTAACGAAGTAACTGCAGTACAAATCGCAATCTACAACAGATAGTATCCTGCTCTTTGCTTTATAATGTGCGAAAGCACTTTTGCTTTAGCAACCCCAAAACCAATAATCGAACCAACGACTAAGTATAACTATGCTGTTTCTCATCTACCACTAGTAGTCACAATCACCTTAGTACGAGATGTTCTGATGAAACCGGGTAGCAATGATTAATATAATCATTTAAAGAAAGAATTGACAAATAGATCAAGTGAATTATAACAAGAAATTTGCTAGCTTTTATCTGGAGAAGAGTTAGGTTCAAGGAAACCGTTTGAATTACTTCGTAACATGCAAAGACGCGCAGAAACAGTAAAGGTTCCTCACAAATCAATGTTAAAGTTCTTTTTGCAAAGTTTACCAACCTCAACCCAAACAATTTTAGCTGCGGTAACAGAATTGTCTTTAAACAGCGCAGCTGAAATTGCTGATAGAATTTAGAAGTCTCTCCATCGTCCACATCAACTTTTGCTATAACAAACAACGAGAATTCACTGCAAAAGCTTTATCAGTAAATAGGAAAAATAAATTGGCGAATAGATCAACTCTCGTTTGCTCGTAACCGGTCGCCAAATCGCAACAATGGAACAGGAATAAAAACATATCAAACTGCAATTTGAGAATTCGAAAACCTAATATATGCTGGTACCATCAAAGATACGGGAAGAATTGTAGAACCGAAAAATGTGTTCAACAGTGTAGTTTCCATTTAAACGAAAACGGTGAAGAGTAGACGCAACGTATTGTTTGCCTCAAACGTCACGTTGACTGTTCATTGAAGACCAAACAACAAACACATCGTTTTTGGACGATACAGGTTCAGATGTGCCATTGTTGCAAGCAAACAACGTTCAAAAACGTAATCCACTGCAACAAAAACTTTTCGAAGCAAACTCTTCCGAAATTCATGTTTACGGCCAAAAAACAATTTTTCTGGATTTTAAACTACGCAGAACTTTCATTTGGAATTTTCTCATCACCAATGTAACCATGCCAATTCTAGGAGCAGATTTTCTCCATTATTATGAATCGATCCCTGATCTCAGCAATAAATGCCTAAGAGATTTGAAGACAAAATTTCAAACAAAGGGCAACGTTAAAACAACGGTATTACATTCAGTTAAATCCGTAACCAGTAATTTAGTTTATCTAAAAGGTATTATCTGGATTCCAATCTATAACAAAATTGTCAAACCCAAACCAACCGATAAAACACAACATTGTCCATTTCACAACGACAGTAGGTCCACCTGTAGTAGTAATACCACGAAGATTAGTTCGCGATCGTTTAAAGATCTCTACTTCATATGGTACCCAAAAAAGAAACTTTGGAATGGAGACAAGTAGGAGACTACCGCGCACGGAACGCACAAACAATCAGGAAAAAATATCCAATTCCTTGTATAGCCGATTTTACTGCAAAATTACATGGTACCAAAATTATCAGCCACATAGATCTTATCAAAGCTTATCATCAAATCCCAATCAACCCTGAAGACATTAATAAAACCGCAATAGGTACACCATGTGGACTATTTGAAAGTACCCGAATGCAATTTGGATTATGTAATGCATCAGCAACATTCCAGAGGTTTATCGATGAAGTAACGAGGGATCCACCAGGTGTGTATGCCTTTATTGATGACATATTAATTGCATCAAAAGACTTAATGGATCATCTCAACCATCTGAGATTTTTATTCAAAAAGCTAGAAGAATATGGTCTGTGTATTAATGTGAAAAAGTGCACATTTGGCACACCCGTTATTAATTTCTTAGGTTTCAAACTTTACGAACATGGAATACAACCAATCCCGGATACGGTTAAATGTATGAAGGATTTTCCTCAACCTACAACGTTCACCCAACTCCGCTGATTTCTAGGCATGTTCAATTTTTACAGACGTTTTATTCCAAAAGCAGCACATACACTTGCTCCAATGATAAAATTTCTAGACAGGCATAAAATGAAAAACTCTCGATCCCAAGTTCGCAAATCAGAATAATTAAAATGGGACGACGATGCTGATAAATCCTTTAAAGAAGCAAAATAAGCAAAAGCAACTCTCTTGAGGAACCCTATTCCATGAGCTAATTTAAGCCTATGGGTCGATGCATCTAATTTTGCAATAGGTGGTGCTTTAATGCAATTCAACCAAAAAAACATTGGGAAAAACATTGCAAAAAATTGGGAGCCAATCGCATTTTTCTCAATAAAATTGAACAAAAATCGACAAAAATGGTCAACATACCGTAGAGAGTTATTTGCGATTTTTTCAGCGATAAAAAATTTAAGCATGTGCTAGAAGGCAGAAAATTCAAAATTTTAATTGACCGAAAACTACTAATTTATGTCTTCAAACAGAATCCTGATAAATGTTCATCACGGCAATTACGCCATCATCATTTAATCTCCCAATGTTCAACAGATATTCGATATGTGAAAGGTTCGGAAAATATCGTAGCAGATATTCTTTCAAAGATAGAAATTAATTCCATTACTGGATCTCCTTCAGATTTTGGCGATATAGCAAAATGCCAACAAAGCGATCTTGAAATTAAAAACATCATGGAAAATGATGATTTAAAACTCAATCTGGAACTGCAATAATGCAAACTTTCAAACATCCAGATAATATGTGATACCATAACTAGAATTCCACGACCTTTAATTCCTAAAAATTTCCGGAAAACAATACTTACACATTTACATAGTATTTCTCATCCAGGTATAACAGCCACAACGAAATTAATATGTTCAAAATATGTTTGGCCAAATATGAAACGAAACATAAAAGAAATGGTTCGCTATTGGATACAATGCTAAAAATCGGAAATACAACGGCATACAAAATCGCCACTAGGAACATTCAGTCTTCCGGATGCACGTTTTTCACAAATCCATATTGACATCGTTGGGCCTCTACCACTATCGGATGCACAAATATATATCCTAACAAT
This sequence comes from Dysdera silvatica, assembly GCA_006491805.2. Lineage (NCBI taxonomy): Eukaryota > Metazoa > Arthropoda > Arachnida > Araneae > Dysderidae > Dysdera > Dysdera silvatica. Next base: position 13,508,410 of record QLNU02014176.1, read on the forward strand.
AATTGACAGGTTTTCCAGATGGCCCGAAGCAATTCCTATGCCAAACATGCAAGCACAAACTGTTTGTAACGCTATTTTTAAAGCATGGATATCACGATTCGGCTGTTCAACCGTCATAACGACTGATCAAGGTTCGCAAATGTGATCTGCATTATATCGAGAATTCGCTAACATACTTGGAACTAACAGAATAACAATCACTGTCCAATGGAATCATTGAACGATTCCATAGGCAACTAAAATCATCCATCGAAGCACATGAAAATACAAGATGGCCGGAGATATTGCCAATAGTTCTCCTTGGCATACGAACAGCAGTGAAAGAGGGCACAAACGCATCTTGTGCGGAACTCGTTTATAGAAAACACTAAAATTACCATGCGATATGTTAGACACATCAGACATTCCCCATGTGACGAAATCTTTGTAAATAACCTTAGAAATCCCGTACGCCAAGTCAATACGGTTGCAACGTCAAAACATGGAAACACTAAATACTACGTGAATCCTTCTGTAGAAACGTGTTCACACGTATTTTTAAGAACCGACAAAATAAAACCTCCGTTAGCTCAACCATACACAGGACCACATAAAATTATAAACCATCATGAAAAAAACTTTATCCATCGATATAAACGGTGGGACTACTGTATCAATAGAACGCGAAAAACCAGCCTACATATGGGAAGAATCAATAAACCACAAACTTACGTCACCTAATAAAGAGCATAATCAATCGCCAGAACAATCTTTAAACAAAAATGCTACAAACGAAAGGTTAAAAAGATACATTTCTCCAAACAATTGGCAACATTAATAAAAATTTGACAATAACAATAGCAAAATTTTAACATACAGGGTTTCACAAACGTACCCTTCAGTGAATTTCGGTCACTTGGGGGATACTCTGTAACGTATATATACTTCAATACAATAATTTAATTTCTTATCTGATATGATCAAGAGAAAGCTAAATGTGATTTAAATATCGTTTGTGTTCGAATATAAAAAAAACAGTTATTAGTTTGATTTCCATTGTTAAGTTATGAATTGTAATATTATAAACGAAATAAAGAGTTCGAAACAACCAACCTTCCGATATCTCTTTAGCAACACTTCAAAACCGATATCTTAAGAAATAGCACATATAAACAAAGACCCATGAAAACACAGCGATAGAAGAATATATTCAATATCTTATATTTCGTCTATTCACAGTTCAAAGGATGGAACAGTAATGTAACACTATTGCAATTAATCGCAATGAAAGTTAATAACTAATATAAAAGAATAATATATGATATTATAAAAGATAATAAAGCTGATAAAAGTTAAAAAGATAAGATAAAAGATAAAATATAAAGCTGATAAAAGTAGATGTAAGAACAGAATTCGTTCCCTTATCTACCTCATACAAATTTACTTTGTGCTTTAAAGCACAAGGGTAGTAAGATTAAGCAAAATACCGTGGTCCGGTAAGGGGGTTCTCCCCTGATGACGGTCCCTTCCGTGGGCCTGATCAGAGCTGGGATCTACAGTTTTCCAAAGAATCCAAAACCTCTGTTACAAAGAAATCAAAACCCGGACTATGGATCGGCAGAAAAATGGCAAGAGCTCGACACCACCTGGCATCGAACCTGGGTTTTCAGCACAGAAAGCTAACGCGTTACTTTTACGTCACCGTAATAAATTCATATCAGAGAATCAATTATTTAAAAAGACATATTCATGCCAATAACAGGAGCAATCTCTTGCTCTTGATACTGGAAAGAGAACCCTGTTACTAGCATCGCTACTGCTTTCTTTCAATCTTCCGACTATATTGTTTTTAAAACTACAAATGTATAAAAACAAGGAATACATTATAATTATTAATAGTTAAACAAGAGTACTGTCCATGAGGCACTCCCGACAAACGCGCAATTCCGTCAAATATATTTATGTATATCCAACAATTTATGTACCAGGTAACTAGGCAACGGTTATTAGAATACCACTTTTCCTTGGATATGTGGAGATATTTAAAAAATGAATACATACTTATTTTTCTAAGGTAAGATACCCAGATGCGATTTTCTCGCCTTCCGCTCACAGGCAATAATTTAACGAACGAATACAATAGAAAGAAAAAGGTGATATTCTAGATGAACATTTTAAGGTTACTGATACGGTCAAGAGAACAGATAGACTTTTTTAATGGCGGATGTAGAGGAGAAGGATATGACTCACAGAAGAGGAGAGTTTGGCAAATTGATTGTTACTGACGACCACTCAATAGATTATATATATAATAAAAAAAAAAAACGAGGAGATGATACCGAAGTGAATCCGATGATTGAAGAAAAGATGATGGGCAAGAGGGTCCATGTGATACCTAACAACGGACAATGTAGAAAGAGCCGAAACTGCCGAAGCGTGTTATACGAGGAATAGCTGGTGGGTAGAGCCCATTTTGTGGAAAGTTTGAAAATCTATCTTTGCGGCCGAATGAGCCAAGATGGGGGAACGAAGAGCGGGAAAAGGCGGAGAGGAGATAGAGAGAAGAAAAAGAGTAAAGTTCAATCGCTGAACGGCTTTCCGTTTGGTCGAAGATGAGGGACGAGGCAAAAAATAAAATATAAGGGAACTTTCTAAAAGAAATTCCGAAAATTGAAAAAAAAGGAGGAGGAATTATATATTTTCCCCCTCTCCGGATTCTCGGGGCCCAATCAATTTCCAGTCTTGAAAGGAAAACTTTTTCTTGGGCGGACAAAGGGGCAATTAAAACTTGCCGGACATAGACGAGAGAAGTGGTGAACGAAATGAAAAATTCGCGAAGAAAGAGACGAGAAATTCTGGTGGTGGCACATTCAATATTTGATATTAAAAAGCAGTCCACGGGTTTAGATATAGAAGTGGGATTTTGCAGGAAAGAACAGAACTGGCAGGGCAGAAAGAAAAATAAGGTCGACGGGCCTGCACCGAAATGACAAATCCATCGAGAATCGATCACTCAACGTGAAAGGTGAAGCAATATCAACTCCGCTTTCCAACATACTCTCGAAGCACAAACGCTAAACGCTGCAAATATTTCTTGAAATATATGGTGTCACAGCTGTGGGTCAACTTTAAGCGTAAAACGCGACTACTAAAAGGTACGCACACCCAATTACATTTCCGAAAAGTGCATTTCAATTCATTTTTCATAAACAAGTTTTCACTATACTGGAAATATAAATCCGATTAAAGTACCATGGCCTTGGATAGTATCGATGCAACAGCATTTGATTTTTTTTTTAATATTTAAGGCACAAAGAATCTACGGGTTTCGGAGTCATCCGAAGCCCAGAGGCCTAGAAAGTCAAGCACAGAAATATAAACCGGCAGGGAAAAAAGATGGAGTAGTCCGTACTAGCAGGGCAAGAACTATAAAGCCGAAAGTTCTAGTACAGGAATAGTACACGAACAATTTCTGCAAACTTACGGCAAAGGAAATTAAAGATAACTCATTGTGTTTCACGGCTCATGTACAGATAAGCGAAAAATATGGTATTATTGCCGACAAGGAAGGCAAACGTTATGCTGCGCCGAGACATACAGTTTCAGAAGAATAAGAGACCATTAAACGAAGGGAATCAAACCTCCGATTGAGGTGGGTAGAAACACAGCACGCGTTCCATGATACTATGGTTAATTGCACGAAAGACGTGTCACTGCCAGGTAGTAGACCTATGTTCTCCGGAGAAATCTGATTTTCTCAGGCTTTAAGAAAAGGAATCATATTTTTTTTTTACGCACCGGTAAAAGTTGAACCCTGATTAACGGCACGCTATGTGAGCGCATTACTACACAGTGACACCGTAGGGCTCCCTCCCACTCGCATTGGAGAATAAAATCCCTGACTTCCCCAGGGTTTTCCTTGACGTTTTCAGCAAAATTGCCTGACTTTTGCAGCTAAGTTTTCAGATGAATCACAAAATTTTCAACTAAACTTCGGTTGCGAGGAAAAGGTCTTCACGTTCATGGGACACATGATTATTTCAAATAGAAGTTAAGGTAATTTCAATAACTTTTTCAGGTTTTGGTCACAAAAATCTTGTTTTTCCCAGACCTTTAGGGACGATTTAAAATTTCCTGACAATTGCAGGCTTTCCAGGTTGTGTGGAAACACTGACTGAGCCACCGCAGAAGAAAAGAAGTCCAAAAAATAGCTTACAGCAAAATGTAAGGACGGAGAGTATTTCTTCATTTACAAGTTTTACACCTCGCGGCCACTCGGCGGATAATCTGAGACGGAACTGGCAGCTTTTAACGTGGCTTTACAATTTTTTTTACTCCAGGAGCGACATGGTAAACAGTTGGAGATAACCCACTTCTGAAGCATTGGCGACCTGTAGTGAAATTAAAGTGAAGATAATTCAACAAAACACATGAAATTACGGTCCATACTCGCCAAGAAACCGGTTTTTACCTCATTCAGTAAATAAGAAAGAAATTTATAGTAACTTTAAGTTTTGGTGAGTGGCTTCAAGCAGCTTCACTGAAATCTCGCCATAGTTTTGAAATCACGTTACGCCACCGATTAATTCAATAGATCCTTCGGTGTCACAGTGTGAAGGCGTTCTCCTAGTGTGAAGTTAAACCCGGGTTTAAATCCCAACGGTACGGAAAAAAAAATCGACAAACTGCCCGCAGTAGCCCGAGAGTTGGTCCCTTACTCATCTAAGAGATTTGGATTCCCCAGAAAATGTAGATACACTACTCTAGGGTGGTATAGTGGTAACGCAATTGGCTACCGTGCCATCAACCCGGGTTCGACTCCCAATGATATAGTAGAATACGTGCCGCTTTTTTGTGCATCGTAGGCGGGGCATGATTGCCTTGGGAGCAGAGGTTCGGACACCTCGGAAAACTGCAGCTCCCTACGCAGTACGACCTTTGCTGACCTTGCGTCGTAAAGAGCACGAAACCACACATTTAACTGCTCATGAACACGCACTGTACATTTTATTCGATATTTTAAATACCACAATTTTGAGTAAAAGTTTTGACCGTTTAATAGATTTTCTTTTCTACGGCGAAGAATAACATACGGCCCTACTATTTAATTACCCCTTTCCACCAGGAGCCCTCCCTTTTTCGAGACGAAGCACAAATAGCTTGCAGAAATCACACGCCTCATAATGTAATGGGTTACGACAGCTAAATTAATTAGCGCGCGAAGCCCATGAGAAGTTGCTAAACAAATTTCCAAGGTCCACACCTTTTTTGCGCTAATTCGGTTTCCAACCCGAAATTTGGAAAAGACCAAAATATTGACAGAAACCGATCCAAAAGATCGCTTACAACCGCGCAACCGACGAAAGTTTCTTGAAAGTAAATACGTCAAAGTTTGTTTATATACGGCCATAACCGTTCCATCAACCAATGGCGATTATTAAATTTAGTTGGCATCGTCTCAGCCAAACTTAGTTTATGCGGAGAGTTCACAGACATGTAAAAAGATTTTGAGGAAACAGCTACTGTAAACAGAAAGTCATGAAGTCTCTGTTTTCAGATAGCCGTAACGACGCGTTTTTTTAAAGGAAATCAAACAATATAATTAAAACTTAAATAAAGTTCGTAAAGTGCGTGAACGAAACAAAAAATTGGGTGGTTGGATTTTTACGGCGCACAGACGAAAAAAAAAAGGGGGTAAACTGAGAAAGCTAACCGCATTATTTTTGGATACATGTACTAAAAGAAACTAGAATCTATATTTATAGAAACTACATAAGAATTTTGCATTACGAAAGTGTTATAAATGAATTTCAAATTCATAATTTACATTGCATGGATTGGTGATGAATTACATAATTAGTGGTAGATAAAAACAGAGAAATCGACGTGCATACAAGACAAATTTCGTGACACTATATTGCTTTATCATATGTCCATCTGAAACGTACGTCTAAACAAACACTTCAATTTTACTTTACGACTGCAAAGTTGATCTCTACTCATAGTTGGTTGGTTGCATGTTTATGGCGCAAGGACAAGGGTAATTCTACGCCAGACAAGGTGAAACCGTAGATATGGTTACCTCTACCTATGTTAAAATCATGCTGCACTTGATCTACTGTTTCTCTAGAGGATTCGAACGTCTGCAGTAAAAGGAACCAATCCTCGGAATACGGAGTGGCAGGAAAACTCCACGCATAGAACAGCAGCGGAATCCAAGCACCAATTTTCTGAATAGTACGTAAATGTACGTCACCGCACAGCCATACTATTATATTAAATTATGTGACAAATTTGATATTAATGAATGCGACAAACATAATAGAAGTTACGTTTGTGTCATATGATGCAAGGACTGCTAAGGTCTTACTGCGTTGGCATCGGCAGTTTTCCAAGAAATTGGAACCACTATTGCACGGAAAACAAAAGCAGGAATTATTGCGCAGAGGGGCACTGGCCGATATAAGAGGGGGGGGAGCGATGGGATCACAATCCCCTCCCCTTGAGCAAGGACTACATCATGGAAAATAAAATGAAAAGCACCGGACACTTGGATAAAAACAGGAATTGGACACAAATTGTCTCCCCCATAAAGGATTTCTGGATCCGCCATTGGGGAAGGGGTCTACGTCTTGGAGTATCGAACGCAGGTTAACGATATGATAAACTAACAGGTCATATATGCGCCCTCGATTGATTGATTGATCGTTTGTCTTTTTATGGCGCAAGAGCATCTGAGCTATACTGCGCCAGTATGCGTCCTCGAAGGGTTAAGAAAAGGAAAACAACAACAACAACACCTACAAACATTATTCCTAGACTTCTCTATAAAATTTAATAATTATACTTTAGAACAGCGGTCGCCACTCGTTGGTCCGCAGAAAAATCTGGACATTATTTGCATTTTTAATGTTTTATTAATAATAAAACAAAAATAATATTCTAAGAAATTCTCATATTCTGAATGACAATTTTTGCCTTTATATTGCACTAAATTCACGGAATGTGGTCTGCGGGATTTAAAATTATGAATTTAGTGGTCCGTGAGGTCCGAAAGGTTGGCGACCGTTGGTTTAAATGACACCGAGTTTGTGAATAATATCTTTCAAAACCTTTATGTAATTTGAAAAAAAAAGGTACAATTTTAGAACACCACTTTCGTACCTACATCAGCTCTACGAAGTAAAGCACCCAAACTATACAACGAAGGTGAACTTGCATTCATTACATAATGGAATAAAATTATATTACACACTTTCGGGCGTCATATTTTGTTAAACAGGATGCACATGGTTAGGGGAACATATAACGTACGCTCATATGCATGTCTAACCGAATCAATCTGTGATACAGCGAAAAGAGAGCTCCGAATATGTGGACCTGGTCAGTTTCAAGATCTTCTCAGCTACAGAGATTTAGGTTTGACGTCGATAATACGTCATATCTCCGGGCGTTTCCGCATGACTCAATGATGACAAACAACCACTTGGCCTTTAGGACTCGATGCTCTACTTGGACAATAAGTCTCCTTCTTCAACACGTCACCTGAAGGCGACGGTCTCCCACGATGTTGTGTCCTAACTGATTCACCTTCTGCAGGTGTCCCCCTCTTCCCTGCAGGCGTTCTTGTCTCTTTCGGGTGGGAGATTCATCTCCTTTCATACCTCTCTCTCTTTTTTCTGTGCCCTCAATCTTTTTTTTTTTTTTTAAATCTGCAGAAAAGAAAGCAAACAAAAACGCTGATGACTGATAGTTCTTTTTTTCTACGAAAGAGTGTATTTCGTATCTTTTGCCAGTAAACGAAATCGAATTTGTTATGTGGCTATAAGGCCGGCGGATCAATAAAGGGACTTATTTCGAGGCTCTGGATATTTCCCAGACATTTTAGTAGGGCTTGAGAAATATTTCAGAAATCCGACCAGGAAATAAAACGAGCAGATCCCAAAACAACCGATCCCATTTACATAAACTTGTCAAGAGCTTATTTTTAGATAAATTTGGAATTATTAAACGTGTGGTAAGGAAAGGAAGCCAACGACGTTGGTGCAAACAAATATAGTGGATGGAATAATTTTTCTCATCCTGTCCACTAAATACTACGACCACCCTTAAAAACTGACAAAAATACTTTCTAATGACGTAGCGGACCCTCTATTGCACATTAGGAAAATGACAAAAAATTCTAAAGTAATTTCATTTTATGTTTTAAACTTTCGATGAACGAACTCGTTACGCATTTTGAGTTCATTTCCTATATCATTAAAGTTAGGTAGAAACAAGTTTGGAGACAATCGGGGTGTTTCATTTCCATGATAGCTTTTTTTTCCAAATTTCCAAAAACTCAATTTGGTCTTTTATCGGTTTCTCTTTTCATTTTCTAATTCTTAATAGCTTTTTATCCAAAGAACAAAATTAAGGTGAACCTAAGAGTATTATTGCAAATCAATGTTTATAATAGAAATATTAAACGTCTTGCTTTCTTTTTTCTGCAAACTCTTTATTTTTAGAAATTGAAGACGGGAGGGAGGACTCTTTTGTTTTTTCCTTTAACGTCTCAAAACTGCGTGATGTAACAGACGGTCAACCGCGACAATTAGTCTACACTAGGCTCACAGTCAAGCTTGCTGGAAACAGAACCCAACACAGCAATCTCGAAGATCATGCTTGTGGTTATTAGGTCAATAATCGTCGCAAAAACAAAAACAAAAAAATCATAATAAAAACTCGATTAGGCCAATCGAAACCTTTCTTCTGCACACGTGACCATCCAGACACCAATGAAATGAATCATTAGCAACGTGGCGCCATTTTATTGGTGTTCAGTGGCGACATTTCATGTAAGGGGGCGGGGAGAAGAGATGGAACACACGGCTATCACTCATCTACGTCCATAAGGAATTCCAAGAAAAAATAATTATCCCTATTCGCTCTCTTCCCTCTGCTGGCATGCCGTCTGAGAGATTATCGCCAATGGATTTAAGCGATAATCCTTGGCAGGGATGGACGGGGCGGGGAACCACCTGAGGTCCGCCAAATTGATGCGAAGGCCGAAGCTGCACCAAACGCTTTTGGCTTAAATGGGATTACCTTGAGAGTGGGTGCCAAATCGACCGGAAACCTCGGATGTACTTGGCAGAAGTTTTTGGATCCCTAGGTAAGAATAGGAATGGTGGCAAGTGTCATTTCATGGGAAGCAGGGGCGGAGAAGGTAGGGTCACAGAGGAAATTAAATTATTCCCCCAATCTACATCAATAATATTAATAATACAATTTTCACGTTAACACGTACGATTGCATTCTGTTTTTGAATCGTTACAACGAATGCTCACCTTCGTTTCGAAATTCAGTAATGCCCGTTTTTGAATAGGGAATTTCAACCGGCTTATTATACATGCGACCAAAAATAAATATTTTGTGTGTTTAATGAAAGGAAGAGCACATTTAATACGATTTGGATCATGGTAATTAATAAGCTGCTCTTCAATTACGAAAGGTTAACAGGAGATGCTAATAGATTAATGAAATATATTACAATAGACCTAAAAATTAAAGCTCAAGCAGTTTATGCAAAGTGACTTAAATTAATTTTTATGATTTCTCTTTTATTTTATTAATTTATTTTTTAAACTTCTGCACAGGAAGGATTTGCAGTAACATAGTTTGCCGAAGACTATCTATTCTATTTCATGGTAGTAGGGTTCCTCCTCATATTGAAGAAACAAATTCCCTGACTTTTCCCGCAAAATCTCCTAACCAATCACAAGTAACTACCAATTAAATTTCGGTTGCAGAGAAAATGGCTTCACTCTCCTGGAAACACAGCGCCGCTAGCTCGGCCAACTTTTCCCAAAACACACACACACAGAACATGGCTTTACATTTATATATTTAGAGGTACTACCGTGAGTACTGACAAGGTTCACATTGTCAAGATATACAACGTATTAGTATCTTCAATATATTATCAGTGTTTTCAATGCACTATATATATATATATATTGCTATTATTTTTATTAAAAACGTTACAATAAGGTTTTGACGAACATTCATGACACGAAAACCGAAATAAAATTCATTCATGTGTGCTTATGGAGTTTTGTTCTAATACTTGAGATATTTCATTAGTAAAATTAATCTACAAAAACAACAGAAATGGATTTCCAAATGCAGGTTACCTGCTGTCATTTGGTTTCTGAAATAAATATAAGAACGCACATTGGACAGCGTATCTACTAAAATGGGATTAGAACGGTAGAAGCAATGAAATCCGGGCCGGAACGTTTCCACTTACACCTGTAAACTGGAGAGGTTTAACGCTGAAATAACATGAAGCATCTTTATGGTTCCTTTTTATGGACACGCCACTCGAAAGCAAAGGTAAGGAGGAGGGACAGACGAGATATAAGAATGCCAGGCTAACCTGATTTCCAGATCCGCGCAGGGACATATAATCTAGGAGTTAACCGAATAAGGAACCTCGTACGACCTTTTTTACAACCTTCTCTGACCATCACCCTAATTCGAAAGATGGAGGGAGTTTCGGGAGCAAGCATGGACTTTCGTGGAATACATTGAGAAGAGTAACGAAGAGATGGAATGGACTTGACATATGAGAGAGGCTTCCATATGATTACTACACAGTCGAACCTGTTTACAACGAGCATCAAGGAACCGGCCCATTTCTCGTTACAACCAAATTGCCATTAAAATCAGATAGAAAAATAAAAGAAACTAATAGAAAAGCGAATATTATATATATATATACACCAGACACGTGAATATCATAATTTTACATATTTTTGCTATATTCAAATATCATCATACAAGTCATTGGTGCGTCGACGAATAAGTTCTCACTGCAATCATTATCCGATTCAGGATCGTTGCAGATTGTATTTGAAACACCTTCGGAGAAGGAATATAGGACGCCATAACAAAAAAAAAATTATTCAGGTATAGAGCACCGTTGAAGCGGTTAAAATTTTTCATATTACATAAACACGCTTTCAACCATTCAAAATGATGGTTATATCATCAGATGCTACAAAATCTTTGATCATCAGATGTTACAAAATCTTTGATCATCAGATGTTACAAAATCTTCGATCATCAGATGCTACAAAATCTTTGATCATCAGATGTTACAAAATCTTTGATCATCAGATGTTACAAAATCTTCGATCATCAGATGCTACAAAATCTTTGATCATCAGATGCTACAAAATCTTTGATCATCAGATGCTACAAAATCTTTGACCATCAGATGTTACAAGATTTTGTAACGTTTGATGATGACCATCAGTTTGAATGGTTGAAAGCATGTTTATGAACAGGGCCTGTATTATTAAACATTTTAACTACTTCAACGTTGCTCTAAATCTGATTCATACTTTGTGGTGTAGTGATTTGCATTTAGAAAAATTATTCCTTTTTTATTGTAAAAGGGGGAAACATTTATTCTTAGATTTGATCTACGCAAATTAAGGAAAAATTTCACTGGATAGATTGCTTGCTAGAATATATTTTCCCCTTGCAATAAAAGATTTTTTTTTAATACAAACAAACCTACGTTTTATTTCCTCTCGTTATAGCCGGGTTCGACTGCAATAAAAAAAAAATCAAATTTTTTCGCCATTTTTCTGCAGGACGTTTTAATAAAGGTAGGATGTTGTTGCCACTTTATTATGATAATATTAATAATACAATCATTTGCGTTGAAACCAATGAAAAATAATTGTTGCCACTATATTCTGGTGGAATCAATAATAGCTACATGAAGAAATGTTAGTTGTGATTAATTCTTTACTTTTTAATTTTGGTTATCATGGTAACCCGAAAGGCACGAAATGCCAGAGGGCGTCTTTTTTCTTTTGTTAAACCTTGAAAATGCTTTTACGGAGGTCAATTAGAAAAAAGCGTTACTTTTTATTTCGTCACATTTTTCATTACGTCTTAATAAAGGTAGGAGGCTGTTGTTGCCACTTTATTGTAGTTGTATCAATAATATAATTATTAGCATTACAGCCTTCTATTTTTGATTAAGGTAGAGAGTGATGGATTAGAGAGTGACGGAATAGAGTGGCGAATTAGAGAGTGGTGGATTAGAGGGTGAAGGATTAGTGGCGGATTAGAGTGTCGGATCATCGAGTTTCGAATTAGTGCATTGCAGTTTAGAGAATTGTGGATTATCGCGTTACGGATTATCGAATGGGGAATTAGAGTGGGGGATAAGATGGTGCTGAATTAGAGTTGTGGATTAATGAGTAACGGATTAGCAGGCTTAGAATTATCGAATTTTGGATTATCGAATTTCGGATTATCGAGTTGTGAATTAGCGAGTTGCGGGTTAGAATGTTGCAGATTAGCGAGTTGGGAATTAATGTAAATTGAATATATTTTTAACGTTCTAATATTCAATAACATTGAAGATTTGTATTACTTTTCGTTCCATTTTATTTTTCAAATGTGAACATGATCGATGGTTGTTTGACATTAGGCTTTATACGTTGAGAATAATCTTACGATAAGATGGAACGGCCGACTGAATCTGACCTCCTCATCGCTACTATTACGTAAACAAAAATTAGAGAATAGGTTGGAAATTTAGTATTTTTAACACTAATTCATTACTGTACAACATATAATTATCGAGACAATCTGTGTATTATATTAGTAATAGTTTATTATGAGCAATACGTTTTATGATACGAACAACACGTTATAATTAGGGATAGACCATGAGTTACGTCATGTATTAAACACGTGTATCAATTATTCAATTAACTGAAGTCGAACTTTGACTTTCGCTAATATGAAATATACTGAGATGCTGCTTAACGCAGGGTACGTGCTTTTTTTTTTGCAAATGGAACGCCATATGCGCAGTTACCATAACGTTAAAAGAGCGCCATAGATGCAGAGTTATCATAATATGAATGGAGTGTTATATTTGCTGTTATGAAAATATTAGCAGAGCACTATAAATAATAACAGTGTGGATACAAGCATTTTTGATTGCAATTTGGCTGTTTACTGTATAAAGGTCGCCACTCATCCGAAGTTCTATTATTTAAAATAGAATTTTATCATTATTTAAAAACGTTAATTCACCAATCGGTCCCATTAAAACGAAACCATTATGCGTGGCAGTGTTATGTTGGGGAGCGGAATGTTATTGTCGTAAGGTCTTCAGTTAAAACATTTAATTTTAACATAGTGTTTTGTGTACATGTACAAGCCCTGGAAAGGGCAAAAATATTCCTGTTCATGAAGACTAAATTTCAACACAAATAGGGCTGCACCTCATACTTTAATAAAAGTTTTCGTACCATTATTTTAAAATAGACATTAAACGCACAGACCTCACCATAAAGATTTTAAATAAATTTAACACATGCATAAATATTATCTGTATACAAGTATAGTTATTACACTTTATAGTGTAACAATTAATAAAAACAAAATTCAATCTATAAAATATTGTAAGGTGGGAGAAATGGATAAACGCGTTCTTTTCTAAACCATATAATAGCAACTCAGCATAAGTACCTGTTTCTTTAATTCGGTTTCTGCGAAGGTGGAGTAGAACATTATATTTGAATCTGAAAGCTGTAAAAAGTGTACATGTTAAATAAAAATAAAGGTAGATTAGAATTTGCAAGTTTTAAGCATTCAGGAAGTTACATTAACACCTCTTCATTATCACGAGGGAACGGATTTTTATGCACGTGTATATTTTTGCCTATTTCTGCATATTTCGACTTTGGGCGCATATTTTTCATATTTCTGCAAAATTTGCATAAAAGTTTTAAAAAGTGTATATTTTTCTAATCCGCTTGTAATTCAATCAATTAGATAAATACAATGTTTTTTTTAAAGGTCTTTATTTTTTTTAAAGTGAATAAACAAAATGCTACAAAATATGTTTCCATTGTAAATGATATCATTAGATAATATTAAAGTTAAAAAAAAAAAAATTACGAGCCTTTACACTTCCGTGGTGGTATTTCTAAACGTGCGTAATATTTTTCCAAGTCAAGACCAAGTGGAATATTTTCCAGCCCAAACTACGGGCGCCGGTAGGTATAGGGAAGGGTGGGCCATTGCCCCCCTCCCTATATCTCAATTTTCTTTGGGAAAAAAAGTAAAATTAAAAAAGGTAGAAAATTTCCTTTTTCTAAGGCCTTTGTCCCCCCAAAATTTTATCTTGCCGGCTCATTGAGTCAAAGCCAATGCTTATGATGCCATATTTTCAAACGTATCTCCGTACGTATCACATACATTTTGGTATGTATTTTTTATTGATTTTGTGCCTAATCATATTCAAGGACGTAACAAAGTGATACTTTTTATGCATTTCAGTACATATGTTATGCAATAATTTCAAGAACATTTGCACTGTTTCAATAAATTGTTATTTTATACATTTCGAAACATCGCTTATGAGTAGGGTCCAAATTTCTATGCACTTGCATATTTCTGCATATTTTCGTGAATATTTTGTAATAATTTTGGGCATATCTGCACATTATTTGGGCTAAATTTTAGGCATGAAAATCGAAGCCTTAATTATCACTAACTCGTCACAAATATACCAGGAAAAGAGCCACTTCTAAAATTTGGGCATTAATAAAAGATTTCAGAATTTTCTCGTATATGTATAACTTCAGTCTCAAGACGGCGCCAGGGATCGTCTAGGAAGGGACCGACGGCCTAACACGACCACCGCATCATGATGTATTTACACAGAACCACGTTTACTGGGAGTAGAACCCAGTCCCAATCCAGAACTAAGGTGCATTACTGGGCCAAAATTTTCATTTTTTAATGCGGTAAAAAAGTTAAAGTGACCCACATGAAAGTTAATTGCATTTCCGCCAACAATTTAATCAACAAATCAGAGAGGTCTCTTCAAAATTCGCAGTAATTGAAATCGGTTTTAAAAATAACGCGGTGATATATAAATAGGTTCATTAGGCTCAATGTTCACCGGTTATTTCAAACGCGCCCTGCATAAGCGTAGTATCATTAAGGGACAGATTTTAAGGCTCAGTTCGTCAAATAAGTCACAGCTTTTAAGGCGCAGCTGAACTCCGAACCGAATAACATGTCTACAGCGCTGTGAAAGGCATCCTTCTGGAAACATTCCTGTACACGGTCTCCTTAACGAAGCGCGAAGCACGCCTAGTCCCTTTTCCAGATCCAAGTAGGAATTGCGACTCCATTATCTCTCATGCCTTTCTAATTGCAGCAGAACGTGTCGGAGATTTTGAGTTTAGCCTTGCACCGGACATAATTCGACTAGCGGACGAGATTCCATCGCACTCATTCGGGTATCGCCATCTCATAATCCTTCCCGGCTGTGCCATTCCCCACCTCGGAACGACCATGGCAGAGGGCGAGGAAGAAGAAGGTGTAATGCCATACACATACGTCGTAACGCCCCGGTAAAGCGAATATTAAGGAAACAACCCTGACACTTTGTGGAGTCATTGCTTCTCCCTCTTTGATGCTATCGAATCGCCCTGAGCGGATTAATATTCGAATCAGGAACTCGCTTGCCCTTCGCAAACACGTATCTGATCACTGAAACGACGAATAGGAGCAAAAATGGAACCGTCGTTTTGACACGGACAGAAATGGGAAGTAAACCGATGCCGAAATTGGCGCTCAAATACAAAATATGCCGTTTTAGAAGAGGGTTCATTCTTCTTTTTCTTTAGACGCTAGCATTGGAAACGCATGGCACAAATTTTCTCCGACAACAGTGAATCGGAATTGCAGAATAAATTGGTGCTTTTTAAGGCGCAAGGTGGGGAAAGGTCATTTTGCGTCGAAATCCAGTTTTCCGAGGAATTCGAACCTTTTCTGACCAGGGAACCCAATCCCGTTCCACGGTGGGCATTAAAAGATATCACTGGGAGTCGAAGTAACAATGGAGTACCAAACCCAGTCATAATAGTTAGCTTTCCCATACATTTAAAGATATTGGTAACTATACATACGAGAAAAGGGGTTGCACATGGTTGCAATCAGTGGTTTAGCGGTCAAGATATTGAAATGAAAATCAGAGGGTCACAGGTTCGAGCCCAGTATGCGCACGTAAGTGGTCTTTCCATCAGCTGTTGTCAGCCAAAACTAGGCTGTAGGGTCAACCTTAGAATTAGAGTCACACACCTAATCGTAGAAGCATTAAAGTCATTTCATTCCAATTCTTGGTTATTTTCAAATCAACTAATTTTGTTTTTCTTGCGGCACAAAGACAGCAAAGGTCAAGCTGTGTCGTGACCCGAAGATTTTAGAGGAAACTGGAATTCTTTGCTTGGAGTATGAGACCAAGGATTAATGCGGGGAAGAAAAAAAGGCACACTCTCTGCGATATGATTGAGAGACGGCAACAAGGATTAACGCCAATGTAGACGAACGTTTTAGCACCACACCATTATAGGATACTTTCAAACCAACCATTTTCAAGTTGAACTATAAATGGTGTTCTTAGATAATGTGCATGAACGAATAAATGATGATAAACAATAATGATAACAAATCGGAAAGACGAGGGATTGTAATCACAAGATCACGAGCAACACTAAATCATACAGATAGGGGATTACAATCACGAGGTACAGGGTGGCGACAGATTAGAGAGATACTGAGGAAGCAGGAACTGAGTAAAAATTTTGAAAATTTTTACAATGAATGCCTCAAGATGTTATCTAAGGAGATTGGAAAAAAAAAGAAGAGGAAGGGGGAGACGTATTAGAAAATGTAATCAGCTCATCGTGACTGATTCAATCTGCCAGATCGTTCGAGATAATTTCGACACAAAGCAGGGGGTCGTTCCAGTTTGCCCTAAGCTTCAAAGCAATCAGGGTAAGTCTAGAGTAAATGAATTCACCTTTGTACGCGCATTTGCTCTGTCCGATTACTGGAGTGTGCAGGAATTTTAATTGCAGCACTGTCGCCATCACAATGGCTCCCAGCTCCTGTCCGATATCGCCTTTCGAAGGTAGGAAATGAAGGGCAATCGCGAAATGAAATTGAAAAGCAAAAAAAGGGGGGAAATGAGGGAGAGCCAAAGATCTCGAAAAGCAAACTCGAGATTATTCTCCAAGTGCTAACTGGGGACGTACTGTCATATGTCGCGCGCGGAAAGGGATAAAAAATTAATTAGAAGTGAGATACTCGAATTTGGGTACTTTGTACAGTGATGGTATGGTACGCAATGGGACAACAGACAGGGAAAAGAGGGCGATGTGAAAAGAGGGATGGAGAAGTGCCGGGTATTATTGATCGCCCGTGTTCTGCGCGTGCCTTAATCCCTGAAGAATGAATGATAATGACTTGAATGGGATGGAAGTAACAAAATTCGCTCTTTCAATTATCGCAGTCTTCGGAGTCCATGTTCAACACAGAAAATATTTAAACAGCGATACTATGCAAATAGGAAACTCAACACAGGAAGCAAGCATAACACGCATGTCCGTTTCAATCCTTTCGCCAATTTTCCCAGGACAAAGCACACGCATTGTCGTTGTTTCTACGGCGCAAGGATGACAAAGGTCATGCTCCGCAGGGACGTAGAGCTCACCGAAGAATCCGAACTCAAGTGCTAAGGGAACCAAATTCCGGACTACAGTGAGCAGAAAAACGGCACACATTCTACATCTGAAGACAAACCGGGTTTAATGGCACGATATGCCCAACCGCTACGCAACTGAAGGGCAGTTGCCCAACATTTTTCCGAGAAATTCGAATCTCTAAAGCTAGGTTTATATTCAGGCTACTCCCGCTGCTGTATTTACTCCTCAAAATACTTTTGTGGCAGCATCGAAGGCAGTGAGTATTTACATTGCCGCTTCATACTTACTTCGGATGCAACCTCGGGCAATGGAGGACGTAGAACTAGTTGCAGCTTTAGCGTTTTGCCTCATGACTGGAGAGCAGAATGTAGTGTGTGACACTCACTTGCGCTGTCCGTCCTTCGACTTCCGCACAAAAACCGCCAACGAATAGAGCGGCTGACAGCGGCAATATCGGGAGCATGGTCAGAACGAGTGACACTTTCATATACTCGCGCTGCACGCTTTCATGCTTATTTCCCTGCTCACTGCCACGGAAGTGGGCCGAATGTAAACGAGACTTCAAAGCTTAAGGAACAAACCTCTGACTACAGTGAGCAATTAGTCGGTAATTTCTGGCACCGTTGGGGCCGAACCTCGATTAAAGAGACGCAACGTAACAGCGTAACCATTACGCCATAAGCATTGTTAAATATAGTTAGACAACTAACGCTGTCAAGCAAAGCGCTTTACGAAAATTTAAACCAAAGCTCGGAACGGATTAATATATGAATGGTATGGACTTCGGACCTAAAATCTAATTACGTCCATCTCATAAAAACGTAACGACAGGTGTCTCTGTGGTCGCTTTAATTTTATCACAGCTGACACACTGTCGACCTAACTTACCTACATTTGGCCTTGTTAAAGATACTAAACCTCAACAGAGGTAACATTAGAAAGGTTCGTTAGTCAGAGGGGTTAGCAGAATCGTTGCAATAAACTAAGCGAGATGATTCTGCAGGTCCACGAAAGGCCGGAGAGGTTTGAGTTTAATGAAGAATTTTAACAAGGACGTGGCAATATCTTATCCATAGGGTCCTGTCAATTTCGAGTGGATGATGACAAGCAGATACTAATTGTAAACTAATCCGGCGCAAATTTACATAATTATGCCGCTGCCAAAATTTCGTCATTTGAGATTGAGAACTACCGTTTTTCCATCAAATAGACACACGACAAATTTTAAAGGTTCGCTATAGTTAAAGGTGAAGTAATACATTTCTTCATATAAACCTGAAACGCGCTGTAGATTACACTAGGAAAAATTGATATTTTTGTATAATTGGCACAGAAAATATACGAAAATAACTGAATTATATATAACGAAGAATGATTAACAAAAACATTGACGTGTTGTTCGCAGGCTTGAAAAGACGAGGATTAGAAAGAGCAGGTTTCTTAAAAGAATTCTCTTCTACAATGGTAAACAAAACAGCAGAGAATTGAGGTAACTTCATAGATGGTTAAAACTAATACAGGTATTTATCATTGGTTGTTTAGCGATCAACTATAATCTATTCATATGAGTTACTTCATAATAGTCAATATATTTTAATAATTGCAAATTGATTCTGCTCGGTTCTTTATAATTAATGGCCTTATTTGAGATACTATAACAACCGCGCAGATAAAATATGGGGAAATCAAACAAAATTAAACCTTATTTAGAGGTACACAACTATATTATAACACAATACACGGTTTTGTTGAGACGTGACAGATGGATGCAATTTCAAAAATACAAGATATATATCTTGCTACATTCCAAAATATCCAATTCGTAATTAAAAAAAAAAGCATTAGTCTCATTTATATTTAAGCAGAAGACAACTTCAGGTACAAGGTACATTTAATAGATCGAGGTCTAAGTTACTAGTAAGAGGGGATTAGTTACTAATTACCAAAACAGCAGAAAAAGGGACAAGTAGGCTCATCCGCGTCGATTGCCACATCATAAATTTGGAAAATGCTTTTAACGGAATTCTTAATAGAAAATCTAGTTAGCTTAGAAGGGACACAATTAACAAATCGCTAAAGGTTCAAAGAATAACCGTTGCAGCAACAGGTAACTTTTATTTTAGAATCCCATTGAACTGCAACACACAAATTGCCGCCAAAGAAGGAAGGTGAAACGGTCGGCCATTGCCAGATCCATTGTGCTTCAGTTTTGTGATGCTTACTTTCAAGTTGATCTGCGAATAACGACTGAACGAGGCATTCAAGTAATGGTAGCGAGGTATTTACGTAATAATCACCATGCTATTCATATCCGATCTGGTGGTACGGGTCGGAGGATTCAACCATACCATTAGGATGGTAGGAAAACACATCCACACCGTTCCACTTGAAGACCACGTGACACGCGCACAACGTTGGTACTTGTTCCTTATTATACCACAGCAAAGGCCTCCGCTTAGAGTGAATCAACTTTCGCCAAGTTCCAGTACAAAGAGAATATTTCTGTAGGATAAAAAGAACGCCTCAAGAATAAGAACCTATTATGGCATTGCAAGTTTGTAACAAAGCCGGGCTATATAAAACGGCGTGGAGGACACCTACGTTGCTCGAAAACAGGCAAATTTCTTTAAGCCGAAAAGGCTAGATCCCTCTCATTTCCCCTCTTTTATCGATTCTCATTTACATTGTTCTTGTACTCGTCGAGGGACCAAAATGAATCATTGTCATAAGAGCGCTACTATCTGGCTGGACCCGGAGTTTTGTCGGAAAAGGGAATTCATATCGATCGTAGAAATAGTCGGTCGTTCCGGATAATCTCAGGAGGATTCCTCTGCTCCAGAGTCATCTTTTAATGCCCTTTCTGAATCAGCGACAAAAAAAAAAAGTTCTTGATTGAGGTCTTGCGAAACGTCTCATATGTGCTGACGAAACAGCTTACACCGGCTAAGGAAATGCATAATTCCGAAAAACAAGGGGAATCCACAGTGAGTGCCCCGCCGATTTTGATGAAAATAGAGACATAGTAAAGAAATATGTACCTCGGTAATCGTGCCAATGCGGCTTATTTTCGGAGATATTGATTTTTAAAGATTTAAAGATTTTTCATTCTATATATGAGCTTAAAATACGACATCCTTTGCAAGACAATCGGTAGCTTAGTTGGTAAGTTACCGGGCTAGCGCTTCGTGTTTTTGCGTTCGATGCCCGCGGAAATCGATTACATTTTTTTAATATATACATATATTTTTTTTAATATACATATAATATAGTAAAAATACTTTGCTTACAATCGGATTTTGCTCATAAACTTACTTTAATAAAATTCATATTTACATATTTAATTCTGTGCTACTATTTTTCGCAGTTATAATTTTTACACGAATTTTAATTTTTAATTGAAGAGTTGTAAAGGTACAAAAAGTTTAGGAGTTAGCTGTAAGTTTTTATGTGAATATAACTTTTATAAAATTTGCGTACTCATTGTCAACCTGTGAAGGGATGAAATTACACCAATAACGCAGTTTTGTTTTATTTAAGGATTGAAAGATTTTTTCTGAAAACTTTTAACAATTCCATTAAATAAAAAAGAAAACTGCGTTAATTCGTCTTATTTTGTCATTATTAGCCTTTGCAGTCATCCTCTATTAGCATCTATTATGCCTAATATTTTTTTAAATATATTTATCTATTGAAAAATGTATTTTTAGTATGTAATATTTTATTTTATAACATATAAACATCATTTTATTTTATAACATAAACATTTTACGCGCATCTCATTTATATGCATTTTATTTATATAGAAACATTTTATTTTATAAAATGCAATCAATTTTATTTTAAAACTGACTGACGTGAACATATTTTTTGTGTATCACTATCGGAGGTGTCGGAATTGTATACTGGTACACAATTTTGGATGATAATTATCATAAAAACAATAAAAACATAAAAAAATTCTACAACGTGAGCATTTTATAAATGAATTGTTCGAACAACTGATTTTCTTTGTCTAATATCATCTGGAAAACAAATACCATCTACATTTTCAAAAACGCTTCTTTCATTTGTCAAGTTTGCAACAAACCAAGAGTACTGTAACATATTCTTAAAATTCGGCGCCGAAAGTTGATTGTGAATAAATGAATGGATCTTCAAAGCATCTATCTGCTCGCGTGTTTAAATGACTATTTTTTTGTAAGCTTTCAACACAATTTTGTAACCTTTTAATGAAATTTTTTACTTGACGGAAGAAGTACACATCACGAGGTTGACAGTATGGGGTACAATGAGGTGGAATTACTTCAACAGTAGAAGAAGAGGTGCCGTCGTCATTTGTAAAAACATTATTAAAGTGTGCTGGATCTACTTAACTACATAACAGGCTGGATGGCTACACCAAAACTTTTTCTACTTTTCAACTTTTTAATAATCAACAATTAAAATTCGAGTAGAAATTATCACTGCCAATAAGCATACAATTAACATATAACTACATAAATATGAATTTTATTAAAGTAAGTTTATGAACAAAATCCGATTGTAAGCGAAGTATTTTTACTAATAAAAATACATAAATAAATATGTAAAAAGAATACATATTAAAAAATTAAAGAAGTGACCGATTTTCGCGGGCATCGAACGCAAAAACACGAAGCGCTAGGCCGGTAACTTACCAACTAGGCTACCAATTGGCTTGCGGAGGAGGTCGTATTTTAAGCTTATATATCGGATGCAAAATCTTTAAAAATGCATATCTCCTAATACATGCCGCATTGGCACGAATGTCGAAGTATGTATTTCTTTATTTTGGGTCTCCTTCCATAAAAAAAATCATCAAAATCGGCGGGGCACTGTAGGTTCCCCTTGTAAGTCAAATCCTCAAACGCAGAACAACAGAGGTTTCGGTTCACAATCTCGCAAACGAAATCTCAACGGGGGAAATATAATTAAGATTTATTCTTAAATGCAATGGACAACATCTGCATATGAATTTCAAAGTTGGAGCAAAGCCAGGACGGATAAGCCAGAATTTAGCGCAAACGATGTTGCAGGTTGGAATATGGAAAGGTTTCGCCCTGGAGAGTTTAAATACGGGAGCTACGTATGCTCGAGATGGATTAAATAGGAAGATGAAAGCAAGGCCCGTAAGCGGAGTGCATACACACTACAGAAGTCTGTCATCGTTTTGTGTGGATGATAAAATATATGCATTCGGAATAAAATGCGATGAAACCTATGTCATAAATATTTATACACTTCCAACGCTATTGTCATACTTTTACCTATCATTAAAAACCTTACATTAAAATAGGTTAGTCATTCTAAGGTCCATTTGTTTCGATTACGTTTTACTGCGCAAAAACAGCAAAGGCCATTCCGGGCCGGGGCCTATAGTCTATTGGCGATATTTTTATGACGCAAGGGTCATTCTGCGCCAAGAAGAGGAGGAGGAATTATAGTTTGCCGAGGAAGCCGAATTTCCTATGGTATAGGACAGGGGTGGGGAACCTTTTCATGTTGGAAGGCTGCATTAAATTAGCTGTTAATATTAGAAGGCCGCATTAAGTTAACCACAATGCACGAAGACCGCATGTGTTTTTTGTCAGTCAATCAAAAAAGTTTGGTTAAATCTTCTTCTACTCTTTTATACATTACTTGGGTTAATTTTAAGATTATAAAACAAAAAAAGATGAACAGAATTACATTAATAAAAATATAATTTTTTTTTCTGTAAAATTTTAATTCGGTCAAAAGGCCGCACCTAAGGGCCTTGAAGGCCGCACCTAAAGGCCTCGAAGGCCGCAGGTTCCCATGGTCTAGGGAACCAATCTCGGATTGCGATGAGCAATTATTTGGTAAGTGGTGTTGTTCCTTTTTTTTCCTGGCACAGCTGGATGGAGTCGAACCTGAGATAACAGGATGCTAAGCCAAAGCTTTATCCGCAGGGTCTTTGTTTCATGTTTGATGAGGAAAAGGACAGCTAAGAAAGCCACTGTGGCAGAACTAACATTTTTCCGAAGAAAGCAACGATCTTTTGCCTATAGAGAATCAAACCTCGGACCACGGATTTATAGAAGGAAAACAAGTGATGACAAGCTAAGGAAACTAAACTTCGATTTTTTGCACAGTAGCTTATTGTGTTACTATTGGGGCACCATAGGTCTACTAGTCATTGCACAGAGTGTTTGGTTGACAAGATAAGAAAATTAAATTCTGGACGGAATCTACGAAAATGTCCTAAAACAAGGACGTGAAATAGAAAAGCACGTTGAAATGACATAAAAGAGGACAGCTGATAATTAGAGGGCGGAGTTTCACCCATAAAATTTAGCTCAAATAGCATGCAAATATACTTAAAATTTTTACAAAATATGCACGAAAATATGGAGAAATATGCAAGTGCATAGAAATTTGGACCCTACTCATAAGAGATGTTTCGAAATGAATAAAATGACAATTTATTGAAACAGTGCAGATGTTCTTGAAATTATGCAATAATTTCAAGAACAATAAATAATATTGCTTTTATATTTATTAACATGTTCTGAAATGCACAAAAAATATCACTGTTACGTCCTTGAATATGATTATGCACAAAATCAATACAAAATACACACCAAAATGTATGAAATGCGATCGGAGATACGTTTCAAAATATGGCGTCATAAGCATTGGCTTGGGCCCCATACGCTCTAATGGAGTCATTGCCACGACGTAAACGATTAAATCAAAAATGATTATTATTTAATTGCATAGCTTGTGTTCTAGTGGGAATGTTAGTTAATTCATCTATTTTCCAATCTACAATTAGGATTTGTATAAACGTCACGAAAAATTTTAATTTTAACTTTTTCTTTACAAAACAGAATTTACTTTGACCTTTGCGGTCTTCATGTTGTTTACAGTCCACTCTCACTGAAATCTATTCCTCACACTTATAGAAAAGTAGAAAACATCTTTCCCCCACCCCCATTTGTCAACGTGTACAAAAGCACAATAACATACATACATACACACACCATCGTATTTATTAAATGAGTAATAGAGCTTGTTTGTTTGCGTTTGAGGACAGAAGGACAATTAAAGTTACGCTGTGTCGTGACCTTCCGTTTTTCGAGGAATACAAAGCAAGCGCAAGTAAAAGTTTTAACAAGCAAGTGAAAGAAAATCACCTAAGGTCGATATTTAAATTTAGCGGGTTTCATTTAACATTAATTTGCAACTTTTTAATTCGTAACTCTCTAATCCGCAACTCTCTAATTCGCAACTCTCTAATCCACAACTCTCTAATCCGCAACTATCTAATTCTCAAGTAACTCGGTAGGTTTTCAGCCTTAAAAATAGACACTATTACTGAATCCACGAAAGACCTTTACCTTGCCCTTTTTATTGCAGACAGAAAAACCAAAAGCAATAGCGGGTTCAATATCTATTGAAACCCGCTAAAAATGACACGAAAATGATTATACAGTAGCGGCGTAGGGTGTTTTCGGACAGTGTCTAATATCTAATGGTTCATTACCACTCCCCGGAGTTCATAATGATATAAACTGTAACTTTTTTATTCGAGGAGGGGGTGAACAATCGGACATTACTCACTGTTTGAAGCCACTGCTATACAGTGCATGCACGCAACAACAGTTGGAGCGCGTCAAGCCGAAAAATACAGAAACAGCGGAACAAACGCCGAACGGTACGATATATTGTACAAGCAGGGACCCCTACTCAATACGCTGAAGTATTCGACAATAGAGAAGACTCATAAAAAATCCTCTTCCAATAATCTTGAAACATGGAAATGGAAAGCATCAATAGCGCCGAAGTAATTTCCTACAGATGATAACACGACACGCAACTCATAAACGTCAAGAAGTAGAAAGGTTTACACGTGAATTATATCCCCAGAGATCATATCAAAGCTTAGCAGCGAAAGAGATAACGAGAGTAGAAACGGTTAACAAGAGCAAATCGCTTTTCTGTACCCTAAAAATATCTTATCTCATTCATGTTTTTCCTCTTCGTTTTTTTTTGATTACCATCCTCTCGTTCTTTTCTCGGGAACTTACGTGTGTGTACATACATTCGTGTGTGCGTTGGGAACAACGCAGCTGATGCACCCAATAGACAATGCATGCATGAAAGGGAAAAACATCTTACGATATATTTTCCAATGATTGCCGTTTCAGCTCAATAGCGATTGTCCAAAGGAAAGTGATGGAAAGGCGTGCAAACGTTTTCACACGCTGTGGGCAAGTTTTAAGCAAATTGGAAACAAGTCTGGGTGCAGCAGAGAAGTAAAACGGCGACAAAAATTGAAAATCGAACGAAATAAATTAAAAGTTTAAGTGAGACAGCATCTTAAAAGTGTTTAAATCAAAACAAAAATTCGTTTAGAAAAGTATTAGCACGTACGTCTCTAATGACAGAATTTTTAATATTAAAAATTAGTTTAATCAATAAATTACTATATATATATGCGTGTGTGTATAAAAATGCAAGTGCAAAATTTCGGTTACATAAAGATACCAAAACTATCAAAATTGGTAAAGGTGTGAGGCAGGGAGATACCATTTCTCCAAAACTTTTTACTTCAGCTTTACAGATGATTTTTCAGCTGATAAATTGGAATAACAAGGGAATAAAAATAAATGGTGAATATTTAAATCATTTGCGGTTTGCTGATGACATTGTTATTTTTTCAACGAACCCATTAGAACTCCAAGACATGGTACAGGAGCTCTCAACTAGAAGTAAAGAAGTTGGACTCAAGATGAACCTACAAAAAACTAAGATCATGTTCAATAATTTCGTAGAGGAAACAAAAATACAAGTTGACAACATTGAGCTAGAAATTGCTGATTCATATATTTACCTTGGCCAGCTGATTTCAATGGATGGCAACATTATGAAAGAACTCAACAGACGTATTAAACTTGGCTGGAGTGCATTTGGAAGAAACAGTTTTATCCTGAAGGGGAAATTGCCTTTGTGTCTAAAAAGAAAGGTCTTCAACCAGTGTGTATTGCCAGTCCTCTCTTATGGATCAGAGACATGGAGTCTAACAGTTGGAGCAATACGAAAGTTACAGACAACGCAAAGGAGCATGGAGAGGTGCATGCTTGGAATAACTAGGAGAGATCGAAAAAGAAACACTTGGGTGAGAGAGCAAACTAGAGTAGAGGACATCATTGTTAAAGTAAAAGGGCTGAAATGGCGATGGGCTGGGCATATTGCAAGAAGAACTGATCAACGATGGACAACAGAAATTCTGAACTGGATTCCAAGAGACCACCGAAGACCTAGAAAACGTCCTCAAACTAGATGGGTGGATGAAATAAGAAAACAGGTTGGGGTGACGTGGAAGCGAATTGCTCAGGATAGACTTGTGTGGAAAGCATTTGGAGAGACCTTCATCCAGCAGTGGATAGATAATGGTTGAATATGATGATGATGATGATATATATATATATATATTGGTTGAGCTGCATCTATATATATAGATATATATGGTTAGTTGTATTTTTATGGCACATTGACAGCAAGGGTCATTCTGCGTCAAACGAGGTGAGACCGCATATGCGATTTTAAAATGAAATCGAAATAAAAATGTAGTAGTAAAAAATACATTAAAAGTACATTGAAACGAAACGATTGAGATTGGAAAAACTAACATCAGATAAAAAAAATTAAAAATGATTTCATGATTAAAAGAATTGCATAAAATGTCACAAAGGGCAAAATCTTATATATAAATACACACAAAAATCCGCTGCCAATCAATGAAATAATTAAATAAAAATTGAAGTAATGCAAATTATGAACGATCCAGAATACCGTGATAATTATAATTGCCGAACGTTAGCATTTTCTTGTTCTTGAAATAAAAATGGGTTTGGAAGCTCAGCAGCTACAATGGCTGAGTGAGTCCGCTGTAATAGATTACATTTAAAATATATGTTACAATACAAATACCTTTATCTTCCATGTTCATATACTGTCCAGATTATATACAATTTTATATAGAATATTTATCTTTTACCATATGACATGAATGGGACAGATATAGAACTAAAAGTTAAGTCGTCTGTCACTGAAAAAATTAGCCAACCTTTTTATCCCAGATCCTGATTATTTAATAATTGTATTTTTAATCTTTTCTCAAATTCCCTCTTTGTTTTGCTTTCTTTTATTATCTCCGGCAGTTCATTCCATAACTTTAACCCATAATAATTTATATTCTGTGGAATATCCTTTTAGTTCTTACGTTTTTTATTTTTATTCCTCCTCGTTTTTTATTTTTATTCCTCCTCTTTTTAGTATTTAATTTCTTCTAAATTTATATAATCTCTTGATGTTTATTCAATTTTATTCTTTCATAGACCATGTTCAATATTTTAAATGCATTTATTTCCTTTATATTCAATATATTATTTTCAAGTTTTATTTCATGCAATGAGTTATTTATAAATTTACCTATTGCCTTTGAAACTATGCTTATACAATAATAATAATCATAATATGTTCATAAATTTTTCTAAAAGAAAGAAGTGGATTTGCATGCGTCAATCATGCACTAAATGAAGTAAAATATAGCACGAATATCAAGTTTTCCTCTTTTTTTTATCAACTGGAAGCAACAAAATTTTATTAAGAATTGGCAAATTCCCCTTCGTGATTGCAGTTACCTTAAATTTTGTGTATGAAGTGGTGATTCAGATTAATGCACATATGTACAAAGTTAATTACGTGGACGTATTTTGATTCATAAAATACACAAAATAAAATGTATCCCGTATGAATCAGATAGGATGCAAAAGGAAAGTGAGACGTAACAAGATAACCATACAGTATACTTATATTAGTCTCAGTTCTCATACACATATATGTAAACACTCATATAAATATACAAAAGAAATTGACAAGAAAGTAAAAAGTAACATTGAGATACAACAAAAAAATAAGGGGATGTATCCGATAGCGGACAAACAGTGAAATTTGTCCATAACGAAATCTTTTCCCAGTGTTGATAGGTACAGAATGTTAACCTTGTCTATAATAATAAACTGTCTATAATGTTTTCTTTCCCCCGGCCCCTACAGTATCGCTATAGAAAAAATTCACTGCATTACTTCAATAAACAGTTTAGTCTATGCAAAGAACTCTCTAATACCGTTTACAATAGACAATCCGAAGAGTAGGGAAAAAAAAGCAAACTAACATACAGAAAGATTTGACGCCCCTTTGGTAACATACGACAAGAGGACTCAAGGGTAAGAAATAACCGTTGTGAATATTTAAGGAGAACAACTGTCGAGTATTCAACCATAAATGACATGCACGAATGGGAACACCTTGCTTGAAATTCAACGACCTAGCACGCACTTTGTGACAGACGAAACGTAAAACTTTTCGTCTATCACAACACGTTAAGAGAATACAGTGTGGGGAAATTAATCATTAACAAACTTAAAAAAAACTTACTTAATAAAATAATTCAGACATTATGCTTTAATGGAAGTAAAACGACTCACTGTGCTGAATATATCACAATCGTAAAATAACACAATGGGCACAGTTTTTGAACTATATGTTTTAATATAGCTTTAAAACGTTTTTTCGAAGGCTTTTAGCCCTCTTCGAAGAAGCTTACATAATACTGGAACTATTAAGACTCAATAGATATTATGCTTTAAGTCAGGAAAACAAAAAGGAGACTTAATATATGACAATAAAATACTAAACATAACTAATATACATGACCTAAAAATAGCAACATGCATCTATGAACGATTAAATGAGAATAAGGACTTAGACCTAATCTCAATTAATGAAAATGTTCACAATTACAACAGAAGAGATAGGAAAGAACTTAACAAAATTAAAATCAGAACAAATATAGGTAAAAATAGTATTAATTAGTATGAAATCGAAATGTGAAATA
This sequence comes from Dysdera silvatica, assembly GCA_006491805.2. NCBI lineage: Eukaryota > Metazoa > Arthropoda > Arachnida > Araneae > Dysderidae > Dysdera > Dysdera silvatica. The sequence continues at coordinate 13,537,915 of QLNU02014176.1, forward strand.
ACATACCAACATCAATAAAAGAAACTAATACAAAAAAATAAATTTAAGACCGAAACAATAAAATACTTTCTGGGGCGTCAAAGAGTTTAAATCGCCTCGGTTGGAAGAAATTTAAATGTGTATAGCTTGACTTGTATCCGTTATAGATCATGTTTATATGATGTGCATTAATAAAGATATGATTTCGTAACTTCACTCCTGGAAAAACAAAGATACCTGGTATCTACGAAACATTACAAAATGTAATTAAAACCAACGTTTAAAAGATCTTCGGGTTATAAACCAAAACCCTTAGTAAATGCATAATTTGAATCATTGGGTCCAGTATTCACAATGTCTCATTGAAACTTGGATAACATTTTACAATATTTATTCTTTCCACGTAATTAATGATTCATTCCTTTGCTTACGATAAAAAGGCAGAAACGACACGAATGTATCGAGCAAAAAGCGAACAATACGATCATGTGACTGTATTATAAATACTACCAAAGAATGACTAAAAGTATATACAGCGTATATAAAAAATAATAGAGGGCACGTGATTCCCGTTTCCATATGTTTATCCCAAGAAAGTTAATGTAAGTAGCAACAATTCTTCTTCTCAAATAATAATTACCACATAACGGATGAACATGAGTGTAGAAACAGGACCTAAAAGCAGTTTAGCAATTGTAATAAATAAAGAGTGGACAATTAAAAGCATACACTATATATAATGAAACGTAAACTAAAAGCTAAACTACCGAAAAACAAAGGAGAAAACGTAATTTTGAATATACGTGACGTGGCAAAATGAGCTTGCAGAGTGAGTTATTCTGAAACCCTCATACGCTAGACATAATTAAGCTTCATGCATTATGCATGTACTTAATTCTCTGTTCCCGAGGAGAAAAATAAGCGGACCAAAAATAATATGACGGACGACACTCCGAGAAGAACGGAAGTTTGCGAAAAATATCAGGAATTAATTTCCAGGTAGAAAACAGAAATAAAGTTTAGTAGAAAGAATCACCACCCAATACGAAACAGAGAGCAACAATTCGTAACTGGTTATTTAGAAATATGAAGTACCGCTTTTTAAGCGACCAGCCGGTTAGATCTCGAATGATTCTGGGAGAAAGAGAAGAAAGGTGAAATTAACATACTAACCTGTTCGCTGCCGGTGCTAGAAAAACAGGGACGCAGGGGTATGCGGTTTCAACGACCTTCAGATGACGTGTCCGGAGCGGCACCACGTGTCGACGTGATGGGGTTCCCTGTGTGTCGGAATGCCGGGAGCAGCATGATCGCGAGGCGAGGGACTGCGGCTGTGTGAAAAGCGGAAGAGAAAGACAGAGACAGAGAGAGAGAGAGGGGATGCTGCAGAGCTCCGAGATGGACGAAAATGCTGAGATCTGGCGGCGGACTCGTTCTTTTTCTTTACTCCTTCTCGCTCTCTGCCGCGGCTCTCCAACAGAGTCGGATGCGCGCGCTGCCAATCATGGGCCTCCTTGGTCGCCATGCCAACGCCGCATCCCAATATCCTTTCTGTTTCTCTTTTTAACTATACTTTTCTTACCCCTTCGCATCCCACGGACACTGAAGTCATTACTGAACGCGACGAAAGCTTAGAATGACAAAGTTTTTGACATAACCTGTTTCGAAGAAAAGATTGATAAAAAGAGTTCAGTCTCCAATGCAAACTCCGACAGCGACAGAGAAGCTCTAATTCATAATAGGATAAACATATTAAATGAATGGAAAATAAAGACTTAACGCCGTTTTCCTTTTGAACAACTTCGCCCCAGGTCTACGCTTTGAAAAAGTAATACATTACACTTAATTTTAACTTTTACAGAAGCTTGTTTGTATTTGTAGATAGAAGTTGCAGAATTGGTTATCTAATTCGGAAGGGAGCATGCTTATTGCAACAAACAAAATTCAAACTTATATTCGGTGGAAGTAAATTTCAACTGAAGAAACAAAAACGTCAATTATTTTTGCAGCTAAGACAAACAAAAAATAATTTAATAACTGCAACAAAATAGAACAGATACAAATAATTGTAAAATATAAAAGAAAAATAGATTTTGAAAAATGGGAAACTGATTGAACATAAAAAGTGTGAGATAATAAGGGGTAAGGATTTTTTACTTTGTGATTTACTACGTAATCTGGATAATCTATATTAATCTGCATAATCATGCAGGCTTCATATTAATAGTGATATTGATTATATCATCCCTATGGATTTTTCAAGTTATGTAATAACAAACAACATTAACTCATAATAGTGCACACAAGCACGCGCAATAAACTTATAAGGGGACAGGATCATTAAAAGGCTAAACAACTTCATATATATACCTAGCGCGCACCAGAAAGGTACGACCCCCCCCCACTTAATATCACCGTTTCTAGGAAATGCAAGATGTTTTCTATGATCTTATTTTACAATTTTTGATGGCGTTATCTTTTAATATGACAAACATTAGATTTCAACATCATACAGAGTGTGAAATTAGAACTGTATTTTTTTTTCTTATTTCAAACGGCACTCCTACATTTTTTATCCCGCTTGAAAGCTCACTTAATTATCTTCCCTATGGTACCACAACAAGATCTTTACGTTAAATACAATGTAAGATACCATGAGTGGATGATATAGGACGTTGTGACGGACTTCGTAAGTTACTACTGCATAAATAATTACATAGGTAAAACTATTACAATTATATTTCTTATTACGTAAATTATCAAACTAATAGTCTATTATTATGTTATATAAGAATTGACAAAATTTACATCTCTGTTAGTGTATTTCACTTTTTATGAATTCAAAAATATAATCCGTCTGTAGAGTTCACCCTCGAATGCAAACCTCACCTTTTTAAAGCTTCTCACAAGTAGTATGTATGATCAGTGTTTTAGAACGCCGTAATAGAACTTGTGATATGTGCCACTAAAAGCAAAAATCTAGCTTTTATACCGTCGGAAAGGCAACTAAATAAGCCTTCAAATGGTGAAAAAATTTAAAAATATAATTTAAAGTAACAGGACAGAAAATTGGAAATAGTATTTTGTATCTTCCGCCGTTGGATCGACGTAACTATGATATCGAACGTTAGTGCCTTCAAACAAGAGCATCAAATTGAGAGCACAACAAACGTTTTGCGTTTCCTAGGATACGAGATATTAAGGGCAGTCGGTACGTTATGTGTGCATATATATATACACACATGCACAAAAATGTGGAGCATATATATATATATATATATATTTATACTTAATGGCGGTTAAGGACCATATATCAATGATCCAACTCTGCAAACGCTTGTGATACTGTGGTTTCTTAACCATGCGTAAGTCGATGTTTTGTTGTAATTTATGGTATAAGAACGGCCTATAGTGCTACAACGAACGAGAATATCCTACGCATAGGGGGAAAAAAAAAGCGACCTGTAGTAAAAAAAAAAGTCCCTAAGGACGAGCCGCCTTTGGTTTATTCAACTTGTAACGCAAGTCGTCAAATCAAACTATTTTTATAACGATTGTGAATACAGAAGGTAGTTTTAAGATTATGGAAACGATTTTGTGATAAAATATTTACTAGCCGAAATATTTTCTCCATTATCTATTATGTTCAGTGTAGTGGCCGCGGCTCTTAACTACAGCTCTGCACTGAATTTTCCATTGTAGAAGACTTTTCCGCAAAACAGTAAGAGGAACTTTTTCCCATCCCTCTTGGATAACTTTCCAGAGTCCACCTAAGGTAGTAGGACGGCGTCTTTCAATAGCTCTTTTTAGTGACTCAAACCGACAATATTCCATGGGAGATTCATCAGGGGATTTCACTAGAATGTCAGTAAAGGGTATATAGGCAATGCCAGTTATTCTCTCCATTTCGTCCATGTACGTACCGAATGGCTGAACGCGAAGTGTGACTTGATGCCATGTTCTGGTGGATCTTTATTTTTTTTTAACTCATTTCCATACAGTCTTGGGATCTTTCGATGATACATATCTTCAAAAATGGATCATTGAAAATGTTCTGAGTCGATTTTAACCGTAGAAGAAATCTTTTTAGAGAATAACTTCCCACTGTTATAATATCCAACGGACATCACGAAACCCTTGGGAAATCTTTCGCGACATCGATTAATCCATTTAATCTTGCCAGTAGAATTTTTTTTCTTGATAAAAGCTTGCCCGAACCAGAGATGATTTCGATATGAAAACCCTATGCTTCATCATCGGTAACGATATTTTTCCACTTTGAACCAGATAAGTGTGTTTCATACAATTTCTTGCAGTTGGTCTTCCTTTGGGCCATATGTGCTTGGGTTAAGGAATGTCCTTTCGCTATATGAGGGCATGCGAGGTTTAAATTTTTATTTATTATTTTATCAATAGTTGAAGGTGATGTTTTAAGCATGTTTGCAATTTCTCTCTGGCTAGGAGGATTTTCTTTTCTTTTTTTGCCATTTCTTTAGTTTTGCGAATAAGGAAGGCACTGCGGCTAGGCTGTGGATATTGATGAAGCCTATTTTCGCTAGGTCTAATGTTACAGTCATGGTTTAGCTTATTTTTAATTTCTCATGACTTCAATTTCCACTGATATCAAAATTTCCATCTTTACACTGTTCGTTCTATGATCCTTGAATACGATAACCCGACATCAGAAAGTACCTAGATGTAGCCTTCTTTAAAGCGATCGGCTTTAGGAGGCATTTTATAACGATCTGTAAAAGTTGTTTCCGGAAAGTGGTAAGTAAACAAAGGATTATATGAAACTATTTTGGAATGTACATGTTCTCGCGCGAGCGCGTGGCATCGCTTCGAAATTGTTTCTATAATCTTAAAACAACCTCCATAAACTTAGAAACATGCAGAATTAAATTCCTTACTTGATCTTGAAAATTTTAAGACCGCCATTACGTTTTTTCTTTCGCTTTATAATCAAGCGACTAGCGGCTTTTTTTGTGTATACGATGATTAAAAAACTGTAATGTTGATCAATGAATTCCAAAAGATGGTTTTAGTCGTTAATGACTAGGTGAGAAAACTTGGGATATATGCTACTTTATACCTATTCTCTGAACTTTGCGAAATGATAAACATTGTAACAGGATTTTGGAGTCGCGTTCTTTTGTTCGAAGATCCAATTCCTTCGAAAACAAACTAAAAACCAAGAGTTAGAACCGAACGAATAGAATTCATTCAAACGATATTATTTGCCAAGCTGATTATTCGATACCAAATAAAGTGCTAAATAAATAATATTAAAGTTAAATATAAAACAAACAAGCTTTAATTGCAATCAAAACAAACAGTAGATTAATTGGATTTCATTGGATACGCCGGATTGCATTGTTTGCTTGCGTGCGCTTTACGTTGTCAGCGGGAAACTGAGGAAATGTCGGTCCGGAATTTATAGATTTCCGAGGACTACGAACCTCTGTTATCCAGGTATTAAACCCCGGATCACGATGAGCAGAAAGACAGTAAGCGCTCTACGGCACCATTGGAATCGAACCAATGGTAGATGAAAGATACTTCTACGGCACCATACGGCCGCTTTCATGGATAAAAGTGAGTCCAGCGATACGCAAAGTAAATAATTCAATTACTGCATATTTAAAACATTACCTGAGAAGAAATAATACCTTCTGAATATTTAAATCAGTACTGTATGTTGCAGTATTGGCAATGAAGTGTTTGATAACAATAACATTACGAGTCATAACATCGATGAACAAGTGGTGGACAAGAATAGCTTAAGAAAGTACTTCTGCATAGGCATACACGGATTCATTGAAGTTCTCCAGGTATAAGCGGTAGAAAGAATTAATTTGTCAATTTCATTCTGTGAACCGGCAATCATCAAGTGATAGCAGAGACAAGTTTTTAATTTCTTCTGGAACAATCTAAAACTCCGTAATCTCAGGCAGCAAGACCTTCCAAGATCTGGGACCCCAAGCTATACTGGGACCCATGGGACTGATGTGGTAAAGAAAATATTATTCTCTGCCATTAATAGCACGAACTGTTGGTTTCGACGAGACGATGTCCTCTATTTTCTAGTTAGTGATTTAAACATGTTCATTGAAATATGGTAATGATCAATAAATATTACATCACGTTATTAGATTTTAATATAATTAAATAATTAAAGTGAATACAGGGGTCTACCACGGGTGGCTCAAGTTTCGCTTGTAATATTTTCAATAGCCTTCTTAATATTTACGATTTTACCCATGTATATAAATCCAACGCCAGTGAACGATCAAACAGTATTATAGTAGGGAAGAATTGGCATTATCATTGAAGTATATATTAGCTTTACTGATTTAAAAGGGGAGGGAAAAAGGCCATTCATCCAATTGCTCCCAACGGTCTACTCGGTCTGGAGATCATTACATTACCATGGGTATTCCATGATAATTTTGCTTGTGAAGTTATTCCCAGGAAACTGACACCGTTAAATAAGGTATGCTATTACCGTTCATGACAATTTTTGCATATTAATTAACGTCTTTCTTATTGTAGGAAATAAAATATTTAATTCTTGTTTCACTAAGTCTGTTGGCTCTAAACCACGCAGACGTTTCGCATGTCTGCGTTCGGGTGTTCGCGAGCAGCTGGTTACGCTCAGCGTGGAATTCAAAAGTGCTGTATCGTTCGCCAAATCAGTAGGGACAGCAGGTGTAGACCTCTGATAATATAAAATCTAATAATATATACCGCTTAATGTAGATCAAGAACAAGCTTGGTCCCAGGACCGAACCCTGGGGTACACCAAATGTATTATTAAGAACCTTTAACCTGACTCCATGATACTAAAAAATACTAGAGCTGAATATCTAGAGTAGCGTTTCCCAACCTGAGGGTCGCAAAATTAGCCTACAACTTTACACGTAAACAATAATGAAATCATTTTATGAAACAAAAATCATGTATTATGAATATTTTACTTACAGTTATGAGTACGCACGTAAATAAAATAATGAGATAGTTGCTTTTGTTTTTCATTTAAAAATTTCTCCATACGTGGGTCCATGTTAGAAACACCCAAAAGCAAATTGCGTTCAACTGATAAAAGACGATTCCGATATTTAGTTTTTAGCGCAACCAAATGTTTATACACTTCACACATGCACGTTCATACCCGTCGCTATCAACGCAGCTAAATAGTTTAAGCTACGTTTCGCTGGGGGTCGAAAAATATTCATTACATATTTTTTTTTTTCACTTTTGGGAGGTCGTGGAGCTAAAAAGGTTGAGAATCACTGATTTAGTGTCATAAATCTGCCTGAGGTTTCCAAGAAACCTTAGGCGGGCTAATTCGGTAAATTTGTTTTACTGGAACCCATACTGATGAGGACTGAACACGCTAGGGTAATGACAAAAATTTCCTGATCCTATCATGGAGACTTTTAGACACGTTTGTAAAAATTGAAACAGGCCTGTGGTGTCCTGGATCACGAGCATTTCCTTTTCTGTAAATAATCTGCAGACTATCGAAATTTTAAAGTTAGATTATACCTTCCCTTGGCTGATAACCATGCTGTATAGTCTAATTAGAATTGGCGTGAGGATGCCCATTGCAATGAGAGAAAATGACAGCTGCCGTGTCTAGGGGTTTTACGAGTTTTCAATGCCGAAAACTTTGCAGTTACCCCTTTCGTCAGTTAATGTCTCGATAGTCAAAGATCGACAAAGTGGTATAAAAAAAATATTTCCTACACTCTCTAGTTCTTAAAATCGAAGTCCGAGTTTATGTTTTAAAAGGGTTCACACAAGAAAAAAAACAGCACGTCAACGACGGCTTTAGCACTGTTAAGGAGTCTGTTCAAGTTTTACACATTATGCAAGTTCACGAATAAGAAGAGCAAAATGAACAAAAACCCACCAATGAACCATAGTTACGATCGACTGTCATTAGAAAATTTCTGTCTGGCATATTTTGGCGCAATACGATATCTTTTACGCCATATAAAAATAAAACTTAACTGTTTGGCACAGAAAACTGGTGCTTCATACAAGAATAACCGAAAAGTCTCTAAAATCAATATATGATACATGTGCACAGACTAATACATGCTAAATAGAGTGATTAGTTTTTCTTAAATGTATGTGTAATATCAAAACATAAGGGTGTAAAAGTCGTAAGAACATACCTCTCCCTTTCTCTCTCTCAGTAAGTCTATAATAAAGAGTTCCCATTCGCTTCGGAGAAAAAAATTCGTGACTTTTGCAATAAAATTTTGACCAATTGCAACACAAAATTTTGAAGTGCAGTCCGGAGTGTCTCGGGGAAAAAAAATTTCACGTTCGCGGAAAATTTAGCAATTCGGCGAGGAAAGTTTGATTTTTCCAACTTTGACGGAAAAAAATCTTCTTTCCTCCACAACTTCTTAGGCTCTTAGTAATTCCAGGTCCCACAACTGAGTGGGAACTCCGACGATATATATTTGAATTTAAAAATTATATATTTTTTTTTGAGCAATCCGTTAACGTACGACAATAAAAGAAACTTTAGTTTCGATGCAAGTGCGACCTTTCATCCCAATCATTAGGTTCACAACTTTGGAAGAGACCCTCGAAAGGGGAAAAAAGGCTATGGCTTTATAGTCCTTACTATTTCTAGCCTAAATGTTGAAACAGCGACAGCTCTCAATACGATCTTCCTTCAATATAACTTATATTTCCCATTACATGAATCATCCAATCAGTATTTCGAGTTGAATAAGTACTACTCGGTACAAAAAAATATTGTACCAAGGCGAGCGTGATTAATAGGATTAAAAAGAAATTCATACGTCAAAGAGAATTCATGAAGATTACACGTCAAAGATAATTAATGAAGATTATATGTCAAAGAGAATTAATGAAGAAACGGGAAAAAAAGCAAAGGATACGGAAAATTTAGAACATAGAACATGAAAGAAAAAGACGGAACAGAACTAAATGAAACAGAAGTAATAGGAGAGAAATGAGGAAGCGATAGAATGAAAAGAAAGTATTTAAAAACACGATTTAGAAATGTTTCGAGACCTGTAAAACCTTTATCGAGAAAGGTGAAAAACAAAGCCATTTTGTTTTCTTTACTGGCGTTCAGTCTCCTTAGAGAAAGTCCACATCCCAAACAAAATATCATGACAGGTCGCATAAAAGGCGCTGGGATATTAGTAATATTCAGCAGCAAAATAAAGCACCGGAACTTGTGGTCGAGAAAAAAGTCCGCAGGTGTTTTGTAAACAAAAGGTAAAGAAACTTTCTACCATTACTACAAACATAGAAATTCACTAAGATACAATTTAATGTCTTCAGATCTGGGGCCCCGACATTAAAAGCAATGTGATAAACTGTAATGCCGCAAACAAATTGTTAAAAAATATTTTCGCCGCCATAAACGGAATGGGCCATGGCCCATTATTTGCGAAAAAATACGGTTAAAAATACACTCGCAACGTAACAAGAAACAAAAATCAATAAAGAAATTCCGATTAAGGTTCCAAACCATTCCGCTGGGAAGTACGATAAGGAAACGATGAACGGAAAAGCGTAGAAGACAAACAAGAAAACTAATTTTTTCCATAACAAATAATGAAAAGCCGATTTCTTAAAATTTATCTTCCAAATAAAAGGCCAGTGAAAAGACCCGAAAAGAAAATAAAGTGGTTTCTTTGGCGAGGCGGTAAAAAATCAGACATAATATTTTGCGTAAACCCACACACGCTCTAGGCTGTGAATGTTATCATTTGGCTGCAGGGCCTGAAATAACTACCGCGCATAGCGCTTTTCTATACATAGATTTGCATTTAAAGCAACAATGGAACTTTTCAGGAATTTTTGCGAAATAGTGTTTGACTTCGCTCGCATTTCTCAAATTTCAAAACAGGAGAAAGTTGGGCGTTCTTTGCCAAAGAAGTTTAAATAAGATTTTTGCTTAAAAATTCCGTCTGAATTGGAAAATCTATCTTTACGATGTAAATAGAACTACAACTTTAACGTTGTGCAGAGGAACTAAAAATACTTTAAATATCTAACTTAAGATAACATTACAGCTAGAAATTAAAAACCATTCTACGAGTATAAAAATTGTATATACAGAATTAGACATTCCGTATTTTGATCGCTATGCACGGAAGTTTAAGAGAACGACATGATTCGAAGTCTCCATAGATTACAAATTAAAACTGCGTACATGTTTTGATTAACTCGTTTACGGCATGTATGTCCCAGCAATTAAGAACATATATATGTGTGTGTGTGTGTGTGTGTGTGTAGGTTTGAAAACTATTAAAAAATATTTTACAATATGTACTCAGAACAAATTATACAATAGTAATAACATTGTTTTTGAATAGTGTTATCATTAAATATACCAATATCACACCAACGTAATAAATTTGTAGTACCAGGTATTTAAATCCCATACCAATACCATTAACCACTGCCCAATATGTACCCATTTTAAATGATGCAAATGGAGTTGTTATAAAACACAGCATTTATAACACTCCATTTAATATATAAATGAAGAATCAATAAATTTAGACAGATCATAGTTGGTCTGAATAAGAAAGAAGAATTGGACCTGCAATGTATAGACATTGATTGGCGTTATGAGCCAATAATCATGGGTTAAAGAGTGTTTTAAGGATCCAACATTCCCCATTCAATGCAGACATTATACAGGAAGACCTGTTTGTTTATAACCATCCATGTGGCAGAGATTAAAAACAAATTTGTTTTGAAAGAGACAAAAATAGAAAGAAATAGAAAGTCGTATATACATCTCACATCAAAGTAACACTGTTGAATAACTTACAAGTAGTAATTCAACAAACTCAGTTCAAGTAATACCACAAATGTAAAAAAAATATAGATGAATTTATTCAGTGTCAGACATTTTTAGCCGAGTTTTTGCAAACATATTTTATTAATAATAAAATAGGAAGTGGTTAAATTACCTTGTAATAGCAGTAATGTAGAAATTAAATTCAAACTCGTAACTAAAAAGATAGCACATGATCAGTTGAAGGCAGTTTTGAAAGTGTTTCCACATCTTATAAATTAAGCAATACCAGATATCCAAAAGGAGTAATGAACAGGTGCTTCCATCTATATTTGAGAACTGCGATTAGATGTATTTAATTGCAATGATTATTCTTTATAAGAAACATTTAAGATTTCTTTCTAGGGATGAAATTTGCAAATGTTCTATTTATATAGTTCATTGGAAAACCATTTAAAACCAAACATTTTTTAAAAGATCTTAAGCCTTCAGAAATGGCTTCAACTCTATTTGAAAGCACTTTCTGTCTGAAGAGTTCACCTAAAATCAAATTTTTTATAACATGTTTTCTGAGACATGTGTCATATTGCAAGTACTGAACAAAAGCAAATAAAAATTGTTTTCTTTTATCGCATATTTGAAAGACAAATCTATTATTTTCATTGATAGTAATAAGTAAATCTAAAATGTGAACTCGAATTCTAGATACAGAGGTATCTTTCAGTGTTAATCCTAAGAAATAAAAATCAAGGTAACATCTCACAAGTTGTCTGGTATAAAAAATGGGATAGATCACATAAAAATTTCAAGAGCATTGCAGAATACAAAAGAGATTTGAAGGATTTTTATAAACGCTTTATGTTATTGAACATAGATAAATATTTTACAACATTTGACATCTTGTGTCAGAGGTTCTATGCTTCAAACATACAAATCTGGGTACAAGCTCTACTCCTATCTTCAAAAACTCAAAGCCATCCAATCTCCAATCAACTTCCCATACATGACGCTTACTGTTAAATTTCATAAAGATCCAATTGGTTTTCGCACTGTTAGATGTGCTACTAGCTCTTATAGTGTTAGAGCTGTTAAACTGCTTCTTCGAACATTTAAAGAGATTTATGTTAAAATTTCCTTAAATACCTTTATTTTAAAAAATAGTTTTCAACTTTTAAAGACTTCGAACTCCAGTGATAGGAATCCCACTTTCATTAAGTGCTTTGATTTTGAGGATCTATTTAACCAAATCAATTTAAGAGACCTATATCGTGTATTATTAGAATTATTTACAGAGTATGATATAAAATCAATTGACAAAATCTCGTTTGTAAAACTACTAAACTTCTGTCTTAAATATAACGTGGTATATAATGGCACTGGTTATTATAAACAGGTAAGAGGGCTTTCTCAAGGGGGAGTATATTCTTCTTTAGCTGCAGATTTATACTTACATAAATATGAAAGTTTGTCTTCACCAAGAACGGATTTATTTTTTGGCAGATATATAGATGATATAATCTGTATAGGCTATGGTATGGGGCATTAATTGGACCTTGATTTTTATCCCGTCCCAAAGCCTGTTTCAGCCAAGAAGGAACGAGGAAAAAATGTTTATATATATATAGATATAGTAGAACCTGCCTGAAGTGACCACCTTTGGGACTGGACTGCGATGGTCACCATATAAAAGTGGCACTACACACGACATACTTTGGTATAGGAATAACTAAGTCCCTACCAGCTCCCTCTTAAATAAAAATGGTCGCTTTACTGAGCTGGTTAATTTACAAAGGTGACCACGTCAGGTTCCTCTCTCTCTCTCTCTCTCTCTCTCTATATATACAGTAGATCACCGGTTATGAGAAACAATTGGGGACTGGGGGTGTTCGGATAAATGATTTTTCGGATAACCGATCATTTACGAAAAAAAATATGTTCCACTGCCATAGGAGCAATATGAAATAAAGAGACAGTGATATAAAACACAAAACTTTTATATATTTTACATCACATGTTTTACAAATACATACCTTACATAAAGTAGTGCATTAAAGTAGGCCTACAGTTTAGGAAAAGAAGTCAAATTTTTTTTTAGCTGCAGAGCCGAGACTCGGTTTTGTTTTTTTTTGTCGCTAAATCTCGCATACCTTTTAAAGACAGCAATTGGACAGCATAACGTTTTTCTTGTTGCTCTAACCATTTCATAGCCATCTCAAGGCAGTGAAAAGCGTTCTCACTGAATTGTCCGGTCGTCGTCGCTTCCTCGTCGTCACAAGGGTCTTTGTCGTCGCTGACACTGGCAATGATTTGATCGTCCGTCAATACTTCATAGTTAAAGTCACCGATATCACATTCGAACCAGTCTTGAATGTTTTCTTGGTCGCATTCTTCAAATCCTGAAAGTTCTTTAATCAGCCCAGCTAATTCTGATATAAATTGGTTATTTGGTGGCTCTTCAGGTGAAATGATAGACTCACCTGAGGAGTTTTTCCAAGTCTTTGCTAGTGTAGTGTCCTTGACAGTGGCCCAAGCTTAAGCTGCCAACACGGCATCCTTCAAGTTAAAGTCACTGATATCACATTCGCCAGTCTTGAATGTTTCTTGGTCGCATTCTTCAAATCCTGAAAGTTCTTAATCAGCCCAGCCAGTTCTGATGCAAATTGGTTATTTGGTGGCTCTTCAGGTGAAATGATAGACTCACCTGAGGAGTTTTTCCAAGTCTTTGCTAGTGTAGTGTCCTTGACAGTGGCCCAAGCTTAAGCTGCCATGTACACAACATCCTTCAAGTTAATTTCGGTATACACTTGCTGAATAGCTTTTTCATGTTCCCACCGTTAGTGGAACTACATGGCGCGAAAATCTGAATTTGACGACTGGAATGCTTTCAGTTAACCAATGTTTTGGTTGATCGGTATTCGGATAATTGAGGCTCTACTGTATAGCTATATTTTTTCCCTGTTCCTTAAGCATCTTATATCTTACAGCATCATATGCTTTATTTTGGACTTTTTGGAAATCTTAAACAACACGCGCACGAATAAAAACACCTCCATTCGAAATCTGAAAATCAACAAGCAATATAAAGATAAATAGTTCGCATTTCATCGACGAAGAACAAGTTTTAAGGACATAAATTGCCCTTTCAATAAACTTTTCTGCTCGAAAAGGAATTGTTTTTTATCACTTCTTTCTTTACATCTCACTCCTTTCTTTTTTACTCACTCATCACTCACACACACACACACACACACACTACAGAGGGTGCACACATTTTAGAACGATTTCAATAGAGGATTAAAAAATGAAAATATTTTGTGGGAAAATGGATCTGGCAACACGTTATTATTTCAAATTAAGATTATCGTCTGCTACTTTCAAATTCATTTTTCATTCAAAATGGCGCCTGTAAACAAGCTGTGGATTGAAGGATACGTTTTCGCGCTTTCCGAAGAGAAATATTCTTATTCCACTATTAAAAACGTTGTGAAACGCATGGTATAAAGATTTCTAAGTGCAAAATAAGCAACATTATTAATTGAAAAGGGAAAGACCGTCAATCAGAACTTCTACATAAAAAGAGGACTCCAAATGTATACCCGAACAAGGTACGTACTGTTGCAAATATTTCTAAAGTGAGATCACTGGTAACAAGAGAAAATCCCCCGATGCAGAAATCAATTGCAAACTCTTTAAGAACTTCTGTAGCAACAGCAAATAAAATAATAAACCAAGATTTATAACTTAAAAAAGCTAAAAAACATAATCTTCACCGTCTTTTGTCGAGACATGTGGTTCAACGCAAAACATGTTGCAGAGTCCTGTATGAAAATTACTTATCAGAAGATAAATGGAAATACGTTGTTACCCTTGATGAAGCATGGGTTTACCTAAATGATTGTAACAAAAAAAGGTCCATTTACTATCACAAGCGCGGAGAAAAAAATTTCCAAACTTGGTGCCGAGAATGCAAAGAAAGCTTCAGTAAAGGCTTTATGATTGTCGCAGGTTTCTCTTACAATGGGAAATTAAAAATAAAAAAGTGGAAAACAACGTTAAAATCAACTCATGATATTATCAGGAGAATTTTTTACGTCCGATATTTACAGAAGAAATTCCATTTTTTTTATTCCAACAATTTTCAGTGTGTAAAACTGCATCAAGACAAAGCCAGCAGTCATACCTCGAAAACTACCACTGCATTCCTTGAAAAAATGAAAATTAATACAGCTATTGCATGTATTCCGTTTCAACATATTCCTGCAAAGTCCCCTGTTGTTTCTCCTATGAACTATTGTGCCTTTGGTCCGCTGAAAAGAGCTCTCTCTAAGCGCAAACCTACTACCATTGATGGACTTTGGAAAGTTGTGGAACAACAATGGCAAGCAATACCTCTGGAAACGTTGCGAAAAGCCCTTCTATCATGGAAAGCATGATGCAGACTTATAGTTCAAAAACAAGGTTATCAGATGGAATATTTAAAAAAATAATCTTTACATTTTAAACATTAAAAAATGGCTTCGAAATCGTTCTAAAAATGTGTAAACATACTCTGTGTATATGGGGAGAGAAACGGGAGAGGGAGTGAGAATTCCCTTTTCTTTTATAGTAGTTATAGAAATGCATTCCTTTCCCTGCCTCAAGTTATTTCTCTCCCCTAAAGGCCTCTTCGCTAAAACAAACCCCTTTATTTCGAAGTGAAACTCGTCGTTGGGATGGAGCAGTTATTGGCAAAAGCTTTGACCTTCAAGATGAAGGAACTAGGATCAATACCTTGCTGTTTCCTAAAATAGGCGCAGACCGGAAAGCCCAACGGGCCGGTCCTAAAGGGAATACGGGAACAGGAGCACCCAGGAAGCTTCGCTGTTTTTAAAGTACTCTACAAATTTGCGAAGAATGCTCCGTGGTCCATACACATATATATAAAATCTTTCTTTTTCCGCTGCTTATGGGGAAAAAGAAAAAAATACGCTACGGATTCCATAAAACTAAATAGGGGCTATTCAACAGTTAGTATAATTAAAAATATACGTATACCAATCCGATGTATTATACATATGAAAATTACAATTTTAGGTTAAAAAGTGCAGAAAATAGTTTGGTAGAGCCCGGAAGTTAAGGTAAAATTCCATAAATGCCTTATTTTGCTTGTAGAATACTGTTTTTGAACATTTTTGCCATAAATTCTTATTTCGGTTTGTATTTGTGTTTTATGCTCATTTACTTTGTATTTTTATATACTTCTATGAAGAATTCATATACATATATATACAGTAAAATCCCTCTTACAGGATACCCTCAGATACGAGTAATCGATTTTTAAGGTCAGATACCCCCCTCCCCGTCAGGAATGCTAATCAAGACTTTGAATCCATTATGAATATAGGGAAAGTTTTAAGTGCACATGCTACAATAGAACTGTCAATGACTCCTATCATGATATGCTGCTTGGATATGCTTCCACAACCTCAGTTGAAGTGGGGAAGCCCTTTTCACAATGAAAGATGCTACCGAATGATAGACAAACGCCAGAATTTCACACATGAGAATTTAAAAAAAGGATATAGTTGTAATATGTAATAAGAGGAGATAGGTTGTTCGAATAAACCCATCTAAAATTATCTTGTATGTAAAAATTTTCCTTTTCAAATATTAAAAAAAAATACGTATTATCAGCTTTTTTTTTTCTATTCCTTCTATTATTCAATTTTTAAGACAGTAAATTAAATATGTGAATTAGATTTCTATTGCCAGTTTTTTTTAACTTAAATTTATTTAATTGCCCCTTTTCATTGACTTAAATGTCTTTCCGTATTTTCTATCGATTTAAACGTCCTTTTTCGTATTTTTTATTGATTTAAATGTCTTTTTCCATATTTTTTATTGATTTAAATGTCTTTTTCCATATTTTTGTTTATTGATTTAAATGTCTTTTCCATATTTTATATCTATTTAAATATCTTTTTCCATATTTTTTATCTATTTAAATTGTCTTTTTCCATATTTTTTATCGATTTAAATGTCTTTTTCCATACTTTAAAGTGCCTTTTTTAATGCCTAAACTTCCGGTCTTTAAGTATGAAATTTCAACGGATAAACTTATGTTTCGGTATTACATGTCAGTTGCTTTTTTTTTTACTTATGTCAGCCAATTTTTGATTCACATTCGCCTTTACTCGTTTGAATGCATACCTGCCAATACTGAAAAACCTTTCCAGTTGCAGTTGCAAAAGATTATAGCAGTTTTAAGCAGCAATGTTTAAACACAACGCGATGCCGATAATTTTAAAATAAATGTAATTTTGTTGTGTTATATGTGTGTGTGACAATATTACCCTAAGGACATTTCTCTCTCTCAAATAACATTTGGTTAATTTATATTATACTGCAAAACCTCCAATTTGACTAGTTTCATAGCTTTTCATTTCCCTCTGCAGAACTTACAAGTTTCTGATGCTCAGTTCACACACATTAAGTAAAGTAACAATTAAATGAGCTCCAGAAGTACCTTCGACAATTCCAATTTTAGTAATTCAAACTTCCACAAACAATGAAAAACCAACGTACGTGTACACATCACTATTATTTCTGCTCCTTTAACGATTGATACGTTGCTTGCTTTGCCTTCAGTAAATTTATCTTTGCTAAAACCGCAGAAGGGTTTTCCGGAACAAATGGGGGCATACGCGGAGTTGACATGAATTTCTGGGGCTGTTCCCAACATTCTGGAGCAGCTGGCAACTATATGTAAGGTTAAAGCATTTCATTTTCACTCACTATGCCATATTATGTATGCGTACGTACGTATGGGTTGACTTTTTACGCTGCGAGGAGAGTGTACACAAGTAAAATATAATATATATAATTATCGACTATAAAAAGATGCATATACATTTTTATTGTTCACTATCCAACAGAGGTATCACTTATTCTGACAAGTTTGTGTAATTTACAGCGTAAGGTCAGCAAGGTCATGTTTTGTCGGTTATTCTAATAAGAAATTATAAAATACATAAACACAACAGCACCTGTACATAACGAGGAGCTTGGGACGAGCGAAAGTACACGCCAAAATAAAACGAAAATAAAATCCCCCAAAATCTTTGTGGGATTTAAAATTTCAAACTTTTAAATTAAAGTCTGTACAAGTAATATATGAGCATGTAATAAACAAATATGGCTATAATAATCGGCTTTAGATTCGCTTAAAACTTAACGAACAGCGTATTATTTTTAAAGGGTTGTGGGTATTCACGTCCCTCCTTACAGATCTTTAATGTAAGTTAGCAACCATTTGAGCTTAAGAAAGACATACTGTTTATAAATCGCAAAAGTTGTTCTGCATATGAGGACGTTGCCGTCGTTTCGTTTGCCGTTAACAACGCAAAAGAAATTCTCGTCAAAGTTTTATGCAATAAGCAGATCGTCTTCTTTTAGACATCAAGGTAATCGGCTATTTTTCCCGTTCAATTCGGGGAGCGCCAAAGTCTTGTTCCCTCAAAGCGATCAAATTGTATTACACTCTAAGATGCCACCAAACAAATTCTGTATTCTCCTCGTTAAATCCGGAAATTTTCTACATGCGGCCTCGTTGTAAGCGAGCTGGACTATATTTTTTTACTGCGAGTGTGATACTTTACCGCCGTCAGTACCAAATGAATTTCAACTGATCTGAAATTGAACAGAAAGCATGAAATTTACATGCAGGAAGATATATTTTCCAATTTTAAATTATTGGATCTTCCTAAAAAGGCTTGCACGATTTACATTACAATTAGAATTATTTCGAAACTAATAAACAAGTAGAAACGGCCAACAAAACAAAAGTCGCGATGGCTCCGGCACCTAACTCGAGCTCCAGGTTATCGGATTACCAATCGAAAAATATGATTCCTTAACCATTGTGGAATGCCCTCAATTCGTGGTCCTATTTTTGTATCAAATTTTTGCCAAAACCGTCATCCTTTTACAAAGAAGCGGGTTGCGTAAACTAAAACCAAAAAAATTCCACGGGGCTTCAACAATTGTAAAGCTACTGTAGGCATTTTTTTCCCTGAACGGCTAGAATTTAAGTAGCCCGAGTAAGAAAACATATTGTAAGCTATCCCATAACGGACCAACGGCGGATTTCACCACCCGCCATTTAAAAATATAATGTCTGAAATTAAGTTTGCCAACGTATGGTTAATAATATTAAGCACTACTTAGCTACCGATATACTGATCTCCCCCCACAGCTCTCCTAAGGAAAGGAATAATCAAAGTAACCCCTCGATTTATGTGACTTATTGGCAGGCTTATATACGTATATAGGAGCTCTGACGGGAGAGATTTATGCATCCTTTGAAACATAATTTGTAGTTAATTTTAACTCTTTTGTGGTAAATTTTAAGTTTTCATTTTTTAAAAAAAAAGCACTAGCTTTTGGCAGAAAATCTCTAAAATATCCGACCATGTTCTTAAAATATGGGTTGGTTGCCAAACTCACCTGAAACAAAATAATTTTTAGACTAATGCTATTTGATAAAGAGTGTCAGCTACGATCTTATTTTGTCAAATTTACAATGAAAATGACATTTTTAATTTAATTAAATAATAATAAGCAATGTAGACAGCACGGGTGTATTCAGAGGATTCAAATCTTTCACGAAATGCCGTAAAGTAAGGTTTATAACAAGTAATATTTATGAGAAATTCTTGCAATCTCACCGGAACCTAAATTCTAACTATACCAGCAATTTCTAGTTCATTCATTTTTCCGAAATTTTGTGATGATCCTTCGGACCATTTGATAAGCCGCCGTGGACTACCAGTTGTCTGTGGACCGCACTTTGAGAAACACTGCCATAACATCTGAACTCAGACGAGGTATCATAATCTTCAGAATTTAGGCATATTTCCACAAAATCACATCTAGACTTCTATTATGGTAATTTTTAATACGCAAAAGCGTGACTTTTGACATTGTACCTTTTCATATGGTTCATACTAGATTTGTGTTTTTGGCTCATAACTGGCGGAAAAAACAGAGCACGTTTCGCACTCAAGCACAGACGTCCAGCTTAAGTGCAAGGAATTAAAGAAAAAAGTAAGAATAATGCAAAAGTAGAGAGTGAAACTCAATATAAGAACTATTTCATCAACACCTTTCTTAGCAATTATGTAAAGAAATTTCACCGGTTAACTTTATGTGAAGTCAGCCCCTCAACAAAATATCTTACAGATGTAGCTGATCAACAAAATAACTAATACACAGAATTCATTGACAGATTTACTAATAGAAATATACACGATTAACCAGTAACAGATATAACCATTTGACCGATAAGGGAACTACAATAAATTTGTGAATGAGTGTAAATATAAGCATAAAATATCGTTTTACGAAATAGGCATAGCACTATATAAATGTACATGTGCATTCAATGTCAGGTTAAATAACGTTTAGTTGACACTTTCGCTTGTGCTGTCATTTAAACTAGATTAAAGTTAAAAGAATACATGCAAATGTCGAGCGGAATTTTGAATCCCAAAGACCAATGTTCAACGAATATTTTCTTGAACTATAAAAACTAGTTTAAAATACTCAATTCAGTAACAAAACCATAAATATAATATACTTTCACGATGGGCACAGAAAATAAAAGAAGTGAAGAAAAAATCGCACAGCTTTTTAAAATAACTTTCACATGTACGAAAGGAAATCGTTTGCAATTTTAAATGAAATAAGTCCATTCTTTTAGGAACATCAAAATCCAATCACAATTCTTCTGTGGTTAATAACTCAAACATAATTAGTATATTTTAAGCATGGGTCATTGATGTCTGAAGTTGCACCTAAATTGGGGATTATCAAAAATTCAATGACGAGTATTACCAGAATGCCAAATTGAAGTAAGTTTTCTAATAGTATAGTAAAACCCCATCGTTTGTGGATACCCACCGAATAGAAATAGCTGTCCGTAAAAAAAAAAGGGAGAGGATTATTGTGAAAGGGTTCTTTCTGGAAAATATATTTTCAACCGACATTAAGTATGAGGCAAGCACATAGCTGACCGTATAAGACCATATATCTGAGAAGTTTCACTTTATTTATTTAACCTGCAATATTTTACATAAGGTTACATGCTTTGAGCAGATTATACAAAATATAAGTTATGATGAGCGCTAACAGAACATTAAGCTGTGATGAACGTCGACAAATACAATTAGGCGAACATATAGAAATATAACTTCTGCTATCATAGACATATCTTTCTAAATATTTTCATTATTTAGTGCATCGCCTACAACGACCAGAGAATTATGGCTATTACTTTTATTTTGATCATCAGAATTCAATTTGAGCACACGGTAATACACGGTGCGCCTGAACACTCACAGACTGCACATGAATTAGTACACAGAAATTGAGAATTAGATATACTCGTGACAAGTGTATTCCAGCCGTTGATAAATGTTGCCAGCAGGGAGACTAATTGCTCATCTATTCACATAGTATGCATAAAGCTTCCAAGTTTAAACTGGGATATTACAATAGAATCCATTCGCTATATCTCTCATATACATATAAGTGATACACAGCAGCTATTGCCTGATTTAATGTAATATCACACTGCCAAATTGGAGGCTTACGCCTTTTGAGTTTTGGTCCCAGAATGTTGAAACTAATTGAGTTGGTGAGATATTGAAGTCCCTTTCGAGCGTCTTTGGTTCACAGCTTATATTTATAGGAGCATAGTACGAGAAATATAAGCATTTGAGGAAAAAAATATTCTTATGCAAATCAATCACTTGGGCAGCTTACGCCACAATTTTGAAAACAGAGACTAGATAAATTTCAGACAAGTCAGAATATTGAGTTCAAATGAGTTGGTGAGATATTGAAGTCAAGGAAGATCGTTTTGGGTGTCTTTGATTCATAGCATATATTTGTAGGAGAATAGTACGCGAAATGTAGGCATTTGAGAAAACAAAATGCTTATGCAAATAAATCACTTGGGCAGCTTACTCCACAATGTTGAAAACAGGAACTAGGTAAATCGAAAACAAGTTAGAATGTTGAGTTTGGTTGAGTTGGTGAGACATTCTTGATACACACACACACACACATATATATATATATATATATATATATATAAAGGAGCACAGTAAGAGAAATGTAAGCGTTTAGTAAAATAAAAATGATATGCTTCACTTGGGTTGCTTACTCCATAACGTTTGAAGCAGAAACTAAATAAATTGCAGACAAATATTAAATACAAAATTAAGGAAGAACCATTCCCTCTGCCCACAATTCTTTCTTCTATAGTTTCTCCCTTTGAATAGATTTATTTAGAAGGATAGCCTTTTCGCAATTAGACGCCTCGGGTTGTTTTCCCCCGCAAACGCAAGATTCATTCATTAATAATTTATGATTAAGGATCGATAAAATACATTTTTCCCTAAGGCAAAATGGCAATACTTCTGGGATACAGTCTATTCCTCCCTTTTCATCCAACAGTAGCTGTAGCTGAAAATATGAAACCAAAAATACATATTTGCAATCCCTCCTTCCCGCAGTTGTGTGATATTTTGCTTACTTATATTTCATCGAAGGGATGTTTGTTTGTTTGGCTTTTTTATGGCGCAAGAGCATCTGGGCTATACTGCGCCAAAGCATCGAAGGGATGTATTCGTGGAAATGTTTTATACAGGGTTTCTAGGGAAGTTCGAACGCAGCCACCAACTTTTGAACCAAGACAGATATTGCAACCAAAGTTAGGTATTGGTATAGTAAAATGACTATGCACTATCAGATGAGATGAACAGCAGCGCCCCTGGTGGCGAATTGAGGAAGTTAAAAATTTTATTTCGAAAAATAATGAAGATGAGGAAATATTTTCAATTAGAAATTTGTAGAGCATCCTACAGTTAGTAAGCAAAACATACGGCTTACATGCACTATGTACACGTACTGCCACAAAGTAAGGTGTTCCGAATGTTTCAACGCATAGTTTTCAGCTGATGCTTTCCAGCGCTTTACAGGTCTAGTTGAAGTTCTTAAAGAGAAAAAAAAATGATTACTCTCCTATAGGAACTTCAATTCAACTTTTAAAACATCAGAAAGCATTAACAGAAAGCGATGCACTGAAACTTCCAAAACACCTCACTTTGTGGTAGGACGTGCACATACTGCATGTCAGACGTATGTTTTTTCCTACTAACTGAAGGATGCTCTGCCCCTTTCTAATTGAAAATATTTTCCTGTCTTCCTTATTTTTCGAAATAAAAATTTCAATTTCCTCAATTTGCCACCAGGAGTGCTTCACTTCATCTCATCTGATAGTGCATAATCATATTACTATACTAATACCTAACTTTAGATGCAATATCTACCTTGGTTGAAAAGTTATCGGCGTATTCGGACTTTCCTAGGAACCCTGTATATCAAAACAATTAATCGGACGAAGGACAAACAACACGTGGTAACATATGGTTCAAAATAGACCACGTATAAAAATAGCTTAGACCGAAATAGAAAGAGCAGAAATAGTGGCAATAAAGATCATTTCTGCCTTCTTTTTTAACACAACATAAACCGAATTTTCGCGCAACGCCTAAAGCATCAAAAGCCTTCTTTCGCAAACACTCGATTGGTGGTATTAGTTCAGGAATGTGTGGAAGGAACGATTCTAATCCGGAACATAGGGGGGGCCGGAGATGAACGTCAGAGATGCGAGAGCTCGCTTTTATCTTTCCCCGCATCTGGAATATATCCGACGGGGCATTCCTGCGCTGAAAATTCTTCCAAAGATATTCCAAAAGAATATTTCCTCTCCCGTCTCCCTGGATGCGGAACATGCCCCTTTTCGGCACGAAAAGCGATTTAAAGAAGCCTAATTACTTAGTGGTATTTGCGTTAATTTGCATTCTTCATTAGCGGGCTTGTTCCAAGAATTATTTTGAAATCTCCACGTAGTTTGTTTCCTCATATTTTTTCTGCTTTTTCGTCGACGGTCTTTGAGCTGCACGTTGCTGGTGGTTACATAAATAATGTCTCGTTGTATTAGGTTCGATTGAACAAGAGATTGATTTTCAAAGCAGTTTTGGAACATACATTGCTGCGGTTTCCTTTAGGTTTTAAAAATTGCTTCGGCCCGTAAAGGAGAAACACCGACATAATGACATGACGAGAGAGAGAGAAGAGTTCTATGCACAATTAGCGAGTATTCAGAACTGGATACTAAATTGCTAAAACGCATTATTGAGGAGTGAAGGATAGCATCCCAGAATACAGAGTAGGTTATAATTAAAATATTTTCGATATTTTTCGCACAAACGAATATTGAGTATTTTTGAAAATGACCGACTCTCCCTCTATCTGCGTGCTTCGGTATATCTGTCTAGATGCACGTATATTACATATATATTCGTCTACATATTCCACGTCTTAAACCTATCTTCTTCTTTTAAGCATTTTATTTGAGACCGTTTCCTCGGGCTCTGATGGTCCATAGAGATCCAATTGAGGATTTCACACGTCCATCGTTAGTTCTTGTTGCGACATGAAAAGCCTAATGCCATTTTATCTTTTCGATAGTAATAGTTATTTCTTTAACCTTTGTTTGTTCTTCCACCCTCAGGAATTCCTTCATCACTCTCTCTTTGAGCTATTAGAACCATGCACCTCTCCATGTTTGCTTTAGTTGTTATCAATTTCTATGTTTTCTTTCGTTATACTTCGTGTCTGATTTATCAGAGAAAACTGGCAAAATTGGTTGAAAACTTCCCCTTTCAACAGAAAAGCTCTGCGTTGAAGAAACATCCACTCCTTTTATCAAATGCATTGTCTCTAAATTTGGCGTGCATATGCACAGATTATATATGCATTAATATACAGGGTGGTTCTGAACTCTACCGACAAATCAAGACAAACAATATTTGCAATGGAACCTAGGGCTGCACCCTCCTCCCTCCACAGTGACAGAAAAGTTCGGAAAACGTCCAGCATGCAAAAGTATCTACAACTAGTGCATGAGAAGTATAAGATGCGATGTCCTAACCGTCTACGCACTTGGCCAGTTTAAATGATTTGCATCCTGTGCTTTTCATGTACCAGTTGTACATATTTTAGCATGCTGGACGTTTTTCAAACTTACTCTTTTCTGGCACTACGAGTGGGATGAGGCCCCAGGTTCCATTGCAAATATTGTTTGCCTTGATGTGTACAATCAACTCGCTCACTTTGTCGATAGAGTTCAGGACCACTCTGTGTAAGGAGAGCACCAATATTAGCATTGCGACTGCTCTCTTCACATTTCCCGAAAGCTTTTGAAGTTTCCTTATGTATAAAATATCAAATGAAAAATATAAATACGGCTTACTGATATATTTTTCATTACTTTTGTAAGGTATTATAATAGTATATAATATCTTGTACGTAAGTAGGAATGTTGATTCCGCATGACACAATACAGTGAACTACTGGTTGTTTGCCGGCAATTATTTTTTACGATTATTCCCACATGGTGCCCAGCATTACCAAAAAAAGAAATACGAGCTAGAAGGAACAGCAACACCTTAATTCTTCAAGAAAATTGGCTTCTCTTGGAAAGACCCGTATGCAAGAAATATGAAGAAGATGGTGAAAGGGGAAAATCTGTGTGGGAGAAGTGTGGTATTATATGTTATCCAGAACTAGGCATGATCCTGTGAGGACAGCGAAAGAAGCCATCTCTAGGCTCTAAGGTCTCATCAATCTTCGTAAAAACAGGAAAGTGGAGAACATCGCAAACGAGATACGCGTGCAACAGAGCATGTGTGTGTGTGTGAGCGAACAACGCCGCGATATCCAAACCACGGGGTTACTTTTCCTCCTCGCTCTTCTTACAGCAGTGTAATGTCTCTCCGCCAATGTCTGCCATGATCTTCTGCGTGCTTGCCAAAGTATGATTACACAATTTTCGGGCTTGACAGCTTTATGAAAATGTATATACGTCTGATTTTCCGTCAGTAAGTTCCAGGAAGGTGGAAGCCACGAGTCCGATATCAGAGAAACACGGCGAATCTTCTCCTTAAAAATGAAACACATTTTACTTATTTACCGTTTTCCTTGGCAAAGGAGAACACAACATTTAAGGAAAGAAGTTCTCTAGAAGAAAAGATACACGGTTATTTACATAGACCGTTGGAAACTTAGTATTTTAAAGATATATAGATAAAAAAATATAAAGAATGAACGTAAGTAAGTACGCCTTAGGTTCAAAGACGGCACAACGGTATATCGGAGATGAATCAATGGTTTAACGCGACCTACAAACTACGATAGGTGCGCACACAACCAAGTTTACTTAGAGTTGAACTTAGGCCACTAAACCTAAAAGCTGTGACTATATCCGTAGCTAATGGGGGTTCTAAATATAAAAGAATAATACATGCATATACCCGGACATGCAATTATATGTAATTACAGGTGCCAGTCTGTCGGTATATTTTCTAGTTTGAAGGAGCACACGGCTGTACAGACACTGCATGAACATGAGGACGTACAGATATATACACGAACATTCAGCACCGACCAGAATTAGTTAACAAGGCCGTTAGTTACAGCAGTTCACGTCATCGAGCATAATTCTCATGCAAAACCCGTGTTGTTGAAAACTGAATACTTGAAATACTTCGGATTACTTGAAATGGAAATTGACGTAACTATCATCACGCTAGACTTCTTGAGCAATATTGTTCGCTTTACAGAACCAATGAGCACATGCGCCAGAATGATATTATTACACTACATTGGATTATTCGCGGCAGAAAGGGCAACCCGAAAATGAAGTACAACCTCGAATAACAAAAAGAGAGAGAGAGAGCGCGCGAGCGAATTTGAATAACAAAAACGAATATGTTAATTTTTCATTTTTTTTCCGTTGGAAGCAACCAAATATGTAACAGGAACTGAAGATGAAATTCTTTTCAAGAACTTGCCGGTCTACTTAATATTCAAGACCGAGCAATCACCAGAAGAGCGAGTCACATTGTGAACAAAGACTCGAAGAACCCAACCGTAAAATATTCCTTTCCGTTCGCTTCAGACCAAGGAACTACGAATAGTATGTCTCGTGGGCGAGAACAGGAATGGCTATATGTTCAGCTACAATTAAGTTGCAATCCTCAGTAAGAAAAAGAACTATTTCGACTACCATAAACCGCTGTTTTAATGAACTTCATTAAATAAAGAAAAACGCAATTACCATGACCATGCTTTGTTTTTTCCTTTTCAAGCACCATTTTATTGAATTATGCAAATGTGCCTAATGTTATTGAGGAACACTGTTTTGATAATCGGAGAAATATACGTATGAGAAGAGAATTGGCTTCCCAATGCCCAGGCGCATAACAAAATAGAAAAAGATTCCATGTAGCAATTATTAAATAATACAATTTGCATCGAAGTATTCTTATTTCCCCCACGAAAACTCACAAAAATCTCGCCCCGGAGGCTTTCTTGTGTTGACCATATTTGGCAATTGTGTTATCCCTGCGGAGGGTAATAATACCTTAACACCTTTACATACGGAGAAAGAGAGCGTTGTTTCCTGTCCTCATTCGTCTAGCGGTCCAAGACACTCCGGGCTAAACGGAGGGACCCTGGTTCGAATCCAGGATGGGGAAAGCGTCTCTTTTTCTCCAAAATTACATAAGCTCTAGTTTGAGCTGTAATTAATACGTGGGTGGCAAAACATAGTATTCTTATTTCCTATAATGAAAACCAAATCGGTATTCACAATAACTACAATGCATTTAAATTGAAAACAAATTGAAGAAGGTAATAGGAAAAAGGCACTGTAAAATTATCAATAAAGTGCCACACGTTAGTATTTCATTTCACACAATATACAAAAAAATGTTGCAACAAGTCGATACCCTAAACTACCCCAATAGCGACCTACAGGGAAAGGAGGAAAAGCGCTGTTAAACAAAAAAAAGACTTTAACCGGAATGTGTGTGACAGAGATGTGTAAAATCGGTCACTAACCGGATCACTGAACGACTTAGCCCGTCTCTAGTGAATAATTCTAAATAGAATTTGCTAGGACCGCTGAATACGGTCGTTATAAAAATAGCCACTAATTTGAACGATGAAATTGAAAGATTATTGTATTAAAGAGTGATCATTAAATTAAAAATAATCTTTAAAAGGTATCAATCAAAGTAACCTAAAACTTGGAATTTACTCTCCAATTCTTTGACTTCGATATCTTCATTATTTATGTTCGAACACCAATTCCTAGAATTATTGCTCTCTGACTTGCTTCTTTTTATGTAAAATACGGACTGCCTTGCTAACCTTAAATTGGGTAATGTTTGTATAATTGGTGTAAATATTTATAATTATTTTTATATAAGGGTATATCGGACTTGTCAGACCACTTTTTTTTTTTTCAGGTCAGCCTATTTTATTTTCTATATTTGCAGTACTACCATTGTTTATTTAATAGGTTAGTTTCGATTTCCTTCAATGTACAATTAGTTTAATAATTTTCTAATTGTATACATGTTGATGTAAACTAAAAGATATTGATATTGAATATTAGAAAGTAGAGAACTTGCAAATTCCATAATAATCCATTGCTTATAATGAACATATTGCATTAAATGAATTTCGGATTGAAAATTGATATAAATGTAGCCACAAAAATTATGTTCATGCTGATTCTCAAAAGTTGTAGGAGTGATGATGATGATTGCGTTCAACATTCGTAAATCAGGATCTAAAGAAGACATTGGTGATATCATGCATATGTTGTAAAAATGCATGTGATATTAGTTCGTGTCAAAGGAAGACACACGGCTGTTTAAAATTAAAGCCACAAAAATTAACCATATGTCAAATGGCACAGTGTCAAAAAAAATTATGCACCCAAGTGGGACATACATAGTGTGGACACAAAAGTAATAGGTATATAACTGTGATTCAATTAATCGCTTGTGCGTAAATAATTTTTCCATTCCATGAACGAAATGTTCACAGCACGTACGCAAATTCATTTTGCTACTGAGAATACAACTACGGAGCGCACATGTTTAAATTCATCTTAATGTTGAACATATGAAATAACAAGCCAACATACCTAGATTGATTGTAACATCCCATAAACAAAATACTGAGAGCACATGGTTAAATTCAGTTCGCTATTGCCCATACGAAATAAGAAGAGCACATAGCTAGATTGATTTTGGTGATGCCAGGGCTTAAATTGGGCGGAAGCCCACCGGACACCGGCTCCGGCACTTCTTCATTTTTGGTGATTATTTAAAAATTAGCAGCAGCTTCTAAATGGATACTGTCATGAAAAAAGTAATGACTTTGTGATTCACATCATACACTTTATTGTCCAGAAAAATGGACATAAACAATTGATATGATTTATCGATTCTTTTGCAGCCATTCGATTTTTGTATTATAATAATAATAATAATGTTTATTTATCACAAGGGTTACATATTGCATACAGTCTTGAATTTCAATTTAAGTATAATAAATTTCACACAGTTTAGAACAGACAATACAATTTGCATTTCCCCGTGATGGGTCCCCAGTTTAAATTATAAAATTTAACCGGTTGAGGACCCTATTAATCCGCTGGCGCACAAACTCCGTTTAATAAGTATACAATTAATTTCTTTTTAAACAATTTTATATTATTAATATTTTTAAGATTATTTGGTAATTCATTCCAAAGCTTTATTCCCATATATTCAATTCCTTTCTGTACATTTCCGTTCTAATCTCTCGTAGCTTAATTTGGTTGCTTCTTCTTAAATTTCTATTGTTTTCGTGATATTGGATATCAATATTATCCAAAATGTTTTCCTTCTATTATCCTTTCATACATTAGTTCTAGCGTACAATATTCATTGATTTTATCAATTGGTAATATACCATATTTTACAAATAATGTAATGTAACTTAAGCTGGTGTTTCGTTCGATGGTTTTTAAAAATTTATTCTGTACGGATTTAATTACCTTCATGTTGTTCTTATTCAAATTTTCCTATATACAATTGCAATAAATCAGGTGACTATATAGAAAAAGATAGTACAGACTCAGTAACACATTCTTATTAACTTCACGTGACAATTTCTTTATAATTCCTGTTCCCGAACTGATTTTTTTTTTTTTTTTCAATTTGTTTATTCCAATATAAATCGTTCGTTAATGTTACTCCTAAGGAATCAATTTCTTTGACAATTTCAACTTCTTTTCCATTAATATAAATTCTATCTATATCCCTCAATTTACCAATTTTTTTGTTCCTCGTTTTAAAAATTAATATTTTTATTTTAGTGTCATTTATTTTCATGTGATTACTTCTAAACCAAAGTTCATATTTTCCAATTTCTTCCTGTCCAGTTTTTATCAATTCTTCAATGTTACTTCCTCTTACAAATACACTAGTGTTGTCTGCACATAATGTTAATGTACCTTTGTCTGATACATGCATAATATCATTTACATACAGTAAAAACAATAGGGGAGCAAGGATTGATTGCTGGGGAACTCCATGTTTGCTTTCCAATGAATCAGATTTTATGTTATTTACAAGGACAAATTGTTGTCTTCCCTGAAGGTAGTGTTTTAATATATTATTTATCTTTTCTTTAAAACCGTACTGATTTAATTTTTTTAGCAGCAGTTTTCTGTTAATTATGTCAAACGCTTTATTTAAGTCGAAAAATATTTCCATGCCTATATAACTGGTGTCTAAAGATCTTTGTATTTCCGTTGCCACATTTAACAATGCGATTTCTGTTGATTTGCCTTTCATGAAACCATGTTGACAATTATCCAAAATATTAAATCTTTTGATAAATTCGGCTAGTCTGTTATATATTAGTCGTTCGAAGATTTTGGCAAATACTGACAAGATTGAAATTAGTCGATAATTTGATTTTAAATCCTTTTTACCTTTTTTAAATATTGGGATTATTTTTGCTATTTTTAACTCTTCCGGAATCATTTCCAACTCAATGATTTCATAAATTATGAACAATGGCTCGAGAAAAATCTCAGCATTTTCCTTTCCCAATTTTGGTCTTATTTCATCTATACCCGTTCCCTTTTTAACATTTTATGTTTGCATGATTTTTAATAGTTCGAATTCATGTATGTCTTTAACAAACATCGTGTTGTCTTAATCATTCTTAAGTACAAATTATAGTCCACTTCGTTATATTCGTTTCGATTTAATTCAGTATCTACTATACCTACATAATACTCGTTTAATATGTTAGCCATTTCTTTTCAGCATTTTCATCTTCAGTTATGGTTTCATCATTTTCACGTAATCTCTCTAGATTTTTATCCTTTGTTTAGATTTACCAATTATTTTATTCAAAACCCTCCATTTATTTCTAGCGTTTTTATCTTTGAAGCAATTATTATAATAGTCCTGTTTTCTTTTTAAGTTTAATTTGTTTATTTTGTGTCTCATTTCTCTAAATCTACTCATGTAGATAGTTTTCTTGTACGAACATATCTACAATACATGCTCTTTCTTTTTTAATTTCTTTAATCAATTTTTTGTCTGTCCATCCCTTTTTGTGGATTTTATCTTTAATTGTTATCCATTTAAATACTTCATTGATTATTTCTTTAATTCTTGTTATAAAAATGTTGTACTTATTCCGCTCTCCCTTAAATTCGTCTTTCCACTTTATTTTTTTTAAAGCATCTTTAATTTTTTCCATGCTTGTTTAACAATAGTTTCTTACCCTTACTTTTTCCCTAATTTTTTTATTTTCTCTTCCTTATAATCAATTATTATTGTTTTATAGTCACTTATTTGATAATGGTTAACCTCAGCAGTGATTTCATTCATATTTGTGAAACATAAATCAATAGTAGATGACGATTGAGTTGTCATTCATGTGCACTCCCTTACTAAGTTTTTAAATCCTAGTGATTTCATTGAGTTTAGTAATAAGTTACTATTTCCATTTTCCTTGTTTATACTTATGTTAAAATCACCTATTATAATTATTTTTTCAATGGTGCTCTCTTCCAAAGCTTTATTTAATCAATTTATCACTTCAACTAGATTTCCTTTAGGTTATCTCATTATTATTACAATCTTTTTTTTTTATTCCCATCATTGTAAAGTTATCCTCCATATTTGTTATTTTATCCCAAAGACAATACCCATGTGATTCATCTATTATATTAAAGAATACACCCCTTCCCTTCTTTTCCTTCCTGTTTCTATGATATCTATAAAAACCCTCAAAATAATTTAAGTCATATTCATCCATTCACGTTTCAGTAATTGCCAGTATATCTGCTTGAAGTTCATCATCATTGATCAGTAACTCTATTTCATCTATCTTATTATTAATACTTCTAGCATTTAAGTAAACTATTCTATTTACTTTATCTTCTCGTCTTTTACTGTCCAATTACTATTTAGTGAATTACCTTCATCCTTCCTACCATCAATTACAATTTTTTCGTTAATTCTTATCCATGTTTCGTTATTTGTTTTTGAATTCAATTTATCGAACTCAGAGTTAGGACATAAGCTTTGAATTTCAAATTTCCAAATAATAGAATTTTCATAGTTTTCTAATTCAACATCATTATTCGTTAATTTAGCACTATTTACGATTTTCAATGGTTCTACAAAATTAATCCTATTGTCACTGTAATTAATAAAAGTTAAAATATCCGTTACTATTTCGTTTATATTTTGTGAAATTCCGAAAAGTTCCTTATCTATACATTTTTTCTTACATATAATTTATCAATACCATTGTTCAAGTCTATATATAGGTTTTTACTACAAATTGTTTCCTCGTTTGACTCATTTTTACGTTACTGAATTCTTTCTAAATCATTGCAGTTATTTATTGTAATCACTTCACTATTTTCTTCTATCCTCAACTTGCCTCTACCGTTTGTTGTACATAAATGTCTCCATCCATTTTCCATCTTTTTATTCAATACGCCATTACACAAGATCTTATTAAAAGGGCACAATTGTTCGTTAATATAAATTGCATTTTCTCCATAATTCCTTATATACCTTTCATTTATGTAAATACCTCTTTTTTTTCTGTAATAGTTCACTCTTGAGTTTTTACTTGAAAATTTTACGATTATCTTGTCGCTTATTCCCCTACCATATCCTAACCTATGCGCTGCTTCGATATGATTCCATCTTTACCTATAATTTTGCACACAATTTCATCACTTAAGTCCTCGCAGTTCTCTCCTTCCCTATATGGTAGTCCTATTATCTCTATATTATTCTATTCTATTCTATTGTTGAGGTTCCATTAATTCTTCCGTTTTCATTTCAAGTTCTACTTCAAGATATTCTACCTTTTGATTGATTTTCCTGTTTTTAATCTCGATGTCTTCCGTCCTCTGTTCGCTTTCCTTCTTACACTCATCCATTTTCTTTTTTAAAGTTTCGTTTTCTTCAATCACTCTTTGGAATTCTATTGAGATGTTTCTAAATGCCACTTTTATCTCATCATAATTATTTTGTGGCTTCTCCATTTGTTTTCGTAATATACAATCTCTCTGTGCTTATTTCTCCTTATTATCATCTATTTTTCTCATTATTTTTATGAGTTTTTTCATTATGGTATCAGCTTTTTTCCTGTATTCTCATCATCCCACAGCTCCCTCCTCTTCATCGTCCTTCGTTTCATCTCGTTTTTCCTCAAGTTCATCGCTCCTGTTTAAATCATATTTTCGAATATTCTTTTCCCTTCCCCTCACCATTCTTATCCGGACAATCGATTTATCATAATATTAGGGCTCCTGCACTTTTTTTTTGTTAGAAATTAAGCCCTGGCTAATGCACATACTAAATACCAAACGCACATGGTTAAATTGATTTCGCTGTTGCACATACTAAACACTCAGCGCCTATACCTCAACTGATATTGCCATTGTATATGTGGAATACCGAACGTACGTATTTAAAATTCATAGCCTTCACTAATCCTTTTCGCTCCAAGAAAATTTCACTTCATTGGACCACCAATAAGAATACATTAAAGAGGATAAAAAACAGCTCCAAAGAACTTCTCTATATAATCAATTGTTTGTGCATTTTTGTGTACCAGTCACTCAATGGGAGATTGAAGAATACATTTTGGAAAAACTCCCACGAAGCATAGGGCAGGTGATTTTAAAATAAAACGTCGTTTTTTTTTTATCAAGGTCGAAAAGATTGAAAGTGACATAGACTTCAAGCAGAGATATCACTACACATTTGCCTCATCAAGAACATTGATTTGCACGTAAGTGGGTGGGGGTCAAAGAAGAGATCAAATATAGCAAAATAATTTACAAGGTTCGGCCTCGACATGTGGCAGTGTGGGTATCGTACAACTTATAATCAAATGGTTTTACATCGCGACGTTTACATGCTCATCCATCAACGTCCAAACAAGACGAGGGTAACATTTTCAACCACCGAAACAACTATCCTAGAAGAAGAAGTTTTGGAGTAACGAAACAAATCGCCACATAAACACGGTACGAACAATAGAATCTTTGGAGAGGAGAACACGCAACCGTTCACATGCATTAGGATTGAATAGATCTGTATCTCTTTTTCGGAGGGAAAGGGAATTTAGGGTAGAATTTTTCATCAGCCTTCGTCTGCTACATTCGCAAGATTGATCATGATTTTTTCTTGTTTCCCATATCTATCTCGGAAAGAAGTAACGACAGTTTTTCACTCAATTCGGGCAAACCGCAGCAGAGAAGTGGGAGACCGAAGATAGAAGAAAAGAAAGAAAATGCTAGCACGCATAATGCAACAACGGCTTTTTACAAATTGCACGTCAAAGAAACGACAGGGATAGATGGGCTAGCACAGTCAGCACGTGCTACTAAATTTCGGAGCGTAATGGGCAGTGAACGTAAAACTTGCACAAAGAGAGAGAGAGAGAGAAGGGGGAGCTATATACATTCAAAAAGAAAATTCCAACCCTGTGGAAATTTTCCATTTAGGGCCACATCAACTCCGGAGGAATTATTTTCCTTATTTTACTTAGAGCTGGAGATCCGGCCATAGAGTCGATTTATCACAGTCTCTGAAACGGAAAGTCTTTTAGAAAAAGATTTTGTTTTTAATTTAAGTTCGTATTCAATTATTGAATGGGGCATATACCGGGGAGAAAATGAAAAGCGCACAAAGAAAACTTGGGGCATAAGCTTTTAATATGGAAAACTTTCCGAAGAAAGTCTTTTGAGAAATTGACCATGACAATAGCTCGTTACCGAATGCGACTGGGAGAGATCTTAATTAGAGAGAGTGGATCAATTTGGCAAGAATAAAAATCTATTCTAATGACAAGGTAGTCGGCAATGAGAGAGACGTGAATGCACACGAAATTGATGGAACCATTCCTGAAAAATTCAGATATTGTCATAACATATTTAATGAAGAAAATGTTTAACAACCGAAAATGAGTAACACTGATTAATTTCTATGCGGCCTGCACTCAAATTAATACACAAACGGCAGTGGATGCAGAAAAAAGAGCAATAAATAAACTTTAATTGCCAGAAAATAACTATGTAATTAAATACAACGATCGAATTTCTAATTTACGGAGGTCCTGGATCCTCGGCAGACATGCTAATACGTAATGGATGCGGGGTCGGGGAAGAATTATCGAAAGAACATCGAAAAATATCTTACTGAACAAAAAAGAACAAAAATAAAAAAGAGTCAGAAAGGTAAGAGAAGGAAAAGTAGCGAAAACCATCGATCGGTGGGCCCAGTCTTGACGCTCATTTACTTCAATTAACTATGGTTAATGGCGGCCTTCGATTCAGCGGTCCGCGACGTTTCTTGATGACGTCACGGAAGAGGAAGGGGACATTCAATGAGAGGTCCAACTTCCACCTTCATCCGACACGGGGGACCAATTAAGGGAAGAAGCTTAAAAAGGCCCCTGATTACTCGAACCCAACCTCTGGGACTTAGTTAATGTCGAGATCCTCTTTCCAATCTTTAAAAATACCCAATGTAGATAAAGGGGGACGTGAAAAGCAATAAATGCACAAGAGAGCCTGCCCTAATCTCATCGCTCAGCCTGATGATACTAATTTTAAAATTACTCCGTACTCACCCTAGTATAGAAATGCTTGGACACAGCCCTCAAACTTCTTTGGAGGGGACACAAGTATAAACAATATTGGGAAGGGGTAGAAATAAGGACGCTCTATAATAAAATCAGAAGTCACTAAAACCATTACACGGAATATCTAATTTAGAAGAAGCTTAAAAAAGGAAAAAAAAAATGCCAATAATTCAATCTAGAGATTTTCAAACGGTGTGTCGTGAATGTGTCACAGGTGTGTCGCGAGAACTTTTAAAGAATGCAATACTTGATCTATTTAGTCACATGACCTAAACACGTTCCCTTCAAATTTTCAAGTAAAAAAATTGGCAACGGCAAAAACAACCATAGCGTATGTTCAATAGTATTTTTTGTAAAACTGTAAACACCTTGTTCGGCGAAAAATATGGAAAGAAGGGATTTAAAAATTCCAATGTCAAATAACACTATTTGTCGGCATATTCAAAATTTGTCCCAAGACTTGAGTTGCAAGTGATGCTTATTATTAGTATTTTGTAGATCAGTCAAAAATTTTCTTATTTTTGTAAGAAATACATTTTTCGGTGTGTTGTAGAATTTTAGTAATTAGTTTTGGCGTGTGGCAAGATGAAAAAAGTTGAAAATCGTTAGTTTAATCCAATGAATTTTAGAACAGCAACAAGAAAACAGGACAAGCGAAATATTTTTCAAAGTCTTGAAATTGGCATAAAAGTAAATATGTATAAGCTCGGTGACATATGTCTATAATTATTCGATTTGATTCCATAATGGAGGATTGTAGATCATTCTGGATTTATATATTTCTTTTACGTTCCCAAACTACTGGAACAATTCAACCTTTGGTCACAAGGACATGGGAGGAACGCATACCAGACCAAGACACTACTATCATGGAGAGATAGATGAACTTACGGCCATCTGTCAATGTCTCCTTCAGTTCTTCCATGACCGATGAGTCTTGAGGGACATAACGCCAATAATCCGAAGTCTTAGAAGAAAGGCAATAGCAAATAACATAGAGACCATCACAGTATAAGACAGAATACGTGAAAAGAAAAATAAATCAATATATTTGTCTTTTAAATTTAAAATTTTGAGATTTAATGAAACCCAATAAATATCTAAAAACTTTCATATATATACATCATTATTATTTATTATTTTTTAAACTAAAGATGGGACTGTCGCCAAGAGATTTCCATCCCACTAACAGCATTAGGGCCGAAATGTTCAACGCAATCGGTCAAAAGATATATGGCTCCTATTCATGTTAAGATAAAATTTACGAAAGTGTTTCCTCAAACGTTAGACAAATCAGACAGATCAATTCATAACATGAAGCCCAGAATGCAGTCTAAAAAAGACCAGAAAGGATTTAATAGGACTGACGAGGAGCAGGACCAGACACACATTACGATATCGGCCCAACAGAAATGTTTTTTCATCTATCGGGAAAAGGTTAGCGAAATTTCGTTCCAGCGCCAAACGACAGATAAGAAAACGGGTAGGGGAGGGAATGATGAGAGGAACAGGAAAGGGAATTGTCGCCAGTGGCCTTCCAAGAAAGTTCTGTTGACAGGCAATGCGAGAAAAAGATAGAGCAAGGAGCTTACAAGATTCGACTCGAAACGATTGCTGCCAGAAGAAACAACAAAATCCAAAAAACAAGTTGCAGATAGGGATGGGTAATCGCTTCCGGAATCCGACTGCGACCCAATAAAGCGGAAGCTCATGAATCAAAGCAAGCTTCGCTCGTCGTCTTCCCATTTTCTCAAAAAAAACAAAAAAAAACAAAAAAAAACGCCGGCAACGCATTGTACTTTTTTCTCCATACTATAGAAAGTAATAAGACATATTACTTCGGATTCGCAATCGCATTGAGGGTGAGACAAATAAATCAACCTGGATTAACATGACATCTGCGGTTGGCAATTCGTGGACGACTGT
The DNA here is from genome assembly GCA_006491805.2 of Dysdera silvatica. Lineage (NCBI taxonomy): Eukaryota > Metazoa > Arthropoda > Arachnida > Araneae > Dysderidae > Dysdera > Dysdera silvatica. The sequence continues at coordinate 13,575,776 of QLNU02014176.1, forward strand.
TCCTTATTAACAATTAGACGAAGTTTGCACAACTATTTTGTTAAAACGTAAAGTACGTATGAACGAAACGCTGAATAAATTAATAGCGAATAATGTACATTAGAATCTTAAGGTCAGACTAAGCTTGACTTTTCATTTTATAGGCTGGATTTTTTTAGCCCCACATTTTTTTTTTCTTCTTTTCACAATTGAAGGATTAACAATTTACAACCTTCAGAGCAAGTAGCTTAATTGTGTGAAAATACGGTTTAAAATACACATGCTTTAATATAAAAAGTCCAGAATACTACAAGCTTATTTTTTATTTTTTACAGAAATTTATCTATTCTGTGTTATATGGAGCAAGGACAGCAAATGTCATACAATGGCGAGACTTTTGTGTTCCCCCCACCCCCGAAGAATCCGAAACTTTAAAGGCCTAGAGAACCAAACCCAGGACTACAGTGAGCAGTTAGCCTGTGAGGATAAAAATACAATTTGCATTCAATTTTTTATAGTAGGATATAGGAATTGAAATATAGTGACTTTTCCTTGTTTTTAAACCGTAAAAAAAAAAAAAGGCGCAAGATTGGGAGGAAACGCACAAACGGTGAATGTCATTCTACTCGATAAATAATTCATTTTATATTTGTGACTTTGGTAAAAAGACGTTCGAAACGGGAAACACGTATTATTCGGTGCCGTGAAATCGGGATATCAGCGCATACGAACATGGATGATGCATCTCAACACACATAAAGAGGGATTAGACAGGCGTGTACAAGAGGCAAATAAAGTCATAAGACTCCTGAGCTAAACTATATCCAAATGGATGAGGAAACATCAGTTATATGGGCTTGTGGAGCTCTACCCTCTCAATAATTTGAAATAAATTGCAATTTTACATATATTGTAATGTATAAATGCACATAGTAACTGCTTAGGCATCCCTAAATAATTATGGAAACTCTACGCCTATAAAAAATAATAAAAAACAGATGTAAGGAACAGCGAAAAATGAAATTGAACCCGCAAAAATTGAATTCCAGTGTATTTACACCCCAAATATAGATACATAGTTTTCGTATGCAGAAGAACTCCGAACGTACGAATTTAGCTTAACAGAATTTCGGGTTGTAACTAAAATAGGCCCTGTTTCACATATTATTGTATTGGTAGATGCTCATTTAATGTTTTCCGTAGAAATGCTTATAGTTATTTTGTAGTTTATTCCGGCTTTAAGAGAGAAGCTAAGACAGATGGTATATATTGGACACATACAAAGACACGTATTTATATCGAATACAAAAATACTAGACAATTTTTAATGCAGTTAAAATTTTAATACACATATACCTTTTGTGACGTTTTTAATTTTAAATATACAGAGGAATCTATAACGAAAATCAAGGGACCAAGAAAAGATATCGGTATATGCAAGGTTGAACATGGCACAGTTTCATATCAGACGGGATCATAGGAAAACATATCAGTATAAAAGGATTTCACCATAGTAGTTTAGAAATGTTTAATTAAACGAGTTTGGGGTAATTGCTGTAGTTTCTTTGCACTTTTGCACTAAATTTCTGGAGTATCCGAAATTTAACTTGTCCAAAATCAAGTCCGCTCTCTTCCTTTCGGTTAATGTGAATGAATAATGTGAATGTCAATGAATAATGTGATAAGGGGTTGATGACTGCGATGCGCGAATACACATTTTTCCCAAACGTTCTCAAATAAAAGACAATATGGAAGCCCAACGTGTAGCAATTTGCTGTGAGCTGAAAAAGTATTGGTCGTGTTTCAAGGCATTTGGCAAATCCAGAGGTGCAGGGATCCAAGCCAGCAGGAACCCAATAACACGAGGCTCATGTATCAAACGCTCTTCGAACTTCGCAGACTGTCCCATGATACTAGGTAGCAATATGAGGGGAATCTTCCACATGCATCTTACTGACACCTTCCGATTCGAAACTTTGGAATCCCCTTAAACTCTCCTGGCGAAGATTTACGTAAGGGGGAGGAAGGAGTGAGAAAATGCAAGCAGATAAGCAGTGTTGGAACAAGCCATTGGACCATAAGGACGAGAAAGGGGCAGCTCGCCAGAATTTGACTTCCTGCAAGTCTCTCGCGTCGCCTTGGTTCGTCTTCCAGCGAGCGCCTGGACTACTTACAGATCAGGAAAATGGGTTTAAAGGATTTCCAAACGTGATGTTCCTGCACTTCACGTCACCCCCTCCTTCCTTTCTCAAGACGACGGAACAATTTCTTTTGCAAACATACATTCCTCTCAATGTATATTTAGCCGGCTTAAGAAACAACTCAAAAAAGCACATGAAAGTAGATTGAATATGAGCCGCTTTTAAACTATTATAACTGCAAGACATAGAACGGAAATAAAGAAGTAACTACTTATTTAGATTCTTCCAAAATTATTACTTCTCATTTTACTAATGGAGACGATTTCCGTTCTATGTCTTTTCACATTGTTCTCAATTATCTCAATATGGAACGAGTCTTTAATGATCTCCATAGAATGATTATCTCCGTAGAATTAGTCTTCAACTATCTCTTGGCGCAGTATAGCCCAGATGCTCTTGCGCCATAAAACATCCAAACAAACAAATCAATTATCTCCTTATAATTTAAATACTTCCTTCAGTTATTCTCCATAGTTCAAATCTCACTCATCAGTCTTAGGTTCTACATCTATACTGTAGTCCTTGTTTACAGATCAGAAACCTTTTAAGATTGTTTCTGGGGTTGTCTTTCAATTTAGTTCTTGTAAAAAGTGATAGGAGGTTAAGGACATTATTAGACAGTTTTACTCAAATATGATGGTGAGGCTGTAACTAATGATAACCCAGTGCCTTCCTCGTTTATTTTTTATATGCGCTAGGAGGTATAGCCATGTTAGACTCGAAACTTGTTTATTTATTTTTGTTTTTTCGATTTTCCAACTTCGACTGGCTTGGCAAACTTTTCGCTGCTTTCCAGCCTGTACTCCGACATGACAGCAATTACGTCTTCACCAAATTTACCATTCAAAGATCGTTAATGAAGAATTTATCATTGTTTTACGTACCAATCAAAGATATCTTATAAAAACTGAATAAACAGTACAAATGATATTGATATAAAGATCATATGACGCATTAAGAATATCATGTCTATCGTTTAAATTTGTACACGTACATTTTTTTAATTTATGTCACAGTAATTGTTTCTCATTTTAAAATGTAGCTATACATACGTTGTTAAACTTAGTTAAAAAATCAATAGAGTAGAAACAGGCATTTTATTACTTTCTTAAAGGAGAATGGGCACTAAATACAAGCACTCCCCAAATTATAAAATACTAACAATACAGAAGTATAAATTAGCAATGTAGGCATTACATTTTCATCTATATACCCTGTTTATCCAAGTTTATTTATGTACAAAATCAGTTTCATGTAAAAAACAATAATTACTCTTGGCCTAGCAACACACGGGTGCTATTTCAAACAAACGAGCAAAAAAGCAAACAAATCAATCAATCTCTCTTCTTTTATACGTGTATGCGTCGTAGCCAACAAGGGACTGGATACATAACAAAGACAACCGATCAATGGTAAATAACTGGACACTTTTAGTTGGTTACAAATCAAAAAAATTAAATCAAAGCACAAAATAAGACAACTGATCGAAATCATCACCGAAACAAATTATTACATCTCAGAATATGTGTGTGAATAAATATTGAAAACAAATATATTCTGGCCTTTCTATTTAATAACATAATAGTTACGGAAGATCGTCCGAATTTTGGTTTTCTAATATTTTATGATAGAATAGATGTAACGGATGACTTCACGTAATTCCAAGAATCACCATATGCTTTAATAAGATCCAGTTGCTGAGATTTCACTGTTATATCCGGTTTATGCGAGAAATCCTGTTTTATGTACTCATAAAACTTATTCATGTTATATATTTATTTATGCCACTCAGACTAGACAGTTTTCTTTTACGTGGCATTTCTCTCCCTCTCTCTACATAAAAGACGATTCCAGTATGATCTAAATAGAAGTGAAGTGCCAAAAATTTAATCGCATTTGAATTATCCCTTCACACCTTAATTTATATCTCAAGGAGCTTCCCCACTGATCCTGATATGTTTGAAATTGTTCAATCACGTTGGAATTTGAACCCAGCTTAATAAGTTCAAAAATCGTGGGTTAGTGAGAAAGTAGGTAAAAAGCAGGGGTTCTGCTCCAGTTGCAACATGGAGTGAAAGGGATACCAGGTTTGGGCACATGAGGCGCTACAACTGACACAAATCTTTGTTTCGTACCAATTCTTAGGCATGATTTATCTTAAGCAATAATGTAAATGAAAACCTCGTAAGGTATTCACTAAATATATAACAAGGGGAAATGGGATATTAAATAACTATGCGAATCAAATGCGAGAACTTGCGGGTAAGATAAACAGTAAACCACAGTATTAAATTAAATATATAATAACTAACAAAAAGTGAAGTTTCTTTTTTCTCAAAATACCGTACGGAAATGTCATCCATGAAATTAATGGCCGCATAATCAACTCGTGAAAGAAAAACGAAAGATAAAGGATTAATTCTGAAGCCATAAAGAGAGAGAGAGAAAGGCTTCTCATGAAAAAATTTCCTTTTTTATGGAGATGGGAAATAAGTAACTTCTGATTTCACACTTCTGCCGCAAGAGCTCGAAAAGTTTCGGACACATTAAAAAGTAATTCCAGCTCGCAAAAACTGCAAATCACCCAGAAGGGAAGTGATCAAAAGTTTACACAGATAGGAATCATTGGCGACCATTATACTTAATGGGACTAAAGGGAAAAAAAGTCGCCAGATACACTTACACATTTTGCCGTCTACTAACGTGTTTATATTTTTTCAAAAGTGAATTGCTTAAAAAAATTAAATCACAGTTTATGTTGAAATGGCTTACAACTGCCACTGTTAGAAGGTTGTCTCTTATGCATAGATTTCGATACCGCGTGAAGTTCCGGCAATACACTATCTAAGGATATTCATTCTGCTGCTGCGATTGTGTTCCAGTTCTTATGCCATTTCTCTTACTTCGACATTTTGCAATGTTTCATTGCCTTTACATCCATTTACATGTATCCTTCATATTACTATTGTGTCATCAATGTATTATGTTATATATATCTATATGTATGCGCCTATTTGTTGTTACTATGTCATCAATGTATCGTATTATGTATCTGTGTGTACCGTTTTGTCATCCTTGGTGATGGATGATTGATTGATTGATTAATTGTTTGGCTTTTATGGCGCAAAACATCTGGGCTATACTGCACCTTGGTGATGAGAACTTCGTCAGATACAGGTGTGCTTTTATTCTCATCACTACGTTGGTATCATATTCACTGTGTTATTATTTGTATTGTGTTTTCTTTTTTGCTTGAATGATGTCCAGGAACTAAATTGATTTGATCTGATTTTATCGATAGGCGGTAAACTGGTTTTCTTGACTGTGTGTACGTTCAAATATCATTCGCAATTTGATTTCTTGATTTGAAGAATTTGCCTTCATTATTAACTACAGATTAATTTAGGCTTACTATTCATTAAACAGCACCACAACGATTATAAACTATCTTACGTTATAACAGAATGCAATGCTTCTACTAAAATTAAATTTCTGTAACTATATATGTAATATATTATATATAATACTACTATAATATATATGTAAGCGCCACCAATTTAATTATCATACCTTGATAATGAAAATATTAATCTCCTTTTATTATTATCTATTACATCCAAATGTATGTTTGATACCAAAATAAAAGAAAAGAAAATGGACGTTGAGCAAGTTTAAAGCTATTTACTGTGACAAAGTACACAGAAATGAGAAATTAAAATAGAGAAAACACAAATATATACAAAATCACATACAGCCGAAACCATTCTAATGAAAGGAAATGAAATATTTATTTGGTTACATTCAAACTATACACGAAGAAAACTCTTCGTTACGACAGGAAGCCTGTTATAGTCAGAAACAATCCAGCAAATTTCCCCCTTAATTGTCGAAAGAGAATTTTTTTTCAAAGTCAAAACAAGAAGAGTACTTTTTTTTTTATGAAATTCTGATATCAGATATCCCTACTCCTGAAGAAATTGCAATTGAGGTACAAGCTGTAAACCTTTTTGCATCGTATAACGATATAGTATTGAGTACTTATGACGCCCCAACTTATATGAGGATCCGCCGTCAACTTATATAATGAAATAACGTGGCGAGAATGTGCAAGAGTCTAATATTTAAATACACGATATATAAACATACGTCAAAGATAATCCCTTTTTACTTTTGTCCCACTTTTTTCATTCTTATATTTAATAGCAAATAATAACACAGTTTTAACTAGAAAACGTATATAACGAACAAGCTTCCAATCTATTCATGCTCGTTATAAACGGGTCGACTGTGTATATATATATGCACACATATTCACGCCGTTTATTATATATATACAGTGGAACTTGGTAAAGTGACTACTTTTAGTAAGGTAGAATTAGTAGGGTCTTGATTTTCTGCAAAGTCTGTAGTGTATAGAAACCACTCGTCTATGGTGATCAGGGCAGTCCCATTCCAAAGGCGGTCGCTTTAGACAGGTTCTATTGTACATATATACATATGTGCGACATAAAGGGCTAAAGATATGGGAATACAAATGTGCTAAAATGAACTGCATATTGTTTTTTAAGCGTACTGGAGAAACAAAACGGAAAACGACACATGAAACTTTGGAAAAGAAAGGGTCAGAAAGAATGAAGCAATCGACGTCACTGGCTTTTTTCTCGGGCCACTTAATGCGTAAGGGAAAGAGGAGGGATTTTTCGTCCGTCCCAAAGTGAGATGGCAGAGGCTGAGCGAGAACGGGGTGACCCAAATTCCAGGGCACTCCGGCGACAGGGGACAATCGTTAAAATCGATGATCCGGTGGAGTTCCGGGACATTCTGGAAAGAGAGAGAGAGAGAGAGATGAAGGTGGGCAGGCTATGGTAGAGGTTTAGGGGATAGGAACAAATGAGAAATGGAGAATTTTGGTTCAATCAACGCTGCCGTTTCTATCCCGCCTCCACCATCGTTCCCCAATTCGATGTCGTTACGTCTACCATTGTTCGACACAATCCCAGCTCGAAGACCGCCTCTCACCGAGCCCTCATCCGTCCAATAATCAATTTGTCGCTCTTTGCAGGTTTCATTTTAATTCGGCTCAAACGCTTCAGGGGCGGTGAGGAGGGAGGCAGGGGGTGCAAGTTTCAGTGAGCGAAGGAATGTTCACATTCAGTCAGCGAGTGTACTCCGTTTTCTCTCCAACGATGCACAATCAGCCTTATCCGTCCTCAGCAACATACGCTTTTGACGTTCCAAAGGATATTTTCACGGAGCATAGTTCGTTTGCCGGGATGCTAGAAAATCCAGATTATTAAAGGACAGCCAGCTCGTCGAGTGGAGACGCTCAAGCGCTTGGCGCGAATTCTCTCGGAATTATAATTGGAGTGGAGTTCAGAGAGGCTATCTGATCAACAGAGCTGCATAACTTAGCCTCTGATTTACCCAAGACTAAAGAGTTCGGTATAAAAGAAAAACTTGAACGAAATAAGAGCGAAATAATTCTCGAACACAAATACCCATTTAATTTTAGCCCAATTGTATAGGGACTTCCCCAAGCTTCAATGGAGCAACAAGTGCAAATCAAACGATGTGACAAGAACATCTGGATATAAGGAACTATATCCACAAATATAGTGAAGGCTTAAGGCAATTATCACTAGTCATAAAATGAATAAAGGTGAATGGCAGCTATGCCCAAGTTCAAATGAGATAACTCAATATTCCAGTCTCTTTCAAAAAAATATTTTTTTTCTTCTGAAGAAGAAATAAAATCAATTATGTAGTTTTCTTTACGCAAAGTGTTTTCCGCAGAATGGGTTTCAAAATGCATCAACGATCACAAACAAGCCACAGGAAAAAAAACCAAAAAAACTCTTTATAGTTTTAGCTTAGGCGTAGTTGTCAAAATTATTAGGCATAAAAATTAAAAGTTAAAACATTACTAAATATCAATATGTTGCTTATTCAATATTGCGTATGTAAGTTATTCGCATTAAGTTATTACAGTTAAGTTATTCACATTAAGTTATTACAGTTAAGTTATTCATTACAGAAAGTACAAAATGTAATCTATACACCTCTAAATAAAAGACTAAGTTATTTTAATGGTAGCTAATACTGTTTTAATGGTAGCAAACATTGTTTTAATAGTAGCTAACATTGTTTTAATGGTAGGAAACATTGTTTTAAACGTAGCTAATATTGTTTTAAACGTAGCTAACATTGTTTTAAACGTAGCTAACATTGTTTTAATAGTAGCTATATATATCAGTAGTACGATATAATAATATTAGATCTAATAATTACGAAAATGTTGTTTTGAGTAGATCGATGTTCCACTTACCTTGGTCACTTTCAACTATCGAGATATTTGACAATTAATTTCAACGCTAAATTCAATATCAAAAATGAAAATATTTAGTAAGACTAGATGCGCCATATTTTCATCTTACCTAGAAAATCCGGTTAAAATGATCTAGAAGAAACGGTCAAAATGACTGACTTGGAGCTTCCAGTGTTAATGATGTAAATAACAAATGCATTTTTATCAATCTCTCTTCGATATGATGGTTTGGAATGTTTGAGTTTTGATATATATATATACATACATTTGGAATGCAAACAAAAATAATACACTTCACCTCAAATGGAAATGGACATGGAAACCGAGGTAGCACAACGGGAAAATTAATTACAGAAATTAACATAGCTTTTACACGTACTCTTATAAAACCATGGGAGAGCTCTGCTGGAAAAAAAAATCCCTTAAAATGAAATATTTAAAGGCGGAGGGTCACTAAGATTTCACATAATGACGTCAAGCAAAAATTCAAGTTTTTGCAAATTCACAAAATACGAAGTCACTTTAAAAAAAAAATAAAAAATAATGTACATCTCAAGGAGTTAAAAGAATAAGAAATTATTTGTTGCGATTTACTTTTAAAGTAAGCAAAGGTACAAACTGAAGTGAGAATTATTATTTACTTATTCTTGGATTATTAGTATGAGAACGATGATCCACCCAAGACGGCTCTGTCATCCCAGGCAGGAAAATATGAATTATAATTTAAACAAAACATTTAAAAATATATAATAATTTATGTTTCAAATGAGGAATTCTGAAGAAGACAAGTAATGCTATTGTATTAAGGTCATCGCTATAATTGAGTAGAAATAAATAAAATAATACAAGATGGGTGTGCAAAGATGAAAATTTAAAAGAATTATGTTCAAATACAAGCTTTTTACTAGACCAGGCATCGGACCTCCATGGTCTAAAAATGCGAGAAAAGGCTTTTTAAAATTCTATGAAAAACAAAGAAAGTGGGAGGAGATGGGGGAAGATTGGGGTAATGTAAAATAGAGGGAGAAGAGGAGGAGGCGGGGCGCTTTTCAGTGTGAAGGCATGTAGGCTCAAGTGTGTGCATGTATAGGGCACATAACTGGGCGGGGAAGTAGAAATGGGGGGAACTGAGAGGTAGAGGGGCAGCAAGTAGGGTCGATCGATGTCGGGTGGTGAAAGGAGCGCACCGCACTGCGCCACCACGTGATGCGGCAGAGGATGACTCATCCCGCTCGATCCCCTACCCTCTCCCACATCCCTCCGACCTCCTCTTCCCCATGACTTTCATCTTCGACTTCCCCCATCCCTCCATCCCCGAGATGCGGATTTTCTAAACGAAAGAAAATGGCCAATAATGGAAATGTAGGCGATAATTTTAGAACGTAGGTGACCACCTTTAAGAATGTGCCATCGTACATTTACTGTTTAACATTTTTTTTTAATAACAATGAGAGGAGAATATTATAACGAAATATGTGCTTACAAATCTGGAGGACCTTTTTACCAGCGGAAAAGCAAGAACTATAGATCTATCTCACATACACGTCGGTCTCTATCAGAAAAATATTTTACGATTAATTATTCGTATTTCATAGCTAAGGTAACTTAAAAATAATTTTTCATACAGAATTACCGGTATATTAGGCATAGCACTGAAACGATGCAGATTTAAATAGGACGAAACGTATTTGCACCTCAATTGCAAGTCAAACCTTCGTAGGTCACTGAATTGGAATAAAACGCATCTTAAATTATTTGGACCTATGGGACGATTTATGAAGCAGCGGTTTTCAACCTATGTTCTGAAGAATTTATCCGTGTGCTCCATTGCTCAAAAATTATAATAAATTGATGGATCTCTTGTTAAAAAGTTGAAAAAAGCCAAATTTATAGAACATTCATACAGGTCTCGGAATCGGAAAATTTCCAGCTAAAGGAGGTGTTTTGTTACTGTTTTTCGTTTATGTAGTTCAGTAAATTCCCCATTTCTCTAAAATTCGTAAAAGATATAGCATTTTGAATAAAATAAAACTTGACGTTTTACATGCCCAGATACTTAAAAATACCCTCCAGCGTTAATACTACGGTCACTGGGTGCAGTACCTGTGTGGGTAAAAATACCGTCACCCTTATGAGGAAAGAAAAGCGTACAAAAAAAGCAAACAATGAAATATATGCATAATTGATGTTTTCGGAAAACGATGTCTGAAGTTCCACATTTTAATAATTTTAATTGGGAAAATTACATTTAGATTCAAATTTGGGCAACTAAAAATTCGAAAACGAGTTTGTGCTTCTACTATTATAGAATAAAATGTCGACTAATAACTTGAAAAACATGGTTAGATAAAAACAGCCAAAAATGGACATTTGGCATAATAGTGACGATAGTGCTCCGCAATAGTTTTTCTCCTGAAAAGTGCTCCGTAGTGTAAAAATGTTGCGAACCACTGTTATACAGTAATCTTAGCGTGTTATTAAAACAACAACCGACTACAATTTTCAAAGACCGCAATCAAAAGCGATTACTATTTGTACACAAATATGACACTAAAAACTTACACAAATATTATTTATATGCCTTTATATTCACTTCTCATTGGGAAAAAAAGGAGGAACCTCGAAGAGAGTATTCTGTCGCAGTAAAACTTCGCACATGTAAGGTCCATGTAAAATTAAAGTAAATTTTTATAGGAAAAAAGACTTTTTATTACAGAGCAATGCCGATATAAGGACCGCATGTTAGTATACAAATATCTAGGGCAGTTGGAACAGGTCAAGAACACAAGAAAATAAAGAGTTGCGGCCACGTAACTGGACGGCTGTGGAACTATATTTTCTCGAGGAATCCGAACCTTTTCCTCTGAGGAACCAACTTCGAACTAGAGTGAAGAGTTAGTTGGTTGATTTGCGATTTTACGGCTCAAGGACTACAATGGTCATGCTGCGCCGGGACCTACTGTTTTCCGAGGAATCCGAACTTCTTAAGGCCTAGGGAACCAAACCCCGGACTACAGTGAGCTGTTAGTAGGTAGGCGTTCGTTCCCCCCCCCCACACATATAAGTCGAACCCGGATTAACGAAATGTTAAGTGAACACGTTCCTTTTGTGCCACTGCAAGGCAATGTTAATACGAAAAAAATCATTTTCTGACGGTGATACCAGTCGATAGACGGTGAGCCAACTAACGTTTTAAGTTGTCCCGCAGCAAAAACTGCGAAGTATTCTTCAACTATTGGCGCGCAACTCTCCCACATCTTGCTGCAACTGCCTACCCAGCTTATATGCCGAGCAGTGAGGGAATTTGCTGGTAATTCGAGGGAATGAATCTTACAGAAGTATTATTGAGAGCCCATGTGAGGTTTGGCATTACCAATCGGATAAATAGGCTTGAGAAAGCGTGACGGAACCAGGCGTGCTACCGAAGCAGCTTGAAGTAGAACTAGGAAAGACCAGCTGTCATAGAAGATGACTCCTACACTATGACCCTAGGTGTGATAGATGTTGTCGATTGGAGTGATAACCACGCATGCTCCATATACGGTGATCACTTGCGTTCAAAAATAAGGATTCGTCGTTGAAGGCAACACGATTTCAACCGGGCATCCTCCAAGCTCGATGGTGATGTCCACGTTGGATGGTCAGTGGCAAATGCCTTAAGGCACTTACGAGATAAAATGAAGTCCCGCCTCTACCAGTACATGGCGAATTTCATCTCCCGATGCTTTATAACCTATAGGGCAAGTTCCGTGCTTTTGAAAAAGAGGACAATGACGTCATGAAGTTCCTTCAAATTAGCCACACGCTACCGATGAGTACGTTGTAGAGGCACCACCACAGATTACGTGCAAAACTAGTCAGATCTGCCCATCCACGCGACGGAACTCTTTATATTAACCCAAAAGTATTTTATACATACTGGAAACGCCGGGTTAGTAATGGAATTTTAATCATTTGTGCATCTAGTCAAAAGGCATTTGTAAAGAGAGGTTCATAGCTCTTTCTCTATTTTTAGATGTGCTCTGCTCCATCCATTGTTTGTGTACATTTTCCTGTTTTTCTTTGTTTTTATTACGTTGTTACAAAAATATAAAACATCGATAGCGCGCGTTTCCTTAATTTGTATTTATTTATTAAAATAAAAAAAAGTGTCTTGGAACTCTTCGCTTAATTTTAGGCTTCCTAGGACGTTGCCACTGGGGCAGCATAACTTCTGCAATTACAGTTTTATCAGTTGACAACTACACAAAATTCATTTTCTTGACCATCATTTAACTTTCTGTATTTGACTACAATACTTCTGTGCATGTTCCGAATTCTGATAAACTCAGTTCTCATCAGTTTCCTTTTTGCCAGGAGCGTGTTTACGACGATCGACTGTCCTTATGCGATCTTGTTATTTTTATTACTGTTTTCGCTTTGTGAGATGAATTAGAGATTGCTGTCGCAGAGAGTTTGTTTCGGTGTGAAGGAATTGTTCGAACGTGTAAATAATTTTTTTTATATTGCACTGAGAACCTACGCATTTATTATGTGAACTTTTCTCAAGTCAAAGATTTACAGCCACGTAACAATATTATTAACAATTTTCATTAATTTCCTACACAAGTACAACAGATATCCATATAGACTACATTAAAAAAGATATATACTTTATTTTCTAAAGCATTGCCCTTAAGAAAAAAACGTAGAAATAAGAGCACCATCATACTTACTAATTGTCGACTTCGGGCAGCTGCATTCCGTAATTTAAATTAGAATCTGCACCATTTAAAAATGTCAACAAATACATCTCTACGCAAGATTTATAATTGCCTTTATGATAGTAGTTGGAGTAAAAGTGAACAAGTAAGAGATACAACGTATAATTACGAGCGTTTTTCTTGCTTTCAGTTGCATGAAAAACTAGGGTCAATATTCCTTTTTAAACCATCAGTCAGCCATATGATACAAGATGAAAAAATAAGTTAAACAGGGATTTGCATTTCTCATAAACCATACTCTTAAAAAAAATGAATAAGAATAAAAAAACGTCGGGATAAAAATACTAAAAACGTAGGAATAAAGGTAGCAAATGTGTGGGGAAAAAAATAATACTAAAAGTATCTACAAAGCATACGCTCAGCATTGTTTTCGGAAGCCCATTCAACCGTAAAACGATCTTTTAAAATGCGAAAAAGACGAACAGAGAATGGTTTCAGGTTGAATAGATGGAAAAATGGAAATTTTTGCTCACCGAGGGAAAAAACAAGTAACAAAAAGAATAATAATTTACTGTATATGAACTGCCATTGCTTCATTTTAAATTATCTACGAAGCTCCTGCACATAATTGACCATTTTTCTTATTTACAAATTCGTTAAACGAGGGGGAAAGAGCGCTCCCGTGAAATTGAGTTTGGACATTTTTATTTATTAAATTAATCTTTTTTCAAAAAAAACAATATTAGGAAGAACAAACATCCGGACATTGTAATTAACTAGAAAAACTGTCAACGTTATCGCAAATAAATGCGAATTTCGTAACGAAGATTTGAACTCGCTTTGGAAACACATTTCACCAGTCTTCAATTTTATATCTATGTACACCCTGAGCCTCGTATGCTTGTTATTAAAACCAAACGCTTTGCTTGCATAGTTTCTTTTCTATTACGCCGAGAGATACTTGACATTCGACTTCGTTTTGCGTCAAGTTTCAGAACTATAATCAGAAAACTACATTTTTGTCATACAAAGGAGATATTCATGTATAGTTTGACATATTTTTTAATATACATGCACTTAGATAAAATCGCAATTAAACCACCCTACACAAAAAAAATTCTCCACATTAAAGTTCCGCCCTAAGTGAGAATAGACGTCCAGTAATCTTTTTCAGCTCTTTCGAAAGCGTTTTAGCTGACTAAAATCAAATTTTATGAAAAAAACAAAAACTTTACTCCGTATTCTGGTTCGGGTTTATTAACAAAAAATGATCTTAAAGCTCTGTAAAATAGTTTGGGCGTTATTTTAAAAAAAAAATGTTTGGGCTCTATTGTGAACAGAAATTTAGGTTGAAAGCGTTTTTAAATTATGATTTAAAGAAGAGAAGAAAACTTGCTCTTCATGGAAAAATTCCGCAAAATGGCTTCATTTTTAAACGATTATAATGCCAGGTAGATTAAACACATGTTTGGTTTCCTTTAATTTTCTCCAAGCAACCCCTTTTCACTTCTTACTTTCTTGACGACCCAAGCCAAGTGTGGATCACGGACTTCTTAAGAAATTTAATTTTAGAAGGTTTCATCTCAGAATGGCCGAGTCTTTTCGTTGTTTTAATTCGTCACTACTTTACGAATAATTTATTATCTCATGGCATATTTACACTTTGTGGCCCGACCTCTGAGTACTCACATGCAATAATTAATTTTTTCGGGTTTAAGAGAATGTGGTAACATGTTTTCTATATATAGTTTGATTTCCATGGGCGCCCACATGGGGGGCAGAGGGGGGGGGCATGAGCTCCCTCCTAGCCGTTTAAAAATTTGATTTGCCCGATTCTGCTATGCATTTACTTTCAAAAGTTTTACAGTCACATTTTAAAATAAGGTACTTTTTAGCTCATTACTAATTGTCAAGCAGTATCAATTATTTTTGTAGCATTTTAGTATCTTGTACATTCACTAAAACGTTTGACAGGTTTGAGAAGGAGGTAATTTTATCAGCCCCCAGAAGAACTCATATGGGCGCTCATGTTGGTATCCGCATTTCTTGCCCAGATGACAGTTTCGTATCATAGAAAAACCTCACTGACCTGAACTAATTGTAATCATTATTAGGTCACATTATCAAAATATTGAAATTGTCAAAATTTCTATATTTTCGAGCGTTTTAGTAAGTACGCTGTCACAACATAGCTAATTTTTGGCCCCTTTTTCTCAGTGCAGACGATAAAAGAAGCTTTACGGTAACTGAAAAATTATTAAAACAAATGCTGGCTAAAATATAATTTAATAAGTAGCAGAGTCCTGCAACAGATTCCTCAGGAATCAAAAACAACAAAACACTCGCAGTTCAATACCAGAGAGACTAAGCTGGGAATAAACAAAAGAACTACAAAGTTCTCACAGAGAAAAAAACAAAAAAACAAAACAAAACAAAAACTGATGTTTCTGACAAAATTCGCTTAACTAATTTCTTTAATCTCTGCAGCTACCACTAAAACTTGATTGAAGAGAAAACTACTTCGTCTTTCTGGGAGATGTGGTTATTGAATATAGAACTTAAGGAGGTTCTTGCACTCCCTGACTTTCTCCATTTGACCAGATATCCCATACTTCTCTGGGTTTTAGTGACATTTTCGAATACCGTGTGTGATTCCAGGGGCGCGGGAAGCTTGCAACTAGTCAGAAAAGGTGTTCAGACCTACAGTTGTAATCTTTGACTAAACAACTAGTCTTCCGATGAACACAGACAAATTATAATATATAAATTCTTACATAAGAAGGCTTTTTTTTTTCTTAATATGTACATTGTCTGCTATTTTTACTAATTTAACCGTCGATAGAAAACATTTCACCTTTATCCATATTGTCAAAAAAAAAAAATGTATATATATATTGACCATCATATGATTGAAAAAGAAAATGAAAGGGCATTTTGAAATAGGGTGAGAAAAAGAAAACATAAATTAATGAATTATAAATGAATTTAGATTTAAAAGTAAAATAACGTTATAAGCGTAAGTTATTTAACTTAATTAAATTTAAAGTAAGTTATTTTTACTTTTTAAATTTTATCTGCATAATGCAAAGTCAAATAATCTTGCATATAAATTAATTATTAATATATATTTCAGAAGCAACATAAACACATAATTTTCAGAAAAATAGAGCCCAAACAGATAATTTCACAAGCTGGCTGAAATTAAAATATCACACAAATATACCTCAGAAAATTGAGGCAGCAGGGCATCGCCAAAAGCTTGAAATATGATTAAAGTTGAGTGAAGAGGTATTCAAATTTAATTCGCAACTTTTCATCGAGGCAGAAAATGAAATTTAAGTTTCTAGAACTCAATTAGAGCTGCATAATTGAGGAACTGGCTCTTCTCTAGACCCTGTAACACGAAAGCATCCCTCTTTATTCTAGAAAACAACACCTTCAAGTGGTAACTTCTCAGCTTCTATCAATATTAATAAGATATCAAAGGCACGAACTCCTTTTTCACGGGGGCTTGGCTGACGCTTCTCTGTCCAAGGTGATTCGACGTACCGTCTAATTTTATTGCGATGAGGCTCGGCAAGTTAGATACCCATGGTACCCCAGGGACTCATATCGAGGCCAGTACCCAATTCACTTTAACAATCGCCATCCATTTGTTGCGCCAGAGCTACACGTGCCATCGTTCTCGACATCGCTTTTAATTTTGAAGCAACACTTGTTGAGTTCACCCACTCGTATCAGGAAGATGACTTTTAGCAGGTTTTTTCTTACTCTGCGTGTCGTGCCACGAACGGACATTTCAGACGCGATGAAAGGCTGGGCATAACAGGATTTTATTACGGCAGTTCGTAGCCATGTTTAAAGTAGCTCTTCGTGTATTTTAGGCAGCCATTACGGTTTCGGTGAAGTTAAAGTAACGGACGAAGGGGGAGCGAGCACAATTAGGAAATTTCAACGTTATAATTCTGAAAGAAATATGCATAGTCGCGCATCTCCATTTTATGTAAGTGCTGTTTTATAATGAACTTTATGCACATCTCAGAGGGCGCAGTTTCATCCAGAAAAAAACAAAACAAACTTAGGCTAACGTGATTAAAGTAGGAAAAAAAAATAAAACCATGGCGCCATATATACCGCGTTTAATTGTCTTTGTAATGCTAGAATTCTTTCCTTTGCGTACTTAAATTCAAGCAGCACAACTACACAGACACAGTACGAGTTATACAATTAAGCAATGTTCTTGGTTCATGATATAGTTGAATTATTCTTTTGTCCACGACCGAAACAAAAAATATGCTTTGAAAGGAGCCAACAGCGGCAAGTGGTAAGGCACCGAACTACTTACTATCTTTGTGAGTTCTGCCTACCTTTCATTAATGTTAAGTGCGCAAGACCCTTTCCAATTAAACATGAAGTCAGTGTGTAGATATACAATAGAATCTTCATATGTCGAATTGCTCTATATATCGAAGTTTTGGTTAAATCTGCGGGAATTAAAGCCCCGTTCATTACATAGACAATATGCTTCTATATATCGAAATATTTTTATAGAACCTTCGACTCCAACATGAGGGAATGGATAAGGTTCTACTATATATACACACTTAAATATCTAACTTTGTTCCTGCAATCTCTTGATAACAGATCTTCAAGTTATAGTACAAAACTGAAGGGGGGAAAAAAAAAGATTTTTGAACTCAAATTTTTATATGCAGTCCACTGCTTAACGCCTATACCTTGTTATGCATTTATATTTCCAAATCTTGTTTCCCAATATTTTCCCAGGTTCAGCTGAAGCAGAACACACAGCTTTGTATGATCTTTGGAGTATGATACATTTACAAATGCATATGGATAACGACACAACATGGCACATTTACACACGCATATAGATAATGGAAACATAATACATTTACAAGTGCATATATTGCAACAGATAATGAAAACGCAATATATTTATAAATGCATACATTACAATGACGTATAGCCAATGGCAGCATATTTACAAATGCATACAGATAACATAATTCGAGCTTAGTATAACTTCAGCGCTAAAATTAACTATTAAGGCATAACCGATGACAAATTGCACCATGGTTAATTAGCAGATGTTATCTTCATACAGTAATTAACCAATGATGAGGGGCTATCTTACAGTCGCCCAATTATGGAGTGCTGATTGTTTGGCATTGTTATGCGCTTTTAAGCCCCTCTCTTTCTCACACACGCACACAAATTATGTCAAGAGTCAATCAAGGATATAAGCATAAAATAAAGTTAAAAAGTTAGTTGTTTTGCCGCAAATTTCAGGTGGACATGTCCGTCTGAAACTTTATAGAGTTATTTATGGTACAACAATTCGCAAGCGGAAACAAAAATATTTTTGAAACGAATATCAAATCAAAAGAAACATTTCGGTAGTTAAACTGCTGTTACTCGGATTAACTTACAAAAAATGATAGACTACACTACACTACTTTGTTTATTGTTTATTCATTGAAAATATGTATTTTTTATTATTTGGAATACTGATAGTACAAGAAAAGGTAGGGAAACGTTTTTTTAAGAAACCAACACTGAAATGTTGTGTACATACAACAGTGATTTTCATGATATTTCCATTTGATATTACAAAAATCTATATATCTTAAACAATATACAATTATAAAGATATTTAAATATATATTTATTATATAGCACCTTTTTGCTTACATAGATATTCAAAGACGGGTCGTGTTGAAATTGGTTTTTCCTTCATAGAAAATTTTTAACATTCGGATGTCAGAAACGGCATCCATCTATTTAAGCTTACAACCGAAGTGGATTGACTGCCAATATATCTTGATTAATTGAGTGTAATTATCCAGATTATGGCGCAAGGACTGCTAAGTTTATGTTGCCCTAGGACCTATGGTTTTCCCAGCAATTCGAACCTCTTACGCCCAGGGAATCGAACTCCAGACATGTACGAAAAACCGGAAAGCGCATAGTCATCTGTTGGAAATAAACCTGGAAAGTCACAAGGTAGATGAACGCGTTATTGCTACGTGGTCCCAGGACCTTTTCTGCTGAAATACGGAATGCCCCACATAGATGCACGAATTTCAGAACGAGAACCTTACGTAGAGCAATAATGTGTCTCGAGTGGTAATAAACTACAAAGTCGTGATCATAATAGTACTTTTCAATCCCAATTTTACGCCCCAAAGCGCATAGTAGTCACTGAGGCTTTGAAAATAAACTTTTTTTACGACCAGTCCTTACAAAAAATACAATATATGATCGAAAAAAACCTACAGCAAACACGCAAAAGTTACGGTGACATTTATAGCCGTATACATCATCTGGAGAAAACTAGCTTTTACCTTTAACCAGTAACGACACTTTTACGACTCTTGCGTCAAACTAGGAAGACGTTCAAAAGCGGAGGATAGGTGTGCCACTACACAAAGAAAGGGGAATTTCGAACGTTTCCTATGAGATATGGACACGCATTAAAACATAATTGAATCTACGAAAGAAAGAGCTTCTCCAAAAAGAACTCGAAAATGTTATAGTTGGCCAACAAACACAATAAACAGTGATGGGAAGAGTACTCGATGTGGAAATTGAATATAAACAGTTCGGTTGCTGTAAAAGAGATCATAATGAAAACATTTGACCATAAAAACAGGAAAAATATTTATTTACAGAGATAGAAAATAACCGCGATTGAAGGTATTTTATTTAAAAAATAAAGAAGTTTAATTTAAATACGGATAATTTTTTTAGAGGTTTTTGGGACTTGGACCGAACCATAGTTCAGAAGGTGTGGGAGAATTTATGGACAGACAGACAGACAGACAGACAATTTTTCACGTTTTAGGGCGGTGTCAACTTCTAGATCACCAATGCTTAACTGGACCGAAACCAGCTATTAGCATAAATAGTATGTTTAATTAGTATTTTTTTAATTATTTAACTCGATATGAATACTGACACAGGGTGTGCTACGGTATTTTTTAGTCTGTTTCTTATTTAACACGCCTACAAACGTAAAATTGGATGAAAGTTCAAAGGTCAAGAACTGTTGAAGAATAAAATAATTTCATTATGCTTGAGTTACGAATTTTGAGGGCCAGCTTTAACCCACCTTCTTTAATGAAAAAAAAAAATAGAACGACAACAAAATTACAATTTATACATGCAAATACATTTTTGTTTAGCCTAAAATATAAAGAACAGAAAATGCATTTTTATAATCAATAACTAGTTGATAGTTGATATTAATGAACATTATTAATAGTGTATAAATGATATTGAAATTATTAATATTTAATATCACTAAGTTGAACAAACTACGCCAGCGGTTCTTTAACTTTTCTAGACCGCGGACCCCCTTCAAAGCTCACTCACCCTCGCGGACTCCCCCAATATTTAACTCAATATTTAAAACCCGGAATTTGCAACATACATACTTATTACTGCCCTGCGGTGGCGCAGTGTGGTAACGCGTTCTCCTATTGCGCGGCTAATCCGGGTTCGACTCCCAGCAGTGCAAAAAGAACGCTTACTCAGAGATCTCATAAAGATCGCACTGCTCACTGTAGTCCGGGGTTTGGTTCCCTAGGCCTTAAGAGGTTCGGATTCCTCGGAAAACAGTAGGTCCCGGCGCAGCATGACCACTGTAGTCTTTGAGCCGTAAAACCAAAAAACAAACAAACAAACATACTTATTTCTAGGCCTTCATCACTGATTTCTACCATTAAAGTAGGAATTTTTTGTTCCCTCGCAATTTATTCTCAGCATTAAAGAACATTGGGAGGTCTCATGAACCCCCAGGGGTCCGCGGCCCACAGTTGAAGAACTACTGAACCACGCAATGCAAATAAAACGGTGTTACAAAGACACGTTGATATATCATGAATAATGGCGACTTTGAATTTGGGGATGGGTGAGAGGCATGTTGAGTGCAGGGTCATGAAATAAACCTGGTAAGTTTTGCTAAAATGATGTTACAAAGTGCTTCCTCTCAATAAGTATTATATAAAAATATTTTCAAATGTACATGTTCATCTGAAATCAAAGAATCCATTTACAAAAACATCAAATGGAACGCGGATCTTAAGAAAGTACTGTAGGGGGGAATTAAACCAAAGAACACAAATCTTAATTAAAGGATAAATAGACCAAATTAACAACCACACGAAGTAAATCTTAAATGAACGAATTACGAGGGCAACCCTATAGATAATGCTATTTACTGTGCTATATTGCTCCATAACTTACGGTCATGTCCATGTTCACCATTCTGTTCATGCGCCACCATTGGGGGGCCAGGGGAGGAGGAAGGGGCTGTAAATCCGAAACACTAAGAAACTTAAAGTAAAGGAAATCCACGATAACTTCGGATGGACAGTATGGTGTCCAGAGATGAAATTTGGAATTCTGATCGTCGATTTTCCCGGCAAACGGAAGTACGTATATCCACGATGTATCCACGAGAGGGTGCGAGGAAAAAAAATATCGAAACTTTCCACCGGGAACGGTTTAATCAAAACCCCCCGTCGAAAATCGTGAGATACATTCCGGTGGACACAAGTCTACGAAAAAAGACTCGTGGGGACTTTTTTTTTCCAGAGCTACTTCCGTAAGGGGAAGGATACGCAAAACGTCAAAGGAATTGGGATATTTTTTTGCGACAAACCTTGGAAAATGACATTTCCGAGTCACGTCCAACACGTATTGACAACGGTGACACGGTAGAGAGTTCCGCAATAGTTGTGGAAAATACCACTGACAACCGAACGTACCACGTCTGACAATACGCTTCTGTAACAAAGGTTGTGGACGCCACACAATTTACCTATGCGAATTCGTGGTTCAGTCAAAAATTCTCAACACGAGGGTACCTGGAGGGAATGGTCCAAATCAAATACAAATTGTAAAGGAAAATACGAAGTCCCGGTACCAGTGGTTTGTAAGTAATAAAAAGTCTTCTTATGGTACTGTTGGTGGTATTTATATTCTTTTCAATGACACAACTGCGACGGATAAATTTGGATCAACAATGTGATGGACAAAGTACTTCCACCTTCGATTAAAATGCAGTGGTGTTACAGAAATAAAGTCAATGCGCTTTTAATTTAAAGCCATAAAATAACAATTTTTTTCCACATTCTTTATTAAAATTGAGAAGATAGTTAAAACCGGAAATTGTAAGTTCATTTATGCGATACATTCACGGTAGTGGAGTCGTCCATTTTTATAATGTTCTATAAAAGAAAATTCCATTTTAATTCTATACAATAACCACTGATTTTCTATTTATTCTATGCAATGATTTTAATTTTTTTGCATACTTCGTTGCAACATGCACATAATGATCCATTTGAACCAGCGCCATGTTATATTTATTTATAATTTTTTTATAAATCATAACAAAAACATATAGGAAGTTTAGAATTATACCTGTGGTATTATAAAATCATTTTATCTAAGCAAATGTTGGAAAGGTCCTCCATTTTCTTGTAAACAAATTTGAACATGCCGCACCATATTCCGTGATATTTGATGTACATAGATAGTAACATAGATGATTCCATTATATTCAATACTTGGGGGATATTCCGAGGTGTCAGTTCTATAGTATCGAAACGGCGGAATATCCCGCAAAGCATTGAATATAGTGAAAGTAGTATAGGACGCCGTGAAAATCTTCGTGAAAGAATTGACAATTTCATTTGTGATTGTTTCACACAATGCATGCAACGTTTTTGCATGCATAGTTAGGAAAAACTATATAGACCGAAAAGATGATTTAGAGAAAATGAACTCACTATAAATATAGTAAAAACTAAATTCTTGTTGCTTCATTTAAACAAAAAGCAAGACTTACGACTCAAGATTAACTATACTACTTAAATAATAAATAAATTGAAAGAATAAATCAAACGTGTTTTCAGGGGATTACGTTAAATGGGGATTTACATATTCTAGAAACCCGTAAACAAATAAGAGGAGTTGGCATTTTGACTGGACTTTGCTCACTATTAACAATAAATATAAAAATAAATCGATATTACTCATTTATAGTGAGCCACATTAAGTACGTAAATAGCACATGGGGAAATACAAACAAAACACAAACAATGAAGATTCAAAAGTTCTAAACGGAGCTATTAAATCAATAAAATTGAGATTTAATAAAACAATCTTGGAACTAAAAAAAGAATTTAATATCATTAACATTGGAGAAACCCATAGATATAGAATTTTGACTATAATATTCTAAAGAATAAAACAAAATAAATATACTGATGTAATTAACATAGAGAATACATCTGAAATTTGAAAGGTCACGTGAAGACTTAAAACCAATGAAGTTACGAACCAATATGGGTCAAAATAACATTAACTTCTATGGAATTAAACATAGGAATTATCTGCCACCAGACATAAAAATAAATATGTTTAAAGGAAAACTCAAGAATTTATTTGATAGAACAGCAAGAAAACTGACGGTCACGGTGAGCGTCAGAGAATAATAAAGAAGGTCTTTCTCTGTCACCCAATGCGATTCCCATAGTATAGGTTCTTCGCATAAAAAATAAAATGATGTTGTTGTCGTTTTCGGACTATTTTTGTAAACTCTATCCCTTAAATAGTCCTCCCAAAAAAGTTAGTGAACGTTCAGTCCGGAGATTTGGAATGCCAAATGTTTTTTGAAATTAATCTATCATTGAGTATACTCATTATGAGTAAAAAACAACAACAAAAAATTGTAGCCTCATAGATCTCAGGACTTCCACTGGCATTTTTTTTTATGGGGCTACATAAAGGATAGAATTTACAAAAATAGTCGAAACATTGGATATATTGTGTGAAACAATCACGAATGAAATTGACAATGCTTCTGCTCGCACACTACATGAAATATCATTAAATATGGTGCGCGGCATGTTTAACGTTGTTTACAAGACAATGAAGGATATTTTCAATATTTGCTTTGATAAAGTGCTTCCCAAATATTACATGTATCATTCTAAACTTGTACTACTGTATGTTTTTGTTGTCCTTTATAAAAAATGGTCCGTTAATAACATGGTACAGATTTAAATGTATCACCTTGAAAGTACGATTCCAGTAAAATACCACCTACGTTCATAAAAGCACGTTTGATTCGGACTTCCATTTAAACTGAATTTTAAACACACAATATGAAAACGATTTCAATGCACTTAGTAGATACTATTCCTTCATTATTTTTAGAAGGTATCCACTAATTCGGACAACAATTTATAATTTTTAATTACAGAGCGTTCATTCTTAAACAAATAATACTGCATATTTCCGTTAATGGAAGACAAAACTAATTATAAAATGCTAATATCCAGAATATATTTATAGATTATTAGGGGAAAATGTGTTTATTTTTCATGGTCGATGTAATAAGAGAACATTATCAATAACAGGCATATTAATTTCGTCTAAAGAATATTTAACTATATACAGATATACTTTATTTCGGTTCCTTGAAAACCATGACACTCTACTTAATAAATGGTCGTGCATAAATTATGAAACCATTACTCTATAAATGTACGCTTACGTAAAATAGATATAAATAGAATGTTTTTAACGAAATAAAGGAGCAAAGAAAGAATATGGGGGAAATTTTATTCTCGGCCTTTTCTCTCGAAAGCATCAAAAGAGGGTATGCACAAAAAGAAAAAGGGATTTACAGCAAAACTCTCTTAAAACTGAACGACGAAAAGTATAACTTCTATGTCAGTAGCTCGTGCAAAGGTTTCATGTATTCGATTAAATGACAAAAATCCGTTAGAACCAACGAACGAAAAAGTATCGGGGGAGGGGAAAGGAGCGTGGGTGGTGATATCTCGGCAGTTCAGGTGGCACATAGTTTCCGCTTGGAAACTCTCAGTCGTTAACTATTTAAGCATTCCCGGCATCGTTCTTTTCCTTTCCTTCTCTCCAGCATATTTTAAGAGGGGAAGGAAGGAAGGAAGGACAGAAACCGAGGAAGAGGAAGGATAGAGTGTCGAAAGGAAGTGAGTTCCACACCGAAGACAAATACGAGTGGAGAATGCTCTGGAGAAAATTCTATTGATGCCGAAAGTTGTCATGAATTATTTGGGCAAACCATTCCCTCTTTCTTTCTTTCTTTACACGAGAAGTTGAGAATGGCACCATTGAACTGATCCTTTCTATCAAAAGAAGCCACCATTACTCGAGCGCTGAAACTACTGCCCGTGCAGCCAGAAAAAATGCTACATCGACGACGAAAGTAGTTTATATCTTCGCCAGGAAACAAACGGCAACAAATTGGGCAA
Organism: Dysdera silvatica; assembly: GCA_006491805.2. Lineage (NCBI taxonomy): Eukaryota > Metazoa > Arthropoda > Arachnida > Araneae > Dysderidae > Dysdera > Dysdera silvatica. The sequence goes on from QLNU02014176.1 coordinate 13,601,316, forward strand.
CGAAGACCGCACGAAATTCGACTAAATTATTGCCCCTAAATAAAGATTTCAGTGAATTTGGTCAATTGCATTAACTTCTACGTAATCTGCGGTTCCATTTCCCTTATAACTCGAATGAGCGGCAACCGTGAGACCGCATGAGGTTATTGATCCAGCTCCAGATGACGAAATTGGTCGTTTCGGAGCCTAAAACTCCACAACACAATGCGAAAAAACAATTTTTGAGATGTGTTGTAATGTAAAAACATTTTCATAGTGTTTTTACATTCCAGTTCTTATGTTTTCTGGTCTATATTTTTTATAGGCTATATACTAGAACACCTCCAGCTCGTGTAAAAAATATAGTCTTAAATGGGAAACATTAAATTTCCCTGACAAATCGTTCACATTTGATAAACTGCATTGAGGATATGCGAAGAAATGTAGAAATATATCACGCACATTTCACATATCTGGCAAAGATTTATCGAAGGCATATTTAATACACAACTGCGTCTTATTTCCCACTGAAGGATACGTTTCTTTTGGAAAGAAAAAGGAACAGCAGGGAAATTTTGTTTATGGGCAGGCAAACAGTTCAGATGTTTCCAGACGATATTGATTGTCATACAAACACTGGAGAAACAACATAAAAAGTTGGAGAACAGCCAATCTCGGGATACATGTGAAATATGAAGAAGAAATTTTCTGGTAAAATAACCAAATGTTGGAATTTGCGCCAAACAGCAATATAGTCAAAACATATGTGAATAAAGTACGGAAGTCTGGAGTCTATTCTAAAACGGACAACATGCAAGTCATATAGTACATGAACGCACACGTAGCTCCTTTGAGCTATTTCTTTTCTTGTTGCTGCATTTCCTTATTTATCATTTTTCGTATCCATATAAACAGCGTATGCACTGTGTGCGCGTCTTAGAGAACATACACTGTGTTTATGTCAGGTCCTAGTGCTCCCTTAAACGTTAAGAGCTTTTTAAATGTGTCACAAAAAGGAAATTAACACACAATATTGGATAGCTTAAGTATGTAGTGTGGAAGGTTTAAGCAATCACGGCATTTGGCGTAAACTAGAGCTGATCATAACCGACAAAGTTTGGCGGACCGCAAAAATAGAGAGAGAGAGAGAGGCTTCGACCCAAGCCAGACTGTAACCATCGATATCCATGGACGAACGTCATCCTAACCAGATACGACGCCTAAAGGTAAAATATCCCATATTTCATTTTGCATGCAGTTATAAGTTAAAAGTATTCTATATGTCTTCGTATAAGTGCCAATGCAAATTAAATGCATGTTACGGATTAGAATGTTACGTTTTTCAATATTCCAGCTGCTATTTCTTGACAACGTAAGTTTTCTCTATTTAAAATCATACAAAGAAGTTGGTTCGAATTATCGGATCAAAACTTACACACATCCCTAAAAAAAGAAAAAGTTCAAAAGAGCGAGATTAGGCGATCCAGAAGGCCATAACAATGGACATCTCCGGTGACCTCCCCCCCTGACCTTATCGCTTTGCGCTAGTTTTTATGAGGATATGTGAAGGATATGGTCAATACAAGAAATTTCAACTGGGATAGTGGATAACATATTAGTTCAATATGCAAAACACAGATTGCGTTGATAAAAATGAAGGGCACGTGGAATTTTTTTAAAACGTCAATGGCATTTTAAATAAAAATTTAAAAATAAAGTTGAAGCAATCCAATAGTACATTTATTTCAATTCTATTTCTTTTATGCATAAGACAGTTGTTAACGTTTAAGAGTGTACAATGACTTTATACACACCCTGTACTTTTGTTTATTTTCTTGTGAAAGCGATTATAAAACTTCAATAATGGTTATAAAATTTTCATACTAGGAGCACCATAATTTATAGATGATATTTCTTGTTAATTCTATATAATTCATTAATTTAGTGTTCTGTTAGCTTTTATTATAGAACAACATTAATTTAATATTGGGCTCTTGGTAAGCGCCCGGTATTAAAGGACATACCCGTTCATCAAATTCAAGATGGACTGTGCGATTGAATCACCATAATAATAATATTTATTCAACCAAATTTTATACATTTTACGTAGTACATGTTGTAAGTGATGCTATAATAACAACAATAATAACGAAGATAAATTAGCTTGCTACTAATTATTCTCATTAATAATCAACAGTGATTATAAGACAATATTTTAACTAGTAAAATACTGTTCGATAAAAATACGGAACCCGGATACCGGATGAATGATCAAAAATGAAATATAAAAAAGAAGTAGTATTAAATCAAGTTAAAAGAAATTAAAAATGACACAGAATTATTATTAGATTGTACAATAGGTATTATAAGTAAACAAATTCCATAGGTATCTGAAATAAATTTACATAGGTATCTAAAACAAATTCCATAGGTATCTAAAACAAATTCCATAGGTATCTGAAATAAATTTACATAGGTGTCTGAAGTAAATTCCATACGTATTTGAAGTAAATTCCATACGTATTTGAAGTAAAATTCCATACTTATTTGAAGTAAACTTCTATGGGCATTTGAAGTAAAATTCCATAAGTATTTGGAAATAAAATTCCATATGCATTTGAAGTAAAATTCCATATGCATTTGAAGTAGAATTCCATATGCATTTGAAGTAAAATTCCATATGCATTTGAAGTAAAATTCCATATGCATTTGAAGTAAAATTCCATATGCATTTGAAGTAAAATTCTATAGGCATTTGGGGAAACAAATTCCATGCAAACCATTTATTGAAACAGTCATGGTAGCATTATATCGCTAAAACCGTCGCTCCATACGGTAAAATACTGATAAATCACTCGTTTATCATGGCAAAAATCCCAGATTTGAATCCTTTTTGTACAGAGCACGCTGTTTTTTCCTACCGCTTCGTACTTAAGGGTTTGAGAGGCCTATATCTACATTTCCTCCTAGGAAGACTGTAGATCCTGGTTTAGCATGATTTTAGCTATCTTTGTACCTTAAAATAAAAGAATAAATAAAATACAAATAAAAATTAAATCTGTCGTATTAGCGAACACAGTGCCGCATGGATGATCATTGGTCATAATAAAATATCGTCGTCAGGTGGGGGTATTACTATAAATTCAGCTGCAAGTCTTCAATATAAATAATCAATAATGCTGAATTATGAACACATTAAGTGCAGTACAAGTAAATTTCCAGTATATAAAAAAATACTGTATTCTATAGTCGAATTCCCAAATTTCGTGGCTATTCCTCTAAGGCTAACACAATACACATTTCAAACAGTATAATATCAACCGCAATAACACACTCACTGCGTGTAACAATATCCGTGCTGACAACCTACTTATCGCGTTCACCAGGGTGGAAATGGTAAGAAAGTATCTGACCGCAGCGTGACATAAAAGAAAAGAAAGTCCAGCATAATGTTCTTCTCAGTGTGATCTTAAGTCACTGAGACATTGTAAGATGTCCTTACCATAAGGTGGGTACAAGTAACTTTCCACGTCGAACGCTTCCAGCTTCAGAGCAACGACCTGGAAAGCATTTGCCACGGCTTCAGATTTGGTGGGATGACAGCTCTTCCTTGGGTCTAGGATATTTATCCTCCCTCTTTCTTTTGTCTTACATTCGGAATAGCCGTTTCAGATCCTCTTTTTTTAGGCCGAATGGCGAGCACGAGGCGTCCAGCTCGTAATGAACACGTTAGAGGCTAGCCATTTTCTTCGAGAAAAGCTTCGTTACAGGGTTAAACGAACTGGAAAAGGACATTTACTGACAGTAAGTTGGAAATGTGGTTTGCAATTGTTGGAAGCCCTTTTTTTTTGAAGGCTTAGAGAAATAAGAGGCAGAACGTCGTTTTCAAAAAGTTTCACTTACCACATAAGTGAAAAATTTTATAAACAGAGCTCTCTTCCGCTGCATTTATTCTTCACACTTTTCACTTCGTCAAAAGTCTAAAATAATTTAATGCCAGTACGTGCACCCCAAATGGGTTTAAATGGATCTCACATGGTCAGTAACGCAAAAGTAGTGCGGGATAACAGCCCAAATGACATGCTTTAAAGCTATTTTGATGAATACTTTGAATCAAAATGGAGGCGAGTGAATTCAATGGATGAAGATGTACTAATTTCTAAACCCTCCTAAAACAGTACATGGACACAAAATTCCATCGAAAAATTTTGGCTTTTAAAATCGTTTGAAAGGTTTACGCATCCAGGCAGTTTTATGTATAATTTCAATTCAATTCAAATTTATTTTCGGGCAGATACAAATAAAGATTATAAGGTCTGACAGAGTCCCAGCTGCCCGAGGCAAAATAACTATATAAATTAAAATATAAAAACAGGAAGAAATCAATGAAATTATACAAAAAATTTGTTTTCCAAAAGATATTTATGTAGGTACTTTTTAAAAAGTGAAACATTTAATGTAGTCAGGAAGAGGGTTCCACACCCTAGGGCCCATAATACAACCCATGCGCGCCAATCCAAGATTTGTTCTTCAGAATTCTGGTATTAGATTATTTAGATTTCTTGTGAAGTGATTATGTCCAGGTGGGATTAAGGACATAAGATTAAGATATAAAACGATTCATATGGCATTAAACATAAAAATAAAGATCTTGTAAATTAGTGATTTTTCATTAGTAATATTTGAGTATTATTGGAAGATATTTGGAGTTATTTTGTGAAACATTATTTTATTTATTATTATTATTTTATTTTGTTTATTATCCATTTTATTTATTTATTATTATTATTATTTTATTAATATTATTATTATTTTATTAATATTATTATTATTTTATTAATATTATTATTATTTTATTTTATTTTATTATTTTATATATTTGGAGATATTTATATTGGATATATTTGAGTATTATTATAACTTTTATTAGTAATATTTGAGTATTATTGGAAGATGAATAAAAGGAGTGAGACACATGACTGTTGTAACACAAAAGTGAGATAAAACATTTTTGAAGAGCAGTAATCCGTGAGAGATTGTATTTTGTGGTACAGCCCCAAATCAGTGAGCAATAACATATGTTAAAGGAAATCAAAGGAAAGTAAAGATTTGTAAGAATTGGAGTGGGTAAATAATATGCAATATTTCTTATTATTCCCAAATTTCTACTAATTTTTATACAAATGGAGTTAACTTGGGTGTTCGATTTTAAATTAGATTGAAATGTTATAACAAGAAAATTAATTTCTGTTGAGAATGAAATTGATTCATTATTAATATTAAGATGAAAATGATTTAGATTAATATTTCTTTTATTTGTGAATAAAAAGCTCTTAGTCTTTGTTCTGTTAAGGGTTAAGTAGTTAATGTTAAAGAAGTTAATAATGTGTTTAATATCTTCATTAACTATTGTGATTAGGTTGTTAATATCAGTATGTTTAGAGAAGATACTTGTGTCATCAGCGAAGCAAATTGGTTCGAAGGATGTTGGTAGATGAAAAATGTTATTGACATAAAAGTTAAATAATAATGGTCCAAGAATAGAATATATAAGTATGAAATCAACAGTTTGCCGTAATCTTTGTATAGAAAAATATTTAGAAACGTATGTTTTGATGAGTGGAGTTGTTGAAAAACGATGGATAGTAAAATTCGCAAAAAAATATGTTGACCTAAAATCCAGTATTCCCCCAAGCAGAGAGTTGTCAGTTACATAAAAAGAGAGAGAGAGCTGGTTGTGAAAGCCGTCTAAGATGTCCCACTTGACAAGAAACGTTCTGAAACGTTGTGATTTTCAATGAGTAGCACATATACCTGACATGATATGATTCACGGACTTTATAAATATAGACACTTTTGCGATGAACCATCATCGAAATTTGTTATGAAGTAATATGTAAGAAAGTTCATTAAATAAATGTAAAGACATACGAATATTACACCAATATGATGTTCTTCCAAGATATGTTTAGCAATTTTTTCTTGTTATTTCTTGTTTGAAACCTTCTCCACGAAATTAATTTGTACATAATATGGTTTATATTCGCTTATTTATAAAGGTGAGTGCATTGATTAGGAACCCATATACTACACAATGCATATGCATAAAAAGATCGTTTTTATAGATATCGAAGACTTTTCATGGACCCATTAACTTCGATATGCAAAGGTTATGCTTTAATAATTGGAAGGGATCACTCATGCTCACGTCAGTTACAGTTCACTTTATAGAAAGATTGCTAAATGTAGGCCAGCGGTTCTTTCCAAGACCGTGGACCCCCTTCAGAGTTCACTCACCCTCGCAGACCCCCAAGAATTAACTCAAAGTTTAACGCCCCAAATTTGCATCATACATATTTATTTCTAGTGTTTCATCACTAATTTTCACCATTTAAGGAAAGAATTTTTCGTTCCCTCGTAATTTATTCTTAGCATTAAAGAGTAAATGCTTTTGTCTGGTCTTCTTCGAACTTTCGTGGAACATCGGGAGGTGTGTCACGGACCCTGTTAGGGATTTCACGGACCTCTGGGGGTCCGCGGACCACAGTTGAAGAATCGCTGATATAGACTCTAAAATAACTTCACAATTGGTAGGCTTTGAGACAGTGATCAACTATTATTATTATACTATTATTTTCTTGCCTGGAGTTTATGTCGCATTACAAAAACAATTTCTTTCCCAGAATTATTCGGAATAATACGTTGTGACACTTCGTAAGAAAAACCTATTCTAATTATTTCTTTTTGTAAGATATTATTACCCTTCACAGGGATAACACAATTGCAAAATAATGGTCAACAAAGCGGGCTACTGAGGCGAGTTTTTGTAATTTCTTTTTAATTATTAGGTATGGACCATGTTTATTAGCGCATGAGAACCAAGTGAATCTTATTGACAAAGCATACGAAATAAAAATAGTTTATAGTTAAAATTTAAGTTGCAGAAATAGTAGCGCACCGCAAGTCCATAAACTGAACGATAAGCATTCACAACGACATCAGTTATTTAGAAAATTCCAGGTGATTCAAGAAGTAACGAAAAGGAACATATTCGCATAATAACAGACATATATATATATAAGAATCCCAGGACCTTAGATGACTTTACGCGACCATAACCATTTATGTGGAAAGAGAAACACGCAAAGAAATGTGTGTGGAAAGTTATTTGAGGTTCTTGATAGAGACATAAAAATCTGAAATGACGGCTACCAATCCCCGTATAAAGGTCCCCATATATCTAATTTTCCTCTCCCCAGCTCAGTTTTCCCACACCCGACCAAGATCCAGTAGGTGAATGATTTATTTATACACTAGATACCCAAAGACATAATCCGATAAACTCGTTCGGTATTTTCTTCATGTCAGAATTGAGCCAAGACATGTCGTAAGGCATTCCGATAAAACTCGTAAAAAAAGACAAAATTCTTAAAATAGAGCCAAATGCGATTCTGCTACTCATTATATTTTCATTTTTTTCGCTCGGAGGAATCAACCTCAAAAAACTTCCCCGGGGATTTTTTTAGGGAATATTCTCAGAGCAAATACACCGAGGTTTGAGCGGTTCGTGATTTTTTTTCCCCTAAAATCGCCCAATATGAAAATATTTGGGTTAAAGTGAGTGATTCCTTTAATCCCGGTTTTCTGGGGGAAGCAATTACCCGCGTAGCTTTAATAAAGGTTAAATAAAAGGGAACATTTCCATCTGAATATTGATTTTGGGGAATTTTTTAAAATTTATCTTCTTTTCTAGAAAAGATAAAAATAGATTTAATCTAAACGAAGAACAAAAAAAAAAAGAGAGCAAGGGGATAAGCGTTTATATAATTAAAAATAAACGTAAGACAAAATTTGATGCCATTTCAGCGCAATTTCATTAAATTGCTCGCAGTAAAGCACTAAAAGACCCATTCCTTTTTTTTCCCTCTTCTCCTTCACTTCAGAGATACAACAGGTTTATCTCCATTAATTTAGGGTTTATCCCGATACGAGGAAAAACAAATGCTGAAGGATTACAGCCTATCGCATTAAAACAATTATATAAACATTGGGAGGATGAAGGATAAAGCCTAAATTCTACAAAATCGAATTAAAGTGGAAGTCGTAAAATTCGTTTATCGTCGAACTTCGAAAAGGGAGAATCGTTGTTAAATTATTTGAAACATGAATTTTTTGCAGATTAAACAATGCAAAAAACAAAACAGAGTAGCATGAATACTACTATACTGGAAACTGTTTCATTTACCATGAGCAACAAATGTAATATTTTTCAACAAGAGGGATTGCGATAAACTAAAAGACTGCGTATGATGTCATTAAAATGCCATAGGGTAATTATGTCTAGTAATATTTATGGCAATTATATGTCTAGCAATATTTATGGCAATTACGTCTAGCAATATTTATGGCCATTATGTCTAGCAATATTTATGGTCATTATGTCTAGCAATATTTATGGCCATTATGTCTAGCAATATTTATGGCAATTATGTCTAGCAATATTCATGGTAATAATTATGTCTAGCAATAATCATGGTAATAATTATACCTAGTTAGTGGCAATTCGCCAATAATTAGCGATTAGCTAATAATTTTATATTTATTTTTATTTAATAATTTTCGATAATCGATCCTTTGGTTGCAAAATATTTCAAAAAGGTATTTGCATATGATCCGAGCGCAGTCTTTAGCCTACAGCAAATGCTAGTTAACAACTGGTTCGCCCCCCCACCATATGTTTGTATTCTTTTAATATTTTATATATATACAGGGTGTTCAGCAACCCTCGGATAATAAGTACACAGCGGTATTCCTGGGACAATTTTGAGACATAAAAGTGGTCTGCATTTAGGTGACAGGTCAGTACTTTTCGTGATATCCGCCAAATACTTCCAACCAATAAGGAAGCTGTCTGCATCTGTTAACACCTTTGTTGATTAAGACGAATTACAAGAACTTTGTTTCGGTATGGGTGTATTGTAAAGCACTAAGCAGTTTAATTGGTAATTTCATTTTAAAAGCGAAATGCACGCGCATAATACATCAATTATGGTAACTATGATCAACGCATAATCTTAGTTCATTTCTATTCAAATCTAGCGTAATGCCTAATCCATATGCTAATCGTATTCAGAGAAACTTGCTGCTCTGCCCTCAATCGATAGCGCTTACCATTACATCTCTCCGGTAAATAAAACCATCAAATCTAATATGGTGCTGGCAGATTGCGCAGTAGCCCATTCTTTCGCGCGTCGAGAACGCCGAAACTTGGATGATGAGATGGCAAGAGGAAATTAAATCTATATAAGAGACGCGCAATTTTTCCACACAATTACCTCGGCTCATAGTGTTTGGTAACTGGATAATAGAAACATTTACGGCGGGAAATTAGTGGAGAGAGTGGCCCCGTCGTTAAAAATAAATCAGGAGGTGATTCAAAGAGAAATGAAGAGATAGGTTATAAACAAAGAGATAATTAAAAAGGCGTTGCGTTACAAATCTGGCCAAGCCTTTCATCAGAAAAACAACGTTCCTGCTTTAAATAAAACAGAATAACATTAAGACGATAAAAATAAAAAGGAACTCTTACAGCATCACTAGATCATACTTAATTATGCCATATATACGAATGAAAATGAGAATACTGAAAAATTGGAGTATGCTGAAATGGTAACACTGAAGAATTGAACGTGTTTTTTATAGAAAAAAAAGAAAGAAATAGTGAACAGGTAGTGGATCAGGTGAAATTTGATTAAAAAATAAAATTACAAGGTTAGTGTAAAATACGCTGTGTCACATGCGCCAAGAAATTGTACTTTTAAAATTTCCAGTTAATCTCATTATATAATGCAAAAAAAAAAAAAAATCATTTAAAAATTGATAGAATAAATACAGTTCATCCTTCTTACGCGCACCGATATTAACGTGTAACAAGAATTTTGAAAATCAATATAAAAACTGTAACACTGTTCTGTAACTGTAAAACATTCTGCCTTCACTTGACAAAGGGAGCAGTTGGCTCCCGAAACGTCGTGTTTTTAAACCTTACGCCAGTGTCGAAATAACTGTTTGTTATAGAAACTGTAGTTATCGCCAATAGATTATTAATTAATGGAAAAAATACATTAACTCTAAATGACATGAATAATGTCATAACGGAGTGAATACAATATTGTGAAGTGAGTATTTGTGGGTATGTGTTTTCTTCCTTCGATTAATAATGAATACTTTAAAGGGTAAAACAATAACTACATACACAATATAGTGTGCAATTAATAGGTTATATGGCTAATTCCTAAATGAAACTCTGGTTATCAATCTTGCCGTGATTTAAGTATCTCGTAGTCTTAAATTTCAACACCATATAACAAGAAGCACATATGCACGAACATACAAATATCACAAGAAAGAGAAATAACGTAAAATTCTTTTATTGTTATTAAATCTCGTGCATCATCTGCGAAACGTTAATGTTTTTGTCAGAAGACACTTAATTGAACGGCGTTAATTAATAAGCCCATTAACGTACCATGGTAAGATTTTATGCTTATCGCTCCAATCTAATTGGATTTGTTGGCCATTCGGCGTGGCAACTCAAACATAACAGGCGCTTAGACATAATGCGCTAGGAGCAATTTACAAACCTTATTTCAGCAAAAACTTCGACTTGTCTTACACAGGAACGCTGCTAGTGACACATCAAAATATACAAAAATAAAATGCAATGAATTCTCGTTTTTACGAACTCGTAAGAGCCCCCAAAAAAAGTTCGTGAAAGGGAATTGACATCAGTTCTGTCAGATTCCTTTCAAAATCAATGCAAGAGTTCGCGCGAACGAGTAGTTTGTAAAAACTAGTGCATATATACATATTAAAAAAATATAAAAAGGCGAAAAAAATTGTATTTATAGGCTGATTATGGGACTTTTACGCAAATAGCATATTTTTTTTTCATGTAAATTTGAGTAGTGGAGATTTAAAAAATAATATAGTAAATAAAACAAAAGTACAAACTTAGGTTTTATTGTTAATAAACGTTTTTAAAGGTTCAGTTAGGCTATGTATGAAATAAAAATGAATAACTTGAAACATTTAATTCTAAATAATTATTAAACAGCCAGTACCTAATTAATGTGGCTTTTGAATTTGTAGTTTTTTTACCAAGTCATCTATATTAGGATTAGTTCCTAAAGATGCTAACAAAATTAAGCGTTTTAGGTGCATATCAGTTAATCTCAGAACGCTATTTTGATTTTTTTACGTTCATAATAGAAAATAATCGTTCACAAACATATGTTGATCCAGACCTACATCAATATCTGACAGCCAAACCTTGTAAATTTGGAAAATTGCTTGTTGGTACGAATTTCCAAAATTCAATATAATTTGGATCACTTGCAGTTGAAATAAGTTCCTTGTATTTGCTTTTCAGTGTAGTATGGTGCTGTAGGTCAATAATTTCGATTTGGATTTCAGGTGGGTAACAATTAGCGTCTTGCAGAGAAATTGAAAAAGGCTTTGTGAAAAGATCAGCATTTCCATTCATTTAATACTGGCCCATGTCATCTATATGACGCATGACGATATTTCTAGACAAAGATATTTTGTCAACCATATTTTTGACGTTTATATCACGGACAATTTGGGCAAACATTAAAATGCTATTTTTCATTATCTGCATTCTGTCAGAATAGAGTTTTTTCTTGCGGGCTAACAGCAGAGAAAGTTCATAAGAAGCCTTCACCATAGTTTCTATTTCGTCATTTTTCTTCTGGAACGACGATTGTCGGCCGGCTAAAGATTTCTTTTTTTTATTGATAAATTCCGTTCGCAAGTGTGATCTGACAGGATATTTGCTGTTGAAATCACTATGCAGTAGTTTGAAATTTCGGTTCAGGTTAAATTTTTCGGCATTGCTACACAAATTCCACATATCAAACGAACAGGCTTGGAAGTATTTTGATGCGTAAACGAAAAGTGTTCTTCTCAGACAGTTTTAAAATCACGAATTGCAATATCCTCTTCATATGTTATTTTTGATATCGAAGGTTTACTCATGGACATAGTTTTAATTAAATTTTTTATTTAAATTTTTTAATTTTTCAATAAGTCTTAGCATGCCACTGTTAAAACTCCGCCGTGCCACACTGTGGCACGCGTGCCGCGGGTTGGCCATCCCTGACGTAGATGATAAGGGGGTTTTCCACAAATTGTCATATTCCAAATTACCAAACACCCCTGTTCTAAAAATGAAATATTCCAGATTTATGCAAATAAGGATCAAAAGTATTCGAGTACCTGCATGTTTTGCTTCTCCTTTACAGAAGTCAAAAACCTTGCTTGGTGCAGAATGACCATTGTTGTCCTTGCGCCATAAAAATACAACAAACCAACAAGAAGTCAAAAATTAGTATGAAGTGGGACCACCTTTTGTTGCAGTGATGACTGCCACTCTATCTGGGAGGCTATCTACTAGTTTCTGGAATTTTTCAGTGGGAATTGCATGCCATTCTTGCAAAAGAATATTAATCAGCTCTTGCGCCAATGTGGGCCATTTTGGCCTAGCTCGTAGTCGACGTTCTAATTCATCCCATAGGTGTTCTATGGGATTTAGGCCTGGGCTCTTATCAGGCCAGTCCAATTCCTCAACATCCATG
>QLNU02014176.1:13621814-13640189 GCA_006491805.2 Dysdera silvatica
GTGGATTAAAATTAAAAATTTCCATTTATGCAGATGGTTTTCCTTGGCATAACTTTTTTTAAAAAAAAATGACCAAAATCTGTTCCCATTCCCGCCCCAAGATGAAACTTCTCAGAAATGATGCTAAGATAGGCAAGTTTATGTATGATTTTTTCATAATTTTAAAAATAGCACTTTTTGAGAAATTCAAGGTCAAAGAGTTCATGGCACGAACTTGAAATCCCAAGCTACCTAAAACTACTCATGTTGGATATCATATGAAAGCTTATAATCTACAACATTATTTTTATTTCATCTATCTCATTTCTAGCTTGATTAGTAATAGTTTTTGTAACTGCACGTAAACAGAAAATCGTGCTTTTTTTTTTCCGGATTTCAAAAGGCCTATAATTTCAAAAATACTGCAGTTAAAAATCTGAAAATTTGGATTTTTCACTATCTCTGCTAGTACATGTAATGAGCCAAATTTGAAAAAAATCCGAGAGGGTGAGGTTTTTACTTTGGATCACTTGACAAGAAATGACCCTCTTGTAAAATTTCTTGGTAGCGTTGTGCATTGATAATCCCATCATACGGAAACAAACCACAAATGCCACAATAGCCAAAACACCCCACACTTGAACAATGCTTGGGAACTTTACTTCTTGTTTTACACAGTTTTTGGCGTGTCCTTCATTCGGCCGGCGGATGACTCTCCGCCCGATATTTCCATATAGGACTGGGAAGGGGGACTCGTCAGACCAAATCATCATTGAGCTTCCGTCCAGCACATGTGGTCTCTAGCCCATGCAACCGCTTCTTTCGCTGAAGAGGCGTCAACATAGGCTTTCGCTTACTCTTGTATGAGCAGTACATACAGGTCGGTCTATGCGTTGGTTTCATAGTTCTGAAGCTTCCACCCAAGTTCCAGTTCGATCTATACGTTGGCTCCATTGTTCTGAAGCTTCCACCTAAGTTTCAGATCGGTGTTTCGTGACAACGAGAATCAAAACTCGATCTTCCCCAGCAGTAATTGTAGGCCGTCTGCCGTTACTACACCCATGCGTGATGGAACCGGTTTTGTCGTGATGTTTAAGAAATGTTCTGACGGTAGACTCGTTCAAATACAATTCCCGAGCAATCTGACGCATAGCTGCTCCATTTTGTCGTTTCTGAAGGATCTTATTGCGCATCTGCAGTCCTAACCTTTCTCTTGCCAGTTTTTCGAGTTTTGAACAAAACAGAGACTACATGAGGTTTTATACTGCTCTTCGTTTTCAAATTGTTGACTGCACAAGATACAAAGCAGCAAAAATTTGCACGTTCAGCCGAGCAACATGTGCAGAGAGTTGGGTGCGCGTAAATTTATTGCCACCGTCTTTTCAGAGGTGTAATGATTCCAGGCATATATCAAGATGCCAGTTATAGTGTTTGTGCTGATTTTTTTGTAAACCATAGCTCAAGTGGAGTATTTGGTGTAATAAAAATGTTTTCTTACTAATGCAAAGGAGTCCTCTTTGTTTACTATTTATAACAGCGTCATATGCGGTGCGCGTACATTTATTGCCATGGGTAAGGTATATTAAATTGTGGCTTAAAGCTTTACTTGTGTTTTATGGCGCAAGGACAGCTGAGGCCATGCTGTGCTGAGACCTTGTGCTAGTCAAGCCAGATTAGCTCTGCAGAGCTAGTCAAGCCAGATTAACTCTGCAGAGCTAGTCAAACCTGATTAACTCTGCAGAGCTAGTCAAGCCAGATTAGCTCTGCAGAGCTAGTCAAGCCAGATTAACTCTGCAGAGCTAGTCAAACCTGATTAACTCTGCAGAGCTAGTCAAAAGCCAGATTGACTAGGCACAGCTGATCAAGTTGGATTAGCTCCGCAGAGCAATTCAAACCACATTATCTGTCAAATGTCAACGAAAGCTACATTTACTTCAACTGCAATTTCGTGGAAAACAAAAATGGCCTTCTTACAACAAAAACAGACCGAACATGAAATTTATTTCAGTGGGGGAAAAAAAAGGGAACTCCAAGAATACTACAGAAACAAAAATAAGAAAAGGGGATTTTATTTTTTCAAAGTAATTCCCCAAAGAATTACATTCACACGAACTGCATTCTTTTACGCACAGTAATTAAAAAATTCTCGAGCTTCGATTGACATTAAAATGCAAGCAAGGCCATTTACTTAATTGCCAACTGTATGATCTAATTTTTCTTAAAAGAGGGAAAAAAAAAGGGTAAATCTCCAGGCGTAGGGACAATTTTAATTCCCTACCTCTCCCTTGCAGCCCATTTACACATATTTAAAAGAAACGAAGGCACAGGCGCACGATAATGAACAGAATAGTTTTGCTAACTTTTATGTTATTATTTAAAAAAATTTCAATTTCCTACGAAAATTAGAAAAGGCGCAGAAAACAAAAAATCACAACTACTAAGAAAAACCCCAGTTCATTGTAATTGTCATTTGAGAAAAGCACTTAATTTCTTTTTTTTTCCAAAATATAAATTTAAGAGAAAACTATGTTAAATCTTGGTAAACGAAAATGTAAAAACACTTTCGACTTAACCATTTTTTATTATTGCTCCTTGAAGTAACAGACTTTAAAAAAACTTTCAATTACATTTTGAGAGGATAAACTGGAAGTAAAATAAATTCTAGATCATGCATTTGTAGTAAGTTTAAGGGTACAGGAACAGTAGGAGTAATCATGCGGCGGGACCCAAAGTTTCCTGTGGAATCCGAACCACTTATGAGTTAGGGAACCAAACCCCGGACTATGGTAAGCAATAAATCATTAAGCGCTTTTTTTTTCTGGCAACGTTTGGAGTCGAATCGGGATAATGGCGCGTTAGGCGAATACGTTACAATTATACCACCGCAGCTACTGCTGGATAATATTTATTGTGGGTAAAATTTCGGTGTAAAATGACTACGTGTTTTGTTGGTGGAATTTGTGTCAAAGTGATATTATGTCAAAGTAATTCGGGTAAGTTGGGTACATTTTGTTATGATGATGGAGGACATTTTGAGCACCCAAAAGATAAAACAGTGTTCAACAATTAAACAGCTAAGAACTGTCTCAATGCCAGTATTTAGGAAGAACTTTCAATGAAACGTACACAAAATCAATTCAAATATAATGAATGATGGTGACAGAATAACTTATCTGCTGATGACGGAAATGAGGGAAAAGGAGACAGAGGTCTTGGACGTGTGGAAAGAAATTAACGATTTTTATCAACGTTTTTTAGGCATAGTGATAGTAACGCTGAGGTGATGGCAGAGTTAGATGGTGAAACGTTCGTAAAGAAAAGAAATGTTTTTTGCGTCTGGTGGGGCACGATCCCACGACCTTCTACAATCCGGGCAGATGCTCTTACAAACCAAAGGTGCTCTTTACTAAATATAGAAAGAATGCTAGAATACAGGATGGGTTAGAAGATTACAAGACCCAACACAGAGCAAAGAAGAAAAGCGGGATGCTCTATGAAATGTTGGCTAGATCAAGTGACGGAAGACATAAGAATGAGAGCACGAGAATGACAAAAGGGGAAATTTTGGGACAATGAATCGTGAACAAAATCAATTAAATCGGGAATAATAGCATCACTGAACTTATTTGTTGTAAACGGACGGATTATTTTATATAGTTTAAGACCAAGAGAGTAACACTCCTTCAAACGCATCTCATCGAGTTATTCATTAACTTATGGTGTATTTACATACGGATACAAGAAAGTAGTCGTTTGCAAATAGAGCACAAAGATAATGGAGCTTGGAATCGATGCTTTCAATAGAACCCAAAATATGTAATATGTTTCAGCAATTTGGATTCATATATCTAAGCCAGTATAACGATCGTACAATACAATATTTAAAAAAAAAAGACACTTTGAAACAGTTCTATCTATGCAAAGCGAATTCCCACATTAATAGGATTCGAGTAACAACGATGAGAATGCTAAGATGGACACATGGAGTGACAAGCAATGATGGAATCAGAAAAAAAAATAACAGGAAAAGGAAAAATAACAAATATATATATAGAAAACACAAGTTACACGATTGAAGTGTTATGGATACGTGACGAGAAGGAAGGAAGGAGAATTATGCAGGAAAACTCGCGATGGTCATAGAAAGCGCAGGAAAGGGAGACTGAAAACACAAAATGATGAATGAAGATATGAGAGAAAAGAACTAGTGAGAGAGAATTGAATTGGAAATCGTGAAAAACTGGAGAAAGCTTAAAAAAAAAGTTAAAGAGGAAAAAGATAGGAATGTGTGAATATGCTCAGCTTCTCCAGATTTAATAGCCACTAAATAAGTTGAGGAACAAATGAAAGTAATGAAGAAAATTATTTTTAGCAGCATCTGCAATAAACAAATTGTCATGACGTTCAATAAATGCTTAAGGGTATCTATCGAGTGCATCAACATCGTCCTAATAAGCTTAATGCAAATAAGGCTAATGTATTTCAGCCAGTGTTCCCATCTCATCCAAACTGAAAATCAGCTGCAAATCCGGTTTCAGCTTTTTTAGTAACAGATATTACATTTGATTGCTCATGGATTATAATAGTAGTTAAATAGGGAATATCTCATTAATACCAGTAAAATGACTTTTGGTCAGCTAATAGTTTTAGCATACAGCTCAAAGTATCGTTAGACATTAATGTGCAGTGGCTGAACGTGCTATTTGACTTTTGGCGTGGCCGAAACGCGAGACGTAGACAATTCAAAAGCTAGGCAAATCCATCAGAGGTATCGTATGATTGTTCGAACGAGATAGAGCTTACGAAGTTGAGAACTTCAACAAACTTAGCAGACGTGTAGCAGTATTAAATGAGCTTAACAGGATTTGTTGGGCGTAGCATCAATCAATTTGGCTAAACGGGATTTCCGGGATTCCAATTAACGAACAAATGGGCGCCATTTCGAAAATTTCCATCCGATGAACAGGAGTTCGGGTTATTCGAATGCCATATTCTTGAAGATAATCTTCCTCCCATCACTGGCAATTGAAAGGCGGCGAATGTAGCCAAGGTCCACTCGACCAAATGAACACGACTTGGCACTTAAGAACGCTTCAAAATTTCGCTTAGGAATTAATTTATTCTTTTGAATACTTCCATTAATATTGAGAGGGACGATAATTTACCCCACCGTGTGTTTCATAACAGACGAGGAAGAGGGGAGTAAGTTTTAACCGCACAATAAATAAAGACGAAAATGCGGCCCCAGCGGCCGAAACCGAAACGCTAACTGGCATAAGATAGAAATTAAAAGCAGCGATAAAATATATGTCTACCATTTTAGTGAACGTTATTATTGATTAAAATTGGTCCCGAAGTCATTTTAAACAAGTTATGTCAATACACTGTCCAAGAGAACGCATTCATCTAACATGTAGGTTATGGTAATGGGGAGGCTCGCAGTACTTGGTAATGTGTAGGTTTGAGCGGAGGAAAACATGAATTTTTCACGAAAACGGAGAATTTAGCTTCCGGTGGAAAGGAATAAAAAGAGAGAGAAATATTTGTTGAAATGGCTGTCGTAGGGAGATAAAATATTTTAGGAGAAAATTACAGGGTGTTCCCCGCGGCATCCGCCATCTGATAACGATATGGATGGTAATAATAAACGTGTATGTAAAGATAAAAAAAAAAAAAGTTCGGCAGTACTCTATAAACTTGATAAAATTTACGTCGAACAAGCTTCTTTCAAAACTCACATAATAAATAATATAGTTGAATCTTAGGAGGGAAATATAAATTATAGTTCATGAAAGTAAAGTTTTACTCATCTTATTGATGAGTAAAACTTTACTTTCGTGAACTATAATTTATAAAGTCTAAAGCTAAGCTGTAATTTGTATAGTCTAAATATATATATATATACACACATGTCTGCAGATAATAAACTAACATCTGCGGTTACTACCATATTGCAAATTTAATTAAAGTAAATTTCTTAGAAATTTTCACCACAAAAAGGTGAAATAAGGACGAAAATTGAAGATCATTCAAAATAATATAATTCAACTTGGGAATTCCTGAGTGAGCGAGTGGGAGAGAGCAATAGGGCTTGTATTTTATTATCAATCCATGTTGTATACGAATATTGAGGGGAGTGGGGAGGGAAACAGTACAAAACATCGTTGTGTTTGCATCAGTTTCTGAATTTTATTTCTACTATAGAAAAAAGATCCACTCACATATCAGAAAGGAAATATTGAAGGAAAAACCATGGATTGTGCGTAAAAATTAGGCATACTTCATCCAATACTTCGAATCAGATATTAAGTACGAAAAAAATAACACAATAAAACCAGAACAGATATAACACACAAAATGCACATATTTAAGCTATATATATACTTTAAATAATATTAATTTGTAATTAACATAAAGACAGTTGCAAAACAAAAAATACATCTGTAATACAAAAAATTCAGTTTTGTGTGCTAATGAACGAATTCAATTTATTATTCCCCAATGCAACTACAGTTAAGTATTAGCGGACATTCAAGATGGAAAAACCTGTCCATAAGAACAGTCTGGCTGCATTTGAGGGGCATCCGCTAATCCGGGTTTTACTGCATTGAAGTCAAAATTTTCCCACTCGAGGACCCTTACGAATACAGATAATCTAAAATACATATATAAAATTATGGACATTGCTGTAAATCAAACACACGTAAGCTGCAAATTCGAAAATGGCAGTCAAACTTTAAATTACGAATCACAAACTGAGGAGCTGAAATAAGCTTTCTCGGTAACTAACAAATGCAGATGATGACGAATCAGAAACAGCATGTGTCTTAAAATTGATTGGGAGCACCAAACCATAAAACGTATCTACACAAAATAACTTGCTACACATAATTACAAAGCAAATACTAATTTTTTTGTGTATAGTTAAGTCACTCCATATAATTATTCTGAATTTCTGTTTATGCACTCACTGCCACTGATTTTTACTATACAATCATTGTCAAATTTTTCTATACAACGATAGCTAATTTTACTATATAATTATCTTCGACATTTACAGCACGACATGAACACGAGCCCTTTGCTCACAATGAAAAATTTATTCCATAATTTAAAGCATGGTTACCTGAAAAGTGTTTGCTTTAATAAGCTCGACAGGACATATTTCCTTCAGTTTACACGCCCCTGTGGAGATTGCTTCGCTGCACTACAACCTACCTTACCGTAAAAACAACCGCCGAATATGTAGGGGCAGGCAAGGTTACGGAAGATCGAATTCGTGAAAAGAGGAGATGCTTTCTTCCATTCTTAATGGAGTTAAAAGGTATTGACGCACATTGGGGTTAGTAAAATTCGAAAAGTCTGAAACTTTTGTTTAATGACTAAATTACTGCAAATTAGCATATCGAAATTCCCCGCCGAATTCGGAGACGTATGATAATTACAGTTCTAAGGAAAAGGCATTTTTTAAATTTCTATGAATAATTCCAAAGCAACGATTTCTGAATAAAAATAATAGGTGCAAACATTTATGCTCGGGCATACCCGTCACGAACTAGGTTATGTTCAATATTTATTTTAGATAAGATACACAAAGGAATTTTATATAAATCGGGTTGAAAATATTATATAGCCAACAAATGAAGGATTATAAGACAGAAACTCCTACTTTAAGCATTCTGTCGAGATTCATCTAGTGGTACATAAAACGTGCGCGCGTGTTCAATTTCTTAAAACTTGCTACAGAAGCATTTCTAGGCTAAACATCGGGA
The DNA here is from genome assembly GCA_006491805.2 of Dysdera silvatica. Lineage (NCBI taxonomy): Eukaryota > Metazoa > Arthropoda > Arachnida > Araneae > Dysderidae > Dysdera > Dysdera silvatica. Next base: position 13,629,566 of record QLNU02014176.1, read on the forward strand.
AATCTTGCATTGCAATTACGAAAAGGATCAAGTAGAGTTTCTCTGGCAATATTATTTAAAGATGCAAGAATTCCATTTGAGCTGTCCCCGAGATTAAATGCAACTGCAGCTGCTTGCATTATTTCTCCAGCCGATCCGGAAGCATTCTTCATAAGCAACGGTGAAGGACGCGTAATATCAAAAGTCTTCATTTCGAACGTAGAGTTTCCTTAAGAAAGTATTAGAATGGTACAATCCGGAAAAGCCGGAACGACAGTCGATCTGGACTCTCGTCCAGAATCTTACACGGTTGGATAAAGAGCCAAAGGAGAAAATTGTGACGGATAAATGGAATTCTGTCATTGTTGCAGGAGGCGTCATATGGAAGAACGGAGTGATTACGCGACGAGGTGGCATTGTCGAGTGACGGGTCTTATCTCCTCGTACGGTATCTAGAAAAATTTCATTTCCACTTTTCCAGAAATTCCAACGTACCAGAAAAATAATTCCACGGGAGAAGACCAGGATTGTACCAGAGACAGCAGAGGGTCTCTTATCGTAAGGAACTGGCTGACAAGTGAACGAAGGATGACGCGGTTGCTAGGTGAAAGCGATAAACCAAGCCTCTACCCAAAAGTTAAAGTTAGAAATAATGAAGGACAGAAACTAGTTTTCTTCGATTTGCGTAATTATCTCATCAATGCTCGTTATAATCAATGCAGCTTATATAAATTTCGGTTTATAATTATGGTTTCTACCTAATGGTTTATTTTGAGCCATTTGATGCATGCGTCATTTAAATGGTCCCTGTATAAATGTCCTATTTTAGTATATCGGTAGTTGGTCAGGTGGTCGTCTAGTAGTTTAAATTCAAAGATTGCTAGATAGTGCAAAAAAAGAGGGTATCGGTTTTATCACGCGAACGATGAAATAGAAATTCTCTGCACTTACAAGGGAACCACTTTTGTGGAAGCTCGCACTTTGAGACAAGACATATCACAAATGATAGTCCCTAAGTTCCTTATTAAAAATATGAAATCAGTTTTTTGTGAATAGCATATAAATTTTTTTATTAATATTTAAAGTCCAAAAATCACACTTTTTAGGTGAAGTTTGATATTTTTTTATTCGCACTGTATATGAAGATAATAATTTTTGAACTCAATTCAAATAAACAGGGTGGTTGCATTTAACGAATAAAATTATAAAAGTACACGACAGATCATTCAGAGTATTTTAAAAAAATTTATAAAAACTAAGCTTTTTAATACTTATATTTGGCGCGTTTGGCTATGGTTTGGAAGAATTGGCGATATCGGTATGAAGCATTTATTATTCTATAATTAAGCTCATATTTCAAACTTAATTTACACTATTTTTAGGAAATATAATGGCATAATATAAATGTTACAAACATATGTTACGATATTAACTATTTTGGAAATAATACATCTTTGTATATGTCCGAAATCCACCGTTTAACTTGGTTCTTTTATTAAGGCCGGAATATACTGGAAAACAATTTCATGAGCATACTTTTCGAAAACGTTGAACGGATGTATGCTTATAAAACTAATAATAATAATAATAAAGGCAGTGCAGCAGGCCAGTTCGGTTCGCCCGGATTTGAACGAAGATCGAATAATTAGGGTTCAATAGTATTTGCGCTAAAAGAAAAAGTCCAATTTATAAGAAGACATTTGACGATAAAAATTACGCAACACTTTTCAGTCAACGCCGAAAGATAGACATAACATATGAGTAAAGAAAAATATATTACAATAAAATAGACTACAACAGATTAAAAAAACTGAGACAAATAACAAACGATGGGGGCGTTGACGATACGGAAAGCTTCTATTCGTTTCCATAAGAGGTGACATCGCATTTTAGACTTTCAATATGATTGCACTTGCAGAGTAGAATATTCAGTGGCCCTTGTTGTTCGTATGATAAATAACTTGTCTGGAAATATCGAAGCACAGCCCAAAAACAAGGAAGAAAAATACGCATTTGTCATTGAGCCACCGATGCAACGGAAACTACAAATATTAATCGAACGGCCCTCTACTGCCCAGTGTTCGTAGAGATGAGGGATATTTTTTATCCTTAGTATCTCATTCATTTATCGAGCTAATGACGACATAGAATCCAAAGCATGTCAGAGTATCGATCACGCATCGATCAGTGCCTAAACCATTGTGCGAAGAGTATCATTAGTGGCACAAAGAAAGGGAAAGATTCCTGCGACACATGAATCAATGTTCTTAACCATGTCAGAACGTGAGAAACAGCGTCCATCACTTGGTTAGTAAATTGGAAAATTCGAAAGCTCAGTCCCGTGTGCGACGAGTTAAAACAGTTCTTGTCGAAATTAAAACAAGACAATTTTATACTGCAACAGAGATGCAAATACAGTTTTTGAGATTAAGAGACGCGATATCCCTAAAAATAAACCAGGAGTAACACAAACTGCCGAATATATTTGTACAGATTATTTAAAAAACGATTACCAAAACTTGGCTTTTTGACGGTAAAAAAAACGAATACTGAAATAGGCATCCCATAAAGATTTCATAATACGATTAAAACGATGCGTAAAAACGTCTTTGCTAATAAGGAATAATATTTTCCGAAAAGTTGTTATAACTTTCTCGTAATCTCTAGAATTGTCTGTTTTTTTCCGTCTCATTTCACACTGTACTTCGCCTTTTTTTTTTCTCTTTCATTTCCGTTAGTCTTTATCCTCCCTTGATATCTTTCATTTCCCTTCTTCTTTCTTTTGACCCTGACTTATCTATACCTTTTGTTATCTTATTACTGATAAAGAGCTTCGTTATAGCTAAAGATAATAGAATAAACCATAGGAAAAACATACAATGAATTTATGAAAGGAAATATTGATATGATGAATAAGTGAATACTGTTAGTATAGACAAGAAAATACTGTTAGCATAGACAAGAAAATACTGTCAGTATAGACAAGAGAATACTGTTAGTATAGACAAGAGAATACTCTTAGTATAGACAAGAAAATACTGTTAGTATAGGCAAGAAAATACTGTTAGAATAGGCAAGAGAATACTGTTAGCATAGACAAGAGAATACTGTTGGTATAGACAAGAAAATGCTGTTGGTACAAACAAGGAAATACTGCTAGTATAGACAAGAAAATACTGTTAGTATAGACAAGAAAATACTGCTAGTATAGACAAGAAAATACTGTTAGTATAGACAAGAAAATACTGTTAGTATATACAAGATACAGTTAGTATAGACAAGATACAGTTAGTATAGACAAGAAAATACTTATAAGATAAATAACTTAATACCGATTTCACAAAAGATATTATTGATCAGTATAACGTAATATATCGATTCTGAGAAAAACTAACAATTGAATGCGTAAACACATAGAAATATTGTTTGTGTTTATACATTTAAAGTTTTTAAGAAAACATTTCGGATCATCTGGGTTTGGACAAGCTTTTATGTGACCTCCGACATATTTACAGACAACTAATATTACTGAGAATCTGACCCAGACCAGAAAGCTTTATAGACGATGGCACAATGAAGGGCTAGTATGACTCATGGAGAAGTACCACATGGAAAATCGGCAGCAAAAGCAATAAAGAAAAGCTGTTTTGTTTACGATGGACGGCACAGGGACAGTCAATGTCAAGCTGGACCAAACTAGACCTTCACTAGATGAAGGAGGACCTCTAGTAATCCTCAGAAACTAAGTATACAGAGGAACGAATGGTACCTGTACGGAAACCAGACGAATCCCCTTTGTTCTTCCAGTCAACTGTATTGAAAGGAATCCTCAGAAGGTAAGCCAGTGTAATCCCTCGTCTGCACAGAAACAGCTGGAGTACGAACAAGAGGGTCTAATACGTAAGGACAGCCAGCATTCACTATTATGGAAATGAGGATTCAAAAGCTGTTTCACGTGAAAATAATACGTCGACACAAAGCGGAAAACTCGCGTTTACTGCCATTGAACGTCATTGAAACTGGAGAATTTTCCTGACGCTGGAAACAAAACCGGTCGGGGGAACACGTTGGCGACGATCGTCAATCATTGTGCAAATTCGCTATTGTTTCCTTCCTAGCGTTTAAAATGGCGAAATGCGTTGATAAGGTTTCTGTGTAATGAAGGCCTGCCTACAAGGAAATGGATTTGTCGAGCGCCCGCTGTCCAACAAATTAACGCCATTTGTTCAAGACAACGTGTTTCCGAATTTACCACGGTCAAACAGTGGTTAACAAGACGAAGTTCCTCAAATGCTGGGCGGGCAGGCTAGACGGAATGGCAGTGCTACATGCCGAGCGCCTAATGAACGTCTTCATCTTTCTCTCCTCCACGTCCATTGTACAGTTATTGAAACTTCAGCTCTGATTTTCCGGAACGGCTAAGCGCCGGAGGATGTTAACTACAGTTCGAACTTCTCTGTTCTTTAGTGACGTCAAAATTCATTGAAAAAAAACAAAATGAAATTATTAAAAAAAAATCAATAAATTTATACACCGATCTGTAATCGGCATAGAGCAGAATTCGTTAAAAGTTGTAAATAATTTTTGAAGAACAAAAGCTCACAAAGGTCCTAAGAAAAGTAACTGAAATGCAAATAGATTTTTAAACCACCCTCTTTTGTCCACCATATATATAATCCAATGATTGCTAACGTGTGCGCCACTGAAATATCTTCACCACAAAAATGTCACTTGGCTAATATTATTTTGGAATACTAGAACGCCGCGGGAAAATTTCGGATATACTAAGGGCGCCGTGAACCGAAAAAAAAGTTGAAAACATCCGATCTAAACTAGTTTTCAGTCAGTAAAGCGCAGGTTAGGTAAGCAGAAAATACGATTTTTTTTTTAAAAGACGTGCGGGTCATTCCACGTGGTACAATGACTCTTAGCTTATTATTTTCTATCGCTGTTATTTTGAGAATAATAAAAGTAGTATAATAGCCAGTCCGAGATCCAATTTCACGTTTTTAGTTATGGTGGTTTGAAATTGCCAAATATAGGGAATTCTTGCTTTACCGGCCTGCATTGAACTCCAAAAATCTCATCCCAGAATTGAGATATTTCAAAAGCAAAAACAGTAGTCTCTTCAAAATTTCACAGAGTTTAATATGATATGCGACATGATGGGTCATTTTTGAAATTTCAAATTCATTTAAAAATTTTAAAAATTAAAAATGTGATAAAAAAAATAATATAAAAAATTCAAAATATAATACAAAAATATTATGACTTATTTCATATAAAATATATAAAAAGTAATTTTTGAGAAAAATCACTTTTATACGGATTTATTTGGGATATTATCCCTAAATATAGAGAAGCTACCCCATACATGGCATAATATTGCATGGATGCACCTATAAAATATTTTTAAAAACTATGATCCCGTTAAAGTTCCAAGTTGAAATTCTGCAGAGCTTTTAGAAATATATAATAAGTCACCTAATTTTTTTTAATTTTTTTCAACACATTTCAAATTTGTAAAAGAATTTAAAAATTCACAATTAGCCCAGTATGTCGCTAATCATATTAAAGTCCATGAGATGTTGAAGAGAACGATATTTTTGTTTTTGATATATCTCAATTCTGGGACGAGATTTTTAGGTTTAAATGCACAGTCAGGTAATGCCAAAATTTCCTATCTTTGGCAATTCCAGGCTACCATAACTAAAAAACGGGATAGGATAAAAAAAATTATAATTTTAAATTTAAACTCAGTTTACGCCATTAAATAAGTGTATAAGGCTAAAAAAAATTAAAAACTTGAGATAAAAAAAATTATTCAAAATTGTACCACTTGACATGAAATGACCCCTACTTAGAAATTAATGCAAACAGTGTACAATAACTACATTTGCATTATTTAACTTCATCGCATTCTCCACAACCCTCTTCCCCCCGCCCTCGAAACAAATAGCAATTTTATACAACAGTCGCCAAAGTCAACAGTTATTAATTTCCCTTTTCGTTTCTATTTTTATTGGGCGCAAATGCAGCACAGGTCACTCTGTGCGGGGCTTACACTTTTTGAAGGAATATGAACCTTTGAGGCCAAGGGAACAAAAGCCCGTATCTGGGCAGGGAAACGGAAAACAGCACGCACTCGGCAGTAATTGGGAGTTAAATTCAGGTGAATAGTATGACAGACGAATGCATTATCATTACGCCGTCTTTCCGAGACCTATATTTTACGAACCTAAATCATAAAAAGCCTAGTTCATAGACTAGAATGAGTCAATCCGTGATAAACCTTTTCTTTCTCCTTCCATAATTGGGAGTTGAAACCAGATGAATGCCATGCTAGTCGAACACGATACTAACGCCTCACCGCATGGCATTCTGGGCTTTTTAAATGAACGAGTTACTTAAAACACTCTAGAAAACTGAGCAAGGTATAATAATAACAGAAAATAAAAACTCGCCAAATGTTGAAACGCCTCTTCTATTGCCTACATTCCAACGGTCCATGTGAACTTCGTTTCACTGTATAGATAACGTAGAAACAAACAAATAGCATCTATCGAGCCCTTATTTGTAAAAGAAGGGGAAAAAAAGCACATGAGCTCGTTTAAAAACAACGTACGCTTTTGAAAAATAAGGAAGCGAAACGGATTGAAAACAGAGCTAGAGCAAATATTTCCTGTTATTCATACGCAAAGCACAACGCCGCGCTCCAACTTTATAAATCTCCAGAAACGATAAGGGCAAAATACCGAGCTCAGACGACCCGCACTTTGTTCCCTGACGACGTCTACCAACCAAAGCATAAACTGCATTAAGGTAGTTTCTTCCCTACTAGATACGCACTTTTTTCGGAATAGACAACCTTTCCACAAATCAGACCACGCTGGAAAGAAAAAAAAAAAGAGGGCGTTCGTTCGGTGAACAACGTCTTTCCAATGGTCTAGATTCACCTCGTGCAAGGAGTACGGTAGAGAATTCAGCCTCGATGGGAGAGTGAATGCAAATTCAATACTGCATCTGCCACACAGAGTGTATCACCAAAAAGAGGAAGATAAAAGATTCAGATTTCAGTTGCAAATGGACACCGATATGTTTCCCCTATATGTGAGACCACTTTCTGCAGATGTGGCGTTGTTGTGCGTGTATTGCCAACGATAGGGGTAATAGGCATTGGTGCATGCAACATGGATCACTAAAAAAGGACGGGTCATTGCCGAAGAGAGGATTTTCCACTTTTTTTTGCATAGAGGAGAAAAGCCATTCAGTAGCAAGATGCTACGTCGGCGATTTTGAAAACAAAGGAGGTGGAGATAGAGAATATACCAGCCGTGATTTATTCCCCGAATTTACGGTCCGGTCGGCAGAAACGAAAAGAATGCCCATATATTTTCCCAGAAGGTATTTCGAAAATTTCCTCTTTCCTGGAATCGAGGATTAAGCACTCCCTTTGGAGGGTCCAGGTCAAAAAGTGCTTCAGAAATACTGAAAGAAAATAAGTGAAGATCTCTTTTATATAACATTAAGTATTAATTCCCTTTATATATATATATATTTCTTTTCATCATATATATAACTACATCTATTTATATTTCTCTCTCGTATATATATATATATATATCATCATCATCATATTCAACCATTATCTATCCACTGCTGGATGAAGGTCTCTCCAAATGCTTTCCACACAAGTCTATCCTGGGCCATTCGTTTCCACGTCACCCCAACCTCTTTTCTTATTTCATCCACCCATCTAGTTTGAGGACGTTTTCTAGGTCTTCGGTGGTCTCTTGGAATCCAGTTCAGAATTTCTGTTGTCCATCGTTGATCAGTTCTTCTTGCAATATGCCCAGCCCATCGCCATTTCAGTCCTTTTACTTTAACAATGATGTCCTCTACTCTAGTTTGCTCTCTCACCCAAGTGTTTCTTTTTCGATCTCTCCTAGTTATTCCAAGCATGCACCTCTCCATGCTCCTTTGCGTTGTCTGTAACTTTCGTATTGCTCCAACTGTTAGACTCCATGTCTCTGATCCATAAGAGAGGACTGGCAATACACACTGGTTGAAGACCTTTCTTTTTAGACACAAAGGCAATTTCCCCTTCAGGATAAAACTGTTTCTTCCAAATGCACTCCAGCCAAGTTTAATACGTCTGTTGAGTTCTTTCATAATGTTGCCATCCATTGAAATCAGCTGGCCAAGGTAAATATATGAATCAGCAATTTCTAGCTCAATGTTGTCAACTTGTATTTTTGTTTCCTCTACAAAATTATTGAACATGATCTTAGTTTTTTGTAGGTTCATCTTGAGTCCAACTTCTTTACTTCTAGTTGAGAGCTCCTGTACCATGTCTTGGAGTTCTGATGGGTTCGTTGAAAAAATAACAATGTCATCAGCAAACCGCAAATGATTTAAATATTCACCATTTATTTTTATTCCCTTGTTATTCCAATTTATCAGCTGAAAAATCATCTGTAAAGCTGAAGTAAAAAGTTTTGGAGAAATGGTATCTCCCTGCCTCACACCTTTACCAATTTTGATAGTTTTGGTATCTTTATGTAACCGAAATTTTGCACTTGCATTTTTATACACACGTTTCACCATGTCAATGTACACATCCTCAATGTCTGTTGATCTTAAAGAGTTGATGACTGCTGATGTTTTAATAGAGTCAAAGGCCTTCTCATAGTCAATAAATGCAACACACAATGGAAGTTCATATTCATGTGTTCTTTCAATTAATTCTCTTAATACTTGAATATGGTCCACTGTACTGAATCCACTTCGAAATCCAGCTTGTTCTCTTGGTTGAGCTGCATCTAATTTTTTCTGCAGGCGATGTGTTAGCACTTTTGTGAAGATTTTATAAATAGCAGGTAACAAGCTAATTGGTCGGTAATTTTTCAAATCCTCTTTATCACCTTTTTTATGCAAAAGAATTACTGTTGCAGAATCCCATTGGTTTGGTATGTTACCGCTGTTAAGACATTTGGTAAAGAATTTTGCAAGTATGTCTTCTACATATTCTCCAGCTTCTTTTAGGATATCTAATGTAATACCATCATCGCCAGGGGCTCTTCCTTTCTTCATACTTTTTATTGCAAATGAAACTTCTTCTTTTAAGATTTTAGGAGCTGTTCCTTCGACTATTTCAGTGTCTTCGTTTAATCCACTGTTACTTTCATATAGTTTTTTGTAGAATTCTTCAACTCTTCTAAGTATTTCTTCCCTATTTCTTGTTACGGTGCCATCCTCTCCTTTTAATGCAATGATGTGTTTCTTCCCAACAGATAAACTTCCTTTAACAACCCTAAGGCTCTTGTTATTTTCAATGGCCTTCCTTACTAACTCACAATTGAATTTTCTTATGTCTTCTTTCATGCTTTTGCGCAGAGTTTTACAAAGTTCTATGTACTCAATCCTGGAACTGGTATTTCGATTGTCCACCTTCATATCTCTTCGCCTTTTCATGAGCTGTTTCGTCTTCTCAGATAATTTGCTATTGTGCTTTTTACAGGTTACACCACCAATTTCCCCAGCAGTTTCAACTATTGTCTTAACAATGTTTTCATTTGCTTCTGAGATATCACTTTCAGTTTCATTAGATCCACCCTCTTACTTACTTGTTTCCTAATGAGCTTCTGTCGTTCTAATTTAGTATTTAAGTGCACTTTACATCTCACCATTCGATGATCACTTCCAGTATTAAATCTGTTCAGTACACTGCAATCTTCAATAATTGATTTCTTGTTTGCCAGGATATAGTCAATTTCACTAGTTCCCCCATTTGGGTGTTTCCATGTCCATTTTCTTTGCGGTTTCTTCTTAAAAAATGAATTCATGATGCTAAGGTTTTCAGCTTCTGCAAATTCGATGAGTTGATCGCCACGTTCATTCCTTTCCCCATATCCGTATTTACCAACCGATGTCTCTCCTTGTTCCTGTTGTCCAATTCTTGCATTGAAATCCCCCATGATGAGCTTGATATGTTGTTTCCCTTTGGTGTGTAACTCTTTGATTTCTTCATAAAATTCTTCAACCTCTTCGTCGGTATGGCTTGATGTTGGTGCATATACCTGTACTATTTGAAGTTGGTATCGCTGGGTTAGTTGAACAACGAGCCTCGCTGCTCGATCTGATGTACTTTCAACTTCCAGAAGACAGTCTTTAATTCTTTTGTTGATTAAGAAGCCAACACCACTTGTTCTTCCAGTTTCCGTTCCTCTATAATAAAACAAATGTCCGCTTTTAAGTTCCACCAACTCTTCACCTTTTCTTCTAACTTCACTGAGTCCTACAATGTCCCATTTGATCTTGTCTAGTTCCTCTTCCAATTCCTGAAGTTTTGCTTCAGAAGCAAGGGATCGTCCATTAAACGTAGCCAAGGTCAATAACAAACGGCAGCCTGGGCCATTCCAGTGATTCTTAGCACCCCCTGCTTTCATGCCACACTGACCGCTGCCTTGATCAGGAGCACTCCAGCACCTGGAGACTAGGGGCCATGGTTTCTGGTGTGTCAACATAATGGAGGAATTAGCCATAATTTCACCACGCTGGCTAGACGGGTTGGTGAATTAGCCCTCCCCTTCCGCCTTTCTATCCGTGCAGCAAATATTAATTTGCCACATAAATAGAAAGCTCA
>QLNU02014176.1:13640289-13706582 GCA_006491805.2 Dysdera silvatica
CAAAAGTGAGGTCGGGGGTTACTTTGAAATTAGGCGCAATATAATAAATTGACTCCAACTGACAAGGTGGTTTTTAACTTTGTAATTACTGTAACTTTGTTATTTATGAAACAATTTTGTTCATTTTGCTTTCGTTTGAAGCACGAAAGTACAAACTGTAAGATATAATTTTTAAAACTCTGGAAATTTACATGTAACCTTTACAAATGGGTAATTACAATTTTTTTGGTCGCAGACTTTATGCAAATTTCAGGAATTTCTTGCAGCAAACGGTAAAGCCTCGTTGCCTTGATTTTTTTTTATATAATGCTGATAATTAGTTCTTTTGACCGTAAAAAAAATCAGGATAATTTTCTGGTTGGGCAATAAAAAAATAAATTGTATTCCCCTAGTTTAATTTTTATCCTTTTAGCAGAAAAAACACAATGATGTTTTATGCTGAAAATAACTAATTATGAGCATTATGTAAATAAATTTAAGGCAGTGAAATTGCTTTGCTGCAATAAATTTGTGTAAGTTTGATAAGAAAGTTAGGGTAATCGCAAACCTAAAAATCACCTTGCCCGTTGGCGTCATTTTGTTAAATTGCGCCAAATTTTAAAGTGACTCCCTGGCCTCAGTTTTGAGCCAAAAATTTTGGGGAAAAAAAACTAAATTAACCATTTTTTATAATGTATTTGCCGACAAATAAATTTCACAAACATCCCACATGGGAACAACAAGATATTTTATTTTGGTTATTTGAAATGATCCTAATGATTTTTTATATCTTTCTTGTATATTTTTTTGTTCTTCAGCCAAAAAAAACCACCCTCGTAATTTTTTATGGTGAAAAGAATCGATTGTCACCATTATGTAAAAAAATTCAAGTACTGAGTAGTTGACTGTTTGATGCAATAAATTCCTGAAATTTGTATAAATTTGGCGACTAAAAATTTGTTTATTGCACCTTTGTAAAAGTTACATGAAAATTTCCAGAATTTTAATAATTATATCTTACTTTTGTGTTTGGACACCAAAATAAACAAAATTGGTTCCAAAATAACAAGTTTATAGTAATCACATCTTAAAAACAACCTAGTCCGTTGGCCTCATTTTGTTAAATTGCAGACAAATTTTTGGCGCACTTGGCACTTTTCTTTTTGCTAGCTCACTTTTTAGGAGATAGTGGCTACGTCATTTTGCCACGATCACCTTGGTCGTTGCCATAGAAACCGCAGCGACGGCGTGAACGTTCTTTTATGTTGTGAAGGCTGCTACTCGCTACGCTAATTACTCTAGCTACTGGAGATGCTAGCGTCTCTGGAAATCGTTCTTTTTATTGAAATGGAAACTTTTTGCACATTTTCACAACAATTTTTCAAATTAATCAATTTTTAAACAATTTTCAAATTTAGTTGAAAAAAAACAAAACAAACCAATATATTTTTTTGAATAACTAAATCGTATTTTATATTAATTTTTTCTGGCGTTTGGGTTTCGCAGCGAGCCATCTACCATAAAATATATACGCCTTCTGATATATATATATATATATATATATATATATATATATATATATATATATACACAATTTTTTTGATAATATGGACACAATTCTTCATCAATGAACTGTACCACATCCGTAATTTTATCCGTAAAATTATTAAAATATTTAATTATCATACATATTTTGATTAGCGATGGTTGGGGCTTTAGGAAACTGCTTAATTTTTTATATAATACTTTTTAGGATATATTTAGTTATGATCAATGTATTAAGAATAAATACATAGTATGCTGATTTTTGGCAGGCTTTAGGCGTCAGAATCTATGTAACTGGCACATGTTGCCTAATTTTCATAACGGGTTCTTCATTTAATTATTTATATATATATATATATGGATCAGAGACATGGAGTCTAACAGTTGGAGCAATACGAAAGTTACAGACAACGCAAAGGAGCATGGAGAGGTGCATGCTTGGAATAACTAGGAGAGATCGAAAAAGGAACACTTGGGTGAGAGAGCAAACTAGAGTAGAGGACATCATTGTTAAAGTAAAAGGGCTGAAATGGCGATGGGCTGGGCATATTGCAAGAAGAACTGATCAACGATGGACAACAGAAATTCTGAACTGGATTCCAAGAGACCACCGAAGACCTAGAAAACGTCCTCAAACTAGATGGGTGGATGAAATAAGAAAACAGGTTGGGGTGACGTGGAAGCGAATTGCTCAGGATAGACTTGTGTGGAAAGCATTTGGAGAGACCTTCATCCAGCAGTGGATAGATAATGGTTGAATATGATGATGATGACACACACACATATGCTGTATGTACGTATACACATATACATATACACAATATACACATATGTATAGCATGGAAAAATCCAGGTAGGTTTCAGTGTGCATGTATATATATATTATTGGCTGTCAAACACACTTTTCTACATGCTACTCTAGAAGAAAGTCTCGTAGTAAGCTATGCTTTCTGTTTCTTTTTCATTTTACTATTTCTAACATCTAACATACTTATTCGAACTGAATTAGTGAACCTCATGTAAACACATTTTCAAGTCTTTACAAATTCGTTAATCCTACATTCCAATTCCAGAATTATATGATTGCAACGAACATGGAATTACAGGAGTTTTCCATCTAGATCACTAATTATATTTATCCTCTTTGATTAACGGAGAAATTAAAATCTAAATACATGACGACGTCATTTTTCACTATATGTAATTAGATTACACGATGCTTATGTAAAAAGAAAGGCGAAATAAGATCATCGTTCTTTTTACTTGATGGTAGTGTTTGATTTGTGCTTTTTTAATTGGAATTTGGGTATGTATTGTTACACAGACGGTTACTAACCTTTCACTAAGCACAACTATGTTTTTAAAACTTTCTACGTCTCAAAACAAAAATGTTTTATATGGGTTATTCCACGCCAAATCACCCAAGCTCACAACCAGACCATTTCAGATTTTTATAAAATTTGGCTCATTTGTTCAACTTGCAGAGAAATTAATAAATGCCCAATAATTAGTCCTATTGCTATTAGTTTCTGAAATACACAACTTTGAAAATGGGTTTATAGTTCAAATTTTAGCCTTTCTTGTACGAAAAATTTTCTCATAACGTTCGTCCTAATTAATGTAGAAACTCAGTATTGGTATCTTTAGAAAGTACTTATTGTGGATTTTCTTATGGTATCCCGCATGAATATATATTTACAACTTTTATTTTCAAGGTCACCGCATTTGACCTTTGACCTTACATATCTCATAAAAGGGTATTTTAATTTTTTTGAAAAATACATATCATTCTTCCATTTATTTTCTACCATGTGTGCGAATCTTATTCTGAGACCATCATGAGATACCGAGTTATCAATTTAAACATACTGTGCATGTACCCATTTTCATTCAAAAATTATATAATGCACTTGTTTTCTGCCATTATTGTTATTTTAATTTTTTTTAGAAAATTATATGTTACTCTTCCATTTATTTTCTACAATATCTATGAATCTCATTCTGCGACCGCCATGCACTACTCGAATATTCGAATTAGAAATTACATTTATATACCAAAAATGGCCTTGCATGCACATTTCTTAAAAAAAAAAAATACTTACAGATCTTGGCAAATAGGATTTTGGCTGCAATCGGAGTCCTAAGAAGGTTTTGTTAAAAAGAGTTTTACATATTTTTTACTGATATTATTTATTGACCCATTTCACATAAGTAGAACATTCTCCGAGGGGAGGGGGGCGGGGAAGTGGTAGAATGGGCATCTTAATAAAATTTTCTGGAGAACAGAAAAAAGGCAAATCTGACTTTGTTACCTCACTAACAATTAAACTAACCACTCACTAACAATTTAACTAAAGCAAATATAGATGTTTCACATCAATCCTTCAGTTAACAGATGGCTGTCCATGTGGGTTTAGTCATTAAAGTTATTCACTAGTCACATGTCAAGAAGAGAGGGGCTTGGCACTCAAATTCCTAAGGAGGGGAGAGGAGAAGAGCAAATAGTGCTTAGAACTCAGTTAAAATAGTTAAGATTTTGTAGACTAAAGACTTTGATACTCAAGTTTTTGGTAATTCAGTTATATGCTTTATTCTGCAGATCCTGAGGGAAATACTTTAAAAGATGGAAGCTTCTAAGCTGAAAGAAATTGGAATAGCCAGTGTGTGTTGCAACCCATTCAAATGTGAGAACAATTTAAGGAATGTTCTTCCTTGGATAGTAAAAAAAAATTCCATTTTGAGAGGGAGAAATATGATTTGTGATAAATGTCCGAAGAAGCTGCAGTTAATAAAAAGTTCAGAAAGTGAGGATGAATCTCCAGTTGCTATAGCAGACACAAGTGTAACTTCTGCTAAGAAACACGAGATAGTTGCCAAATGTGGTGATCAGACATCATATACTTCTGATTATGAAAGAAAAAGAACAATATCTCATTTAAATGAGAGCTTGCAAAGTATTTAGAAAACACCAATAATGAAAAAGACTTTCTGAAATACAATACCCAATAACTAAACTAAAATAATAAGCAAAACTTTAAAACGAAAGGTGATGACTATTCCTTCTCGATTCGCCTTCTGATTCAACTGAATTGGGAGATAATTTCTCAGTTAAAAGAAAAATTCAAGAACACTGATAACAGAATTTTACATGTACATGCACATATATATTCATGTGGCATATCATAAGAAAGCCCACATTAAATACTTTCTAAAGATACTAATATTGAGTCTCTACATTAATTAGGACGAAAGTTATGAGAAAATTTGTCATACGAGGAATGCTAAAATTTGAGCTACCGACACATTTTCAAAGTTGTGTATTTCAGAAACTAATAGCAATAGGGACTAATTAGTGGGCATTGATTCATTTCTCTGCAAGTGGAACAAATAAGCCAAATTTCATAAAAATCTGAAATGGTTGGGTTGAAAATCTCAATTTTTGGTTGACTTGACATGGAATTACTCATATTTCTCTTTGGCAATCCTCTGCTCAAGAGAAGGTGCAGAAGAAGAAAAATAGGTGTTCGACAAATGCTAGTGTAGACAAAAGCATGGTCGTTTATTCCAGAAGTGTGAATTCGTACGAGATATAACGAATTATCTTTTATCTGATAAGAAAGAAGAGAAACAGCACGCGATAGGTAACACGATGCAATAGAACCTTTTCAAGGAGAACACGCAGGTACAATAGGGTCTGATAGGACACTATGTATCAGAAACGCATACCATTCACAGGCGGTATACAAATTTATCAAGGAACCCAAAAGATATGGCATTTCTATATATACTTTCTTTCCCCTGTTTTGCTCCTTGTTCACTTTCGTTGCTCTGAAGGTGCTCCATCTTTTCCCTATGAGGCATAATCGATCATAGGCGATCCCTGTCTGAACAACATATCCGTCTCCTTTTTCCATTCTATCTATTCCATACAAACAATCCCGAAATTGCTTTTTTTTTTCTATGCTATTTCCGAGAGCATTTGGCTTCCGTTTTCTGCGCAATTTCGTAGCATTACGCGGAGATCTTAAAAGGACGGAGCATCTCTGCGAGTTCCAACAATCTGCAGGAGTGGAAAAGATCCGGTTTGTTTGAGTAAATCAAAAATTAAAGCAGGTTGAGACTTGCAAACCTGGCGTATATCGACCGCCAGATAAAGTGCATAAAATAAAAGTGAACGCATTATTTATTTATACATTCGGACGTTAGAAAAATCGTACCAGCAATACAATCGCATTTATACTGAAATATCCTTGCGCCTTTATCTGCAGCAATAACGTTCATTAAACAATAATACCATACATTAAAACTACCAAATCTTTGGACGTCCTAACATATTTTTTTTTTCTGGAACAGTCGCGTACTGCTCCAATACTAAAAAGCCATTTCTAATGGCAACTATGTAGTATAACAAGAGAGAAATGTTTCTAATGGTTTATTACAAAAGTGCATTAATTATATGATTTTGAATTAAGTCAACTCTAGATAATAGGTTTTCAAGCCGTAGATAAGATACAAAATCATAGTGCTTCACTGCACATATTACATGTATTATGTTATCGTTTATATGAACATATATAATGCATACTGAACACTTTTTACGTGTAACATTCCACATGACGCAGTGTTTCCTAAAAATTAGGAAATTGTGGACTTGAATCAGTGAACTCAAGCTGTGGTAACACTGATGCTACTAGATCAAACAAAAAAAAAAGCGACATCCCGAGATATGGTGAAAATGGTTGTAATAGGAAAAAAAAGGTCGCGACCCATTTACATAGCATTTCATTGAAATAAATAGGCTTCTGCGCATGTATATTAGATGCATGATGTAGGAAGTAACGTGCCTCAGAAAAAAGTTCCGGACGCGCAATTTTCGGAACGTCTTCTGATGAAAGCTTTAAGCTTTTATGTATACAGGGTGTATACAAAATGGCGGAAAAAGTTCACTACACGATTCCTTGTGAAAAAGAGGAATAAAAAATGTCCAGTGTAATTTTTGCTTAAAATCAATATTTAATAAGATAATTAAGGCCAAAGATGAACGAATCACGCGCCAGACACGCACATGATTAGAAAAGCAAACCAAAGAAATTCATGTAATGCATACTGAACATCAAAACTAGGCTTTATAACATTGATATCAACACATAGCGCCACATCGATTTGAAGTTCATAATTTTATGATATTGGATGATTATACAGCTTCGGTATTGTTTCCCAATATTTGAGTAATATAACACGACTTCCGCTATTCAAATGAATTTCTTTCTTAAATTTTACTGTTGGGTAATTTTAGTTTTTTCCAAACATTTTTGTGTGCATAAATGTCATTTCACTAGTGCCATCTCACATGTCTACCTTCTAAAAGAAGTTTCATTTACTTTTAATAAATTATACACCCCACTTACCACATACACACACACGCATGGATACAAACACGCTGAAAAAGAATTTAATATAGAAAAAACACCTTTTCTATAAGCTTTGTTTCAAGACTAAATACCAATTATTTCACTGGCTGTTCCGCACTTCAGCTTCGCTACAAGAACGAAAGGAAATAGAAACATTTCGAAGGACAAGGCCAGGCAAAGAAAGAGAAAGAAAATGGTCTTTATTGAACGAAAATAGCGAAAATTCCTTCCGCAGAAATTCAGCAAACAAAGCTATAACAAAAATAGCAACAGACACATAACGTTATTATTTGGAGAAAAATTGAATTCCCTTCCTTAACATCAGAAGCCATTTAATATAAGAAGGAAAAAAAAATGTTTTTCCTTTTTTCGGTGTAAGTGGGTATATGTATTTAGGCGGAGCCGAACCCAGGGCACGTCGATATCGATGTTAAAATCAATTCGAGGTCTCCTCAAACGAAATCAGTAGTCAGGCCAGGTACCCCGAGAAAATGGTACTCGTTTAAAGAGATAAGAGGGAACCATCCATAAGGATGGCGAGGGGCGAAAGATACAGCTTGCTGCAACACCAGATGGGAATTCGTACCCCAGTACTTCCATTACAGCAATAGTGGCAGTAAAATTCAGAGTCCAAGGTATATATATATATATATATAAACCCGTGCCTGGTGATGGGTTCGGTTATTTCTAAAAAATAGAAAAATATCTTTAAAATGAGGACGATTGAGATGGAATTGCCATCATTAAATAATAATCTAAAGCGATTGAACGGACAAAAATAGGAAAATAAAAAGTAGCTCGCCTTTCAAATTACAGCAACAGGAGAAATAAGTAGGGCCACGAAGAAAAAAGTGCGTTTTTATAAATGCTTACAAACGATCATACATAAGGGGGGAAAACACATTATAGCAGCAACAGCAAACTAACAAACGGAAAGAGCGTAGTGCAGCTGAGATAAGCATTTTCACAATTTGATGCAAAATGTGTCTCGAAAAAAGGCCAAACAGGTCTGCCCTATGTAAATGGCCTTTTTGCGATGCTTTTTGAGATAAAACAGCCAGCACCTCGCCGTTAGATGCATTTAGAAATGGTATTTTATTTCGGGTAACAGGAGCTTTTTAAACTCAGCAAACGAAGCACATTTCTATAAAACAGGTTTGCTATTTTAAAATCAGTGACCGGGGCGTTTAAAAAAATAACAGTTCATCCAAACACACAAAACAACTTCCATGGAGATTTTATGGCTTTCTAAAAATATAATTATTTTTTTTAAACTTTGTAAGGACAGAATGCGTTAAGATACGGACGAATAAATTTACAAGGTGTTCTTATTTTTTATGTTTAAATACGTAAAAAATATAAATAAATAGAAGCACTGAGGTAGACTAAAGACCTTTAAAAACGTATTTTCTACAAAATATTCACGCATATTTCAATACCTCGTATCTTATCTTTTCCAATAAAGCGTTAACTGATTTTATTTTTGCAATAGAATGAAGTTACACGTTAGACAATTCAATGTCAGTGAAAATAACGAGCTCCAACATATCGAATTTTAATTAAATAAATTTTAATGCGGAAAATAAAATATTTAACGAAGGCCCTTATTTATTGTGCGCAACGTAAATGTACGTCGCGGCATTTCAGTTACATTAACGGTGCCGTGAACCGAAAACGTTTAGAAACAGCTGCTCTAATCACTATTGAAAACAATCTTCTCACACTATGCCCATTACATTTCGAAACATAATAATAAAATGCAAATTTATTAATTATTTTTCATGAATCACTAAACACCTTATTCAGTCTCCCTCCCACCACACTAATGGTAAAAAACTAAACTGGTCTAACTAACAAAATAACCCACCACTATGTACATATTTTAACTATATTAATGTGAGGAGTTCGATGTGTAGTGCAAAATAAAAAGGAGCATAAAATTTGATATAAATATGTTCATTAACTTAAAAATGTACATTTGTTTGTGACAACAAACAAAAACTATGATTATGTAAAATAATAGGCAAAATGTAGAATATCATTACGAAATACACGAAAACTACGACGCAGATAAAAAAGAGTACTGAAATCCCAGAATGCAAAGTTTCATTTTTGAAACAAAAACAACAATTCTCCACTCAATAAACGCAGCCCGCCCAATTTGCATTCCACGGTTATTTAATTTCAAAATAAATTCACACGATGTCCCGCAAATATAAAAATCATAAATCATTAAAAACATTTTCTCTAGAACAACGAAAATTAGTCTCCCCTTCTCCAAATCAGTGGGAACATACATTTTAACTTAAATTAAATATTCAAATTATCTTTGTAGTTTTTCACATCCTTTTGAGTCACGCTAAAAACTAATAGACGCTGAAGTCCTCGAAAGGAGAGAGGGTTTTAGATTCGACATAAAATTCATTAGATCACCTCCATTAAAGAAAAGATTTAGGTCGTATCCATGTTCTATCTAGACGGGCGAAAATCCGACATGAATTCCTACGAACCGAATTTACTCAACGTCTATGACTTCAGATGAAAGAGCACTTCGGGAGTTACACTTGCGGGCAAACGTGGCCCCGGAATAGGGTCCGGTTGCTAAATTGGAACACCGATTCCAATTGAAGGGACGGAGCGGGAACTGTAATCTTAAGTAGAAATCGAAGAAGACCCTCCCTGGAGCAATGTTCCCAGGACGTGCCGGAAGATGTTCGTTTCACTCATTTCTCTTTACCTACCAATCTATCTTGAAGCGATATTGCCCAAGGCATCAGGCTACCGAAAAAGATTAAAGAGGGGAGGAGAAGTCAGCTGAGATTGACAGCATGATCTTTACGCGGTTGAAGTTACGGGAAGATCCGAGGAGATAGGAAATAACCTTCTGATCATAGATATCCTTCCATTGATTAAATAGGAAACATTGAAATTTAGAGACAATTTACTGATAAAAACCATTGGAGAATGGCACACGTTCTTCCCTTTGCTTGCACATATATGTGAATAGTATTATAACAATTATTATTTGATTGTAATTTCGGGCCCCATAACTGTACAGCGGATTGTAAACAAAATGGAAATAATGGCGCAACACGACTTGAACGATTGTTTACATATTTATTGCGAAAATACAGCTAAAATAATTTTGCACCACGGCCTACATTTTCCTGAAGGACCGTAATTTCTTTCGCTTAGGCCAATGGTTCCCAACCTGGGGGTTACTAATAGGTTTCTGGTGAGTTTTCGCAACTATTTCTAGTTTGAATTACTTTTGTAAGAAATTTCATACCAAACGTTTCTACATTTCAATATGGCTGCACACATTGCACTATTCTACTAATGGCTGCCAACTTCATAATATACACAAATATGTATAATTAATATAATATACATAATCGATGCTATATATATATATAATATAATCTTATATTTAATGTATTTTCTTTACTTTGCTGAAATTGCTTCTCTTGCGCAAATATGGCAGCGAACAAAGCGGGAGGTCGCAGATCTTTTTGTTATCATACGAAGGGGGGGGTCGCGGATTACTTGGTTACTATAAAAATGGGTCGCGGCTTTAAAATGGTTGGGAACCACTAGCCTAGAATTAAACTCTGGTCTGATGATCTGCAGGGGAGAAAGGGAAAACAATGGCTACAACTGGGAGTAAACAAGTTAATACAATGACTAACCAGGACTTACAATAACTAGCAAAATCTCTTCACTCGTATAAGATTTACGTATAATTCTCCACACGTATAAGATTTAACAACGTTTCGAGAACTGCTGCTCCTTTTATCAAGCGAAATCAAGGGAGGACTTGCACCACAGTAGACAGACAGCTTACTACTACATCATCATCACAGAGCGACTCCATACCATTATACAAATACGCCACCGGAATTGAACCCAAAACAGAAAGGTGAAATTCTTAGTTACAGATGTTACATCAGCGCGATGATTCTATGAACCGAAATAACAGTCCTGAACTCGGGGAAACAGACATGGCTTCTAAGAAGACATGTCTTCAATACAAGTTGTGGGGTAGAATAGAATAAGTTTACTCAACCTACGTAGGTTTGTTTTTTACATTTGTTCCATAATAGTTCTGTTATCACATTAATATTTTTGGGACTAAAAGAACGATGACCGGTGATTTGGTTAGAAATGGAGGAGAGAAGAAAGCAATGGCTTGATACGTGGATATCCTCCAGATAGGTAAAACGTCCAAGCCCATAAAATTCTAAATGTTAGATGCACTAATAGTGCATAATTTATTATTTTCCCCAAGTACGATTATTGCATGATAATCATTTACCATTAGATTACTTCATGTTCCTGGCCTTCCCAAAAACGCACATTTCAGGCTACGTTTTAAAATTTTCATTTCCATGAAGTGTTTGCAAATGAAAGAAATCCAGCTCCTCGTGCAATTTAAGCCTAGAATTGGTTTTGAAGATTTCTCACGTAGGCGCATTTAACAGTCAAATGTCTGGGTAGAATCGCTAGAACTCATTTACCCCCTAGTAAAATCTTATTATTAATTAGTTTGGACTGAGATCATGGAAAGCCTTTTCAAAACAAAAATAATAATTCTTGGAAACAGAAACGAACGTTTTAAAAATCTAAAAAACTATTCAAAAAATTGAAATTAATGAACTACGGAAAGACTGCTGAATGGACATACAAGCCGAAGTACCACTCAGGGAATTGAAATGATAAAGAAGATTTCACGCTACAACCTAGGAAAAACGTAACTGAATCGTATTTTTCATTTATATATTGCCACCTAGGAGCTGTTAATAGCAGTTGGGGAAATTTGAAGCAAAATAATCTGAAAAATGTTAGAGACTTTGCAGAAGAAGTTTTTTAGAATAATTATTATGAACAGGGGTATAATTTGGGAAAAAGATTCGGAACATCATCTACAGAAGTAATAAAT
Source organism: Dysdera silvatica (assembly GCA_006491805.2). Taxonomy (NCBI): domain Eukaryota; kingdom Metazoa; phylum Arthropoda; class Arachnida; order Araneae; family Dysderidae; genus Dysdera; species Dysdera silvatica. The sequence goes on from QLNU02014176.1 coordinate 13,652,164, forward strand.
CAATAATGAACATTAAATAAAAATTTATGTGAGAACTATGAATGAGGATTTTATGTGAGAACTATGAATGAGGATTTTATGTGAGAACTATGAATGAGGATTTTATGTGAGAACTATGAATGAAGATTTTATGTGAGAACTATGAATGAGGATTTTATATGAGAACTATGAATGAGGATTTTATGTGAGAACTATGAATAAAGATTTTATGAAGAATTCATTGAAGTAAAGGAGAACTATGGGGAAACAAAATTTTTTCAGCGTTGAAAGGGATTTATGCTTGCCTAAGATTCGAATACAGACGGTTGGTTGGTTGACTGTGTTTTTATGGTGCACGGACAACAATGATCATTCTGCACCAAGCATGGTGAGACAATACATACGATTTTATGAGTGCAGATGGGTCGAGATGACAATGAATATAGAGAACGCAAGTCGCAGAACAAGTTATCTAACAAATACAAGCGATTGAATATTTTAATTGTTTGTTTGTTTTTTGGTTTTACGGCTCAAAGACTACAGTGGTCATGCTGCGCCGGGACCTACAGTTTTCCGAGGAATCCGAACCTCTTAAGGCCTGGGGAACCAAACCCCGGACTACAGTGAGCAGTGCGATCTTTTATGAGATCTCTGAGTAAGCGTTCTTTTTGCACTGCTGGGAGTCGAACCCGGAATATTTTGAAGTTACTTATATTTAAGAAAGCGACGAGGGGGGTTGAATTAATAAAAATGATTATCGGGGATGGAGAATGAACCGGAGTAGACGGGGTTGTATTGCACTTGAAGCTGGTTATGCTACTTACAGTTTTGCATATACTTGGGACGGGCCTTATATATGTGTGTGTGTGTATGGAAATACTGAAATACTAGTCGAGAGAATAAACAAAAGAGACAATGGAAATTACTTAAAAATATTCTTGTGTACATAAAAATGCACTTGTTGATAAAGATATGTTTGTGCTGCACGTAATATAAAAAATGTTATCCAGTATAGCTGAATATAGAAAATAAACTATCACCACTAATTATAAATGCAGTGTTAGAATAAAATACGCCTTAATTGCAATACACATATAAACGGTATAAACGATATGAATATAACGGTATAACAGTATAAACTGTTATATTCGACGGATATAACGTACATTATGTGAAGCTTATTTGCCGAACGAACTTAATATCAAATAAATGCGACATACTTGGCAGAAAATTCCTCTTAATACATCTAATAGTTAGAAGATTCTATACGTTACATTTATTGTATTTGAAACGGTAGTATCAAGGGCGTTTTGAAAATAAAAATCAATATTAACTAATGACAAATAAAAATCACGCATCCCAATTCTTCTATAAATCGAACCCAGACCAAAAAATATGGAATTTAAATAGCTATCGGAAATGAGAGAAACCCTGGACTTGAGAGAAACCCTGTTTACAGCTTTCGTGATGAGCTATGACTCCAATTTGAAATCATACTTTACAAAACTTCTACAGAGAGAACCACCTCGACTGACCTTTACGCTGGTCTCAGAAGTCTGAGCTAAAGTATGAAAAAATACTATTCATCAAGGCGCGAATGGACGATCTTAAAAATTCTCGGGAGAAGAATGGAAACGAGCATAGGGTGGGGAAGAACGTGAGACAACATAAAAAAAAATGGAAGAGAACTGAAAGGGCGAGCTAGAAAAGGCGACGATACGTTAGACAGCTGGTGCGTTGGAAGAGGAAACAGCGCGAGCTAGACGAAAAGTCTTGGTGCCCAAGCGACAGCAAAAGGGAAGACACGGGGAAGATCTTCATTGATGTCTTCTGAAGGGTAAAGAGAAGACAGCGACCTTTCTGATTAGGCTGTCAACTTAGAAAGGACCTCGATGTATGTTTCCTTTCTTCTCGAATCTATCTTCTTTTCCTTGGACGATAGAGGGAAGATCAGAAAGCAAATGGAAGAGCACAGTAGAGAAACCAGTGTCACTTGTAAAAGTTGACGATGAAATGGCGTCAAGCACATAAGAGGATATACAGAAGCATAAGGGAAGAGGAGTTCCGCATACAAAACAATGATTAACATCGGAAAATATTTTACATGTGTGCATTGATAACACTTACCGATTGCATCAAGAAGATTTTGTGCACTTACACTTATTTAAAAAAAAGGATGGCTCGACTAACTTACATGAAATCATTTTCTGGAGGGCGAAAGTGGTGACTTCTAACGAGTCAAGTGCTTATCTTGTAAAAACATGAAGGGTAATTAAAATTTTCTGAAATGGGAAGAAGCGCCACATAGTGTTTTTCCTTTTAAACGTAAAAAGATTAGTGCTCGAAGGCTTCAGGCATTCTTTTAAGTGTATTTTTTGCGCCTTAGTTTCTGCATTTTACCGCTTTTGGTTAAAAAAAAAGTTTCGAAATGTCACATCGAATTATTTTCAAAGGACAAAATTTAGACAATAAAAGCAATGCAAAAACGGCCTTCTGCATGTAACTTCAATGACTAAGGCGACAAAGTACAGCAAGGTAAGTATTGGTTATCACGAAAAAATATGCAAGAAATGACAAAAGGATAAATCATGCAGGGAAAGAGAAAAGAGAAAATGTTCTAACGAAACTAGAAACAGATTCAAATGTAGGAAAAATAAAGCAGAAATGAAAAGGCAGGGATAAAGAAGAAGAAAGAAGAAAAAAAAGAAGTCTCATCTCTCCAATTTTCTCCCGATGGGGACAAAATAGGGAGATCACTCGCTTCTTGATCACGCCTCAACACGTTCCTCACAAAACGTCAAGAATTCCCGAAGACTATTCAGCGAACTAGACCCACTTTCCGATGGTAATTCTTATCTGAGGCGTAGGGGAAAAAAAAAAGGGATTTTCCTTTGCCGCTCTTTTTCAATCTAAGGAAATGAAACTCGTATAAAATGGTCCATTGAGCAGAATGCGAGGTCGCAGGGAACAAAAAGGTGGGGTTAGGGGCAAAACGATATTTCTCGTGGCAAAGGATGCGATTACGGACCCGTCAACAAGCCGAAGTGGGTTTTAAAGGAAGGGGCAAGCTTTCATCATCCTTCCGTATAGCAGTCCAACAGCGATAAAATGCACTGAAGTAAAATGCAGTGGCTGGGGTGCAGGTTAAAAATTTTGCATTCCACTTTACGGCAAGAAGAATCCCTCTGCATCATTGCCTATCACCCGAAAGCGATTTTTTTTTTTCCCTCGTAGCCTTTTATTACACGAACTATATAAATGAAAAATACGGTTTGATTAAACACTCTGCGTTTCGAGAAGGGGTTTACGGGGAACTTTTTAGTTAGGGAGGGCTTTTGTATTAAGATCATAAACTTCACCCAAACGACAGCCGACAAGATTGCAAAATGAGAGGGTGACGTGAAGCGTGAAATTTGCTTTTAACTTTTAAGAAATATTGTTTCCACATTGCCAAGACACTTAATGAAATGAATGAAGAATGTGATGGCAAAGTGCGGGGCATTGGGCGATAGGAAGGTGTTTACTGCTAGTCTGTCAACGAGGAGGGGGAGCATGCAGAGCAATATCAGCGTAATTGAAAATTTATACAATCTCGGAAGAATATATTTATCTTGGATCCAGGTGGAAGTAAACCTTTCACCTTGGGAAAAATCATTTTCGCTAAAATATGAAGCGACCGAAGAGTTGAGTGCATAAGAAAAGAGAGAGAGCCTTAAAGTTATGAATAAAATAACAGCACTATCACAGGGGGACAAGGCACTATAAATAAAGAAGATTTCGCTCCGAATTTTTTAATATAAAACAGCACCAAAAAATATTTCGACAACTCATCATCCCGCAAAATTAACAATTGAAATAAACTGACACTAGAAATAGAGTTTACTGTTTGGTTAGTTGGTTTGTATGGCATAAGGACAGCAAAGGTCCAATGCTGCGTCCAATCTATTCTTTATAAAGATGGAAAAAAAAAATAAAAGGTAGTAATAAAATTATCCGCTTTGTAGATGCAGGTACATTGCAATCTTAATCATTTCTATTAAAGAATACTTATCTCAATAATTACGATTTGATAATACAGTAGAACCTGCCTAAAGCGAACACCTTCGGCACTGGACTGCAATGATTGATTATGGATAGATGGCCAATATACACGACAGACTTTGGTAGAGACATGACACAGCCCCTACCAGTTCTGTCTTATATAAAGTGGTCACCTTATTCGGCTAGCCATTTTACCAAGTTCCGCTGTATTTATAATGAATGTATAATCATACATTTAGGCAGGAAATGAACAATGATTTTAGGGGACAAATTGAAGCATAGAATTACCGGATTTATTGTATATATATCTATGTATTACCGTTGCATATGCTAAACGAGTTATCTGTTTTGCATACTAGATTTATTTGTCTACTAGTATGGACCTGGGTGTCTAACATACTGCAAAGCCAGCAGTGTTAATCCGGCTCGCCGATAACAGTTTGGAATATAAATATTTCGAAAACAAAAATTTAAGATTTTTTCAAAAATAAGGAAAAATCTCACGGACAACATGGGTCATCCCCTTTCCATATCGCAAGTGAACAAATAACCGAAAGAAACTCTGCAAGGAGGACTTTAGTACGAGTTTTTTCTTCCCGATGCTCGCTGAAGCCGGTGGCCCGGGGGAAAGAAAATTTTGCGGCCCGCTGCCCAAAAACGTCGGACAACCCTGGTTTAGACGATGTCAGTTCTGCATGCGAGTGCATCCATGTCATTGTATAGGTCTTACCTCTCAATGTCGATTGAAGAATAGAATGAATTTTAATAATAAAATGAATTTATTTTATATAAATCGAACACTACGCAGATTAAATCAAACAACAATATCAATCAACGTTTATTGGCGTAGTGATAACTCAGTGGGTAGAGCCTCCGCCCGGCAAGTGGAAGGTCGTGGGTTCAGGTCCCACCGAAGGCAGAAATATTTATTTTCTTTCGAACGTTTCACCATCTAATCACGCCATACCATCGGCGTTGGTATCACTACGCCAATAAACGTTGATTGATTGACATTGTTGTTTGATTTAATCTGCGTAGTGTTCGATTTATATAAAATAAATACATATGCTGCAACGGGCATTTCGATCAATTTAATACCAGTCTCTTTGCAATTTGGTTTAAATAGTAGTCTATGTACTACACCATTCTGCGAAATAACTGGCAACAATATATATACGTTCGTAAAGAGATTATATATTGTCCTTCGTAGCTCAGTGGGTAGAGCCTCCGCCCGGCAAGTGGAAGGTCGTGGGTTCAGGTCCCACCGAAGGCAGAAATATTTATTTTCTTTCGAACGTTTCACCATCTAATCACGCCATACCATCGGCGTTGGTATCACTACGCCAATAAACGTTGATTGTTTGACATTGTTGTTTGATTGAATAAAATGAATGTTGATTCAAGAAATAGATGTTAATTATACAATTTAAGTTCATGTTAAAATAGCACATTACCACAATGTCCCTTTACACAGTAGCATCTTTTACCATCATTTCACTTTTATAAGGCTGAAAAGCTACAGTAATTAAAATTCTGAAGTTTAATACCAGCTGTCAGCAGATTTGCACATTATTATCAAGCTTGATGGTGGTTTCTTTACTACAAAAAACGATTGTCACATAGAAATATACAGAAATCAAGTACTATTTTCGGTCATGGTCACACGCACCCATTTTTTAGACGCTGTATTGTCAGAGAATATCGAAGGATGAAAATCTCTCCACTGAAATGAAATCTCTTTTTACATATTTCGGTTCTTACAAGCGCATATTTAGCATCTAAATAAATATGGATGAGAGGGCAACGTGTGAAGGAGAAAGGTGAGTGGGAAAACAAAAATCTGCACATCGAGAATGAAAGGACGTCAAAGGGGGTGCTGGTTCCTTTTTTTTTTTTTTTTAAGAAACATCAGCAGCTCGGCTACAAAGGTAACAAATGACCCAAAACGAAGGCAAGGGGAGCCTGAAAAGGAAAAAATTCTTTTGCATTCGTTCACCGAATCGCAGTCATTTTTCTCAAATGCCAAAACAGAAAGGAAGAACCTTTCCATATTTACTTCAAAAAAATTTGCATATACAAAACTAATCCACATAGGCAAGAGCGAGGGCTAATGCAAAAGAAATTGTTGATCCATAAATCTCTGACAGTGGATTGGGTGGAGGAGGAAATTGCATTTCAATGGTAGCAAATAAACAGTTGATTACAGGCCAGAACTAATGGAAAGGTAATGTGACGTAATTTTTTTCCATTAATGACAGGGGGATGTTTCCATTGAATTTGGAAGCTCACAAAAGAATGGACAGTTGCTCCTTCCGCATTTGACATTTATTTATTACCGCTATTATTCTCTAGAAGTAAATACAACAGATGATCACTTTCGTTCTATCGAAAAACGCTATGAAAGATACAAAAGAAACGACGTGGCAGTTTCAGCAATTGATAGCGGAATTACGATCACATGCAAATAATGAGTCAACCGGAAATCCTTTTGAAGCAATATTCATAAAAATTACACTCCTGGCCAAAAGTAAGGCAACAGGTCTAACTTCAAAGCCTCATTTCATTGATTTCTCTTGTCCAGGCCGATAACGTGAGGACAATGCATATTTATCCTTTCAGTTGTATTCATGAGACATATTGCACAGTGATAATTTATATAAAAGCTCTACTTCATTACGTATAATGGTTTGGCAACCAAGTCTTACATTTACAGATTTAATTGAATATCAATGTGAGTAAGGCCCTGCGGTGGCGCAGTGTGGTAACGCGTTCTCCTAGTGCGCCGCTAATCCGGGTTCGACTCCCAGCAGTGCAAAAAGAACGCTTACTCAGAGATCTCATAAAGATCGCACTGCTCACTGTAGTCCGGGGTTTGGTTCCCTAGGCCTTAAGAGGTTCGGATTCCTCGGAAAACAGTAGGTCCCGGCGCAGCATGACCACTGTAGTCTTTGAGCCGTAAAACCACAAAACAAACAAACGATGTGAGTAAGAGATCTACTGACATTAAACGAAGTTTCGCATTGTGTGTACCATTTGAATTTTGCGCTAAAAATTGACTTCGTTGAACACGCATGTGAGCCTCATGATAGTTATATATAATATTCCAAAATACACGGAAGTTGCCACTTGATTTTTACAAAACTTTATGAGATACACGGCGAATACTTTTATCGATATGTGTGCATGCACAAAATGTAACTTTGGTACAGAGGTCATCGTTTTCAGCTGGCATTAACACAATAATCCCTAACGGTGTGTTCAATCCATTTATTCAAAAGCACCTTCCATCGTGTACTGTTTGTTCTTGTGCATTTTTTTTTATACCATCGTCCCTTTCATGTGACATCTTTCTTTCTGTTCGTTTGTGGTTTACTGAGAACAAAAAGGAAATAGTGTGCCAAAACGTACAGTTTCCTGAGGACTCCGAACCCCTGCTGCCAAGTGGAAAAAAAACCCGGACTACGGCGGGTAGAAAATGATACGCGCTCCACGATACAGCTGGGACTCGAACCCCGGTGTATGGTACGATCAAAAAATGAATTACTATTACGGCACCCTAAGGTCCGCAACGACTCACATCTTTTCGCGAAATCCGCACCGGTTAATGCCTATGAAGCAAACCCCAGAACTACAATGAACATCATTCATTTCATGTGTCATTAGCCAAAATATCCGGCCATTCATTGAAAATTTTTTTTCGTCATTACGACAAAATGTACACTGTATGAAAAAAATCTTACTCGGTTCAACAGAAAAAATAACGATTTCACCGACCAAGTCACAAGAAGATGGGGATAAGAGATATTAATATTTTTTTTTATCTTCTATGTCGTTAAGAAATGGGTAGAAAATTACATACACAACTGAAATAATAAATATATACACACACACACACATCCCCATATTTTGTAACAAACATCTCTGGACAAAGTGGTGACATGCTCACACAAATTGCTAAAATTCTCCCTAAATTCAGAGGCTTCGCATGGTATTGAGTAAACTTACAAATTTACACATGGGGCACTAACTCAACAATATTGTACGGGGCAAAGACCTTTTACGAAACAGTGCCGCAGTATCTAAAAGCAGTACAGGTAAATAAAATGGCTTTCTATTATGAAATATGTGAGTATCTAAAAAGCACATCCAAGCGGAAGAATTCTTCAGAGAACGACACTGTCAGCTGATTCTGCTATCTTTATCTAGCAGGGTATTAAAGAAGGGAAGTTCCAAAGAAAAGCCATCTAATCGTATCCTCATTAGGCCGAGACTGAGAAGCGAACAAAAGAATCCAATGGAACAGTGCAGCAGAGATAAAGCCCACAGTACAAATCTCCCTCAATTGTATCTGAGGCACATTGTTTCTCATGCGCGCGCTAACAGCCAACGTAGTGGAATGAAAAAACGGGAGAGAAGAAAAGAAAACGGGAGCCTCAAAAGAAAAGAAATTCAGGAAAAGCCTGATTAGGAAACGATGTCGGAGTCGAAGTAATTCAAACGAAATTAAACCCCCGCCGTCTTTTTTCGCATGGCATAATCTCTCCGACCATTTGATAGAAATAAATGAAAGGCTTAAAGACGGGAATAAAATCATTTCCGAATCATTACGTCGATTTCGCGTTCGCAAACTCTGATCTGATACGTCAGAAAAGAGCTCTTATTTATCAGCCTCAGAGGTTGTAAATGCCAAAAAGGGAAAACAGATTTATAACCCTGATTATCGCGAACCGACTTTTATTGACATGAATTCAGCAAGAGTTGGCAAGTTTCTAAATTTGCTACAAGTTCGGTGATGGATGGAACACAGCTGGGCCAATGAAAATGCATTTAGTAAGCTTTCAAAGCTCTGAATATAAAACTGGATAAACCATCACTTCGCTTACCTATACAAAGACAATCAAACTCATGTCTTCCACAGCTCATAAAATTTGTTCAAAATTCGACGATCGATTTCGAAGTTAAAACATATCAACCTGTCCGCAGAAACATCGATCTATTTAAATTCTAGTTACAGTCATCGAACTGTATGGAGTATGTCTTCAATCTTTTCATTTGCATTCATTTAAATCAATTTTTACAACTTCGTCTTCTCAACTTTTACAACTTCGTATTCTGTTTTCTTTTTTTTTTAACTACAGGTAACCAACAAAAACTTATACTACCCACAAAAGTTTGAGTGTAATTTTAGATGTCAAATAAGAGATCGAATCCGCGTGAATGATTTACCGTGGTTTGTTTTGAGTACTGAAACCAGTTTTAAATTGCAATTAAAAATCTTGCATAGTATCTTCGTTTCTGTAATATAGCCTGCAACTATTTATGAGCAATGCATTATTTCTTGTTTAAACCGTTTTTAATAAAATGCGTTTGGTAGAGATGGAACTCAAAATTAAAACAGTCTCTCTGTTCCATATTATTACCTAAAACAAAACTCACATTGCCGAACTTAGCATAACTCAGAACAGAAACCGATTATTATCTCGTAGCGTTGAAAAACAATTATGGCTTTAAATTCTCTTCCATTTCTAATCTAAATACTGTAGCAAAAGTAACATTATCATCTCTAGATTGTCAACTTACATTCCTCACTATATAAGGAGGTTAAATATTATACATTATCATTATTAATGTACAAAGTACATTCATTTCAATACACATGACGCTCAAGGTGATAAAGCAAAAACTGATGTGCAAAAAGAATGCTCTTTTATCACTTTATGCTGTGATTTCTACATCAAATCCTTATGCAACTGCATTTAAAGTTTAGATACTATATTGGAAATCACGTAAGTCAGATTTATTCAGATTTTACCTTTCAGAGATCTAATTTTATTCTTTTAAATCGCTTGGCTCATTTTTCGTAAGAGAAAGCTGTAACTTTATCTTATTCGGCTAAAGGGCGGGAGCACTTTACCAGCCTTATCAAAGGATTGCAACTGCCAGAAACCTAAAGCAAAATCTTTACACGCGATAACACGTGAAAAAAATGAGGCTTTCCTCCTCTCTGCGATGTTTTTGAACTAAATCCGATTAAAGCAAAGATGCCCGAGGCATACAAGGCAACGTTTATTTTATTTTTTAAAAGAAAGGGATATTTCCCAACGGAGCTTACAGACGAAGAGCTAAAAAAGCGGTTTCCAAAATTATATTTAATGACTTGTACAGGCGATCGCCTTGTTTATTTTATTAAGCCGGAAGCTTAAATTTAAAAAAAGACGCGATAATCCGCGACAATAAAGTAACTTAGTAATAACTTACCAGTTTTTATTAAGCTCCAAAATAAGGAAAACGCTGCAGGGAACATTTGGCAACAATTTGACGTCCAACAAAATTCAAAATATTGAAGCACAACTCCCCCCACCATCCACTCAAAAATAAACAGAATTTAAATTAGTGAAATATTGTGAAACTACTGTAATTAAACTAGCTGGGCAGGTTCAACGTAGTGAAAAACACGTTTAAGAAAATATCTTAGATAAAATATTCTTGGGGATTTAATAATATAGGGTTCCTATTCACATTGAAGCAAAAAATTCCCTAACTTTTCTTGCAAAATTCAACGACTTTTCCTGACCTTCCCTACAAAATTCCCGGACTTTTCTTGCAAAATTCCCTAACTACAGTACTCACACGCAACTTTCAACTGACCAATTGATGGAAAAATGACTTTATATTAATGGGAGATCGAAATATGTATGATGACAAGCTATCCGAAATAGAAGTTAAGAAAGTTTTCCCTGACTTTTCCAGGTTTTACTACGAATTTCGCTTTTCCCTGATCTTTAAAGACGATTTCAAACTCCCAACAACTCAAGGTTCTCCAGGTGCGTGGAAAGTCTGATAATAAGTTACCGAAATACCTAGATGGTCACACTGTAAACAAAAATACTTTTTAATACAAGATTTTAACTGGCCAGGCTGTATTATTGTACAAAAGAGCTCATTGGCATTTTTGATTATAAGTAGTTAATTGTGGATATATATACTGTACATGAATATATGAACGTCATTTAGATAAGGTTTGCAGTTAATATGCGATAATATTATAAGAATTTAGTATTTTTGTATTATATTAGCACTGTTTGCAAAGGAATATATGTAATGCGTACTTTTCGTCATATTGTTTGTACTGTTATTTACTTAATATCTGTTTTAAGGTATGGTATGTCGCGTTGCTCACGCATTACTATTAAAAAATGGCTTTACACCTTCCGCATTATATAAATAATGTTATATTTCGTTTTGCATCAAAATATATTTTTGAAATTTACAATCATAAAAAATAAAGCGTTTCAGCAGTTTGTACTAGTAAAAATGCCACATAAAATTCCATATTGATTTTAGCAAAACAAATAACCCTTACTTAAATTATTATCAAGGTATTAACAAGAGTCTAAGTGAATTTCAATAAAACACTTTACTTCCCCAAACCTAACTGTGGCTGATAAACAAGAGACTTCAAAACTACATCGCCCCACAACAATGGGGTAGTGTTAAGAGCGTCAATTTCATAACTATCATTATTTACATTGTCAATTTCATAATTTCATAACTATATCACTGTAGTCGGGGTTTGGTTCCCCAGGCCTTAAGAGGTTCGGATTCCTCGGAAAACAGTAGGTCCCGGCGCAGCATGACCACTATAGTCTTTGAGCCATAAAACCAAAAATCAAACAAACAAACAATTTCATAACGAAATTATTTATCAAAATTTATTTGCACACGTGCTGAAGCGATTTAAAGTGTAGCAAAGAAATTTAACAGTTAAAAAACGTTTAGCTGCTCCAATTTTTCTTTGTTTCAACGAGTGGGGGGCAATTTATTTCAAAAGCCGCGTGTCCCGTGTTTTTGGGAATAACCTTAACCATTACACAAACCACAGTTCGTCTCGTTAAACTATTTTTCGAGAAAGAAGAAAACACAAAGCTGAGTAACTTGCATTAAAACTCGGGCACAAAATCTCTATTATTTTCAACTTGGAGCGAACATATCATCGCCACAGCCGTCCAAGCCTGAGAAATAGATGCAGTACAGGTACCGAAAGAGGAAGATTTTGGGGTATAAAAAATGACTGAAAAACCTCGAGCGGACACGAACAGTTTTTTCATTCTTCGCCGAGGAAGTCCCTGACTTGCAATCAAGACGTATTGCTCTTCGCAGCTGGTTTTTGTTTCGTTTTTTAGCTACCGTAGCCTTATGATAGCGGGGAAATAAAAAAAAGAGAGATAAGAGCAAAAACGGATCTCTGATATTATACTAAATGAATTACTTAAAAAGTACTGTTTACCGTCAAAAGAAGTTTCTTCGCCACTCGCTGTTGAATATTTTTTTACTCAGAAAAGAAAAAAAAAAGGTTGATCCAGCAAAAACGAGATAAAAGAAAATAACTTTTATGTAAAATTTAAAAACTAAATATTTTATTTTCAGTGCCTCTACCAATCAAATTCGATTGTCTCTCAATTTTTTCTTTGTCTTTCTCATCAAATTAAGATTTTTTTTTAAGACGAAGTAAAACACTTCAGAAATTTGGTTTTTTTTTTGTTTGTTTCTACAGCGGATGGACAGCGGTCATACTACACTGGAGTTTAAAACTACAGTGGAACTTGGTAAAACGACCACCTGAATAAACTGACCACTTTTTATAAGAGAGAACTGGTAATGACTTAGTCATGCCCACGCCAAAGTCTGTCGTGTATAGTGAGCACTTGTCTGTGACCACCGAGGTTCGTCGCAAAGGTGGTCGCTTTAGACAGGTTCTACTGTACTTTGATTGCTTACGGAATGATAAAGAAATGAAAGAAACACGTCGACATTGGTGTGTGTTATGCATAGTTTATTTAATTATAAATATTATATGTTTCGCATGCAACTGCCCCAAACGTATAAACGTCATTTTACACTATATTAAAGGTCGAACGCTGCGCCAACCCATTCCTTGACAGAAGAAGAAAAGGGGGTGGAGAGATGCTTTAGGAATCACAAGCAGATATGCTGGCGCAAATTGTAATTGCAACGTCATGAATTCATGGCGAGGCAATTTCAATGTATAGTCGTTGCAATATGGGGAGGGTCCGCATCATCGATCTTTCGGCGAACACAACTTAGCAGTAATGTGAAATGGAAGTCCATTTCCTACTCTTAACATTAAATGATTGTAATTAAGTCCGTCCTAGAAAAAAATGGCTTGCAATCAATTTTTCTCGAAAAAACTTTCTACAGTTCAGTTGTTCGTCAGTATAAAACTCTGCATGGTACATTACATCTTTACGTATCAAAGTATGTTAAGCAATATATTGAAGAATCGTCGAGACTGAGCTTAACAGATCAGATATCATCTCTTTAAAGTCCAACCCCGGGTCTCCGAACTAGATTCATACAAAAAAATAAATAACAAATACCCCAACTTTAAATCAGGATTCACCCTCACGTAAGTGGGAAAAAAAAATTCCAGACTTCTCTAGGAAAATTTCTTGACCAATTGCAAACAAAACTGAAAATTGAACTTCGGTTTTTGGAAAAATAGTTTCAACTTCGCAAGGAAAATCAGCCATTCAGAACAGAACTTAGGAAGATTTTCCTTGAGTTTCAGGGATTATTTCAAATTCCCTGACAATTTTAGGTTCTTCAGGGGTTTGAGAACCCTGTGAAAACATATATACACACACTCCTTCTCTCCCATACTCTCTCTCTCATACTCTATATACTTTCCAAAATTTTGCTTAGAGTTTCTGTTAGCCACCGCGCTTAAACACTTTTTTTTAGACCACCATCTCACGCGCAATTCGTAATAGTCCCCAACCCACCATTTTACCATTTCTGAATGCTCATTGTTCAAGTAAATGCTCAGTAGTTTAAGTAAATGCTCACTAGTTCAAGTAATCGTAAATTTTATCAATTACAAGCTTTTTTATACCCCCTCAAAAATCAAGATCCGTTATTGTATTATCCCAAACCAATCAAAATGCCAAAATGATCCCCACACTGATCCCCAATTTCTCTATCGCGTACTCAAATTTCAAATTCCTACGTTTGACCCATTATAATACAGGAATTACACTGTCCCGCATGTCAACGAACTCAGTCCGTCATCGTGTAAAACCTCGGATCAAAATACGACTGGGGTACATTACTCAAGTTTTTGATCCATATAAAGAAAAATAAAGACGGATGATTAAATGAAAACACATGCAAAATTAAATGCTTGCTTACAATGCCAAGTGAATAATAGAAAATAATTAAAATGCAACTAAAAATATTCATTGTAGTTAGAAGTATACTTGTACATATGTAAAGAACAAGGTACACCTATGCTCGGCATATTACACAGACATATAGAGTAACACACTGATAATGAGAAGCAGGAATGCAAAATCATAAAATGCAAACGTCCGTGTTTCTATGGGGCAAGAACGGCGAAGATCATGCTGCGCCGAGACGCGTGTTTCCATTCCCGGATCGATTCAGACACTTGGCGTTAAGCGGCAAAAACTAGCAATGACACCAATATTTTTAACGGCACCAAGGTTGCCGCTTGCCTGCCCTCTGCCCGTCGTTAATGTTTGTTGAGAACAAAACTAGAGGCGCTTCAAGGTGTAGTTTTACGTAATCGTTTTTATGGGTTCGTTAAATATAATAACTATATAACCGTTAAATTGGTGGGGTGTATAAATCCCTGGGCAAGGGGATAAAATTATAATTTATACTTATAAACATATACTGATTCAGACAGCGCACATCGAATGTGATCGAAATAGCACGTCGAAGCGTCGCCAGCGGGAGTCTGGGGGTCTCCAGTTCGGTCTCTGTGATTCAGGTAAGTACTGATTTATTTATAAAAGTACTAATTCTGCATATGTGCAGAAGGATTGCCCCTGCGCTCGCCCGCTACGGTCTAGTGAACTTTCTACTGCTATAAGTAGCCAGAAGTGACAGTTTAGCGCCGAAGCGCATTTTTGCCGCCAAGCCTTTCCGTCGGTAAGTGTCTGAATCGATCCGGGAATGGAAAGACGCAGCCGGAACCTGCAGTTTTCCGAGGAATTCGAACCTCCTATGGCCTAGGAAACGAACCCCCGGGACTACAATGAATAGTTAGTTATTCAGCTTGCCCCCACCCCGCACACACACAGTTGACTGTTGAATCAGGATTAAAGCCGCGCTAAGAGAATATTTTACTTAGGTACGGTCGCATGGCCCTCAATAGTGCGCAAATTCAAGCCGCGTAGAAACGTGAATCCACTGTGTGTATGCGTATCTTCATATACAGTGGAACCCGCTTATAACAAAGCTGAAAGAAGCAGCGGAATTATGTAATGAACATGGCTTTCTATATATTATATATACGCTTTCCATATATTTCCATATAGGGTAATGAACATGACGAAGTTCAAGGGACACTCGGAAAATTGTGACACGCGTGAAATTTCGACGTACCGGAGTTCGATGTAATTGGGCCTGACTGTATATGCACACACAATTCACACACATATATATTTGTGCGTGTAATTCCTGTTTCTTTAGTAAGAAGTGTCCTATCTCAAGGAAGTTTCCTATACTGTATATTTCTCGAGTAATTTATAGAAGATCTCGCAATTAAAGGCATTCTCAATCTCTCTTGACATTTCGCAATCACGATAGCGCAAACAGAGAATGGCCTTACCAGTGTTGAAGCAAGGTGATGGCAGAGGCGGTGGAGCGTCTTCATATGGAACGCAGTAGACATCGTCATCGAGGTCGCATTGATTGAAGCAACTATTTGTCATTTGGTCGACAGGTGCCATGTACAAGGGATCGTAGTCTTCTCCCCTCAAAGCTGCCAATTCGGAGCGCAGATCTGAAGGCTCGCTGTAGTCTTGGAACACGACCAACTGAAACGATAAAAGACACAGTTGTAAATCATCGCTATTTAATACAACGGCGAAAAAATCTAAACCCACCTATTCATTATTTAGTTTCCCCGATACAGGGCTATCATTAATTAAAAGCATTGTTTGAAATAAGCCCGGGGCTTAAGCTACACGCCCAGAACAAAAAGTGCAATGAGAAAAAAGCGCCAAACAAGCATCAATTACCTTCCAAAGCAAGTAACTAATTATTTTCCTTTGCGCCTCTTAAGGGCGCTAAAAGGACCAAAGAACGATAGCGGAAATCTAGGTATTAGCAAACCTTTTAAAATTCATTCCGTACCTTGTTTGGACGACGGAGGATAATTTAAGAGAAACTAATATGAAGGTGGGGCACCAATTTCTGTCTCCGGGTCGACTCCTTTACAAACTCGTTCCGGAAGAGGATTTGCCGGATCGGACTCCGGATCAGAAGAGATGCCTCCAGGATCAGGGCCGCCTGAGGTGCAGCGCTAATTACTCAAATTAATTACTCATTGGAGGCAGTGTAAGAATAGAGAGAGAAAGAGGGAGACAAGAGGGAGGAGAAGGAGAGAATTAATCTTTTCATGAATAATGAGGCGAGCCAATGAGGTACCGGGACAAGCTACCTTTAAAGCGGACGGATTACACGTCCGACGCTGGCCGGATGATTCGTAATTAAGATAGCGATCCCGAACATATGGCCGAGGATCGCAAAAGATTTACTGACAGCACTGGCGATCAGTAGTCGACTGAGTTGAACTAGGGCAGATGTTCAGAAAGCGGTTCATGGTAAAACGTTCCGTCAGCAGTACCTAGATAAATGTAAATCCTCAAACAACCGTTCCATCATAACATCGCCGGTTCATTTGTGTCAGAAGGCTACCTCGGTATCGGTTGGTTTCAACAAAATTAATAGCATGGTTGCTGTGCGGAACTTATTTCGCGAACATCATCTTATGGATATATCACATGCGTGGAATGCATTCGATGGAAGACCATGGCTTGTTCCAGAAACATGTTGAGAAATAGTATGTCAAACGCGAATTAAAAATGGGCGAAAAAAAAAAGGGAAAACGGACTGCGCAAAGTAGATGGTAAAGCAAAATCATATTTATGAAGTAGACGAACTCTACCTCTGATATTAAATACCCTCTATGTATTTCATGTACAGAAAAACAGAACATAAAAGCTAACACTCAACAGAAGCACGAAAGCAAACGGCAGACATACACGAAATGAGAAGAACATAAAAAATTTGCAGACTATTTTGTTTTTCAATAACGCTTTATTACGAAAGAACTTATTTGCTGAAATAACAAAGACGCACAGGAGATATTCTAGAACAAGAGGACGAAACTTCTAATGCAGGTGCAATGTTCTGATCAAATGAAGAGAAAAGGGGAAGTGAAATAAAGGCGTTGAAATTTGTTATAAACACGTGCCGAATTTAAGAACTGTTCGTACACATATTTTACGTCAGATAAGCTGCGCTGTTTGTCAATCAGAAAACGGTCGACATCCCAATGGAACCGTAGACCCGATACACAGTAAAACCTCTGAATAGCGGACACCACGGAACTCGGGATATGTTGGCGAGTGGTACGGGTGTATTGTGGAAAGCATTGGGTCTAAAAAGTGGGAAAACTGTCGCTAAATAGAGGCGTCCGTTACTCGAAGGGGTGAAGGTATAACTTTATTTACACACAACCGAACGCAGTGGAGACGAAACCAGCTCAGTGGGTGCGAAGGCGGCGAATATAACCAGTAGTAGGCGAACTTAAAACCAAAGGTATTGTAATGTCTGTTATTGTTTTTATTTCTCCGACATGCGTTCTTTTTACGGCGCAGTTGATAGTAGACTCCGTAATAACTACAAGCCAAACGAACGCGTTACCAGTGCAACACCGAAGTTATCAATAAATTCAACACTTTATAAGTAAAAAATCAACGTTATAAGAGGTTATAACGTTCATTTCTACTTACAGATCTTATATGTGTAGTGACACGTCAAATGATCATACATACAAGTTCAACCACAACAAAACTGAGTATAGAATTTGAAAACAAACTCGCTAACATTATAAAATATTTAAAAATCCATTCCAGTTGGATGAAGATCAGTACGCTCATGGGAACATTTATAATTGGAAGTTAACTGAAACCATATGGGATGTAGCCGATACAAAGTTAAAATTTTCCCCATTATTTAAAAAGCATCTTTCTCAATAACTTCTAAATTAGCATCTATACATTTCAAAGATAATAAAAATTTCTATCTCGGGAAGCATGAGCTTTGTCAGACCCTACAGTCTTTACCTTTTGCCGACTAGGCGAATCAATTTAATAGTTCTATACTTACAATATATAATTATGTAATGTATTTAAAATTGTAATTGATTCTCCTGAATAAAGTTTGTATTCTATTGTAAATCAACCGTTTCAGTACTTTCGTGATAAGGTTGAGTTGAAGTTAAACTTGGCTACTGTTCAATTTTACGATCTAAGACATGCCACTGAATCAGACGGGGTGAGTAAGATGGCTTGTAAGGCGCTTTGAAGCGGTATTGAAAGAGACAATTTACAGTAGAAATTGGGGTTAATCCTAAATACGTATTTTATTCTAGTCGATCATAGAAATATTATTCAAACGCAATCGAATGTAAATATAAAGACTGACCAGATATTAAAAAGCACAACTTTCATCAATTCTGTGATGCAAAAAATAATGTCGATTTTTCCTCTAATCGTTCTATGTCATTTGAAAGTTCAAAACCAAAAGCACATCATCTTAGCAACTTAACGTTTCTTTTATAGCATTTTTGCATTTTACGGGGTGAAAACAGCAATTTTATAGATTCATTGAAAAAATATATATATATATGCTTTTGCATGCTTTTTCCAGTCTAATGCTGGACGTTCGGATGACTGCAGATATGCAAAACCCGCATTGATAATATACGGCGCCCATATCCTAAACTCGAAACAGAAGCCATAGATATGCGGTGCGTGTCTTATCGAATCCGAGTCATTCTCATGTTGTATCGTGCAACTTTCAAGTCATAAATTACAATGCCTCTCCGGTTGCGCATATTGACTGAAGTAGTAAATACGGGGATCTAGAAAGAGGCGCAATATGTCGCTGAAGTTATGGGTCATCGTTTTGGGGAAGGACGTGGTCCAGGCCCTAGAACTCTTATATTGGGATCATTTCTCAGCACATTCCCTACTACGTGACGATGTCTGCATACTGAGTAGGGGCAGCCACGGTTTCATACCTCCACGAGAGCTTAAGGAAATCCATTACGCGAGAATGGAAGAGAAACCGAGAAGTCGGCACTCCCGTGGGTAAGCAAATAAGACTCAGCAGCGCTTGCCCAGCAAAAATAAAACCTTAGAGAACGATCTAATATCCAAGGCCTTAAGAAAAAGAAATAAATTCCAAGCTTACATCTGACCAAGGTAGACATATTTCGAAGGGAAACTAGCTCCCAGCTATAGGATCCGGAAGAGATATGCAAGGGAAAAGTCTTTCGGCTTTCTAAACCGAAGCATAGCTAAAACTTCTCAACTCCTCCCATCAAAATCGTATTCAAATACTGCGCAAAACGAATGATGCAAAACTATAAGAATTGCGCGCATTCTATATTACCTATATTTTTATATATACGTTATATCGGTAATGTTTAAAAAAGTCATACACAGGCAAAATGAAACAATTGGGAATGTATACACTTTTTTTTAAAAAACTTTCGAAATGACTTCCTCGTAAAACGTGAAAGCTGATAATTTTTACTGAATAATTCAAATATGATTTCCGGACGCAATGACTTGGATTAAGTGGAAACATATGGCAATGGTTCTCGCCTTATGGCTAATGGAACCATACGAGGTAATGAAAATCAACTTAGTGCCAAAGTCCATAATTTGGGCTGAGAAACGTATAACTGCTTTGGACAGAGAAATATAATTTCGAAACACAAATCAATCCTAACAACTGAATGGCTTCTGGGTGAGGCATATCTAAAATATATGTAAACAGTTCATTTCACACCAAAATGGAAGAATTGTAGTGAAAGTCACTAATACATAAAAAGAGTGTATATCTGTTTTCTTAACCTTATTCCCCAGCTGCTGTTATCCAAAACAGGACTACAAATGCAATGTTTACTCTCAAACACAATGTATTTATAAAAAAAAGTTCATATTTATATTAACGATAGTCGAAGAAACTGACATGACTCCTTGCTTATTGGATAATATATTCATACCTCATTATATATGAATATAGGTACCTACAATCGGCATAGCGTAGCTTCAATAGTGGAGACAATCTCTGTATTCACGAGGCGCCCTCTCTAACCCCAATAAAAGTCGCAATTTATACATCATCACCATCGTCGTCATCATCATCATGACATAAACATATATATATCAATTGTGGCATTTTTATTTAAGAGAGGAAATGTATAACACTCGGAGAAGGCCCACTTTTGAAATCATTCTACGCCTCTGGTATCAACACTTTCTCACCAGTACAAAGAATTGACCCAAATCCGATGATACATAAACCAAATCAAGAAATATAACCAAAACAGCCTGGACGGAATACGTGTAGAACAGTGGTTCCTAACTGATGGTCCGCGAAGGAGTCCCAAGTGATCGGCGAGACAGATCATTATTTAAAAAAAAATAATTGAAAAAACTTATAAAAATTATTTATTAAATATTAAAATCAATTATAAAAATGAAATTGGTATATTTATAGTATTTTACAATCTGACGGAACTTCAGAAAAGGGTTCGTATTAAAAGTAATTCGTCTTAAGCATGTTCGTCTTAACGAGGTTCGACTGTATTATCATTAGATTTTTTCTCTTTATTATTTCTTCTTTTTTTTCCCAAAGAATTATTTTGCAAACACATATCCCCCAAAAAAGACCAGCTCCCTTTTTATTAAGGTGTTGCAATTAATTCGTGAGAGATTTTCAAAGTGGTCCGCGGGTACAATTGAAATAGAAAAGCGGTATGCGGGTACAATTGAAATAGAAAAGCGGTATGCGGGTACAATTAAAGTGTAAAAGTGGTCCGTGGATTAAATTAAGTTGGGAACCACTGGTGTAGCAGATCCTCGATGGGACATGTCAACATGTTTCATGTAGTGTCAGATCTAGGTTCGATAATTTTCAAAACAGAATTTAAAAGCTCCCGACCACGGCAATACATTGACATGTTCATTTATATCTGAAAAAAGCAAACGGAGACAACTTTCCTAACTAATAATTTTTATGGCGCAAGAGCATCTGGGCTATACTGCGCCAATTATCGCAAGTCTTAGAAAAATTAGTTGTATTGGCAGAAATGGAGGAAAGACCGGCAAGGTAAACGTACCGTACCCCGATACTGCACATTAAATTTCTTATATCTTAAAATTTCATTTACATCATTTTACATTTGCGTCGTTCCTTCTCTTGTCTGCTTGTTTGTTTGCAGTTTTACGGCTCAAGGACTACAGTGGTCAATCCATGCCGGGACCTACTGTTTTCCGAGGAATCTGAACCTCTGGACCTACAATTTTCCGAGGAATGCGAACATCTTAAGGCCTAGGGATCCAAACCCCGAACTATGGTGGGCAAGTGCGATCATTATGAGATCTCTGAGTAAGCGTTCTTTCTCTTATCTGCGTTCGAACAGAACCACAATTGGGCCTTCAAACGGTGGGTACCATCACTCCGTTGTCTGGTTGCATGAAAAAGAACACGTCGCTTGAAAAATGAATTTTTCTTTACTTTAGATGAATATTTAATTGTCTTTGTTAACCCCAAAAGCACCGTCCCATTCAAATTTCGAATTAATTGATGCACTCAATAACTTTTCCAAGCCGACGATTAACCTAACACATCCCAGCTACAATACATTCAACATTAGTGTCATTCTAATGCAAATTCCGATGCAGCGGAGTACGCTGCAATGTCAGCTAAAAGCCTCATTTTAGAAATACCAGAAAATGCTTCGTCTTGTAAATATATTCTATAGATAAAGGGTGAAACCTTTTCTATTTCAGAGTCCAACCTTTCCTTTCGACATCTAAAGTAAGTTTGATTTTTGTCAAACCCAAGCAGCACTCCAAGTCAAGTCCCATTCCATTTTCGCAGTGGTGTTCGCTTCCAAAAGCGCACAAAACTCCCGGGAGTACTCAAGTTGTATAAACACCGACAACACCAATTTAATACGGCGAAAAGACGTAGTGCTGACGTCAAAGCCAAAGTTCTCTTCTTACAGCTGGAGACGTGGAAAACTGAGGAGGAACGGAATTTGAATAAAAAGGCAGCAAGGCCGAAATTTGGCTTTCAGAGTACTCGATATTTACTGAAAGCTTTGCATAATATTAGTTAGGGAGAAGTGGAAACAGAGAATAAGGTCTGTCGTAAACGTATATTGAATTCCTACAAAAGCAAAGATTCAAATTGAGAAAATACGTGAATTGGATTTAATGCTTTCTTAAAACGTATAATACAGTTAGACCCCTTTATAGTAAGCGTGAAAGAACCGACGTTTTTGCTCGTCATAGAAGGGTTCTCGTTAAAACCGGGTTAACATTAAAAAAAATTAGTACATGAATAATTACAAGCAAGTGAAAGAAAATCGTCAAAGGTCGATATTTAAATTTAGCGAGTTTCAATTAACATTAATTCGCAATTCTCTAATTCGCAACTCGATAATCCTCCACTCTCTAATTCGTCACTCTCTAATTCTCAAGTAACTCGGTAGATTTTCCACGTTAACAATAACCATCATTATTGCATTTACGGAAGACCTTTGCCTTACCCTTTTTATTGCGTACAGACAGAAAAACCAACAGCAATAGTGGGTTTAATATCTATTGAAACCCTCTGAAAAATCCTGATAGAAAAGGAATAAAACGAATGCCATTCATTTGTACATATACTGTACATCGTATATTTAAGCATCGAAGTTTTACATATTTCTACCACACTCCAGGGCCATTGTGTAAGTTGGTGGAGGTTCGTTGGATGAGCTCTCATTTCCATCATTCTTATTTATTACTTAATGACCAATTTACACATCCTGATTTGAATATAAACTTCCCAATCACTGATAATTAACTATTATATACATATTTTCCATCCAATTACGAAAAGCAATTTGTTATTAATGCAACAACTAAAAGAAAGGTGTAGAACAAATATTGTTTAGTCAAAGGATAGTAATAATACATTAAAAAGCGCTGGTTACAATAAACTAGTACGTTCCCTCTTTAATTAAAATGTTTTATCACTTTAAGAAAATTGGCAATTGTGGTTTCGAAATTGGCAACTGCTGAAGACCTACATATCCAAAATCACGAGGTTACCAAAATGAATTAAACGAAGCAAAAACTTCGATAGCCTGCGTTCTCCGAATCATGACACATTTACAACATGCTGAACTTACTTTAATTTAAAATCTTGGCTCAGAGTAATTCGTTCGCTTACTGAGTTTTACGGAGGAAGGACAGCAAAGATCATACTGTGTCGGGGATTTTGAACCTCTGCTGGTAAGGGAATCAAACCCCAGACTACAACAATTCATATTCCTAACCAGAGAGAGATTTTGAGATCGACAAAAGCACACTTTAAGAGACGGCGAATACCCAGTGGCGTAAGAAAACTTATGTACAATAGATCGCAGAAATACATCTGAAGATTCCCAAATGATGGATACGCGGCTAATGGTTTTTGTGGTTCCCCGTTGGCCTTCCAGCAAGCGTCCGAACGCCGTTTTTACTCCAAGTTGAAGAATGATAGCTAATGAATGGTGGCTACTCGCTGTCAGCAGCGCCAGGCCAGATGAAAACCATTAGTCGTATGATCCGCTGGCCGATATCAAATTCAACTAAGGAATGACCTATGATTCTTGGAACGCTGTTATTAAAGTCCGAAATGAAAAGTCATCAATCATACGTAACGCATCGGCCACGGCACAGCATACATAGGTGAAATATAGACCTAAAAAAATGAGGGGCATATCGTCGTAGGATATCTTCATATCACATCTATGGTATGAGAAACGGATATCAAAATTGAGGACAGAAATGATGTATACATCAAAGGAAGAAACTATAATTATAGATGAGGACAGAAGTCAAGAGAAAATCCATTTGAATCAAAACGAGTATTAGACCAAAATATCCATATCATAGAAGTAGTTCACATCATTAAAAATTCATTGCTGCAGAACTGAAATTTGTTGACTACGGTCATATCAGGGGCGGGCTGGGTCCTCTCAAAGGGCGCATGCCTTAGATTTTCGAAGAAGTTTTGGGCAAGGACTCGCTCCCTGAGTCCTTGTCCATTCGAAGGCGCGAGGCCTATTGCCCCTGAGGGAGCACCGACACAGGGGCTGGTAAGCTGCCGACCCAGTCCGCCCCTGGTTATTGTTATACAACTGTTTGCAGTAAAAGCTAAAAGTATTTAAAAAGTTATCACTCGAGTATTGTTGGTACTGTTGTGCACACATTAGTAATGATAAAAAGGATATTTTGTTTCTATTTTTGGTTTTTTTTCTTTTAAAATATGGTAAGCCAACACACCACGAATGATCAATATCATAAGAAAAAAAATTATTGAGAGATATCGTTCATCTACTACAAGAAATCTTCATAAAACCTCTAGCCTATTTTCAGAGGAAGGGAGAATGCTTCAAAAAATGTGGTCGTATTGGGCCAAACCTCCATTAAAAATGAGCTAGGTCCTATGAGGAGTTTACGTAATAGACATACGGTATCTGCAAAATTGAAGAAAATACAGTGAAGAAGGAGAAAAATCAAACTATAAATTGATAGGGTAAAAAAAAAAGTGCATTCAGCGAAGATAAAATCTAAGATATGAAAACACGGTTAATGACGAACATCACCACATCAAATATTATAAATAATAATACAAATTACAACATGCTTATTACATATGAACGCGAAGAAAAACCTTAATAGCATTTCGACCAATGCATGACTGATCGAAATACCATTGAGTTTTTCCTTCGTTTTATAATAAATAAATACGTTGTGATTAATATTATTTGTACTTTAAAACCTAAGACTTTCATTTTAAAAAAATCGTAACATAGAATAGCTTAAACACCGATAAAATGAAAGAACAAGCTTTCTGACACATGCCAACAGCGGTTCTTCATGCCACTTAATGAAGGAATGTTGTTAGCGCATCCGAAAGCATAGGAGTACCCTCCTTCCCTATTTTGCTAATGTTTAACTTATTTTATATGTACATTTTCTCTCTGATGCACTGTAATTTATTTAAATTTGTTTCAAATGACAAAGTTTATTATCGCCCAAATAACGTTGATCAATCATAGCTCAGGAATGCGGATCCTCGGAAACATAATACTGACATTCTCTAGAAATTCAATCAGCAAAAAACATCACCATCTAGAAATCCAATCAGCAAAAATCAGCAAAAAACAAACACCACATTAATTGGTACATAGTTAGATGTTCTTATTGTGTTATTCAACATTCACAAATAACATTTAAAATAGCTCATGGCCGTCCCACCAACAGTTCTCTCTCCGATCAAAACATAAACAAAAACAAAAAAAATTGACAAATCCGAAGAACTTGGAAAGATCCTTGTTAATAGCAAAGTAATTGAAATTGCTAGGGAAATTGACTACCTGGGTGTGATTTTAACTGACCACTTATCTTGGAATAAGCAGGCAAATAAAATTAGTAGGAAGATTAGCTCAGGATTAGGAATTATAAGAAAATTATCAAACTCTGTTCCTAAAGGTGTACTGCTTAATTTACACTTTCTCTTTATTCACAGCTACTTAATATACAGCAATAGCATCTGGGGTAATTTAAATAGCGGCAATATGAATATTATTAAATTATTGCAGTCTAAATTTTTAAGAATTATTGAGCAAAGAAATGTGTTAAATTGGAATGAAGTATTCGTTAAATATGGCTTGCTTCCAATTGACTCAATAAATTTTATACATTGAAAATAATGTATGAAGGAAAATAAACATTTGGATGCAATAGAAAACGAATATTGTAATAGTAATGTACATTTGAGAAGAAAAAAATCAAATAAAATTACCAAGGATTAGGATCAAATTAGTCACGATGGGAACTGAATACAAGGCAATCAAATACTGGAATGAAATTGCTGAAGATATTAAACACATAAACAATAAAAAATTATTCAAAAAATATTATTTAAATTTCTGTTCGATAATATTATGGTGTCTTCATTTGTTGAGTCTCAAGCAGGTTAACATTTATTTTTTACTGGGGACGCGTCATTTGTTTGCATGAGCATCTACAGTTACGTATTTGTAATTGATTTCTTAGGTGGCATTTTTTTTTTTTTTTAAACTGATGACTGTTTGCTATTCGTAACACTGATAAACAATATCACCAAAGCTAAGCAACAATGAGCTCCGTCGGTTTTCGGGAGAGTGCCCACTCTGGAAACTGGCTGTGGGCAATGTTTGTTTGTGGTTTTACGGCTCAAGGACTACAGTGGTCATGCTGCGCTGGGACCTACTGTTTTCCGAGGAATTTGAACCTCTGGACCTACAATTTTCCCGAGGAATCTGAACCTCTTAAGGCCTAGGGAACAAAACCCCGGACTATGGTGAGCAGTGTGATCTTTATGAGATCTCTGAGTAAGCATTTTTTGCACCATTGGGAGTCGAACACGGGTTAACTGCGCACCAGGCGAACGCGTTACTACACTGCGCCACCACAGGACGCCGTGGGCAATGGGCCGAAATGATGTCAATCAGCAAATATGGTGCCCTGATGAACAGCTGGCAATGTCACCGTCTTCTAACAGTTAACTATTGAACACCAAAGGGTAGAATGGCCTAATAGTAGGCATTGGGGAAAAAATCATTTAAAAACAATTTTTTTTTTTAATTTTAAATAAGACATCTTCCCACCTTATCGGACTCCTTTATGAACACCCCAGTCCTCCTGCAAGCTTGAGCTGGGAGAGAGAAGTGCGGTTTCTTCCCCACTCCCACTTTCAATTAAATCAAAAATAGCTCTTCATTCAGAAACGGTAGCCTATACTATTGTAGGTGCACAATAACAAGATAGCAAATTTTATAATTAGGTGTCATAAATATACATTATCAGAAGCATGTTAGTTTGTGTTATATGGCGCAAGGACAAGTACGATCAATTGGTGCGGGTTTTACGGCACAAGGACAGCAAGGTCATGCTACGCCGGGATTTACAGCTTTCCGAGGAATCCGAAACTCTTAAGGCTTAGGGAACCAATCCCCAGACTACAGTGAGCAGTTAGTTGATAAGCGCTTTTTCTCACAGTTGGGAGTCGAACCCGGAATAACCGTATGCTAGGCGAACGCATTATCATTGCATCATCGCAGGGTTACAGATACGATAATGATTCATCAACTGCCCACAGCTTTCCAAGGAAACCGAATCAGACTCCGAGTAATCGTAATTAAGATGATTATATAATTACTTGATTATATTATATAATCGTTCTATTAATAAATATAAACGATTTTAATGATCACATTTTCTCACAATCACAGCTGTGATCACAATCAAATGTTTTGAAGTAGCTGTAATCTGCAATATAATCATAATCACACTTTTAAATTTCATTTAATCATAATCGTTTTTTGAAATTCTTAGGTAGTCGTAATCATAATCGCTATGAATGTAATCGTAATCGCCATGATTATAATCGAACAGGATATTTCTGATTGCATACAAGTAATCGTGATTGTAATAGTAATTGTAACGATGTTTTTTATGTGCATTCATAATCGTGGTCGTAATCGAAAACCGAAAATTGACTGCAATCGTAATCAAAATCGTAATCTAAACTTTGATGCTTAGGTAATTGTAATCGTAATCCTACTGTGGTAATCGTAATCATATGAACCAACTGTAATCATTCCCAAGTCCAATCCAAATCACTGTCATCTACATAAAGAAAAAAGCACTACGGATTAGTAGCCAATAGGAAACCATTTGGCTGTTGCGTATTTAGACTATTGTGTATTATAAATCAAACATACCTATACATATATATGCCATCAGAAATATACGTATACAGGTTGATACAGAAAAAAATATAGCCTTTGAAAACCGCTTAACACAATCTTGAAATTATATATCTCTCTTCTAGAAACTCTTGTCACAGGGGAAGGCAAAAAGTGCTAATCATTGTATACGTTATTGTATTTGAAGCGGCAAGACTTCATCCAATTCCAGAGTAAAAAATAAATTCCGCCTCAGAAATACGAAGTTTATCAAACATTTGTTTTCGAAGTTCGGGACTGCTACTTTAAATCGAATTCCTTTGTTTTGCCTGGTGCCTCACGCTCCAAGGGACCGAGTGCTTTCTTCAGACAATTCGATGAGAAAGTTCCTTCCGATGGGGTGTCGTTTGTGGTGGGCATTTGCATATGTGATGGCGATTTAAGCATGCAAATTCAAACCATTCCCTTTCCGGTATGAAAAGGAAGACAGCTCGTATCGCATTACACATTTTGCATCTTAAAGGAACTGCGACTGCGAATTTAATTACGCCATTAACTCGCGAATAAATATCTTATACGTCTTAATAATGCGTTACCTCTATTTCCCCTTCCTCGTCAATAATGAGAAAGCCCGTAAAAATGAATACAGCCCACTCCACATGTACCCTAGAGATGCAACGGGTTCTATATTTCATATTGATTTTGTACTCGGGCTCAGCGGACGGATACAACCGAAAACTGACTTTTCCATGTTGAAATTCTCCAAGGAATACAACTATATGATTCGTTTTCGAGGACTGTAGAAATACGTGTACATGAAAATTCAACGGAAATTAAATGGTGCAGTTTAGCAAATTATCTTAAATTTAAATCGTACTCGAGGGATAAAAGTTGTATTTGAAGTTGCGGGTTCGGGTTCAAATTTCAACGAAGTATTTCGGGATCGGGCCGGCTCAAATTGCAAATCTTGGGGCTCGGGCCGACAAAAATGAGCCCTAACTCATCTCTAATATACACATGGTGAGTGGAAGCACATGAATAAGGGTAGCCTTTTGAAAAGAACTTTATGTCAACTGGGTTCCCACTGACGTTTGAAAAAAAAAAAATCCCTGACTTTTCTAGGTTCCCCCCCCCCCCAGTTTTCTAGGTTTTTCCCTGACTTCTCTAGGTTTTCCCCCTGACATTTCTAGTTTTTTCCCTGCTCTCCGGCAAATTTCCCTCACTAATCACACGCAACTTTCAGCTGCATAACGGTTGTGGGGGAAAATGTCTTCCCGTTTATGGGAGATTTAGCTATTCAAAACGTAAGTTAAGGACGTTTTTCCCTAACTTTTCCACGTTTGACCAAAAAATCTCCTTTTTACCTGACGTTTAGGAATGATTTCAAATTCCCTCACAATTCCAAGTTCCCAGGGAACCTTGTGTCGATAGGTAGTTCTTCATAAATTGATTATATTCCAATTGATAAAGAAGGGATCGGCATTGTTTCAGACATATTCGTTAATGGTAATCAAGGACGGTCAACGACCGAAACGCTGAACAAATCCTTTAAATCAGTGGTTCCCAACTCAATTTAAGCCGCGGACCACTTTTCCACTTCAATTGTACCCGCGGACCACTTTGAAAAATTCTCAAGAGTTGGCTGCAAGGTCTTACTTTCAAAACAGGGAGCCTTTTGATTTTCGATGGGGGTGGGGTATTGTAAAATTGTTCTTTGGTAAAAAAAAGAAATAATAAACAGAAAAAAAATCTAATGATAATGCAGTCAAACCTCGTTAAGATGAACACGCTTAAGACGAATTACTTTTAATACGAACCGTTTTATGAAATTCCGTCAGATTGTAAAATACTACAAATATGCAATCAATTTCATTTTTATATTTAATTTTAATGTTTAATAATAATTTTTATAAGTATTTCTTTATTTTCAACCATCACAGACCACTTCAAATTCCCTTCACGGACAATGATCATTGCTCTAGTTCGGATTGATGTGCAAAAGCATTGCTGAACATTTGGCACCTGTACCAGGACGGATCTACAGGGGGGGGGGGGATTGGGGAAGTGCCCCCAAATCCATAAAAATACGGTGGCAATCGGTTATAACGACCAGCCGCATATAACGATGGGGGTTTTTACAAAAGTTTGAACCCTTCCACCCAAAATCACCCACTGGATCCACCCACTTCTGCTTGTACAAGGAGCCAATTAGAAGAATTTGGTGATGCCTACAATCCTGAACTCGTACTAAAAAATCCCAAAGACATATAAAACCACATAATTGGTCACTCATATCAGAATGGCCCAGGGGTGGTAGAATGTACGCCAAGCGCGCAATTACTCACATTCTCGAATTTTTTCATGCGTTCTATTTATACGAAGTAAAAGGAAATTAACAAATAGCATAACCCGAAAAAATTTTCCTGCACAGTTCTCAACGTACTGGCCACATTGTGCCAATCACATTTATATTAAAGCCAAGCCCTTTACGTTTCGTTCAAACATCACCGACATTTAGCAACTGCAGTATATTGTCGTTCCTCATCGTAAAATAATCCTTATATTCTAGAAAATATCGTGATTTGAATGAAACTGGCATTGCGAACACTTGTGTGTGTATGAAGCGTTCGAGGGAGTTTTCAGAATTATTTTAGAACCTTTAAGAACCAACGAAGTAAACACTTTATACTCAGCGTTCATCCGAACCAGTTGCTAAAAATAAAAAATACCTGTGTTTGTGAATTTTACGGCGCCAGGACAGCAAGTATCACGCTGCGCCGGGACCTACAATTTTCCAAGGGATCCGAACATCTTAAAGCAGTGGTCGACTTGGACCCCCAGGGTTCGAATCGGGCTGAAGGGCTGATAGAAAAATATAATACATCATTGTACAAGTAATATTTAATTTTGTGAACTTGGATTACCTCCATCCTGGCTGACAATAAAATTAAGAGTGAACCATGGAAATAGTGACATGAATAGAACGTGTATGAGTAATAGTTTTTATTTCTTATAGAAAGCGTGATTTCTTTCATGGTAAGGATTTCGATTTTATGTAAGAAAAGGAGTGCAAGAATTTTAATATTCTATACAAATAAAAAACATTTTTAAGAGGGAGCAAGGTCATGAAAATGGTTAAGGATATAGGTATATAATTACGTGGTGACTTATAGCTGCAATTAATATTGAATCCAACATTGCTCATCTTGACAAAAGTCACGAAGCCCATTCTTCGTAGTGACGTCATCAGCGAATTGCTTACTAAGTTCATAAGTCTTATTTTTTCATATATATTAAGATTGCATTATTGTTGCCTAATTTAAATGTTATATATCATTTATATTCCTCCTATTAAATATGTAATGTTAAGAAGGCTTAACGGGTAAGCCAATATATAATATATATTTTATACACACAATAAACACTAACTATTAAAAAAAAACAATAACTCACATAAGCGTATTGTTTTTAGTTGTCCTATTATAATTATGCAGTAGTAAAATAGAGTGAGGTCGATAAAAGTCAAGAAACTCTGAAAGGGGTCGATGGTCAAAGGCGTTTGGCAACCCCAGTCTTAAGACCCAGGAAATCGGGACCAAGGTGAGAAGTTAGTGAGAAAAAGTACCTACCGAACATTAAGGAATTAACTAACTAGAAGAGTTTAAAGTTGTACTGTTTTCAGCTAAGCATTAACAGCAAAACAGTTAAAAACAGGCAGTCCTCTAAATCAATTTATTAAATTTTTATAGCGCAAGGATGAAGCAGGAATTACTTTGCGCAAAACAAGGTGAAGTCTTCAAATTTAAAATATAATTTTACCGAATCGTAATTTTAAAACCTGGTGGCGAGTGCGTTAGATGTTAGGTCTTTGTTCAAGGTATTTCCCAATGCATCCACGTATTTAGAGCAATATATTATCACCCCTGCTGTTCTACACATCAACACAAATCGGTCCAGTGCACTGCAACAATGACAATAGAATTCTCACCAAGCAGGGAGCCGTAGAAATGACCAATATTGGCTATTGAATCCCTTTCGGTCAATTTATCGGAGTTGCAGGGCATAGTGGAGTGAAGAAAGGCTTTGGGGCCGATAAGCGTCACGTGGAACTTATCTGCACAATACCGACCATAAAAGCCAAGATAGCACCAGGGCGGAGCAACTGTATATCGACAGATGATATTAACGTATAGAATCCATTGAAGTGTAAGAAGCTTCGGAGAAACAGTCCGGTATCCGATGCAAAGATATGAGTACATAAAATATGGAGTATTTCATATACCGACGGCACAATTGTAGTATTAGAGGATATTGCTTTATATCTTATCTTTGTGTACGTTTCACCACTTTTTCCTTTTATTTTCTCTCTCAAAATTTGCATTACGGGTTTCTGAATGATGTAAGTAAGGCCACTGATCTTAGTACGCTTGATTAATGGAGAAGTATTAGTAATTTGCATCAACTACGATAAGGTGGGGTTTTGAGTTTTTTTTTTGTCCCTCGCTAAAAGGTTTAGAGTAATTGATTATACATACGCGGTTTAACCGGTCACGTGATAAGAAGTAATTTATTAAAGCATTCACTAAAGCGGCAGCTTACAACTTTAAATAGAATTTTCTTTTTCTTTAACCATTTCGAGTTAAACTTTAATAAAAAACTTCAAAAAATAACCAAAAAGTTATTTGATAGATGTGATATTCATTCAGTTTAAAATTTTTTCGACGGCGTGTGCAGCCGAGTTTCAAGATTGACGATTAAAATTTAAGTTAAATGAATAGTAACTACGTCCGCTGTGCATTGTTTTTAACAATGTAGCCTTAAGTATGTGCTTCCTGGTATTATCGTGTTTTATACTAAATAAGAAATTTCTTTATTGCACATTTAAAATGCACCCTGAAAATACATACATATATATATATATACTTAAATCGATATACGGTAAGAACAATTCAAGAACAGAGCGTAAAATTAGAATTTATATTTAATTACATTATTTAATTAATAAAATAATGTAAAATATAAGAATTTATATTTAAAACATTTAGCTGCACATAACATTGAATTGTTTTGTAAGACACTTATTTATTTTATCGAAAAGCAATCTTGAGATTGGTGTATTTATATGGCATCAGCAAGTAATTTTTTTTTTATTTTTTCAAATACAAAACACATAGGTATTTGCATGCATAATTATTAATAATTTGCATACATATAAGAAACGAAATATGGAAAATTTGTGGACTTTCTTCCTTTTTTTTTTGACATTCAAACCAATAAATATATATATATCAAAACGTCACAAATTTTACTATTGTTTAAATATACAAATAAACAAAAGAAAATTGAGAAATATGCTTAAAAAAGCATGTATTATGATTTATCGTTTTTTAATAGCTAGAAAAACAACAAATACAACATTCTTATAATGATTGCATTTAGCATTACCCACTCGCTATATATTCTACCTCAACTATTCGTGTGTTCTATTTCAAAGTCAAAACAGCTGTACAATTTTAAAACCCTTTTCTTCGATCTGCAAATTAATTTTTTCGTCAAAAATCATAACTTTCACCAAACTTATTGATGTCATTAGGGGTGAGGGGCCCCTCCTCCCTATACAACAAAAGCTACGAAAATTGCAGGTAACACCTCCTAGACCTTAGGGGTATCTATGACCGAACTTCATTATCCCCGGAGAACGCTATCCACACTTCTTATCACATGGATAATACCCAGAGGTATATATATGCACCCCTAGATGAAAATAATATCACAAAGTCTTCCATAGGAAGCAGTAAAAGTTAAGATACAAAGGAGAAAGACTAGCTTTCGTTCATGCTTTATAATCAACAACAAATAAAAACACACAAATTATTCACGTACTTGCTTTAGAATAACATTAAATAAAATTTCTTTGAGGAATTGAAAGTTTTATATCTGAATGGGGTGCATACGCATATGTGGTAGCTTCTGTATATGTGTGTATATGTGGAGAAATGGTGAAGCTTTATACGCATTAACTCTTTTAAATTTTATTTTGTCCATCAGGTGACAGTACTCTGTCATTGCCTTTCTTTTTCTTTCTTTTATATAAAGAATTAGCGGGAATTGCAGTTTAATTTTAAGCTTTAATTTTCTAATCATGATAGTCAATTTTAGTTACTTTGCTGATCTTATAACGAATGATGGGCATATATTGAATTCTTTATTATGACACAGCTTGTAATGGTAATTTCCCATTACGAGTGAAATAACTAACCAACTGGGCATTCCGAGACGCACCCGTCGATAAACGTAAATAAAGGTACTTGGTTTTGAATGTTCGGTGTGACGTCAGCTCAACGCATATTTTTATTCATAAATATTGTTGATATGTTACTAACGTTGTTATAAAAATCCCCTACACTTTGTTTTCCATTTTAACTTTTGTAATGTGGGGTTACTGACGAACTGTGTTCATTAAGTGTGTCCTAGTGTTTAGTAATTTATGTTGAGTGGCGAGATTTAGAATAGTAATTTTGTAATAGAAATATTAACTGGAAATAGGAAGTTGTTGCTAAAGTTATGTAATTAATATGTGTTTTTAGAAATCTTGTTGACTAACCTTAATTTGTAGTTACGTACGTTGAGGATAAAGTATATTGAGTAAGGGTTTCTTAAATATTTGTAACTGATCTTATTTTAAGCAGATATTTATAGATTATTTATAGATTATTTTAAGCAGAGTGGCCATTGTGAGCTGTTTATGGCTGGATCAAGAAAACGGCTTAACCTTCGCAAGTGACCTCTTCGTATTTACCTGATTAGATATGGGCCTGGGAGACCAGGTTAGGAAATTTAATTAACTTTTAACCTATTGTGAACATTTGTTTATATATTATTACTTTTAAAAGTTCTAAGAGAATTTGTTAATCGTTTCAGCCACTTTCCCCTCGGAGGAACTACACTCTTAGATAGCCCGAAACGTCCTTTAGAAGAAACTCTTATTAGAAATCACATCGCTGTTGATGAAAGTTACCTTGATGTATTTTGGGAACTTGTCTTAATAAAAGTTGATGAATTTGCCAATTGGTTGATTGTTGATTGATGTTCGATCGTCGGCCCGTAAATGATAATATTTATGCAATGTTTTGTGACTTAATTGAATGCTAAAGTCGAGGTAGGAAAGCGTTACAAACTATTTCCAACCAACAGAAGGTGTTAGATTCACAAAACAAACGAACGAACATAGATAAATCATGAACTTTTTTTTTAAAAAACAATTGCACATTTGAATTCTGAAATATACAGGGAGTTCAGCAACCCTTGGGTGATAACCATACAGAGGTGATCGTGGGACAATTTTGAGATATAGAAGTGGTTTTCATTTTGGTGACAAGTCAATACTTTGTAATTAATATTCGCCAAAAACGTCCAACCAATGAGGAAGCTGTCTGCATCTGTTGACACCTTCGCACGGTTTTAAATGCGATAAATATAGTTTAAGACGAATTACAGAAAACTTGTTTCTGCATGCGTGTTGTGTAAAGCACTAGACAGTTTAGTTGGTGATTTAATTTCAAAAACGAAACGCACGCGGTGTTTTTCTCACAGTCGATTGGATAGATTTTACACAGAAGTAGGCGATGACTTTGTTTGACGGTTACAATAGAAAAATCATTAGTCCTGGCGTGAAATCTATCCAATTGGCGGGGGACTGGTCGTGCGTTTCGCTTTTGAAATTAAATTACCAATTACAGTGCACAGTGTTTTACACCATACCCATACAGAAACGAGTTTTCTGTAATTCGTCTTAAACTAACCAGCGAAGGTGTTAACAGATGCAAACAGCTTCCTCATTGGTTGGACGTCTTTGGCGAATATCACAAAAAAGTATTGACCTATCACCAAAATGAAGGCCACTTTTATATCTCAAAATTGTCCCAGGATTACAGCTGTGTGGTTATTATCCGAGGGTTACTTGAACACCCTGTACATATAACAGACATCAGAAAATACATTCTTGGGAGAAAAGTTAACTTTAATCTCAACAACAGGCGTTTCGAATCGCGCTCCAAACAGATCAATGACCGATTTTCCCCACCTATATTAAACGAAAAAGATCCGTTCCATGACTCGGTCATCGAACAAGCTGACGCACTATCAGGCGCACCATGCCCGGCAGCTAAAGGGTTAAAGATACCGTCTTTCAAACAACTTTACAACTCGGAGCAAAATTTCCCTCTTCGACTAAAATCATCTTACGAAAAAAAAAAAAACAAAAAAAACAATCGCACTGATCATTTAAGCACATTGTACACATCGTCATTTAAATCCCCATTCGTTAATTACAATGCTCATTACTGTTATCCTGCCAACCGTTATGATTCCGATTCGTACACAGGCACACAAAATGCATGTTCCGGTATTCCCAACCGAGTTCTCGTTTAATAACAGCTTCCAGTGCATTTGAAATTGCTGAGTACCTAAACAAGCGCATATAAATATCCGGTTGCTGATATTCCTCTTCCAGCACTGTACACGCTGTTCCTTCGAGAGAGAAATTATTGCTGACAGAATAGCCCGCTTCGACCGGATCACTAGCCCATGGCCAGTTACTAATGGATCTCGAAACTAGCATTAATATTAATTATACACCACATGCGAAATTTCGCATGCAATCCCATCGTGTATTAGAAATAACAAGAGTTATGTCAATTCTCCGCAATGATGCCGTAATGCTGGAAGAAAGCGAAGGAACAGTTTTAGAGTAAAAATCTTATTGGTTGATTGGTTGCAGTTTTATGGCGCAAGGACAGCAAGGGTAATTCTGAGCCATAAAAAATCTTGTCTACTATGATATTCCCCTATAACATATTGGAAACATCAATTATTTTTACCGTCTGAGGAGGAACTCTGCAACTGAAGAAGGGGAAGTATGGAATAAATATGGCGAGTTAATCAAGGAAATTTATAGCTGTAATACGCCACATATTTTTAATCCACGCTAGTATCCCCCCATTAGATTCTAAGGCGATTTTGTTTGAGTTTTAAGGAGCAAGGATAGCAGGGGTCATGCTGTGGCGGGTCCTACAGTTTATGGTTTTACGGCTCAAAGACTACAATGGTCATGCTGTGCCAGGACCTACTGTTTTTCGAGGAATCTGAACCTCTGGACCTATAATTTTCCGAGGAATCTGAACCTCTTAAGCCCTAGGGAACCAAACCGCGGACTACAGTGAGCAGTGCGATCTTTATGAGATGTCTGAGTAAGAGTTCTGTTCACCGTTGGGAGTCGAACCCGAGTTAAAGGCGCACTAGGCGAACGCGTTACCACACTGCGCCACCGCAGGGCTCCTACAATTTTCCGAGGAATCTGAACCTTTTAGGGCCTAGGGAATCACCCCCCAGACTACGGCTAGAATTTAGTCGGTAAGAGTTCCAAAAGCGAAAAATAACCCACAAGCTCAGTTTTAACTCGAGCTAGCGATCTTCGGCTAAACAACCCCAATACTTTAACCACTACGCTACTCCGTACCAGCAATGTGTTAAACTTTTTTGCACTCATGTCTGTCAGAGGGGGATTTATTTATTCGTATATGATTTACGGTGCAGGACAGCTAATATTACGCTGCGATGGGACCTACAGTTTCCTAAGGACTACGAACTTCTATTGCCTAGGGAACCACACTCTGAACTACGGTTAAAAAAGGGAGCGCTACTTCAGGTACCATTGGAATCTAATCAGAGTTAACGGCACGACTGACGAACATGTTAGTCTTACGCCACAGTAGGACGTTTGAAGTAAAGAGTGGGCTCCATGGTGAAAGAGACAAGCAGGATTCCCACCCCACATTAAAGAAATTAATTCCCTGACTTTTCCATCAAAATTCCCTGATCAATCTCGAGCAATTTTAACAGAACTTCGGTCGTGGAAGGTCTAGCTATTCAAAACAAGAATTACGAAGGTTTTCCCTGATTTTGCCACGTGTGGCCAAGCAACATTGTTTTCTCTGACTTCTCCCTGACCCTTAGAGTCGATTTCAAATTCCCTGAATTTTCCAGATTATCTGGAAACCCTGGAAAAGGATTAGAAAATATATTTTGTAATTAAATAGTTCCACAACCCATCCTTCTTAATTAGGAAGTTCCCCCATTGATAAAGATAATTACGAGAAAAGTTATACGCATCTCTATGCACATTAAGTAACTGACAAAACGTTAGGATGTAACACATAGATAGACGCAGCATAATCCTCGTAACTCTTGGACCACTGGAATAAAAGTAATGTCTAACATTAAGATGTGAACCTAATGATGGACGTTTGGATTCCAGATGGATCTAACTCCCAGATGGATTGAACTCCCATGGATCTAGAGTGCAATGGATCAAAAACGATTGGATCTCATAGGGGAAAAAAAGTGCTGGAAATTAAATTCTGTAATCATCCTTATTCTTCGTTCCATGCCACAACGCTCAACGAGTAATCTGTAACGGGACCGATGATCTGTCGTGACCTACAAGTAACAGAACGTTTGCAAGCGCCAAATCTAGAAAACCCAAAACCGGTGAGCTTTTTCTTTTCTTTCAAGCCTTCGTCACTGACATGTATATATTTTCTATGAGGGCTTTTGATAGGAAAAGATAGAAGAAAAATGTCGCTTCCATCTATGCGACTTAATTTTGTTAGCATACGAAGGTAGAGGGAACCCAACTAGCGATTTTCCAAATTTTACACAGTTTTCGATATTTACAAGAACCGATATTGATTTAATGGAATGAAAAAAAGGAACAAGAGAGAAGAATTAATCAATTCGGAAGAAAAATCTGACATCTTCCGTGTATGGAAGAGGAGTTGGGAAAGAAAAGGCAAATAAGATGAAACGTATTTCAGAGCGTGTGTGTGTAATCCACTCATTTCCCAAAAAGGCGCATAATTAATGGAAGATAGATGTGCAACAACAAAAATGTCGGACCCTCCAAACTTAATAACCAGCTCCACTCTTACGGCAACTGACAAGCCCATCAAAAGGAATTGTTTATTCCAGAAGGCCCTAAGTATCCATCAATATCCGAAGATGGCAAGGCGGGGTCACAGGAGAGGAGGAGGAACGAAAGTTTCCACAAGCGTCCCATAAATAACGGTTGACGAAACAGCCCAGCGAACTTCAACGATTCAACGTTAACACCTCTAAACGCAATCAACACGATAAGGGTTCGAAACGATTTCTCATCGGTTACTATCTCCGTCGTCGCCCGATCGGACGCATGTGACGCATGGTGACAAATAGCTTTCGCCGCTCGTAGCAGAAATATTCCATAAAGACGGGAGTTTACTAGGCATCGAGCTCCAAGAGGAAACTGCGCGAGATTTATTAGTTCCAAAACTCGGGATGTGATGCATTACTTCACCCACCGTCTCACACCCATCTTTCCTGAAGCTTTCTAGAGCAGTCGAGAACCTCTTTGTCCTGACATATTTCTTGTCGCTTTTGACACTTTTAGGGAGATAGGTCGATTTTATTTGCAATCAAATGCTCGCCATCGATCAAAATTGTGTGCGATGCAGGCTTTCTTACGGCGCCACGGCTTTTGTTTTTTCAAGTCAACTTTGACTTTTTTTTTTCTCCGTAGAACTAAGAATGCAATTGGTTTGTTTCGTTCGTGTTTTGAGGCGTAAGGATACCAACTTTTTACGGCGCAGGGACAGCAAGGGTGATACTGCGTCGGGACCTGCAATTTTCCGAGGAACTCGAATCACGTAAGGCCTGGGAAGCCAACTCCCAGATTATGGAGAGCAGTCGTAGGCCCTCTTTTTTGAGGGGAGTTGGGAGTCGAACCCGGGTAACCACACGCTAGATGACCGCGCTGTTACTGATGCACCACTGCAGGGCCTACGTGAGGACAACGAAGGTCATGCTGCGCCGGAATATACAGTTTACCGAGAAAGCTGAGCCTCTGAAGCTAAGAGACCCACCCAAACCCTGAACCGAAGTGAGCAGAAAAAAGGCGTTCTGCGAAACAACGGACAGCCAAACCCGGCTTCATAACATGAATAACAAATGTGTTACCACTACTCCCCCGTAGGGCAGTGGTCCTACATTTTTCTGAGGAATCTGAGCCTCTTAGGAACTAGAGAATCTATCCCGCCGACTGCAGTAGCCCTACATTTTCCTAAGGAATCGGAACCCCTTAGGAACTAGAGCAATTCCCCCACCCCGTAGGGCAGTGGCCTTATATTTTTTTGGAGGAATGTGGCCCTCTTAGGAACTAAAGAATCTACCCCGCAGACTGTAGTGGGCCTACATTTTTCTGAGGAATCTGAACCCCTTAGGAACTAAAAAATCGTCCCCGTGGACTGCAGTGGGAACTGTAGTTTTCAGGGAAATCAAAACCGCTTAAGAACTAGAGAATCTACTCCCCTCCCCAGGGACAGTGTGGGCCTACATTTTTCTGGGAAATCTGAACGCCTTAGGAACTAGAGAATCTAACCGGCGGACAGCAGCGAGCATTTAGTAAGCGCCCCCCCCCATACATCAACACCTGTCAAACCCAGTAGATGTGACTCGAAACCCCGACGAACGTGAGTCAAACCCGGATTAACGAGCGTGCTGAGTGCACGCGCGATCATTGCGTCATCACAGGGCCTAAGCAAAACTGTATCGGGCAACACCAACAATCTGATTCCCACTCAAGAATTGATCAGAAAATGACACCACTTAAGCAATGAACCTAAACTATAAATATAACATAAACCTTAACTATAGATGCCAGTTGTTTTATCTTTTCATTAATTCTGAAATAAAAGTAAGAAAGAGTCTTTAAAGAGAATAAAAAAGTGGAAATAAAAACGACGATAAGCAAG
Source organism: Dysdera silvatica (assembly GCA_006491805.2). Classification (NCBI taxonomy): domain Eukaryota; kingdom Metazoa; phylum Arthropoda; class Arachnida; order Araneae; family Dysderidae; genus Dysdera; species Dysdera silvatica. The sequence goes on from QLNU02014176.1 coordinate 13,692,934, forward strand.
AATCTGGAAAACGATCCAAAAATAAATATCCATGAATGTTTCGACGGCAATTGGCATACACACACCTAGAAGTCGTATGCAGATATTTTTTCCACCTAAGAACTGAGCAGCCTAGACATTTGCTTGTTGTTGTTTACGTTAAGGTTAACCATGAGTAGACACTCACGTGTAAAGCATTCAATCTGCCTGCGACGTGTTAAATGACGACATCTATGCGAGCGGGCATCTTTATTTGATGTGCATGGTTGACATTCGAATACCCCGCTTCCCCTCCACCTGGCGGTTTATTGGGCTGTTTGAGCGTCCTGACTGGAATTACAGTGCCTCCCTCGATGGCCACCCGCCAAATCCCCCTTTGCCCACTTATTTAATCTGCTTACCATGCACAAAAACGAGGTAATAGAATTTTTGAATATGACAATACTCGCCGATATGAAATATGCCGTCAAGTACATAATTAGTTTCTGTTTATATGGCGCAAGGGCATCAAAGGTCATACTGCGTCAGGACCTACGATTTTCCAAGGAATCCGAAGCTCTTCTCCCAACGAAACAAACCTCGGATTACAGTGTGCGTGGAAACGGAACTTTCTACAACTTAAAGCCCCATCAGAGAACCAACCATAAAAGCACACAATATAAGCAAATAAGAAGTATAAATAGAGAGAAGAACAGGAAAAAAGAGAATGTAAGAAAACAAAATTGAAAAAGAAAATGCTTTATTAATAAATGATTCTAGCGTCTGAAAAAAATGCACGAGCATTCCAAATTAATAGACCATCGAAGTAACAAGTTACAAAATATAAAAGAAAAAAATGCTTCCAAAATTGATGACAAGAAGCAAATTTGCTTCTCCGGTTTAGCATTTCTCAGGGACGAATTATGACATGACGGCCACTGCCAGACACGTTGAAAAATTGGTCTGCGATCAAAGTACGTTCAATTTTTGACCGAAAAGGCATTTATTAAGTCCCGAGATAAAAAATTATCTTTATAAAGGAAACGTTGACGACAAGAGGCATCTAATCTACACCATTTAAGTTTCGGGGAGCGGGAGACATCACGAATAACCAGAAGTCCAGGACACTTAATTCAGTTTCATCGTCAGTCATTTTTATAACGAATATATATTGAAATTTAGATGGCTAATGGCTAGATGGCGCAGAAAGCCCCACCGCCGAACTTAGGTCAAGGACTAAGTCACTTGAGTTAATGAAAAACTCCTCCAAATGACGTCAACAAACGCATCTTTAAACAGAGTAACACGTTAGAAAATTTAACATCCAAAGTAAAGTTAATTCCGATTTTGAACTGAAATGACAGCTTTATCTACTTCTATATATAAGCGTAAATATACATGTGAGTCTAAATATATATATGAAGGATGATAAAGAGCTAATGGAACAAACTGAAAGGGGTGGTAAAGGACATCAAATAAGCCATACTTAGCTAAATCCCCATGTCCGCAAACGGCCTGATTTGGCTGTAGAGTGAATTTATTATTTACATCCACATCGTTGCTACGTAGGCAATTACATGAACAGAAAAAAATTTTGACACATAATTTAAGTGATTGACCTAATAATGCAGCAGAGGTAGATTTAACACCAATAAAGATACGAACCAATATGGGTCAAAATAACATTAACTTCTATGGAATTAAATTTTAGAATGATTTACTAGCAGACATAAAAAATAGTGAACAATAAATTACGTTTGAAAGAAAACTGAGAACTTATTTGATTGAACAGCAAGAAAACGGTTAGTTTGAGGGACAGAGAATAATAACAAGGGGTTTTGCTCTGCCACCCAGTGTGGTCCCTATTGTATAGGTTTCTGGCAAAAAAAATAAAATGATGGTGTTGAAACAAAAAAAAAATCGGAAACTCCTTTCCCTGAGCAGTGTTGCCATTTAGTCATCAAAGGTATGGAAAATGTTTTAATATACTGGAGGCGATTTGGAATCATCAAACATGCGTAATAGGTGAAGGAGAACAAAAGAAACAACTTTGGTCCAGTGAAACAATGTCCGAAAATGAGCCTTTCTGGAACTATAGGGCTGCTATTATTTGCATCCACATTAGTCGATCATGTAACAAAATTTGGAAAATTTGCCGTTCCAGCCTAGAACCATATTGGGCAAGATTCCACCATTTACAGCGGTCCAAAACAACTTTCTATAGCCAAATTTATGCAATTAGGAAAATTATGGCCCAAACGTAAACCTCACCTACGGGCAATGAATTCCCCAAGAAGGGTGCCCGCTGTTCCCTTCGTTGGCGGTTTTTATGCGGAAATTAAAGAAGGCAGGCAGAGCACTGAAGCTTTAACAAATTCTACGTCCTTCATTGCCCGAGGTAATGCGAAGTAAATGTGAAGCGGCACTGTAAACATTCACTGCCGTTAATGCTGTCACTAAAGTATTTTGGGGAGTAAACACAACAGCGCGAGGAGCAGTAGGCAATGGCTGAATGTAAACTTATTAGATTCATTCCTAAGGTCATGCGGCGCCGGAAGCAACAGGTTTTCGAGGAATCCGGACCTCTTCTGCTACGGAAACAAAACTACGAAGATCAAGAAAGCGGCACTTTTTCTACGGTATCATTGGGAATCGAAACCTAGGTTTATAGCAGGATAGGCCAATGCATTACCTTTACGTCAATGCAAGGCAATTGACGTGCAACTCTGAGTGCCGTGTTGGTCGGCAATCCAATTCCCCACTTCCACCGCCTCGGCGGCTGAGTACGCTGTTCAAGCGTCCTGTCTGGGATTACAGCGCCGCCTCCGGCGGCCACCCTTCCCAATGAAACCCTTGCACAATTCCTCCTCCTCCCAAGGCAATAGACCTAAAATTTCACGAGCAATTCGAACCTCCTAAAACCTGACCACCGGACTACAATCAGTTGGTAAGTGCTCGTTTTCCCTTGGAAGCTCGAACCAGGGGGAAAGCATTACAAATGCGTTACAACAGGGCTCCTTCCACTGTAGTATCGATATCTAAAAGCAGTCATATCAAAAGTGAGTTCCAGTCTTACAGAAACGTTATGTCAATACTACTGTATATTATTCAAAGTAGCCATGAGAGTTACGTAAAATAAATTGTTGTAATTCCTTTTGCTGAGGCAATACGCCCGCACATTTTCATTTCGTGAGATTTTAGTCCGATTGGGCCGTGTCGTTTCCAGATGCCTGCAATAAATTACAGTAGAATATTAATTAAAAGGCAAACTTTGGAAAATTAATTACTTTTTTGCTAAATTCGGTAATTCTAGATCTCACAAAAGCTTCAGTAGCTTTGAAATTCAGAAATCCTAAAATTCTTTTCGCTTGAATTAATTATCTTCCCTTTGCACTCGACGTCGCTTTTAATTACAATCGAAGGAAATGAACTCTGATATCACACTGCGCAAGATTGTTCTCAAAAGAGAAATTCCTAGCAGAAGCGAGCGAGTTCTGAACTCAAACAATAGCAGGGGATCCAGAAATGTGATTTAAATTTCATAACAAAATTAATTTGAAAGCAATTATTTTTGGTTGGCTATTTGATATTGTTGCGTCCGGACACCTACTGGTTATATTCAGATTTGATGAAATGAAGAATTAATGGAAGAATGGCTGTACTATGACATTAATACACTACTCATAACGCTCCCTCCAAATCATAATTTCGACGCTTCGTTGTTTCCATGCGTGAACGCGCAAAGCTCTTCACGTGAGCTGTTGCTGACACAGGTTGGGAGAAAAACTGCTTTTAATTTTAAAAAATCGAGTTTTTTGGTTTTAAACAGGACCTTTTTGTTCAAACCAGTTTTGCTTGGTATTTTATCATAATTATTTTAATGAATTTTATAATTTTGAATACCTTCAAAAAATAAATACAGTCGAACCTCGTTAAGACGAACACCAAAGGGAACAAAAAATCTGTTCCTATTAACAGTAATTCGTCTTATCCGGAAAGGGTAGTATGTTATACACTCTGACAGGACGTCCGAAAACGGTTCGTATTAAAGGTAATTCGTCTTAACGAGGTTCGACTGTAATATATAATGTAATGCTATTTTAACTGATAAAAATTCATATCATTTTTGTGCAATTTATTTAAATATGTAACTTATTATTAAGTTATATAACTTATTATTTTGTGCAATTTATAACTTCGATTTAAATCAACGCAGTTTAAACCAGTCAATCCTGGTTGCCCATAATGTCGATATCTATAATAGTAGTGAGTAAATTAATCCAGACACAAAAAACTTCAACGATTTTAAGATATTTGATTTAATTATAGTGAAAATTTCTACGAAATAATGAGCGGCATTATACTCAACGCTAATTTTAGAATAGATTCCAGCAGTTTACAATAAATGTTCTAACGATGATAAACGTATAGATGATAAATGATCGATGATAAATGATAAACGTATAGACAGACAGCGATAAAAGTTTAGCACAACTGTAGTCACCGTTTCTTTAATTAAACGGTTCATTTTCCTCGAAGGAATTTATTTGTTAAATACGCCTAAATGTAATATTTACCGTAGTAAATATAACACGGTAAAATGTAATATTTACCGTAGATCATAAATTGGCGGTGAAGTTCGAAGAATTTCCAATCCAAGCAAGTATTTTCACGCTGTTTTCTTCTATGAATGTTTTTACATGGCAAGTAGAACTAGTTAATAGTATTAAGTAGTAGTAAGTATCAGTGGATTAACGAAACGAAGCAGTTCAGTTTGCCTCAAGCCCCACCCCCACTGGATGGATATCAAGGCACATTTTCTCTAACGCCGCATCACACCATCTTCTTTAAAGCCACTCGAGCACCCCCTCCCCCCAGCATTTTTGAATTGCTACGTCGCTGTTAATAAGTAGGCAGTAGTTCGTAATGCATTACTTACCTTAGGGCATATCCTTGAGAACCACATGCACGTCTCCTGCTGTATAAAATAGTAAGGAATAAAGTATTACCATTACTTGTGCTCTCTTCTATGTGAAACCTATTGATCATTTTTCTTCTTGCGTTAAAGTTCATAGGTATCTATTCATTAAATTAATTAATCTATTTAAATAATTAATCTATTCATAAGTATCACAGTTTAATAATTTGTAATCGCAACACCATGTTAGGGTTCCCATTAATCCCGGAGAAAAATCGACTGACATTTCCAGGTTTTTCTCTCATCACTCCGACAACATTCCTCGACAAATCACAAACGAAACTTTGAACTGGACTTCGGTTTCAGGGAAAATAAGCTTAACGTTAAGGTAAAATTTAGCCATTGAAAACAGAAGTTCTGGAGGTTTTCTTCTGACTCCTCCGAACGTTCTTGGTTTTTCCTGACTTTTCTGAACGATTTCAATTTCCCTGACAATTTCAGAATTGTCAGGTACGTGGGAACTTTGCAGACGTATTATCAATTTTTTTTCTGTGGTTGAATAAATTATCCTTCTTACTTACAGATTTTAGTTTGCAACACAGGACAAGTTCGCAGGGCAAATTTGGTATTATGCATTCCAGTATACTTTCTTTCATCTTAGTTATTTCCATGAACGCTTTTACAACTTTTGAAACGTAGCACGGCTAATTTCGCATGTATAGCCGAACTCGGTCCGTGCTAGAATTCAAAAGCTGAATGGATTTCGAAATGCGAACTTTGAGTTTGTGAACCTGAGACAAAAGAAAGAAGAGCAGCAAAACAGACTCTTGTTTTTTCTTTCGGAATAAATGGCGGATTGATGATTGGTGCAGGAACAGAAAAGGTTATTGCGCCAAATAAGGTAAAAAGATGTATACACCCTGACTTTCGAAATAGACGTTGCGGATATAGTGCTCGCATTTGTCTCCACGCCGTCGTAGTTACATATTTATAAAACATAGTAAAACAATATTTATGCACACGGTTGTCTGCCGAACGGTCTTCGGAAAAAAAAAAAGTTGGCGCTTGTTTCGCACCCTGTCTACCCCTCAATCTTTCTCCAATTGAATTTTTATTCCCGCGGAGAAAAAAACAATGAAATAGTAGCGATTTGTCGGCGTGAGAGAAATTACGGAAAAATCGCTAGAGGGGTTATGAACAGTAGCTCACAGAGGAGTCCCAGACTATTTCCGACAGTGGAGAAAACAGTGAGGAAAGTTCATTTGCTCACATGTTGAGTACTTTCAAGGCAATCGGAAAAATAGTATTGTAAATTTCAACAAAAATTGTTAAAAAGAAATAAGTTCCGATCATTTTTGGCATCCGCCCGACACTTTCTCTATCTTATCTGCTGCGATCGTTCCATATATTTAGCGTCTACGATTAAAGGTATATTTCATATACTTCGCACTATTTAGAAGTAAGAAGTGCGTCTATTACTGTGTATTCTTAGGTGTGCAAGTATAGCAAAGGACCTGTTGGGCCTACAATTTTCCAAGGACTTCGCAACTTTGCTGCGAAGAAACCAAACCTTGAACTAATGTGGGCAGAGAAATAGCACGCGTTCTTATTGACAGTCAAACCAAAATCAATGGTTCAAAATCAATCACGATAGTCGGATCGTCGAAAACCAACTGGCTGTCATAACATCTGACGTTTATACTTGACTGGGATTACAGAGCCGCCTTTCGGCGGCCACTCATCCCATTAAACTTACGCACAATTCATCATCATCATAGTTGGATGAGCTAACATTGCGCCACCATAGGACAGTGCGCATGCATTTTCCTCGGAAATCTGAACATCTTAAGACCGAGGAAATCCGAACCTTTTAAGACGTACGAAATCCGAACCTTTTAAGACGTACGAAATCCGAACCTTTTAAGACGTACGAAATCCGAACCTCTTAAGATCTAAGAAATACGAACTTCTTAACTTAAGACCTAGGAAACACCCTCGGAACACCGTGAACAGGTTTTTTTTTTTTACCACAGTTGGAAGTCTAACGTGGATTAATGGCACGCTACAGATGAACACACTACCCATACCTTACCAAGGTACAGCGTGAAATGTAAATTTTGCCACTTGTGCAAAAAAAAACAAAAAAAAAACCTGTCAATTTCCGCATCAATATTTTAATATAGGGGTTTATGTTATCCTTGACGTCTACATTATTGAGCGGTAATTAATTTAACATCCTGCCAACTACATCTTTTTCGCCATGGTTGCGATATTGCAAGATTGTTGTTCAACCAAAAAGCAATTAATCTTTGCTCTTACTTAAATTTAGCCTTGTTTCTTATAATTAACGTTCTTTAAAAAACATGGTCCGTCACTTTCAAAAACAAATTTTTTCTCGCTCTATTTTCCCGACAAGCACGCATTAGTTGCCTTACAACCGATTAGGTTATAATGGCCCCTGTAGGCTGACTGAAAATCTGTGTTAACCCATATCATGCAAAAGGGATCTATTAGAACGGATTTTAATTAAAATTAGATAATTACATAAAAATTACTACTGTTATCTTACGGTAGATCTTTATTGAAAACACGACTAACAGCTTTATATGAAAGCGATTGCGAAGAAGGGGGGGGAAACATTTTTTATACGAACACGCAGAGTACAAAATTAAAATTGAAAGGAAATTATGAACATAAATTTCCTGATTTCTTCTTCTCTCGTGTCCTAAGTACTTATTAAATATTTTTCCAATATTCGGCAGCATATAAAGCACTGTCATTTACCTTTGCCAGATCTTCCCTCGGTCAAGTTATGGACGTTCTCGGACATACCAGTAAGTGATCGTAGTTCTGAATCATGCCGCACTCGTCGTCATTACCCATCTCCCATTTAATTAGGTTTGTTTTGCACCGGGTGACCTCGGTCCGCAAGCGGTTGAGGGACTTCCATGTAGAGAAAGGTAGTTGAAGTCCTTTTAGTCCTGATTCTAGAAGTTTTATCGAAGTAAGCGGCATCATTGCTTTCCACAGCGACATCTGTCGTGCTTCCGGAGAAGTTTTCAGTTCTTCTGTTGAGTTTATAAAACTTTTTCTAGATTTTAATCTAACAGTCTGTATCTTGTGCTCGTACAAAGGATGGTGAGGGTCTTCCTTCTGTTTCAAGTGCTTGATTTCAGTTGCAATTCTCCTGCGCACTACAGGTGGTGCTATACCTATTATAGGATATATGCTTGAGATAGGAGTCGGCTTAAGGCATCCTGTAACTATACGGACAGTCTCGTTCACTGCGACATCCACTTGTTTGGAGTGAGCTGAGCACCTCCATACCGGTGCTGCATATTCCGCCGTAGAAATACTTAGTGCCGATCCCGTAGTACGTAGGACGTCTGGTTGTGCTCCCCAGGATGAACCGGTTAGTTTGCGCAGTATGTTATTCCTAGCACAGACTTTTTTCTTGGTGTCATGGCAATGCTGTTTAAAGGTAAGAGTTCTATCAAGCTTAACGCCTAGGTATTTTGGGTTGTTAGAATGTTCTAATCGTTGGCCTTTCCAGTTGACTTCAAGTTTTCGCCTGGCCTGCCTATTTCTCAGGTGGAACGCGCAAACCTGAGATTTGCTTGGATTCGGCCTAAGGGCATTGTCTTCGTAATAGGTTGCGAGTTCTGCCAAAGATGTTGTTAATTTACTTTGCACTGCTTCGAAAGTCTTGCCTTGGGCGGCGACTGCTGTATCGTCGGCATATATACATTTTTTCGTATAAGATTTAATCGGCTGGTCATTGGTGTATATATTAAACAGTATAGGAGCCAGGACACTTCCCTGAGCAAGGCAATTTTTCTGGTTTCTCCATCTACTTTTTTTGGATTGCAAATTAACGAAGAAACATCTGTTTTGGAGCATACATTCAATAAATTTTGAGAATGTGTATTCTTTAGTTAACCGGTACACTTTCTGAGTGAGAAGTTTGTGATAATTTCCTGATATAGAAGCCTCAATTCCTCTTTTAATTTAGAACGAGAAAACATCTGTGAATTTCATTATAAAAATGCATTAGTAAGTACAACATCAGAGTCCATAGAACATTAAATTAAAATATTAATATGTAAATGAAACGATAATGATGGCAAAGGTTCATTTTTCATTGACTTCAGTGTATATTTATCGCGAAACCAGCACGAAAGCTCTTTTTTCTTTATAACTGGAATGCACATTTCGCAATAGTATCCAAATTTTCCATAAAGCAATTGTCATTAATATGCTAAAATGTGACTAAAACATCCATTAAATAGTGAGAAAAAAAATGCAATTAACAAGAAGGCCGCTCCTCGATCGATGGAACCCAAAAGTCGAAATACTTCAAATTTACAGTATTTTAGGTAAAAGTAGAACGTGTGTACTACTTCGCATAGAAATTTACTAATGCTCTTTACGGCTTGCCTTTAAAGACATTATTAAGCCAACACTCTGGTAAACCTTTCGTTGTCAGTTTTACGTTCAATTGGTCTTTTGCTGACAGCTTAAAGTAACCTCCGAACTGAATACGTCTACCAACAACAAAAACTGGACGTCGAAGAAGGCTGAGTAGACTTAATGGCTACTGTTACAGCCACTAAGCCACTCGAACCACAGGTAGATAGCGAACTTTCATCGTAATGAAATGAGGTATTACTCAGGGCAATGCCTTGAACGACATGGCTACTGTATTAATAAACAAGTCTAAGTTTTTCTGTCTCTTTTCTTGTCTCTTCTTCGGATCTGGGAGTGGCCTAAGATATAATAAGTTCTTCACACGAGAGACATCCGCCCAATATGACATCAGTGAGAAAGGAGAGGCCTGAGATAATTACATTGTTTTCTGAAGATTGTCTCTTCCTACTGTTTCTTCTCCACACTCTTCTTCTTCTTCTTGCTCTTACGCGCTAACTAATGACGTATCTCGGCCAATGTCTTGGCCAGGGAGTTCCATTATTTTCCATGCATGAGATGTCAGGGCGGGGGATTTATTAGATTAACGCCGAAAAAAAAAGGAGAACAAGAGGAACATGCAACTTGTTTTGATGAGTCCACATTAAAATAAAAAAACGCACGCACACACACAAATTCAGATTCCTCCAGATTTGACGGCAATGTTATTTTTATAATTAATGAGCCTGTTTTCAATTAGATTAACTTCGAAGAAAGAAGAAGAAAAACACGGAAAAGACTTGCGAAGATTTCCGCAAAAATGGAGCGATCATTAGAAAGGGAAAGCCGATCTTGTCAGAGGCTCATGGGTAGTTGTTTAGCATTTGCAATTCGACAAAAGCCACCGTTTCTCTCTCTCTCTCTCTCTCTCTCTTTTTCCCCAGCATTTCTCGTGTTTTTTTTACTTGGCATGCCTTTCTAATTAATGGTAATGATTTACGTGCAATATTAACGGAATTTCCTCATATCTCGGCCGTCTCTCTTTTTTTTTCTCTGAAGCAATTGTTTCTTGGAATATAAGTAACGTAACTTCTACAAGTTATTCATGAAAAGCAAACGAATTTAGCAGGCCTGCGTATTTTCGAGAAACAACTTAATTAAATCTCCAAAATGTTGCCTTGATCGATTCATGTCTGTTTAAGAACAGGTTGGGAAGTGCAATCACGTAAAAAATGAAACTAAAAAGTGATAAAGGCATTTAGCGACCCTTTTGTTTCGCCCCTTTCAAAAACCCTGAATCATGGATGCCAGATCAGGAAAACAAGTAAACACCAGAACAAACTTATTAATTGGAAAATAGTAGGGAAGGAATGTGGAATTTTACCAATTAGTGGTACGATGCATGAATGCCGTACGCTGATAAAATATAGGAAAGCATGACCCAATACCAATATAGTCAAAATCATACATGTTCGGAAAGGCAGGTGAGGAATAGATTGAAAAATATTCATATGAACGGGATTTATAACTTACCACAAATACGGAAAGCAATGAATCGTGGAATAAATTACGAAGAACCTAGACCATGGACTACGTTACGGGAAAAAATTAAAATAACTTGAAATTAAAGAGGAAATTGAGAGGCAGGATAAGGGAATTGAAGAGGAGGGCAGGCAAAAAGAATAGACGGGGGAAGTAATGGGAAGTGGAACTGGTTGAACAAGAACATTTTTGCTTAAGACCCACTATATGGTGAATACGTATTTACGGAAAAAGAATATAACAATATGAGATATATTAGTAGTAAAAGATTACATCAACGGACATCTTTATCACATCGTATACTGTTTTTGTTTTATTAGGCAAGGGTATAGCTAAGATCGCGCTACGCCAAGACCTATAGCTCTCTGAAAGACCTAAGCATCTCGGACCAAATACTAAATCGAACTTCGAATCCGTATTGGCAAAAAAAAACCAGCAAACACTTGACACCTGAGGGAACTACACCGCGTTTTTCCGCCCTGTTGATAAACGCACGTTACCTATTATGCCGCAGTATGGTGATCCCAATACCAACGTCAAGCCGTAGACGATCTTGTCAAGCTTAATATCGGAATCAGTTCAGGGCTCTCAGTACTTTTAAATTCACAAAAACAGTGACAAAATTTGGCTAATTCCAAGTTACCATACCTTTTTAAATAAACAATATATTTACAAATTTTGTTTTTTATAAAATGCTCCTATTCCAGTTTTATTTAATACACTACCTAAATTATTTAATTGAGTTAAAAATAATTTTTAAATTACATGAAACTACCACCATTTTGCAAAAAAAAAGAAGAAAAAAATATCATAGGCTTGCACGCATGGTTAGTTGAATACCGTTCAAAATATTTTGATAAAATTTTCAGAAAACATGCGTCTCGTATACATTGGTAAATTCCGCCTGATATTTTATGACTCTTACCTATTTTGCATAAATATGGGGACATTGTGTTTATAAATGTGTGCATTGTTTTAGCATGTTAAAATTCAAAAAAAAAAAATTTAGGTGATAAAATCTTTTATGTTATTTGATTTTGAGGTGGGTTGAATGCACAGAACCTTTCTTACCACTATTCAACTAAATTTAACATTATATAACCAAAACTTTTCAACAAATTATGCGCGCAAGCCTGTGATACGTTTTCTTCTTTTTTTTTATCTTTGTAAAGCGGGCATGAGTTTCTTGTAATTTAAAAATCATTTTTACCCCAATTAAATAATTTAAATATTGTATTAAATACAACTGGAATAGGAACATCGTATAAAAAAACAAAATCTGTAAATATATGGTTTATACACAAAGGTATGGTATCTTGAAATTAGCCAAATTTTATCACTATTTTTTGGGCTTTAAAATTACCGAGACACCTTTAAGCTGGTGATGAAAGAGGAGTACTGTTTTTTTGGCTATGAATCCAGGTTCAGCTTGGGAGCAGTTGATCTACGTATGGCCACCAGCTGGGTAAAATGACGTGAGAGTGCCACGGTATATGACAGCTGATCATCCCTTTCTGCATCATGGGAACATTGGTAGCCCAGCTATGTACATATAAGATAATCCAACTCGTTTTGTGACCGCTCTTCAGAAGTAAGCTATAAAAATTTTACAAGTAGGATAAGGGCCGCGTACCAACCGCTCATTATACTACTTGACCCGGTTTATGTAGTGTTGAACTACCTCTGGAACTAGCAGGATTTCGAGATCTGTGTATTACAAAGCACGTTTGTGATTTTATCGAAAACAAGTGCAGATCTATCACGGGCGCGTCCTGATTTTGAATAAATTACAGAGCAACGTTAGCAGAATCTAACCTACAATTTCTTCGGACCTACATTACGACTACATTCGAATCTACATTACGAACCATCGTTGTATAACCACCTACTGATGGATTTGCATCTCTTTTACTGTACCTGGCTAAGAAACAAATGCATTACTTATGCATTACTTACTGCATTACTTATCACCTTAATTCTTGCAAGTCATATATTTCTGAGTACCGCAGCTAATTGCTGCTATGCCTGTGCATCATGATTGGTTCAACGGGTAGGGGTTGTGCCTTATTGGCTGTTTGGCTCAAAGAGCCCAGTTCAAATTGTAGACCACCTTATTAAAATAATTTTAAATACTAGTATTGAATCAGTATGTCACCTTAATTGACTAACTTGTTTTTTATATGAGACAATACAAAAGTTAAATAGTGTGTAAGAGGCATTTTCTCATACATTTCATAATGCAACTAACCCTCTCTTAGGAATGACTTGCAAAGAATGGAGAAAAAACATCGTCAAGGAGAAAAATATTTTACACAGAATGTACGTGATTTCCATGTAACATTGCCCGGGTTCGCAATACCATCTATAATTGGAATATAGTAAGTACAACGAAATAGTCCTTAATTACAGTGACGTTATTCAGAGAATTCACTGTAGTAAAACTTCATCTCCAAAAGCCAACGTCAGTATTTCCTTTGTGGCATATTCAGTTTTACGATTACAGAGAACACTTATTACATTACTGCAATTACAGAAACATCTCTTTCAATAACGTCTTTTTAATTAACGTCCTTTTCTCCTTAGCGACTTTTGTTCCCGTTTCCTTGAAAATCGTATAATAATAATAATACTGCCTAGCTATTAAGAAGATACATGGACAGTTCTCAGGTTTCTGGGTGAGACTTGAACTGAACCAAGAACTCCAGATCAAGAGGATAGTGATTATCTCCTTGAGACGCTGTGTAATACAACAATGTATAACGGACATAATAATAATAATATTTAGTTTACAGGCAACCAAAAAATTGTATACAAATATAAAAAAATA
>QLNU02014176.1:13706682-13724346 GCA_006491805.2 Dysdera silvatica
GGAACCTGAATAATATTTGAGTATAAGTCCTTGTTAATACGTTTGTACATGTGAAGGGCCATGCGGGACACGATTAATTAGGGACAAGGGTAATATGGTAAAAAAAAAAAATCAATAGATTACCCTGTTATGAGCAGTCTTTGATTTCATAGTTTGTAATATATGTGTGATTGAATTTGTTCAGTTTTGCGGATATTAGATTGAGTCGTATTTAGCCAAACGTTAAAGCAATAAGTGGGGGTGGGATTGTACCAGAGAAAAATAAACAGAACGGCTAACTCTGATATGAAGGCAATCCGTGTATATGTAAAAGGTTACTGTATTTGCAATTGACGTGTTACTTTATATTATTAAATTATTAATTTTCATTTGTGCTACTGCACATTTAAAGCAAATTTCAGTAAAAGTTCAAAATTGCGTTGGTTTTAATTACATTTTTACCATTAAAGATAGCATCAACGTTATTCCAATTTAAGCAGACAAGTTTCTCAAAGCAGATGATGTTTCGACTTTTATGGGAAAAGAATTTAAACCTAAAGAAAACCGATTAATTTCTTTTAAGTGGACTACAGAGCGGTACTCTAAGGACTACAACTACTTCAATTAAAATTAATTAAAGCTGAGAGAAAGTAATTTAATACGGGGTATTTTTCAGCCACATTAAGCTTTAAAAAAACAACAAAAGGACTGTCCATTGATCCATTTTGCATAATTTTCAATAATAATACCATCTTTTTAATTTTTAGATGCACTTCGGTTCAATAATGCACGAATGGAGAGCTCTTAAGGAGTTTTAACGTTCACATGTATCAAAGAGCAACTACTGTGCATTAAAAAAATGAGGGACGTCATTCTAAAGGCCCATTAAAGGAGTTTAGAGGCTGTTTTCAGCTCCGCGTAAAACAAACGACGACGGAACTCGAAACCTTATCGCCCACTTTGTAAAATTAAAAAACAATATATAATAATCGTAATCGCACATCAGAGCCTTTTCCTGGCAAACTGAATTATCTGAGAACCTCTGCTCGGCCAGCGAACGGGAGGAGGAGGATGGGGATTAAAAAAGGGAAAAAACGGGAAAGGAAATTTCCCTCTTCGCGACAAAAATTAGGGAAACACGAGTCCGGTAACCTTTGAATAAAGGTAAAAGGCTTTCAGAGAGGTCGTTAACGACCGTGCTTACCTGAAACGCGTTTTTTCTGCCTTGGAGAATGTTAAGTCGTCGTTGAAACTTTGTGGTGTCTTCTTTCAAGAGTAGTAAAGGAGAATTTTTCAGGAGAAATTAAAAGCGGAAGAAGTGGAGTCTTTTATTCTTTTGCTCGAGAGTAAAATAGTTCGTGTTTATACTTTAATGACGCCATTAGAGTGAAGGCGGCGGTACCCAAATTCCCAGTCGCCACGACACATAAGCAAGGAACGTAACCCCAAGAAAACAAAAACAAGATTAAATGGAGTTTACTTTCAGGGTATTGGACGTGAGGAATAACAGCTTTAAGCTATACATTTGCAAATACGTTATTCGCAGCGTTACTCGCAAAATTTGCATCTTTTTTATTTATTTTTTTTTCAGTCCATAGAAAGCGAGAAAAAATTATGGAAAAGTAATATCCCCCAGCGTTTTCTGATAACACATTACCCAATACCTAAAGATATATTAATCCACATTTAATAACCGCTTTAGTCCATAGGGACTGAAGACGTATCAATCCATATGTAATAGTAAAGCCATACTTAATAAAATACGTAAATGATTTTTCGAGAAGGGTATATTAATTCCAAGTCAATTTATGTACTAATCTACGAAACAAATTATGACAATTCATGTCCATTAAGTCAGTATTAAGATTCATTGTGAAGAGTAATAAAGCTATATTAAAGCATATAGTTCAAAAACTATGCCCATTGTGTTATTTTACGATTGTGATAAAAAATGGTTGAATAATCACAAGCAATGGAAAATTCATTGCTGAATAATTACAAGTAATGGGAAATTAATTGTCGAATAATTACAAACAATAGAAAATTAACTGTTGAGTAATCACAGGTAATAGAAAGTCGTTAAATACTTACAAGCAATAGAAATTTAATTCATCGATAAGCAAAAGTAATAAAAAATAAATTGTGAATAAGTAGGAGCAATAAAAATGAGTAGACATAGGGAACGATGGTCCAAATGGCCCGCCAAGCTCCGAATTGACGAAGGCACTTCAAAAATAAAAGTGAAATTATAAACGCAAATTAAATACAGGAACTGTCAACCTACCAAACAGTTAACATGAAGGGAACGTGGAATGCCAAAACTAACAGATGCTTGACAATATGTAAGTAACGCTCACTTATTTGAAGATCGCTGTGCTACAATTTGCGAACAAATTTACAAATTTGGCTTATACCCAAATAAAACGCAATTTGCGCGTTTATGTAACAGATTGAGTGAATTCGGAAATAAAGCAGTATAATTATAGAAATTTAAATCATTTCTAGTCTCATTTTAATACTGAGAAGCAGACCAGGAAAGGAAAGGATGAAATTGAAAAGATGGGTAAAACCCGGGGAGGGATTAAGATACCTACACCCTATGTCACCTTAAGGTTTAAAGGAAAAAGAAGAATTGAGTGATTAATTGTATACTTTTTATTGTATTCATTCATTACATAGGTGCATATATAAAGAAAATTATTTTAAGGGTTAAATTCTTAACAATAGTTAAAAACGCACTTCACTTTCTCTCCAGACCTTGCATGTCAAACTCGAAGTCTAACACGGGCCAAATAAACCAAGTTTTCGTTTATGTGGACCGCAGAAAATAAATAAATTTTCATAGAAACGTAAATTTCGAAAAGTGCAGTATAAAAAAAAAAAGGAATAAGATCAACGATAAAATTTATATTTTCTACTTGGCATCTCTTCTCTGATACTAGCTTCACTACTTCGAGGGAAAGCTTGTTCACGCTGATTACTTTCAAAACTGACCCAAGGACAATGTCAATAATTCAAAATCTGACAAGAGCCTTCGCTTTCATAATTGTAAATAACTGCTGACAACGATAAATATTTCCAAACACGGAAATAATTTCATATCCGAATTATCGAGTGTTTTCAAACCCGGTAGGTACATATTCTTAAAATCCAGGCACGCAAACTTCACTGAATTTTGCCTTCAAACCTGAATCGTACTATATCTCAGTTACCTTCATTTGCATTTGATTAGGACACAGATACGATAGTCATTGAAAAAATCGAAGAAAACACACAAAGTCAAACTGTCTTCCAAATATTTAAAATAAAAAAAAAAACGCCGTTTTCAAATTCAAGTTCTACGGCTTAAACAATTTTTTGCGTTATTTTCGAAACGATGCAGTTCCATCTAAATCTTTTTTTTGTTCAAACTTTTTTTATCACATATCCTTATATTGGTTGAGCCGCAGAAACCTTCGTTGCGAGCCGCACAAGGACGGTGAATTTAGAGCGCATGCTCTAGACCAGAGGTATCCAAACTATGGTCAGTGAAAATCACCTTGGGGTCGCAAGGGGGATGAAAAAATTGTAAATAAATTTAGTTAAATACAAATACATCATTGACAAACTTTTGAGAAAACATATTGGTTTTTAAAATGTGAAATTTTATTAAATTCTAGAGAGATTACTGTATTTTTAGAACAACGACTTTTCAAATAGATAGACTTGTGGCCGAGCCCACAAGTGAGCTTCTCTGCATGGTCTCCTTACGTAAGATAATGAAGAACCGATTTCTCCCAGAAGACCAGCGAAAACCGCCAAAGAGAGACAAGCAGCAGCTTGCATACCGAAGACAAAACATTGCCATTCGTAGGCTCCCTAAAGAGCGCACGAAAGCAAGTGGTGTCAAGAGGGCCACGTGATGCTCCTCTATCGAGCACCACGTTACTCTTTGAAATCATTCTGAAATATAATATACATAATGTAATATGTATAATTAATATAATTTTGTATTTAATGTGTTTTCTTTACTCTGTTAAAAATACTTTTATTATGGAGAGGTGGCGGCGGCGGACAAAGAAGAGGGGTTGCGGCTTGACAAAGTTTGGGAACCACTGCTCTAAACTAATGCATATCCAAGGAAAAATCGTAGGAAATAAGGCCAGAACTAAAATACAACAAGGAAAACTGAACATGTCTTTCTTCCGCATTAAAAAAGCACCCATTAGCTTAATGAGAGCAATCAGTGATGAACGATCTGATAAAATTTCGTAGCCTGAGGTTGTTCTCATTCACTTCATTAATCCAATCCTTGTTCACATCTTGTTCGTTGCAATCGTCCATAACAAAAAATCGTAGTCGCCCTAGGCACCTTCGCCACTTCTTGTTAATGCTACCAATTATCGCATTAACTCCTTATTTACTCTCCGTCGAAACAGCGATAAATCTGGAATATTTTATTCACGTTACATGGGAAAATTACATAGGCAGCATACGTAATTCGCTGGTGTCCTTTATTTTCGCCACCTATAAATTCTGTTATTTCATATGTTCTTCAAGAAGGCTGTCGGTTAAGCCTTTTACAGTTCATCGTGCTTAATGCGTATATGTTACAAAAATTATTATTATTAATATTATTATCATTATGACATGCGTATTCGGAGCAGCGAATGGCAATTAATGTAACCGCCTAGCCAGTGGCGGCTCGTTCATTAGTACTGTAGGGCTTAAGAATCCCTGTAATTTACTTCAAAGAATATAATTTTGTTTACTTATAGCAGTTATACGTTATTCCTTGCAAAATTATTAGTAACAAACGTTAACACCTTGACGCCGTGAATTCTCCACGTTGAATGCCACGCGAATTTATAAGGAAATCCCCATCAGGCCACGCGCGCTGCTTAGAAGTGCGCTGGTATTGTGGTATAGCAATGCGAAAAGCATTACTAACAAATTGAAACTTATTCGATGCAGGTGTGTAAACATATTAGGGCCATTGTTTCTTATCGTAGTAGAAGATATTTACGTTTATAAATAAAAATTAAGTAAATTTTAGGTAATTACTTAAAACGATGTAAATTTTTTAGTTTTATATCATATTTTACACTGTCAGTCACCGGTGACTGACGTGGCACTCAACGTGTTAATGCTAAAATGCTGAGAAATCCATATTTTTGGAGTTACTCACGTTGGAAGCTTATCCAATCTGGTAACGTTCTCATATGTTAACGTCTGTCACAGTCCGGTTGAAACGAATTAGGGGAAATCTTGTTCTTGAAAAGGCGCAGTGTAAATGTTTTTGATCGTTTATTCGGTAGTTTTACTTTAAAAGCCAATAAACATTAGGATTTCTTTTCCCTAACTAATATAAGAGAAGTTACGTCATATAATCAGTGATTTTACTATGGTAACCTTCGGAATTTCCTTCTTCGTCAAGCATCCGTATGTGATACCAAAAGTGGATGTATAAAAATAATTAGCGGAAAAAAAATAATTTAACTTCTCATAGCAAACATGTACAATCATATAACATAAATATTAAAAAAAATAAAATGTAACAAATTAAAAAAAGCGTTAATTTATAACCCATATTAATATTTTACTTTAAAATTAAAGTTGTTTTTAAGCACATTTGTGAAAACTATTGGCATCTTTAATACGGTATGATAATCATAAGGCAGAGATACAGGGTTTGTCCCAAAAGTTCCCGGAATGATTTTTTTTAAAATCATTTATTCAATATCAGTTTACAATCTTTTCAGAACTTTTCAAAGTATTCTCCCCCTGCTTCGATGCACCGTTGCCAACGCTTCACCCAATCATTGAAGGCGCCCTGGAAGTCGTCAACGGGAATCTCCTTCAGTGAGGTCGTCGCGGCTGCTTTTACCGCCTCCAGCGTCCCATGCCGAGTTCCTTTCAGGGTTCTTTTGATCCTTGGGAACAAAAAGAAATCCGCTGGTGCCAGATCGGGGCTGTACGGCGGCTGGGGCAGCGTTGCCACACCCATTTTGGCCAGCAACTCGGAGACAATGAGCGCGGTGTGGGTTGACGCGTTGTCATGGTGCAAGATCCAATTGTCGCGAATTTCGTTTCGGACGCGTCGAACCCTGTTGCGCAACCGTTTGAGCACTTCACAGTAAAACTCCTTGTTGACTGTTTGTCCTTGTGGCACGAATTCACTGTGAACTACACCTTTTCTGTCAAAAAACACAATGAGCATTGCCTTGATTCGCGATTTGCTCATCCTTGCTTTTTTCGGGCGAGGAGACTCCTTGGTGTGCCACTCGCTGCTCTGGCGCTTTGATTCGGGATCGTACTGAAAAATCCACGTCTCGTCCCCTGTGATCACTCTGTCCAAAAATTCTGGGTCCGTTTCGTAGCGTTCATGCAATTCCTGGCACTTCAACAAACGCTGCTCCTTCATCTCACTCGTCAGGACTTTTGGCACCATTTTCGAGCAGACTTTCCTCATTTGAAGATCCTCCGTTAAAATGCGATGAACGATTGTTTTGGGTATTCCACACTCCTCTGCAATCACCCGAACACTTAATCGTCGGTCATTGTCCAAAACTTGACGCACTTTTTGCACCGAGTCGTCCGTTTGTGATGTCGACGGGCGTCCAGAGCGGTCGTCGTCGTTGACGGACTCCCGACCTTCCCGGAACCGCTTGTGCCACATGAAAGTTTGGCTTTTTTTCATCGCCCCGTCACCGTAGGCTTTCCGAAGCATTTCGAGTGTCTCCGCCCCGTTTTTACCCAGTTTCACACAAAATTTGATTGCATAACGCTGCTCCAAAAACTGGTCCATTTTTTGATCGACGAGGGTGCAGTAGATACCTCTGCGCGGAGCGTGACCCTGCCTCAACAACTGCCCGCAGGCGACTGATACCGGTCTCGTTTCCAAGCTCAGATCCCCCACCAACTTCTCCGCCCCGTCAGCCAGCGTTGCCAACTACAAAAAATCATTCCGGGAACTTCTGGGACAAACAACCCTGTAGTTAACTTTTTGAGAGTAAAAATAATTTCATCTAATGTATAAACATCAGTAGTGACAAGCGCCTAGTCATCGGGTTCGACATCTAATAGATGATTGAATTGAAATATATCGTAATTCCAAAGTCACATTAAACCATCGGCTGTGCCCCAGCTAATCCTTTGACAGTTTTGACACGTAAAATATGCCAACTTATGCAAATACTTGAAAATCAGCAAATTTACGGTTAAAATTCAGCACCCATTTTGATTCAACTGTTTGCTGCAAAAAACTGACAAATTAATAGAACGAGGATTAATGTTTGGTGCCTTCATTTTTTAATGTTGCGAAATGAAATACATAATTCGCTTTTTTTCTATAGCTTTCCAAAATATATCGTTTGTGGTCAAGCGAAATTATTTTTTCCAAAAGTATAATTTTTGTGCTATTTATCATTTTACTTTCTTATTTAAAACATCTAAATATGTAGTTACATCCTCCATAAGAAAGCTTGTCTGTAATCAATAAGTGTCTCTTAATTGTCCATATTAAACATGCATATCCGTGTATGTAATTTCACCACGCGCATTTAGAAAATCATCTAATGGTGTTATGAATAATAAAGTGAATATATTCTCGTATAATTCTGCGCTAAGGTTAAGGCACATCCAATAAGATAATGTAGTAGTTAATAGTCACGTTATTTTTGGTTAAATCATAACATTGCGGTATTCAATAATTATCGTCCTTAGTTGTCACATTACATGTTATAGTTAATTATAGTAAAAGTACCAAAAATGTATATTAAATGACATAAAAATATTGATGTATATGTAGTATCCAATGATTTTGTGACTAACTATAGAAAAAATTATATTTTAAATAATGCTGCATATAGCAAAACGGCGTGTGAAGTATTTACATTGTAAATAAATAAATGAAACGCATTCTGAAACAAGCTAGCTTTTATAGTAAAACAAAATTGCCGATTATGGTAACTTTACGTACAAATACGTATTTCTTAAGTCACTACTCCCAGTTTTTTCCCAAGTGTGTTGTTCTTGAAAAGGGTAATTTATTTGTATCTCCTATTTCTTCTATTGCAAAAGACGGGGCCCAGTGATTTGTTTCGTAAGTGACTAGTGATTTTCGTCAAGAAAAGGGTGGTCAAATTTGCTTCTGATTGGCTGGATTTCAACTGGTAATAACTCCAAAAATATTGATCTCTCAGCATTTTTGCATTACTATTTTTTGTTTAGAATTTTTCAAAGAATCTCACTATATACTTTTCTTCCGGACGTTAACGGACACCATGTATATCATTATGATGATGATATGTCTTACGTATATACACTCACCGCTCTTGAAAACTCAGTATGGGCCCAGGAGATTGGCGCTCATTGAAATGCGTTATTCATGGCGCTTACGTGAAATGATGTTCAGTAGCATATACCCAGATTTTACATACCGACTCTACTAGTGATGAGTCATATAAATCGCCACAAATACATACATCAATTCTTAATATGTGTGTATCTGTTAATAACAGAGCAGGGATAAAAAAAAATAACCTACATAATATGGCGAAACTTTAATGCGATATACTCATAGAAGTTTATTTGTATCAGTTGTGCATCGCAAGAACGTTCTAGTAAAGACACAGACATCGATATTAAACGGTATTGAAATCAGTCAACATTGGTTGTCAAATAAACATGGTCGTTTCAAACACATTATTGCCGCAACAAGAACTCGACTGAAATAAAGGTTTCGCATATAGTCGAGATCAAATGGTACGTTGGTAATTTCTGAATGGTTGTTCAAATTTCAGAAACCGAAAATGGATGATCTCATCTATCAAGGGGGAAATGTAATGGGAGCGGTAAATACAGAGAAGATACTAGTTGTAATTATTAAAGTGTTTGAGTTTAATTAGTTGCCGTATATAATTTCGTTGTTTCGTACTGCGTTATCTATCCGAAATATTGCACTTATGAACGGATATGAAGGATGTAGTTATAGTAGGCGTTCTATATAATCAAACTCTTCTCACTTTGAAACCTGAGTGTTTGAATTCCAGTGTAAATCAGCTGCTCTCTCTTGAGCGTAATTTGAATATTGCTATGTGCATTTGTAGGGAAGGTGGATACAATATATTTCGAAATTTAAGCCCTGAACAGTAGAATGGGCCGAAAAAAAAATTTTTTTTTTATTCGCTATATCATGAAAAACTTGCTTTTAGTCAATACAAACAAAATAAAAAATAAAAATTTAAAATCGATTGATATCTTTCGCTCGCGCATCGTCTTCGAAATTTACAAATTTTCAATGTTTTGAGAAAAAAAAATTTTTTGATTCGCTATACCGCGGAAATCCAATAAACGATTAAATATGCACGATTTCATTATTTGAATAAAATTAATGAAATTTGATTTGCAAAGATTTTTTTCACAAAATATTGAAAATTTTCGTAAATTTTGAAGGCGATGCGAGAGCGGAAGGTATCAACTGATTTTAAATTTTCTTTTTTTATTTTATTTGTACTGACTAGGAACAAGTTTTCCGCGGTAAAGCAAATAAAAAAAAATCGGCCCACCCTACTTAACAGGCTAAGGTCATTGCAATGCTGTGATTTTACACATTCGTCTACAGTTAAGCTACAACTTGGTTATATTTGCATGGTAAGGCCAAATAAATTTACAACAAGAGTGATACATGATGTTCGAGTACCCTTGATAACTAAGTTACTTTAGATGAGCTATAGAAGACATAAATAACTAATAATCAGTCAATAGAAACTTGTAAGCACACGTAATCTACTTTATATAATATTCATTATAGAATTTTTTTCCCCTGTATTTTCCACCCACTTTGCACTCAGAAGTAGCGGAAAAGCATCTTACATTATATCTACAACAGTTTTCCCAATTCAATATAAGCATTTTGAACACTAGGAATAGTTCAAATACTACGTAAGCACCTTGAGGGGGCGGGAAGTGCCGTTGGTCTTATTTTCCTATGTTAGCCAATGTTAATTTTTGCTTACTGAGGGGAGGGTGAAATGGCCAAAATATTGCTTACGTAATACTTGAACTCGCCCTTACTAACTAATTAAATTTTACAAAACACTTTAAACAATGAACTTTGAAGGTATCAACACAGTGAACTTTAAAGGTACCGCAACACGTAATAAAGTGATGTTAAATTATTCGGAAAGAAAATAATAATTTTTCAGTGTCTGGTATGACCCAAACTCAGGACCACTTGATTGATAGAGCACTTGATCGGCAATCAAGGGGTCGAAGGTTCGGCCCACACGAGACGGGGGAAAACCAATATTTTCTTTTCGAGTAATTTTATATCTTATGTTGCCACAACATCGGCAAATATGAAAAATTGTCGATTTAATAACACGTAATAAACTTTGAGGGTTTCACAACAATAATATTGACATCATGTTGATAATAGCTGCATTAGTAACATTATCCTAAGAAAATTCTAAACTTCAAACCATAAAACATATTTTGCAATGCAAGTTGTAAAGCACATTTTTATATTGGATAGTTCACTGTTTACGCTTAACGTTGGTTCTCTAAAATTCACTTTGTAGAACATAAAATGACAGCATATGAAATTAGCCCGCCAATAAAGGTTGGAATGAAGCTTTTGTTCAGTTGACTGGCACCCCACATTGTTAAGGTAAGTTCTGAACTGACGATCTTCTGAATCAAAACAATTCTCAAGTGCCGATCTTCTGAAGAGATCTTAGAAAATTCCGGTGAGAGAAATACAAGATTTTTGATCTTGTTCACTTGGTCTGGAATGCGCGAGGCAGAGATAGTCATTACTGTAAAGCCAATCGTATTAAACATGAGAAGCGAAATGAAAAGCAACATGTTACTGAATCCCTCCACAGAAAACAACAAAAAATATATGTTCTGCAGGTTATCTACCATGATAAAGATGCAGATAATGAACATTGGGAATGCCATAATCTCATCAATGGTTGCGACAAAGTAACTCAGAGTGCTATAATTCTGCAACAAAGCTGCACAGCTGGGCTGCTTCCCAATATGCATCAGAATACGTTCGTAATGCTTCAGAGCATGGTAGATCATTCTGCATACCAAGGTGTGAAAAGCCATGGCAGTGGCCGCGGCAACATACATTTCAACAAATATGATAAATATGAAATATAGAAATAAAGAGGAGTCCATATTGGGGTTTATCCAACTAAGTCCATCTGCTTCTGAATCATCAGTATCACTAGCATTGGATTCCAAATACCAATTATAGACAAACACTGAATATAAAACCAAGCATAATATGAGATTAAACAAACAGGTCAAGAGGAAACGACGCCTCAAAGCCTTGAGTGTACCCGGTTTGAAACTGTACTCGAACCCTTGAAGAATTTTCACCACTCGGTTCAACTTCTGACGCCGTAAGTAGATCACATATTTCATTATAAGGCCCGAAGTAAGGAATAACACCATCCACAACGAGGATTTAACAGGTTTTTTAATGTACAAAGTACAATAGTATACAATTAGTCCTACCAGAATTAAAGTATAGCAGTGATGAAATACCATACTGGAGTTGATCAAGAAATTAAGAAAACGATTCCTCGATTTCTTACTGTCGGCCGATGCGATATCAATACCACAGAACTGCAAAACGTAAACAATTGGTGAGAAAAGTTTGGTAATATCTGTTGATGCACTCCGTTTCCAGTGATCCATCGTTTTGCTTGTTAAGACAATACGCTTCATACAAGTGTTCTTGCATCCGCAAGAAATTCAAAGTAGGATAAGAACTTTAGTGAACCTTCGTTGGACTAGGTATAACTCGCACGAAATGAGTCAGAATTGTATGATGATCTTGATTTTTGTAAATCAATAGAAGTAATTTTTTCCACATAGGCGGACAAAGAACGAAAAACGTAACTTATTTTTATAACAATCTTACGACGATGGCCTTCGAAAGTGTTTTTCAATGACCGATATATTTACATTAGGCGATGAAAAGAAGCTATGTGAAATGCATCTTAGTAATTACATAGATTACACCACAACCTGTAGATATCATTGACGCAGTACTTTTTGCTTTTTGTTATACAATAAATGAGGCATAGAGAAATTTAATGCAGATATCAAAATGTATTGATTTCATTGTCAACTTTCAGAAAGGCCGAATAGCCCGCAACGTATCACATTTTCCAGAATAAAAGGGTTTATGAAGTAAGTCCTCCACAGTAAAGAAAGGTATAACAATGGATGTGCTATATTTTCTAGAGGTAAAATCTAAAACCTATTAACTATAAGTAAATATATTGCTACTAACTGGGAAAGAGCACCAAGTGTGAGTCGCCAATTTTGATAGAAGTTATGTCATCCGAAAAGTCTAACCGCGAGGAATAAAAACGGCAAAGCAACGTCACAACTCAACCGTTTGATATATGGACGAATTTCAGCAGTAAAAAATACTATAAAAAACAATATTTAAGCTAAATGAAGACAGAGTGAGACAACCAATAATATAGAGACACAAGATTTTTGTCACCGGAGTAGTGTTTGTTATTCAAATAAATAATAACGACGTTTCGGGAGCTACCTGCTACCTTTATCGAGGAAGAAAGGTTGAAATAGTCAATAATATAGTTAGAAGTAAAAATTTAGCTACTGAACCATTTGAATCAATAAGCCCATGGTTTAATTTACAAGTAAAGACGTTATAAACGTAAGGAAGGTTGAAAATTTTTTATTTCTAACGGACTTTTGTCGTCTTTCGTCAAGAATACAAAATGAAATTGTAGTAGAAACAAATATGATCACATAAAACCAAGCGAATTTCTTTATCGTATGTTTCTTTTATTTCTTTTAAATAAATCGATATTTCAGAAACGCTAGTACCGACTTTAGACCCTTGGTCCTAAAGAGAGAAGTATTTGAAAATATGGTACTTTCTATGCAAAACGCGGATTGTCTCGTCGCTTGAAAATCACCTTAAATTGCATATGGAAAACACGTCGAATATGCCAAAGACAGTAAATAGGGGAAAGAATACAAAAACGAAATGGAAATCGGTCGGGAAAAAAAAAAATCGCTCTTCGCAATGTAGGCATACGTCGCAGCCGCGAGAGTCCACTCCTCTAAATCGATGTTTTAAAGGACTATTTTGACAAGAAAACGGTGCAATGACAAAATGAAACATGGTTCAATTGTATTTCTGGAAAAATTCGAAAATACGTTGCATTGCCTTTGTTATAATGATATTTTTAAAAAACAAATTTCATGTTTAAAATGACTTTTTATTTATTAATAATATTTCTGTAAGACAAGTTTTGATAATAAGATCTGATAATGAGTATATTAGAATCAAGTATAAGGAATTGAAATTATCATTAGGAATATCAATTTACATTTTGGTTATTAAGTCGCCAATTGGCGAAGTGCTATTGACACCAAATTGTTTACAGTTGGTCATCAAACATCCATGCTTTTCCTAGGTTTAAGTCCTAAAATTTAACTCAGGATATCTAATTTCCTAGTTCAAATACAACATCCAGGCTCGATTCAATTGGACACAGCTAATAAATACAATAATTTCTGCCACCCACGTATTAATTATAGCTCAAACTAGAGCTTTTTTCGTTTTGGAGAAAAAGAGACGCTTTCCCCATCCTGGATTCGAACCAGGGTCCCTCCGTAAAAAACTCACAAAAATCTCGCCCCGGAGGCTTTTCTGTGTTGACCATATTTGGCAATTGTGTTATCCCTGTGGAGGGTAATAATATCTTACATCCTTACAGCTGACAAAGACAGAAAGATCACGCGACATGCATAATGTTAAACGCTTAAGTTAACTAACACTAATAACGAACTTACCAGACCTTGTTATCAAATCTTATTACAAAAATACCATTAATAAATAAAAAATGATTATAAAAATAACAAAATACACTTCAAAAATATTATTACAATAATGGTGCCGTGACCAGGATTGTGGGGTTTATTTTAATGAATCGAATATATTTTTTTTTAATTTGTTCAAAAAAGATAAATTTTCGCATAATTTTATCTATGCAGCATTTTTTAGTTTAAGGAACAAACAAAAACCCCTAATCAATATTTCACGGTACACACCCCCCCTCCAACATGCTTGGTTATCTAAATATTTTAGAGTCTGATGGTGACAAACTGCCATAGAAAGACTGATATTCGTCAATCGTTCCAACGTGGGGGCATCATGATAAGCGACTGATATCACTTTAAGCTACATTTGCATCCCAACAGGCGTAATTGGGTGCCTAAGCGGAAGATGGTACGCCCGACGATGGCGAATATAACCATTGAGACGCTAACAGTTAAATGAATATTTTCTCAAATACATTTAAATTTTCATTCAAATTTCTGGAAGCGAGTATCGGTTAAAATAGTTGGCTGGTTGTATTTTTATGGCGCAAGGACAGCAAGGGTCATTAAATAACGAAATTTCTTAAATTGGTAATGAAATCTGTTATTTTAATACACTGTCCCTGTGGTGAGATCTCAAATTAAAGAGCAGTCTTGGTTTACTTACAACGTGTTGAATTCCGCCGGGTCCAAACACACGTTCCTAAAATGGCTTCGTATACTACTCGAATTTAGCACTAGTGTTAAATGTATGAAAACCGCCAACATAGTATACTGGGAAATGAAATGTACCGTTTTCGCTCCACGCACAAAATTAGAAAATATATATGTTGACGCCCATCGTGGTCATTTGTCATTTTACTATTATGTTTCAATTTCCATATATGGTGAGAATCAATATCAGACATGCTTATATCCTAACTTTTACAGGGTTTTTACTCGCATTGGTGAAAAAAGTCGACTTTCCATGTTTTTCACAGGCAGATTCCTCGACTAATCACAAGCATCTACTGGTTCGGGGGTAAATGGCTTCAAATTCGAGCGAGGATTTAGCTATTCGAAACAGAGATTAAGAAGGTTTTCCCTAACTTCTCCAAGTTTGACCAAAAAATCCCTTTTTTCCTAACCTTTAGGGATGATTTCAAATTCCCTGATAATTCCAGGTTTTCCAGGCCCTCCTGGTAGGTAGAAACCCTGCTTTTATTGCAATTAATGTATCAACACATCATTATGATTATTTTTGGTTATTTATAAATGACGAAAGTTGCAGTTATTCCGAACCACCTAAACGACAAAAACCGTGTCCATTAAAATAAATGGACGCTTTCAAGGAATATGTGTGGGTCTTTTCTTCCTTTGTTAAAAACCTATAATATGGGGGATTATAGCAAATTGAAATATAATTTCCCCGGAAAGGTTAGGCCCTCAACAGCGACTACCATCGAAGCTTGTGAATTTAAACAACAACGGTGGCAAGAAATTTGTTTATGTTAAAAGTTGTTCACGTTACTAAGGTTCGACTGTATTCCATTGACGAAGAAAGAACAATCTCCATTCCTTACGAACAACTATTCTTCTCGAAGGACATTCTTCTCTCAGTTATTGATTACATGAAACGAACAGGGCATAAAGCTGGGAAAGTAATTTACTCCCAGAACTTCGCTCTTGTATCTAACAAAAAACACAACCGCTCGAAGAGAAAACTTTTGCGCAAAACTGCAAATGAATAAGCAAACAAAAAACTTGCAGCAATGGTATCGGGAAACCGGGTATCGATGTTGAAAATTAATTATATTATTCTACTTTTCCAAAAGAAAACATTCAAGAGTGTAAAAGAATATCTCGTACGAACAAAACTCATTCTCAACTAAAAGTATTCGGAACTGTCGAAAAACCGAAGTTTGCCTAAGCTTTAGGGGAAAACAGTATCGATATAATCTAAGAAAAACGTAATGAATGGTGCTGGATCAAATAACCTAACACTTTTTATAAAGAAATTTAAACGACATTGCGAAAAATGATACAACTTAATAAAAAATTAACTTTTCCGCAAATCACATCTAGAAGTTCATTAGGTCGTTGCACCATTGTTTTTTAGTTAGGAAGGTTTTAGCCAAAGATGTGTCTGTAGTTAAAAAAAAAAATATTAATTTAGTGCTATCTAATTTTCCCATAGTCCCTCTCTCTCTCTCTGCCTGAAATTTCCGCAACCGATATTTCGCAAAATATATTCAATAACAATTTGTTCCTCGTGATATGGGACTTCTGCCTTTCCCCTAGATCACCACAAATAAGAGATTCGCTTAGTACAACATTTGCATTGTATGTCATGTTAGAAACCGCACGTTATTTGCATTGAGCAAGACCTTAAATAACGCAGAACTTGGCAAACACCTATTCTAAGAGCACTTCCAGAGCATAGTTCTAAAGCGTTTGAAAACTTTAAAATCTCGTTACTCACTTCGAATTTTAAAAATGCTTAAAAAGATATGCAAGGAGCTGCTAACGCTTTTTCAAACCATCTAAGCAGCCAACATTATATCATATGGAGCGCGAGGCACCCTGAACAGCAAAGTTATGAAAAAAATGTGGATTGTGGGGAGAAAGCGGGCTCAAACTTTCTCCTTTACTGCAGAGCAAAGAAATTTAAAAATTCGACAGATACAAGCAGCAGCATTCAACCGAGGAGAGAGGGCTTAATGAAAATTTTATGGCCTGTTTTGGCCATCAAAGTTCGAGAAAACGCTCGTTAGTGGCACAGATAGTGGCCCGTTCCGAAATTATGAAACAGTTTGGGAGTCTGAGGGGAAAAGGGAGAAGAGATGCAGATGGTGTTACAGTGGGAACTCTCCAGAAAGGGGATGTTAGGAGTTCGGGATAGTTAGAGTTTAATATACCAGCAGTTAATGGCGTTAGCGGGAAGGGCAATTTGTGTTTAACGGCTTCAACATGTGCGTCCTTAAATTAACGTTTCTTTTCCTTTCCCGTAAGCGGTAAAAATCTAATAACGAAACATTACGCAAAATTGGATCGAGTTTTAATTAAATGCGATTGAGCTGTTGATCGACGTTTCAAAAAGTGTAAAATTGTTCGATTTAAGTAATGGTCGTTTAAAAATTTGACTCGTTGGATATTCCAATTCATTGATGTATGCATGGTTCTCATTCAAATACGCACAATATCTTAAAAATCAGACCTAAATTTTCCATACCGCTTATTCGTACAGTGCTTATAACTGATTTTTTTTTATCACACACGATTTTTGTTTCCATTTATGGCAGCTGCACACGACGGATTTTTTTTTTTCCTGGAAGAAAATCTCGTAACAAGCTTCGGCTTTATATTCTCTTTCACTTCTAACCCAAAACTCAAAATAATTTAATATAGATCTTCTCTTACATTGCTATAACTTTTATACTTCTCAAGCTATGTATCACAAAATGTTATATATCGGACTGAATAAAAATTATTATTCTTACAGATAGAATGGCCAACAAAAAGCTGTTCAGGTTTAAAAAAAGGCAAATGATCTCAATAAGGACGATGACAAATACTTTTAAATGTACATACAAATACCTTTATTTCTCCATGTTCACATATGATACACGTATATAGTCTTCTATAGAATTAATGTTTCATCTAAGGAAGGGCGCATTGTCTGGAAAAAGGCGGGTTTTTTTGGCGCTCTAAATACACGAATACTCATGATAAACATCCACGGTTACCTCAGCTTTACGGTTACTAACTCCTTTAAACGACGCCTTAATTGATTTAGTTCCTATTGCTGCTTTCTTTAATAATTTTTTTTTAATTTTCATT
>QLNU02014176.1:13734576-13747268 GCA_006491805.2 Dysdera silvatica
ATATGGTACATATGTAGTAAAAGAAATTGGAATTTTTTCGAACAAAAAAATCAAACGAAACACCGGATTGGAGGCACGTGTGAATGAATGAATGAATGAATGAGAGTTTGTGTATATATGCATATATGCCGAGTGATCATAATTAAAGGTACCCTATTCAGATCTCTGTTTAGCTTCAAGTAATAGGTGGAATGGCATCAAGTTTTGTATATAAAATATTCAGAGGATGAGGAGAATGAAAATTAAGTTTAAAATACGCCACTAGAGAAGAATATCAAGCTGCATAGAAGGTAACGTAAAATAAAAGTACAAAATGTAAAGAAGTAAAATAAATCCGAAATATATATTTTTTTTATTTTTGGTCTGTGTGTAAAATACAAAGAAACGCAAACTGCTACTGGAAATGACGTCACAATTTCAATTCATTCGTCTTTTATTCCCGATTGTAGATGTACCTGACGTTGAAGTTGAGTTTTGACGTAAGTGTGGTTTTTTTGAGCCAGAAATGTCATTCAATACAGTGTATTCGATTGCAATTTCTGGCCCAGAATGCTGCAACCATATCGTAGCTCAGTTTCAACATCAGCGACATATGCAGACATCGTAAATAAACGGTAAGTAGGTTTGAAATTATGAAACCAAGCATTGTGCGTTCGTGCTCAGTTGGCGTGTGATACCGTTAGCAGACGGGTTAGTCCATTGCAGTTTAGGGAAGGGCGTCTTGCCGAAACTGGTTTTTCGCGCGGGAAAAACCAGTTCCTCCAAGACGGCCTTCCCTAAACTGCAATGGACTAACCCGTCTGCTAACGGTATCACGCGCCAACTGAGCGCGAACACACAGTATGTGTGCAAATTTTGGTGCCAGTTCGCTTATTGGTTGAAACTGCAGATAAAACCCTAAATAGGGTAATTTTAATTAGAGTATCGGCGTTCCCATTCACAGTGGAGAAAAAATTCCCTGACTTTTCCATGTTTCTCCTTGACTTTTCTGGAAAAAATTCCCCGACTTTTCCAGGTTTCTCCTTGACTTTTTTGTAAAAATTCCCTGACCTTTCTAGGTTCCTCCTTGACTTTCCTATAAAAAATTCCCTGATTTTACAGATTTTTCTTTGATTTTTCTGGAAAAATTCCCTGACTAATCACAAGCAACTTTCAACTAAATTTCGGTTCCGGGAAAAATGGTTTCATGTTCGTGAAAGATTTAGGTATCCAACACAGAATTTAACATAGTTTTCCCTGACTTTTTCAGGTTTGACCGAAAAATCTTGTTTTTCCCTTCAATTTAAAGGACGATTTCACATTCCCTGGCGATTGCCAAGTTTTCCAGGTTGCGTGGAAACCCATGATATAACCCGATATCTATAGACCTATATTCAACACTGTATTATTCACTTATATTTTACTTTTTGAATATATTCCTGTTAGACTTCCGAAGAGTTATACTTCAATACAATATACGAATCGTGTCCGAAAACGTGTACACATTGTATCACATTCACGGTAATAGCACGGGTATGCAGTTAGAAAGGCGCATATCTGCACGCTCCTTAAAAAAAAAGTACAGGGGGTGCTTATATAATTTCGTTAGTTGTATTTTCTTTGATGAATGTTATTCGTTACTAGATTTTGTGAGTTATACAGTGAAAATCGGTTATAACGACCTTCAAGGGACCGTGAAAATTCGGTCGTTATAAACGATATTATTTTAAAAGATTATTGCATAGTATCACACTTTGGGGTTCTATAAATTGTTTGACAGTAAAAAGTACTGAAAGTATTGTTTTTTTAAAATTAAATAAAAATATATTTAATTATAATGAATTTAATCACTATATATATTGAATACATTTATAGCACCACTAAATACACAGTATTTTTAATTAAAAAATTGTAGAAAATACTAAATTACACTATATAAAAAACAAATGTGATCAATAATATGTATTATATTTCTAATACTAATTAATTCTAAACAGTGTCATTTTAAGACTTTTATGAGCCCCAAGCTGGAAGGATAAAGGGAACCCCTAAAGAATGTAGCCTTCGTGCATAGGTGTGGAATTAAGAATTAGTAATGAAAATTTCTAAAACATTTGTAAATAAACAAGATTAAAATAACGCTTAAATTTTAATAACATAAGGCTCATTCAAAGTTTCTGTGGGGTCTCCAAAATCGTAGGTAAAGGTTAAACTAATGCTCTCCACCGACCCCAGGGCGACTAAATATTGAGAAATGGCGATTAAAAATACAACTTCAGTCACCATCACACTCGCCACTTTATTGTTTCCTAATGCAATTCTGTCTGTTTTGACTGCAGGGAGGTTACATTCTGAAACCGCAAACTACTTATTATATATATTATATTATTATACTTCATGAAAAATGTTAATCGAACTAACCCTCTTGTACTATTTAAAGGTTCTGTAGACACGCTACTAACTTCAATGAAGTGGCCTCTAATAAAAAGGGCCCTGCTGGCCAATGGCCACTAATCAAACACCTGAGTTTTATTAAGCTTTAGCCGTAGGTCCGGCCATGCTTGACCTATACTTAAATCCGAAACTGCTTCCAAACAAATCGATGATTTTCATTTCGACATTTCGTAATGAAATTTTACTATAAATTTGGTAACGCTTCTCAATTACCAGTTAGCCGTTAGTTCTATGTTACACATGAAAATAATACGTACAAAGTTGCCCTCCTTCTTCCAGCTTATCGGATGAGACTCGTTACCTTGCTACATTTGTTAAAAATGCCGTTACCATATAGGCACCTATGCTTCTCATATTTCGAATTTCTGGATACAACTACTGTCATTTCACAATCTCCATCAGCTTCTTTGTGGTTGCCACACTCTTCGTCCATAATGTGCTTAGTTTATTTAGAATGGTGTATCACCCCATTATATATATATATATTGTATACGATACACCTGCATATAAGCAATCACATCTGCTCTCCGCGAAACAGAATAGTACCTACCAACTGTAGACAAAGAACTTAAATACATTCACCCTTTGCTAAGCAATGGGCAATAGAATTTTAACAGAAAACGAAATTCAATTCATTTGATCGAACGATGCCTCAGACCTCCTTTTATTTGAACGGAACAATATGAATCTAGCGCTGTCTTGAACTCACGTGGTTCAGATGAACGACTGTCAAATCGCGTTGTTATATTCGATAGGTATTTCCCTACTTAAAACAAAATCGCAGTCATTATAACAGGCTTCTTCAACATATACGATGTTGTTTTGACCAATAGGTTAATAAGAAATAGAATAGAAAGCCAAACTTCATGTAAAATTCCGTCGTTTTGTCGGCTTGGTCGTCTTGACAGGTGTCATTATAAACGATTTCCACTAAATATATATACGTTATTCACTCTTTGAAAACAAAAATAAAGGTAGATAAGTCAAAGAGAAAATATTTTAAACACAATATTAACAGAAATTCAGTACACGCATTAAACTCGGTTGAAGAGCATTTAGTACCGGACTTCGACGTACAATAAATGCTGCAAAGATTGCTGTAACTTCACGAGATCTTGTTAATTTAAAATGCGAAAACTAACATCAAATCTGTACACATGTCATGAAAACATTAGCATGCGTTGACAGTTTCTATGTGTTAGTTAAATTAGATATGAGTTCTCTAACGTAGTCGACCCAAGGGTATCTTTGCAAATAATAAATGAAAGAGTTTCGAAAGGCATAAAATACTTTATCTCGTGTCTGCCTAAAGACGGGATGAAGTTCTTGCAAACCCTTTTTGCATATTTTGTCAATCATGATGTATCTCCATCATTTATAAATGGCCCTCTCTGAACCAACGTGCATATTTCTATATTATTTACAGTAAGAAAATATATGTCTTGAAAATAAAATCAACTGCTCTTGCTGGTCTATCCATTTTTCTATGGTGCACATGTCATCACTCAGTAAGTGCGCCTATCATAATCTTTACCGAAAACGTTTAATACTCAACTTCATGTTATGATCTCGCCTAGAGAAATAAAATACCAAAAATTCCATCTTCCGAAACATACGATGATATCTAATGTAATGCCACGATGGCTGTACAGGCTTAATACCCCCAACTTCAATAAAACATTCCCAGTGTTCATGGAATTCAATAGATGGACAAATGTTACACTAGCTTCGTGTACTTCTCCGTCCCCATCGAATTCGAAAGAAATGGCTTGCATGGTCGGTGCAAACGTGTTTCTGATAACGCGGCTTGCTGAGCTGAATTTGAAAGCTTACTTAGCAGTAACAGCGCTCTATTTTTGGGGTTGTTTTTTTTTTTTGCTACAACTCCGAAACTGATTGTCCTTTTAAAGCGAGGCAGAAGTTTCGAATACAACGCTAACAACTGACTAGAGCGAAACCTGGGGAACAAGTGTGGTAACAGAATTCTTTTTAAGAGAAGTTGTCTAGACGACAATTTACACTTGTAAGCTGTCGTTAGGCTGTCTCTCTCTTCGACACACCCCGATAATTTGATTTAAGAAACACTTTGTTCTCCCTCTTTGTTAAGAGAGAATACAATTTCTTTCAAAATAATCTACCATTAAATTTACAATTTTATATAGCACGCCGTGTACTTAAATCTGGACTGCTCCACGGGCAATGTACAATACTAGTGTATGTTATTAAAAAAATAGATGGGCAAGGGACAATGAAAGGTATGTGGCTAATTTAGTAACTAATCAATATGTTCTATAAATGGAAAATTATCAATCCATAAAAAGAGCACTCTCTTCTCTCTCCAATCAACCTATGTAAGGAAGAAGAATTTCGATTTCTTTTCTAAAAATTTACTGCAATTGTAACAACTCATTTCCGTTACGTTAATTCTTGCAGCATCGATATTAAGGGAAAACAGGATCAAAAAAAGCCGAAAAAAAAACCAAAAAAAAAAACATGTTTTTAGATTTTTGCATTAAAAAATTCTTTATTTCATTGCGCATATATCTTTTGTGTCAGTTTTAAAATTCTGAAATTTTAAGATAACATTTAACTGAATAATATTTTAACTGAATAACATTTTAACTGAATAACAACATTTAAAGTGACTCACTTTCACTGCTGTATATAAGGAGTTCTACTACAAAAAACTATTTTTCCCAGTTTCGCTTTTCGGGTTTATGCGAAATGTTCCTTGCAATTCAATTTTTGATGAATTGTTTTAAAACTTAATAAGCATATTTGCACTTATAATAGGAAAAAACTGTAACATGGATTTATTTATTACACCAAATTTTCTTGTAAAATTTTATTCATGATTATTATGCACGAATACGTGAAAGAAAAAAAACTATTATTTGATGAATACTGTATTTTTTTCACTCACTCTTATTTGAATTTAAAAATTCGTGTTACACTTTGTTAGTTATGAATTTAGACATATCACAAAATTTTTAAATGAAAATTAGAAAAAATATCTGAATCACAAGGAGCATATTTGCAAACAAGTAACCATGGGCTAAAAATACATGAATATTATCAATATCACAAAAACTGCTTTGT
Organism: Dysdera silvatica; assembly: GCA_006491805.2. Taxonomy (NCBI): domain Eukaryota; kingdom Metazoa; phylum Arthropoda; class Arachnida; order Araneae; family Dysderidae; genus Dysdera; species Dysdera silvatica. The sequence continues at coordinate 13,740,109 of QLNU02014176.1, forward strand.
ATAGCATCACAATATTTGGTATATGTATTACATATGAGACGTTTCACATTTTTGCCAAATTTGAAAGAGATTCATCAAAAAGTGCAAAAGTCCATGGTTTTGCTGCTGCGTCCCCTTAATAGTTAATTATAAGTATGGGTTTGGATTTTTGATTTCAAATCCGCAACGTAACAATTACAATTTAGTACCAAAGTGATATGAGAAGGATTGCAGGATGCTATGTAAATAATAGTTAACTGAGCTACGGTCTAAACTCAACCAACTGTCGTACGCAGGGGTGGTTCATGGGGGTTGTAACCCCCCAAATTGAGCCTATAACCCCCCTTATGAACTTTCTGCGTACGCCCATGGCTCAACCTCTCCCTCTCTCTCTCTTAAGGTGATAGGCGCCGATTCCACTGTGTTTCTGTCACCGTACAACGTGTATGTGTGATAACAGAGAGACCTCCATCTTGCAGTAGATTGAAAATGGTTGTTGGTGATGATATATTAAGTGTATTGATTTTTTATTTAGGAAGGCGAAGTTTGTATTATTTTTTTCGGCGCAAGGGTGATATTGAGCCGGGGTCTACCGTTTTCCTAAAATTCCCTAGGGAACCAACTCTCGAACTGCGGTGAGCAGTTAGCCAAAACATAGCTTTCGTAATTCAGAACACGGAATATCAAATCACAGATATTTGCAATACCACACGCATTTAACATGGAGCTTGCGTCGCAATACTTAAATAATCAAACGCGCCTCAAGGTGTATTCATTTATCTTTAATACTGTAAAATACATCCCCGCTTGCCTTCCCTGTCAAAGTACTTGAGAAGCAGGAGCGGAGCAATCATATTTTAGTAAAGTTTGCATAAATCATAAAATGGAGCGCCCAAATAAGAATTTATCGCGCAAACGATACTTGGCAGGGATTTTTAGGCCCCCTATCCATAAGCTAACAGTTCCGGCGAAAGCTTATTTATATACCACGCATCCGGCGCCCCTTAGGGTGAGGAGGATGGCGTTAGTGTGATTGGAGGAATAGGGGACAGGGCCAGGGACGTTTAGTGAGTGGATGGAAGAAGGCAGACACAACAAAGGGGCAGTTTCCTAGACTCCTGTCATGTTGGATGCTTGTTAGCGCCCCTAACAGCTTTTTCATGCATTGATGTGAGATGGGCACAGGGGCGGGTCTGATTTATATATACTGCCACTCATTACAATAATCCAAAGCAGGCCCCTGGAAGAGGAAGAACGTGAATGGGTGTCAAAAGTGGCTTTTAGTAGAGAGAGTTATGGTGACTACGGTCCTTGATGGATTATCAGTATAGGAAGAGGAAGAAAAGGGCGTGGAGAAGAAGAGGAAAATCTCCATAAGATAAGAAACTATTCCTGGAAGCAAGAAAAGTTCTTTCTTTGGCAAAAGAAAATTATGACATTTCTTGCTCAGTCAGCTTTTAGATTGGAACGTAAGTAGTCGAGTATGTTAAAGCAAAAATGTGAACTTACAAGAGGACTATTGTCTTTATTCCATATTGTTCATATAACTATTATTTTTTAACTAAATTGCTCACATGACTATTGTTTTTAAACTAAATTGCTCATATAATCATTATTTTCAAACTAAATTGTTCATGTAACTTTTTTAAACTAAGTTGTTCATATAACTTTTTTAAACTAAGTTGTTTATATAACTATTATAAACTAAGTTGTTCATATAACTTTTTTAAACTAAGTTGTTTATATAACTATTACTTTTAAACAAAATTGCTCATAGCCGTTTTGGACCGAAAGTGTTCATAACTGCCGTTCTTAAATTGTTTATAACCTGTTTTTAATCCAAATGGTTCACAAGGTGTTTTTAATTTTAATTAATTTTTAATCACACATTTTTATCTCCGCATTTATCGCATTTTATTCGAATGAAGCCTAAAAATCTTCAAAAATGTTACAATACTAAAAAGTATACGTATAACGATCCCGCGTACTATATTTATTCCATTGTACCCCTAAGGAAATGCGGTGAGGATCAACGATAAAATACATTTATTTTTTAATGTAATGCGACCTTCCATTTTAAATTTGAATTTAAATTATTTACGTTTGATAGCTCTGGGGTGAGAATCTGGCAACAAACTACAGTTTTCCATTCTGCTCCATTACTAACCTAATCAATGCACAAGTAAGTTGTCAACATCGTCATGTTCCATTCAATGTGTACCCCAAACTAAATAAAAAAATTGCATTTATTATTTATTTATTATTAACTTAAATTGTTTATAAGTATATGAACAGTATGACACATCCACATATATAACTTTTAAATATTCGTTCATAAATACCGAAGTCCAACACGATATTGTTACACGAGAAAAAGTAAAACTTCGTTCACTCAAATACAGTTGATAACGTAAAAAAAAAGGTACGCTATTATATTACAAAAGGTTAACCAGATTTGGTAGTAAACTATTTAAGAGACGCGATAGATAATACACTTTTCTTAAAAGTAATTACGATTTTTACTATATAAGTATTAGGTACGGTCTGGTCGACGTAGACAACGATGTATTCATACAAGATATCTTGTAGGTGTACTAGCAACCCTATTTCTTATTAACTGAAATTAATAAAAACTCACCACTCCTTTCCAAAGAAAACAATGATCTCCAAATTCATTTTTAAAAATATTTTGAAATAAGCTTCCCATTCGTATGTTTATATATACTCTTGTTCACGGACTTTCTATTCCAGAAAGAGCCCAGGGGGTTAGAATGAAGTTGTAATTGCGTTTCTCCACAGAACTGACTTCTACAAACGAACTCAGTTTGCCGGGGGCAAACGTCAAAACGGATTAAAAGATGCCCCGGTTTTTCAAAAGACCCGCCTGCCTCATCAAAGAAAACTGCGCTCGGCAAACTTAACACATAGCGGCAATAAATGCGCAGAAAATTGGATGAAAAGGCAGGAGCACAAATCTCCCGAGAGGTAAACGAAGTAGTCGTCGGTAAGCAATAGAAAACGGGAAAAGTGGGAGAAGGAATACGTCAAATTTAACGAGCCCTTTTTTCCGGAATAAAAGGCAAACGGAAACTACGGCCCTCACTTCCCCTCAACTTAAAAAAGCCGCCGTCGTTTTGCGCAGGGTCCTCTTTTTCTAGGCCTTCCTCCCTTAACGCCAAGCGTTCTGTAAGAAGGCCATTCCGGGAAGACATTCACTGCATAAATCTCAGTAAAGACCAGGTCAGATGTGCTCGTTTCTTTTAAGCACTGCCATGGGATTAGTGCATTACAAATCCTACTTCTTTCCCTTATTATTATAATGGGGCACGTCCGAGGAGCAACAGAGATGGAGAAAAAAATTAGCCTTAAAAAGCAAGAGGAGATTTATTTCCTCCGAAACTTAAAGATACAAGCTTAAAAGTCAATAGGAAAACGTTCTCTTGGGCAACGTATATTTCCAGCGAATGAATGATGGTTGGGCCCGAAAGGGGTAATATGTATTTAAATCCCGAAACGCGTGTGAGTTGAGCTACGGAGATCCACATACTTCAAAATTCGTTTAACTAAATGCAGTTAAAGCGGCACAACTTGCTTTAAAACAGCGACCTATAATTCATTAAACAATTATTTCAATTAGCGGTTACAACTTTCAGAAATTGCTCGATATTTTTTAATGCGAATTATATGATTTAGAGCGAGCTGGGAATTCGTTCACTGCACCCCGGAGCAAATAACACACATAAATTAAAGGTCCTCGTATGAAAGTGATTTTCTGGTTTAATTGTTTTCCGCGTCATCATTATATTTACAAAATTACTTATAACGTATATTATAACAATATTATATAAAATAATATATATGTACAATTGTTATAATTATTATAGCAATATATATATATTGTAACAATTTAAATTGGGTGTTTCCATATAAGGCATGTTTTTGAAAGAGAAATGCATGTGTGCACAGCTCTCCTGCGGAAAGCTTTGCACACGTGCATTTCTCTTTCAGAAACATGCCTTATATGGAGACACACACTACGGGTGACTCCCCTTGACAAACAGCCCGAGAGTGCCTTTAATATTTCAATCAGCACATCGCTTCAATCTGTCATTTGTTCCCTAATAAGTGTTTTCGACTTGAATTACAAAGTTTTTCCTGCACGTAAGTGAAATTTTATTACTATGTTTTTAATGCATTTATTTTAATACATTCCATCTTTCACCTGTTCATGTTAATTAATATTTGCATCCTTATCAGAGTTATGCGGCATCATGCGCTACTCCATAATGATGGGCTTTCCTACATAGCACGTTTCGTATGTTGCAGTCATTTTGTTTAAACTCTAGTATTTTTCTACTTTATCGCATTATATTATTTCCATACACAGTAAAACGTTCATATAACGACCTTCCGTATAGTGAAATTCTTTATATAGCAAAGTTTTGGTCATTACACATAAAAGTGTTTCTATATAAATTTCTATATAACGAAATTTTTAATGACTAAAACAGAAAATCGAGTAGTCACGTCAGCGGCATCTGGTTCCCTAATACCGTGGGAATACAACAGGCACACTTGAAAATATCTATTTTTAAATGGTGGAATGCGACTTACGAGAAACATCCGTTTAATGGAAAACAGAATTTTAATTGTGGTATATTGCACTGACCTGGTTCATGAATACATCGTTTCCACCTAGCGAATTTTCTATATAACGAATTTTTTTTTCATGGAACTGTCCATTTCGTTATATGGAGGTTCTACTGTATATACGACGAGAGCTCAATCTCAACAGATTTACTTTACAGTTTAAAAACCGTTCCTTCATGATTTCTGTACTCATTTTACAAGATTTTGTGTATGTTTTGTAAACATTAGTGGCACGAAACATGTGTGACGTCAAACTTGAGGCTTAACGGATCTTGTTGATTCACGCAAACGTAACAATTAACCTTTCAATTTTCCATCCATTGATAAGTAAGGGCATATAAAAGTGTATGAGTGGGTCACAGATTACGCGGACGAAACTAAATTTTTTTTTCATCTTTGTGAGATAATATTCTCTTATTTGGTATGAAATATGCAAAACCACTCTGATCAGCATTAAATATTTGGCTCTTTGAGCAATGTGCAAATGCATTACGTGATGTTAACACGAATTTAGTTGCTGTGTTTTCTACGGCTTCTTTATTTTAATTTTTTAGCTAAGGTTGTATGTTTCGTAACTTTACGAGAATATATACTCATATTTTTATTCTGTATATAAAACTCTTTGAAATCATACAGTTCCTAATGTTTAAACCCTTTTCTTTATGATAAGCGCATCTCTTTTAGTCTGCATCATGTACGAATATACACTTACACAGCGTGTTTGAATTTTTCTAATAGTGTACATTGAATTAATTTATATTTCTTCCTATTTGTCTCAAATTCCCCAATATATTTTTTAAAATGACTTATTTCATAATCCACTGCTTTTCGACATCGTCTTTGATTCTGTTGAGGTTTCTTTCTTTTGCAGGAATAGTAAAAATTCGCAATATTTCTTATTTTTCTTCCAAAGTACAATATTGTCGGAAAAATTTATTGTCAGATGTATAATATAAACGGTTGTTATTAAAAGTGTGAATTACAGAACTGTTATTATCGTCAGAAATATAATCTATATTGCTGTTGCCATTTATGCTATCATCATTCTTAAAATCTAACGTTACTACTCATTCTCAAAAATTATTCTATTTACTATAATTTCTCCAAATGCAGGTAATGATCTCCCACTTTCATGTTATGTTCAAATATTACACGAATGGTGATCGCAGATGGATCTGTTCCGTATTTTTCAATAGCTAAGTTCAAATTACCGGCTAGAATATTGATTAAAGTTCCCATAATTACAATATTTACATTAACTATTATAACACTGCGTTACCCAGTAGTGCATTAATCAACACCAAATTGTTTTAACGAAATGTTTTAAAGCCGTGAATAATAGACGTAGCCAGGATTTGTATTATGGGCAGAGCACCATTTTACTACAATTTAAATTTTAATGCCACTTTTAGTTCAGTATTTTTATTTGCTTGATTTAGGGAGCAGCTTCCCCCCACCTCCCTCCGCATACACCCATGCTTGGAATTAAAATTATATAGGAGGCTAAAACTCAATAGGCCTTTATAATTTATTCTCATAAAAAAAGGTCATGCTCCCCCCCCTCTCACAACACAAAAAATGCCATAGTTACTCTTCGTTCATTGAAAAAAGTCCGATGGAACTGTTAGAAATGACGGGAGATGACGTCACAAACGGCCTACTCTTGATTTTGCCGCCGACAAACGTTCACCAAAAACTAGTTCTGAAATTACAGTCCTCCTCCTCTACTGTAATGAACTAGCCCGTTTGTGATCTCACCTCCCGTTATTTCTAACTGTTCCATCCAACGTCTTTTCGTGAACGCCAACGGTGCCCGTGATCGTTCTTTGATTTCTGAATATTTAATCAATCGATATAAATATTAATTTCTGCCATACGCTAGTAGGTTAATGAATAAATCATAACTCTATTACGAAAATGGAAAAGTTATATGTTCCATCGTATAGTTCAATAAAAAATAATTACACATTGGTTCTTAGAAATTAGGAATGTTTAGAAGTAGTAGGTGTATCGATATTCCGATAGAGTGATATAGGCGAATATCTATACGTTTTTCTGGGAATAGGAATTATCAATACTTTTTTCTGGGAATAGGAATTATCAATACTTTTTTCGGAAATATCGATGAGAAAACCAGTAAGCTTTTATGTGGGGCATTGCCCCCCACCCCCGCAGAAAAATTTCATAGTTACGCTTATGGTACTAATACACACTTTGTTTTCTACCTCCTTGCTGGTTGGTCACTAAGATTTGCAACACAGATGATATTTTGTCCAGTTTTAAGAAGAAAGGGAAGCACTGCGCTGTTATCGAATTGCACGCATTTTGTATACCCGGTCCAATTCAGCAGTATACCCTTTCTCAAATGTTGAGAGGTTGGGATGTCTGAAAATTTCCGATTATTTATAAATATTTCCACGTTTAAAAATACACGGCTTGGTCATTGACATTTGCTGCACAGCTGTCATTTTAAGACGTTGCGGGTCTGAGGTTTCCCGCGCATTCAACAATATTATTCTCAGAATATTCAT
>QLNU02014176.1:13747368-13759178 GCA_006491805.2 Dysdera silvatica
CTTCCGAACCAAAAAGGTTTTTTTAAGTGCTCAGTTTGCACACATTAAGTAAATTTTTGCACACATCAAGTACACTTGCACAATTAAATAAATGTCAAAAGTATTCTTGACAGTTCCAGTGGGCGTAATCCTAAGTTCCATAATCTTTAAACACTCAATATACACGTACACACAGTTCCTTATTCTGCTCGTTTAAATCTTGATATGCTTGTTTTGCCTTCATTAAACGTGTCTCTGATAAAATCGCAGAAAGGTTTTCCAGAGAAAACGAAGACGTATGCAGGGCATGCTGAGTCAACATGTATTACCGAAGATGCTCCGAAGATTCCGGAGCTGTTGGTAACTATGAAAATCCCCCCCCCAAAAAAACGGCCACGTTTCGTGACAAGACAAAATGGCGGCCTAGACACTAACGTGAGTGGCGCGACCGAAAATTACACCCGTGTTTCAATTTTAAAAGAAACTTTAAGGAAACTGTAAGCGTAACACCCAACGACGGCTACTCCTAAAATCAATCAACCAATCGATAGGGTTACTTCATCGAAACATGTAGATAATTAACTGGTCATTAAAACTACTAGTTTTCGCAAGGGTAATTAACTACTTGGAATGATCATCAATCACGCTAAAGCGAAGCAAAACTCGGGCATTAAGAAGCGTAAAAACGCGGGAAATCTTTTCCCGCGGAAAGGGAAGAAAGTATCGAAAAAGCGCGCGAAAAATCGATTTAGGGCAATAACGGAAAGGACTTTTTTTTTTTTTCGGAAACACTTTCCAAAGCATCTCAAAAAAACGGTAGACACTTAAATTTTTATAGCTTACCTAATGACCAAAAAAATTAAAAATGTGCATACCCTCCTTTCACAATCTCTCACACTGTAGAGGGGGGTGGGGTAAACAACGTTACTGTACTTCGTGTGCGTTTTGCAGATCTTTAGGGGGTAATTAAAATTACCGAAATAAACGAAGTTAAGCTGTCGTGTGTATTTATGCTTAAAGCCTCGTTCATAATTAAGAGTACTCGGTACATCGGCAATTTACGAGAGCTAATTAATGGCGTTTAATAGTAGAAATAATCAATGTGACACAAAAGGATTAGTTACCAAAAAAACGATACGCCGATAACGTAGAACTACATTTATTTCAAATTGACAGAAAGGAAAGGTACGAAAGCATTAAAAAAAACGAAAAAGACAGAAGGCATTTCGGATAAAAGAGGAAAAAATAATTTGTCGTTTGCGACAGTTTGACACATTTTAAGCTTTTTGTGTCAAATTCTTCTCACCAGCTAATTAAGTTGAAATTTATTTAATTTACTTGTCATCCTCGAATGAGAAAAATATTTGACGTAGCTTTAAAAAGATTAACATGAGGACTAAATGAAAAAGCGCAAGCAATTTCCTGTTGTAAAGGAAGCGCGATGGGACTTTGATAAGGAAATAACTAGAAACGAATGAAAACGGATAAGAAAATTATTAGCATTTACTAACGAATAATTACAGAAAAATAATCCAAGACCAATTTTTACATCAAAATACTGCCAAATATTTTTTCTGAATCGGGCATTAACCGGGATAAAACCGCATTATAGTTATTTTTCATTAAACCTAATTCTTTGTTCATTGCTTATACTTCATTACCTAAAAAAAGTATTATAAATTTCATGAAGTCATTATACATTTTCATGAAGTCATTATACATTTTCATGAAGTCATTATACATTTCATGAAACCATTATCAAAATAGGCTCTGTGGTAAATAATGAAGCGTAACAGACGGCTTTCATCTTCATGAATCGAATATGAAGTAAAGATGAGACGTGCTCAGCCCAAGCCAGAAGCGGGCTCTATATTTCATATAGTTTTTGGGCGGGCGCGGTCTCGTTAGACGGATGCAAACTGATGCTGAGAACTTACTTTTCCATATCTAAATTCTACAAGGAATACAACTATGTGGTTCGTTTTTGAGGATCGTGGAAATACGTGTATATGACAATTCGAAGGAAATTAAATAGCGTAGATCAGCAAATTTTTTAAAATTTAAATCGTACGTATAAAGGGGATAAAGTTATATTTGAAGCTGCGGGCTCAGGCCTCGAAAAATTATCCCGAACTCATCTTTAATGTAAAGTTGCAGGACAAGAAAATAACGTAATGAAAGAGTGCTTGTTTGCGTTGAGTTTTAAGGCGCAAGGACAACGCGGCTCATGCTGCGGCGAGATCTACATTTGGCCGAGAAATCCGTACCTCTTAAGGTCCGGGATACTACGCCAGCCAACTACGGCAATAGGGTGACCAAGATCCCAACGTTGACGTATATATTATCACAATGTATAATATATTATCCTTAATAATTAAAAATCCCCCACAAAAAAATCATAAAAACTCGCCCCGGTGGCTTTGTGTGTCGACCATAATATTGGCAAACGTGTTATCCCTAAGAAGGGTAATACTATTTTACATCCTTACGCACAGAGAAAGAGGGCTTTGTTCCTGTCCTCGGTGTAGCAGTGAAGGCACTCTGGACTCAACAAGGGGAACCCGGTTCGCCTCCAGGACGGAGACGACGTCTCTTTTTCTCCTATACTTAAAACAGCTCTATAGTATGAGCTACAAAACGTCAGTGTTAATTTATTATCATAATTATAGTTATCAGAATGTCGAATTTTTTAATACGAAAAGCAAGTGAGAAAAATTTAGTGATGATAAAAACTTTACGACAAATGTGGAGTTATCTGCAATAATTTCACCCTTCTTTAAATCTAATCGTTTTCTTTGGTAAAAGCATAAGTGCGTAACTAAATACACTTTTCCTTATCGTAGGGATATTAATCTCCTGAGATCGGGAGCAAATGGAGGAAGAAGAGGGGAAAAAGAGGCCACGGAAATATGATATAGCGACGCATAAGCGCACACTTTCTTTGGATAAGTAAGAAGATTAGTTTCACTGCAATATCCTGTAATAGGGGGCGCCACTAAGTCACATCACTCTAAGTCGACAAGTCACTGCGAAGCATTAGACACTCTCGGCTAAGTGATTTTGCCTTCATATGTTTGAACGGAAACCCCAAGTTCCTGCTTAGCTGTTAAATGCTCCCGCGTTCCAAAATAAATAGTTATCATATTAGAATAGCAATTTTCAAAAATAAATGAAAGAAAAGATTAATCATTAATAAGCTGCCGTAATATTAAATAAAATCGTGTTTTATTAATATTAAATGTAAAATACAGATGAATGAGACTAACAGAAATGTGTTTATAACAATTGTCTATAACAATATGTCATTGTCTATAACAATATGCCTATAATATATAAGTAAGTGAATGAACTTAAGCACTCCAACATCTACAGGGTGTCTACTCAAATTCTATTTCAAACTTCCCTGACTTTTCCACTTAATCGATTTCCAGTCGCTAATTACAGTAAACAACACACAATGCACTAAAATTTGCCCAATCAAAGCAAGTTTCAAGGCCATGAAATCAATTAATGCAAACCCCAAAGCCATTTATAACTCAATTATAGTGAATTTACAAATTCAAAAGCTGTATTAAAAAGTGTATTTCTTTACACTAAAAACTTGCACTAATTAAATATTTACAGCAACATTTCCATTCCACCCTTTTCAAGTCCATTATAAAAGAGTTTAACTATATAATCGCAAAGCTGATGCTTCATCTTCTATTTCATTTAAAAGGTGTATGACTATATATAAGGCAAAGGAGATTGGTATTATCAAAATCCCTTACAGATTAAATAATTTAGCTAAAAACACTTTTTGTTTTTCAAGTTTTAGTTATATATTTGGCAAACATTTTCTCCTGAAAAATATATAGGCTTAATAATTTTATATAAATTATATTAGTTTTGGTGCAAAATGGTAACTTTTGGAAGAAGTTTAGTCAAAAGTACAAGTTTTTCAAATTTTTCAGTAGGTAATGTGGTATGAAAAGCACAGTTCAGGAAAATTATTTTAATAAGTTATTTATTATAACAATGACTTTAAAATTTCCCTGACTTGGGCCTTTGTATTTCAAATTTCCCTGACTTTTCCAGGTATTCAAGGTTTTCCAGATGAGTAGATACCTTGTTGCTGTGACTGACGTGTTTTCCAGGTAAATGTTACGATATGTAAACAACTTCATGCTGTACTATGTAGATGTAAATAATAAATAAAATTATTATATATTCAAACATCAATGAATTTCAATAGATAATACACTCAGTGCAGATGCCAAGCTCGAGTGAGTACTTCTGGAACATAACTGCGCCAAGCAATAAGCGAATAAAAGAATAACATTCTGATTAGAATTTAGTTATTCATTCTTAAACTTAAAATAGTCTTAACTATTCCAACTCATAAAATAAAAAATATATATAAAAATTAACCAAATTAGAATTTAATTTTGTCGAGAATATGAAAGCAATACATCCAGATTAAATGTAAAAGTTTCAAATATTTTGAGAAACGATCTTCAGTATTAATCAGTTGCGATATCTATCTATGTATATTATATGCAATAGTTTATATGCTTTTCCAATTCCCAATCCTGTTTGTTACCCACTAACCTTTTCGAATATGGAATACATAATAGCGGACATAAGCTAAAGGCCCAAGATATCCCCTGTTCATGCCTGTAACCAGTAGGGGGGGGGGTAGATTTTAGGGACTAGTCCCCCCCCCTCTCAAAACTAAATTTTTAATGGGACTTGGCTACGGCCTTGCATGCTGTGATTGTATCGATACATGCTGTAAAATTTTTTGACCACCACGAAATTAAATTCTCGCTACGGTCTTGCCTCTATTTAAAGGTTTTATTGTATTTGTTTTTAAACTATTCACTGGGATGGGTAAAGGTTATTCCAAGAATATTTTGTGAATAATAAGTTGTTCCTTTCTGTCATATACACACTGCGAGGCAGAAAAAAAAATCGTGCATTTTAATATTTAGTTGAACCATCTTGAACGCCAATTGCAGCACGTATTCTTCGGGCCATGGTTTCAAGGAGCTTGTGCAATGTCCCGGTACTTATTTTTGGCCAACTTTACATTCACATTTCGCTAAGGTCTTAGGTTTACGAAGGAAGGAAGGAAGGATCAAAAAATAATCCTTACATTATTCGCTAGTATATCCTACGTACGAGATCAAGACCTTGAGGTCTCCAGTGCAAGTGTGCGAATGATTATACAATAATGTTTGCCACCCACGTATATTTAGCTGAAGCTAGAGCTTTTTCGTTTTTGGAGAAAAAGAGGCGCCGTCCTCATCCTGGACTCACGCAAATGATGATGAAAACAATTACTCCCTCCTCAGTGCCAGCAGGTTTAAGCTCACATCGTGGCTATTTTTGGCCACGCAGTGCATCCCAACCTCTATTTCCTATCCTTCCTGTTGTCCTCCCATACACATACAATAGATTTGGCGATCTAACCCGAAAAATAATTTGTTCAGAAACGGAAATAAGTTTAAGAGAATTTTCACAAAGGCACAGAAACTCGATACTCAGGTTCCAGAACTCTACTCGATTAGCTGCTGCGCCGCAAGCAGAGAAACCTCAAACTCCGAGAGAATTGGCTGGGAGTGGTGACAGCGCTAGCGACAATGTGGAGGATTCGGAGATGTACGCAGTACTTCAAGTTCAAAGATAAACACAGAAGATGTCGACCGCACAAATCCCTGAGGACAAGGCACTTGAGATGAGTGAGAAAGGGAAAACGACAAACGCAGCAGATAACCATGGTCTCTGCTCACCTAGAATTACACGACACGATAAAAAGCATTGCATTTCACCAATCCGTTTCGACAGAACTTATTTATATACGTACGACGGTAAGTTTACGCTGAAAGTATTCAATGGAACAACGCAAATACAATTCGACACAACATACAATCACATGCAATATAGTTTTACGTAGTAATAATAGTATCCGTTCTAGATAATGTACTATATTCAATACTTTTGGAGGTCGAGGTTAAAAAATGATTGTTCGAAATTAGGTATAAAAATAAGATTTTGCATCGGAATTTTTTTGTCACAAATTTAAATTCATATACTGTGTTATCATTAAAATCTACAAAGCGAGTTAAGGTTTTAAATTCAATACACGACTCTCACAAACACCATCAAGTAAATGAGTAGAATGTATAAAGCTGTACTTCAGTACGTGCGCACCGTCTTCTTAATACATATATATATAATTTTAATTAATATAATTACTTTGTCTCAACAAAATTGGTTACATTTGGCATTGCGTTTGGAGCTGTCGCATCTTTCTGACATATCTAATTCCACGAACGTGATAATTATACTCCTAATTAAATGCTGTAATTATACTGTATACGAATATGACACAATGTATGAAATTTTGATCGTTTTTGACAACTGCGTTCTATGGCTCGAACTAAATGGAGTTCATTGTTTCATTGTCATAAGATTCGTTCGGTTAATGAAACTTTATTTTGGAGCATAGAGTACGGGTGTCTAAAACATAGATTTCATTAACCTCCACACCCCCCCAACGAAAAATTACAAAACACTGTCATAAATATAGGCGTAGCCAGGGGGCGGTTTTGGGGGTTGTAACCCCCAATCACAATGAAATTTTGTATATTTAACGTAGGAATATATGAGTTGTAGCTCTGTAATCCCCCCCTCCATTAAACTTATAACCCCCCCTCTTATGAACTTTCTGCGTTTGCCTATTGCCACAGAGACCTTGTGCGTAAGGCGCTTTCTTTGGGGATAGTGCCATCCCTGAGAAGGGTAATAATATCATGAAAAACAGGAATTTATGTTATAAAACATGCATAATTACAATTGCAAAATACAAACACAGATAAAAAAAAAATGTCGAGGAGAGGGGAAGGGGGAGCAAAGAGGGCAAATGCCCCGTGGCATGAGATCCTAATGGGCCTGGCGCCAGACTTTAATAATATGACAAACATAATCTGTCATTAAACATCACAGGTTGGGGGGCTGTATCTGCTAAACTGACTAGGGGCCCCGTAGATCTTAACCCTAACCCTGAACAATATTTATCACAGCAGCTGATTTGCAGTACGAGCGAATGATTAAGAATAGATAGCTAAAATTCGTTGTAGCGGATTTTGATAACTGCCAACCGATAAATAGAAAATAGTAGACTAACGACATACACAGTTGATACAGACATTAAGAAATAGGAGACAGCAATTATAAATATCGAAAGCACTTCCATATTCTAATGATGAGAAATACAGTATTTTAAAAGAAAGCAATTAAAAAATTCAGAATGCAGATGTTTTTATATACAAAATTAATTAAAAACGTATTCCTCATTTCTATTCAAATATAGAAATGGATTTCTCCATCACTATTAGCTTCAGATAAATTTCTAATTTCATATTATAATATGCTACACAGACACTGTGAGACAGAGAAGACCAAGAAATAAAGACTTAAATAGTAGCAGCGTGCTCTGAGAAGAGAACCGTTCGCTACAAAGAGTAGGAAAGACAAGATAAACCAGAAAAACAGGAAAATCAAAGCTACAATAAAAGGAAGAGAAGTCTTTTAAAGCTATGGCTTGGGTCTGATACCCAGCAAAGCTTTAGACCGGAAACAATAGAATCGTTGCTGTCTTTTCGCTCACTACAAATTAAAAAAATAGTGGGAAAAGGGACACCGTTCAAAAAAACGAACAAAAAAACAAGCAAATGAAAGAAAGTCATCTAAGTCTATATTTAAATTTAGCGGGTTTCAATTAACATTAATTCGCAACTCTCTAATCCGCAACTCTCTAATCCGCAACTCTCTAATTCACAACTCTCTAATCCTCAACTCTCTAATTCTCAACTCTTTAATCTGAAACTCTCTAATTCGCTAAGCTCTCTAATTCTCAAGTAACTCGGTAGATTTGTAACGTTAACAATAGCCATCATTATTGCATTTACGGAAGACCTTTGCCTTACCCTTTGTATTGCGTATAGACAGGCAGACAGGAAAGCCAAAAGCAATAGCGGGTTCAATATCTACTAAAACCTCTAAAAAACCCGCATCCTGAAACCTTTATCCGGTTTCATTATTTCATTCATTTTAATTTTTTCAAGGTGCGTCCTGATTTTTTTTTACATAAAGTGTGCGTATGTGTGCTTGATTGATTGGCAAGAGCATCTGGGCTATACTGCGCCAAGGGTATGTGTGCGCGCACGCATTACATAAAATAAATTTATTTTTTAAACGAAACCATTTCATTTTTCAAAAATATATACGTAAAACAGTGACTAACGACGCATACTTCTATTTTCCAATAAAACAGTTGATCCTTTATTAACCATAATATAACTCACAACCATTTAAAAAAAGAAAAAAAAAGATTTACGAATGACATTTGTAAATTTAAATGTAGTGTTTCCTAGAAACGCTCTTAGCGCTGTCTTAAATGGCGCTACGCAATCCTACTCGCCCATCCTTAATTTACATTCGTAAGTATAAATATTTTAATATAATTATCCTTGGAACGTGATTTCAGTTTAATCCAAGAGCTTAATTCAAGAATGTTCTCATCAGAATATATTATATCTCATCTCTTTCATCTGCTTTTATTTCCTTTTTGCATCGCACTCCGTTTTTGCCTCGTAGTTTTCCCCA
Source organism: Dysdera silvatica (assembly GCA_006491805.2). Taxonomy (NCBI): domain Eukaryota; kingdom Metazoa; phylum Arthropoda; class Arachnida; order Araneae; family Dysderidae; genus Dysdera; species Dysdera silvatica. The sequence goes on from QLNU02014176.1 coordinate 13,756,000, forward strand.
CATTACGTTCTTGGACAGTTATCTGTCGGTTTTTCCCCCATTCCTTGGCAATTTCTCTTGATTAAACGGCTTAACGACTTGCTAAATTGCATGCCAGGAAATGGACATAAAAGAATTGCCCGGGAACAAAGATGTTGCGAATGTCTGAACGTAAAACCAGCCGTTTGCGATTAAAAAAGAACAATAATAATAATGGCCCCCTTCATTAAACCATATTTCAATTAATAAGTAGGTCTGTCATAAGCAATAACAGTTCATTTTCTTAAGACGTTAGCTACGAGCCATATATTAAAACTTCGAATTAAAATCTTTTAGCGTATTCTTAAAAATTATTTCTTTCTATATCCTTGTCTTTTATTCTTCCTTATCTTACTGGTGTTTTATCTCTTGCTCTTTCCAAAACATAAAACAGTCATGCGCAGACTTTAATTATTAGGGAAAGATTGTTATTAGTATTGCAAGTGGTTTTAATAACTAATTCAATGATTAAGACTTATCTCTTCCCTATGCCAGCGAATAAAAGGACGTCCAATTTCAGATCCAAAATGCAGAAGCATTTCACGCATTGCCGTGCCTGGATTTTTTAGGAGAAATTGGAGTTCGTAACATCCATAACTAATAGATTACTTACGGTTAGATGTCATTGCTGCTAGTTAATTAGTACACGCCTTTGACAATTAACATACGTAAATAAAATGTTTTAGTACTCAGTGACTTAATTATAACAAAAAATTAAACGCATATGCCACACCCAGGTATCATAAACGTCATTTCTCGGATTTGTAATCGTCCTCGAGCGAGTTCGTAAATTATCGTTTTTCTTTAAATAAAATAAACAGACGTCCTTAATGCGGATATTGACATGACTAGGTTCGAAATGGAGGAAAGTTGAAAATAATAGCTCGTTACGAGGCTCTCCTCTAGTTCGGTATCGTATTTCATAAATCGTAGTTTCCAGTTCGGTTTCCTCGATTTCGTGTTATTTTATAGGACTGGAGAAGATAATTTTATTTCTATTACACCATAAAGCAAAGGATGTTTCTATGTGGCTTCGTTTGAGAAGCTATGATACTGATTAAATAATTAGTAGGTATACAACTTAGAGCTTAAGATTTTAAGCGTGCTTTATTCTAAAAAAGAACGCAACTTACTGAAAGTTAAAAGTTCGCAGTTTTCGTATTCACATCCAAAATAGGCTATTCAACACAGTTTGGAGTTGTTGTTTTTTTATGTTTTGTCCACTTTACTAACTTGTAGTCTATTAAAAAACAATTTTTATTGACATTTCTTAGCCGTAATAATAATAACGCCGATGTTTATGGCATGGTTAGAGGGTGAAAAACGTTCTTAAAGAAAAATGCCTTTTGCGTCTGGTGGAGCACGATCCCACGACAATCTACTATCCGAGCAGGTGCTCTTACCAACTGAGCCACAGACGACAAACACTCAATCTCCCTACGAACGTATTTAAAGCGTACTTTTCGAAACCGGTTATTTCGCGGAATGGGGCAGTACATGGACTGCTTTTTAAACCAAATTGCGAAGAGATCGGTATTAGTTCGGAAATCCATTGATTTTAAATTAAGCTAAAAGTAGTGGGGGTGGGAGGAGGAAACTAAAACTTATGATACAATTCCATAATATTCACCAGAGGCCACTACATCTGTGATACGGATACTAAAATATACATAAAAGGAATTTTATGATCTGCAGAAATGATCTACAAATTGAAATTCCAGCTTGTTATCGATTTTAGGCAAAAGGCGAGAAAAAAAAAAAGGATAAGAGTCTACGCTAAAAACTGCGCATGAAATAGGACACAGAAAGAAGATAAATCGGGAAAGGCTTGAAAAATAGGAGCAATGGGGTTTCCGAAAATCGAATAAAACGACTTTCTCAGGAGAAAGACGGAGTGGCAAGGGAGGCAAATGCCATTAACAGTTTATTTGGCTAAATCACTGGAGAGAAGTTTTTACGGACCTTTTCGCTTAATGACTGGAACGGTCGTGTGAAGGATGTCACCCTGTTCCATCGTTCATAGCGCAGTAGCGTGTGCCCTGAACGACGTCCTTCCCCCCCCCCTCTCCTCTAAAAAGGGTCACCCCGTCCCTGAAACCTAGAAGCTATTTATCTTAAGTTGTTATCAGCGTAAGGGTTCAATGTCACGCATATTTCAAAGTTAGCTGACAACACAGAAAGCCTAAGTTCAAGAACTGGCCTCAATATCTGATAATGATGAAATTTACTGGGCAAAGTGTAACCTGCCAGAGAAGCGTGACTACATATATGTATAACTAACCACCCCATCACTTCCAGAGATTCTATCCATACTTTACGTGATACTCTGGCAGATATATATATTGATAAAATGCAGTAATTCATGCAATTAAAATAATATTTATTAAAGCTTTAAATTTTTAAATTGATTCAATAATTTGCCAAAAGTTAATTATATTACAATGCAACGATAAATAAATTTAGTACGCCGTTATGTGGTACGTTTGCACACGTCGATGGAAAACAGAAAACTGGTTTCGTTTTAAAATTCGGAAAACAATTATACACACTGTTGCCAAATATAGAAAGTGAAACTATAATTATACAAAATATATGTTGCCAGATGCGGAAAGTAAAATTCGTGCATTTAGAAAACATTACGTAAAAGAAAACGACTTGGCATTTTGCCGATTTTAGAAATTAAACATATTAAGTTTTCTTCCCTTTGCGTTTCTAAGTGGCAACAATTAGGAAAGCCTGCGAAATGAGCATAATGTTTTTATTATGGGAGCCCACACTTTAAATGTTTTTCGCCACATGAGATGAAATCCGAGAATTATATTTCCATGCCAGTAACTAAATATTCTTCCATACTAGTAATTAGCGGACACATATTCTACAACCGGTTCGATTGCGAGAGATTCAACCGAGAGCCCGCTTGCACTATTTGAAATATAGCAACAAAAAAATTTACAACCGGTAGGCGGGAACCTTTCCGAACCGGTTACAGCTAAAAGATTAAATACTATTAAAATAGCAAATGAAATTAATCACCCAAGCTTTCGAACCTGTCACAAGAAGTCCTTCATCAGGAGTGATATAAAATTAGCCAAATGAGTGCAAGATCTGTTTTGGGTTTAAAACTAAAAATTGTGCCCAAAGGATTTCAGTCCACCTAGCAA
>QLNU02014176.1:13759278-13787290 GCA_006491805.2 Dysdera silvatica
GATGCAGCTCAACCAAGAGAACAAGCTGGATTTCGAAGTGGATTCAGTACAGTGGACCATATTCAAGTATTAAGAGAATTAATTGAAAGAACACATGAATATGAACTTCCATTGTGTGTGGCATTTATTGACTATGAGAAGGCCTTTGACTCTATTAAAACATCAGCAGTCATCAACTCTTTAAGATCAACAGACATTGAGGATGTGTACATTGACATGGTGAAACGTGTGTATAAAAATGCAAGTGCAAAATTTCGGTTACATAAAGATACCAAAACTATCAAAATTGGTAAAGGTGTGAGGCAGGGAGATACCATTTCTCCAAAACTTTTTACTTCAGCTTTACAGATGATTTTTCAGCAGATAAATTGGAATAACAAGGGAATAAAAATAAATGGTGAATATTTAAATCATTTGCGGTTTGCTGATGACATTGTTATTTTTTCAACGAACCCATTAGAACTCCAAGACATGGTACAGGAGCTCTCAACTAGAAGTAAAGAAGTTGGACTCAAGATGAACCTACAAAAAACTAAGATCATGTTCAATAATTTCGTAGAGGAAACAAAAATACAAGTTGACAACATTGAGCTAGAAATTGCTGATTCATATATTTACCTTGGCCAGCTGATTTCAATGGATGGCAACATTATGAAAGAACTCAACAGACGTATTAAACTTGGCTGGAGTGCATTTGGAAGAAACAGTTTTATCCTGAAGGGGAAATTGCCTTTGTGTCTAAAAAGAAAGGTCTTCAACCAGTGTGTATTGCCAGTCCTCTCTTATGGATCAGAGACATGGAGTCTAACAGTTGGAGCAATACGAAAGTTACAGACAACGCAAAGGAGCATGGAGAGGTGCATGCTTGGAATAACTAGGAGAGATCGAAAAAGAAACACTTGGGTGAGAGAGCAAACTAGAGTAGAGGACATCATTGTTAAAGTAAAAGGGCTGAAATGGCGATGGGCTGGGCATATTGCAAGAAGAACTGATCAACGATGGACAACAGAAATTCTGAACTGGATTCCAAGAGACCACCGAAGACCTAGAAAACGTCCTCAAACTAGATGGGTGGATGAAATAAGAAAACAGGTTGGGGTGACGTGGAAGCGAATTGCTCAGGATAGACTTGTGTGGAAAGCATTTGGAGAGACCTTCATCCAGCAGTGGATAGATAATGGTTGAATATGATGATGATGATGATGATGATATTATATTATATAAGGTTGCTTTTTTGTTAATTTAAAAAAAAATGTTAATGAATGAGTATTCCGAAACAGAACGTATAGGTAGCGGCGACTTCCAAATACTGATATGTTTACAAACAACACAGTGTACTTAAATTGGAAATTATTCAAGACGGAAGCAAAGTACTAATTTAGCTATAAAGCCATTGAGGCGCATGTACTAATTGTAAGTAATTGTCGTGAATCGTTATAAGTTCAAATGAGTCAGGAACCAGTACAAATGCGCATAAACAAGATGATAAAATGCCCACAGGCTTAATGTAAAATAAATTAAAGATAAAAAATTTAAAACGACACTATATATATGTGTACACATACACACTTATTGAAAGCCTATTGCTACTTATTATTGTATTGGTGGAAATTTAAGACGACATTAAAAGTAGAATTGTTTGTTCTGGAGTTCAGGGTGCAAAGGCAGCGAGGATCACTGCGCCGGGATCTACAATTTTCCGAGAAACCCGATCCTCTTACGACTTGGAGAAATTAACCTCTGGAGAACATTGTAACTTAGGGAATTAAGCCCTGGACAACATCGCAACTTAGGGAATCAAACCCCGGACAACATTATAGTTAGTTGGTAACGGTTCTTTTGGAAGCGTTGGGGTAGAATCTCAGATAAAGAAGAGCTAAGCGAATGTGTTTTCACGGCGCTACCGGAAGGCCTAAAAGCAGGATTAATCTACGTCCTACACAAATTTATATCACACGAAATTATTAAGCACATGCAGCAAAAATAAGTATTGTTCGAGATAAAACATTAAATTCGTCCAGCTCAAAATTCAAATGAAGGGAGCAAAAGTGTAAAAGCTCTGCCCCCAACTCCCTATATTATTTCAAGATTACTTCGCCCGTTTAAAGAAAGAACTGAAATTTCATTTTCCAAACCCAGGACGGAGGGTGGCGAAGAGGGTAAGTGAAGGCATCTCAGACAGATACCCGGTATCGACTATCGATTTGCAGCGAGATATTTCGAACTGAAAAAAAAGATAAAGGGCAAAAAAAAAAGTGGAATAAAGATCGGTTTTGGAAGTGGGGAACCAGTGAAGGAGATGCTGGTGAGCGATTCCTGAAATCTGCCTGTGGCCTGTTCAAACCTGGAGCCATCTTCCCGGGCGATGTCCTGGAAGACCAGGAGGGATGATTTTCCAGAAAACCCTGGTGGGAGGGGTAAGCAGAGATTACACAGTTAAACGTAGCTCTTGGAAGGTCAGATCTGTCGAAGTTGGAGGCGAGTGCATAATTATGCTCCTGATCTGCAGGATTCCCTATTTCTCATACACAATTCATAAACGCCTCGAGTGGAAATCTGGAGCTGATTGCCTAACATGTAAGTTATCAAAAGAAGTCCTCAGAAACCTAGCGTCTTTGGAAAACGAATCGATATGAGCGAACTATGTGATTACCAACATAGAAGTTGGGACGAAAAGGACACGTCTTCGAAATTAAAGGCCGTTAATATATGGTAAAAAAAACTGTATATTTTCTGTTCAGTTAAACGTAAATGGCATGTTGTCAGTTCGTAACATGAATATGTTTCTCATGTCGCTATACATTTCACGGATTGGTATACTGTTGTAAGAAAGGAGCACTTCACGATTTCATATAGGTACAAAAATCACTTTCTGAGGGAATCTTGCCCTAGACTTGTTACAAAAACCACTCCTATGAAATTCTGTCCTAGACTTGTTACAAAAGTCGAATTCCTAGGAAATCCTGCCCTAGACTTGTTACAAAATCCACTTTCCTAGGAAACTTTGCCTCAGACTTGTTTCAGAAAAAGTATACAGTGAAAAATTCCAAATAACTGATAGCAACATATCAATACGAATAAGCAGAGCCCGGATTATACGTACATACACAATTGCTTATATCAGATCTTTTCAGCATTAGTGCATAGAAATTATAAATTTTCAGAATACATATTTCAAGGGTTTCAATAACTTAAAAAAAAAAATTTTTTGTAGGAAATTTTTCACACAACGATCAAATTTAACTGCCCTTTTACTCCCATATAAGCAGAAAGAAAAACTTACACATGTACATATTTAATTATGTTCTGAGGAATGAAAAATGTAGTTACATTTGTAGCTAAATTGGCCACTACCCTGGCAGGGAGCAGAAGGGTTTAGTTCTCTTATGTTAGACACGTAATTAACTCAGGGTCAGATTAAACACAAACATTTATAAGAGGCAAAATCTCGCAACACTATATATCAGTAATAAACGTTGCTGATAGTTTATTACGAATAGACTAAATTCATTATAGTACTACTCGAAAATTTCATAAGTACACTTCAATAACCTCGGTAGATCTGGAAAGGGCTTGATTGGCCATAAGGTGCTAATTGATTAACGGCAGTCAAAACTTAATTATTCAGCATATTGATGAAAAACTTGTGACACAATATAATACAAATTATGCTGTACATAAAATATTTCTACTCACTTCAGCTAATTAGTAAGAAAATCAATCCTTTATTTTTAAACGCAGAACATTTGTTTTTTGAATAAGTGAAAAAATATTTAAGCGCTTTTTTTTTTTGCACACAAATGCATATTTTGTGGATTTTATTTCGTTTTTGCATGAATATTTTGCTGGTTTTTTTTTTAGTGCACATGTTTCGGGCTCTACTAGTAAGCAACTATTCAATGCTTCTGGAGAACAAACTGCACTTGAATCCAACAGCATTTACTGCATATCCAATTGCAGCATGAGAGATAATTTACCTCTAGAACGCTCCGTCCCATCCACCACACCAAGTTTGTTTCAGTCATGTTTAGAAAACACATTGTCTTGAAATAAAATGGAGTCAATGATTTTATTTATATATATACACACACACACACACACATATATATATAGCAAAATTGTAGTATGATTGTGACATGCAGTACCTTCTAATACAATATACATAAATACACATATCTAAATGTATATTAACTTGGACAAAGTTAAAGTTGTAAAGTAATATCACACAAGGTAGTAAACCCAAGTAAATTTAAGTAGTAGAAACAGCTTAGAATAAAAACTGAAATGTAGTAGTAAAAAGTGAAGAGGAGTAAAAGATTAAACAATACCAAGAATTTTATCTCTTATCTAATCCTAATCTTTTACCCCTCTTCACTTTTTACAATTACAATTTCAGTTTTTATTCTAAGCTATTTCTACTACTTTAATTTACTTGGTTTGACTACCTAGTGTTATATTACTTTTCTACTTTAACTTTGTCTAAATTAATATATGCTTAAGTGTAGTGTTATGTATATTACATTAGAAGGTACATGTCACAATCATACTACAATTTTGCTATTGATAATAATGGTTTCATTAAGCTGCATTAATTATCACTGGAGGACTAATTATTGTTTGTTTTGACTATTAAGTACCTCTTTTCTCTTAATTCCTTTCTGTAAGTAATAGCTCGCTAACTATTCATTTTAATATTATATACCTGTATATATATACACACACACACACTCTGTATAACAAAAAATCGACGCACCAAGAAGGAGTTGTCCGATTGCGATAAAAATTGGTATATGTGAAGAACATACATAGAAAAAGAAACGATTAAAATTTCAGAACAACTGAATGATTTATTGCAGAGTTTGACCGTTACAAAGGGAGGAAGTCAATAAGGCGTTGGTCCACCTCTGGCCTGGATGCAAGCTGTCACACGGCGTGGCATAGACTGATAAAGATCTCAGATGGTGGCCTGCGAAATTTCTTGCCAAATTGTCTCCAACTGTCGGGCTAAATCATCAACATTCCGGGATGGTTGCAATCGCCTTCCCATAACATCCCAAATGTGCTCTATGGGAGAGAGATCAGGAGACCTAGATTGCCAAGGAAGTATTGGGCAAGCTTGAAGACAATTCATAGCAACACGTACCGTGTGCGGCCGGACATTGTCTTGTTGAAACGTAATTCCAGGGTGTCGCAAAAGGAACGGTAACGCAACCTGTGGTAGTATATCGTCTACGTACCGCCGTGCTGTAAGTGTGCCAGAAATAACCACCAAAGGGGTCCGGCTATCAGAGGAGATAGCAACCCAGACCATAATGCCCTGTTGTGGGCATGGGATAGTAAGGGCAGGATTCCCACGCTGCCCTGGACGTCTCCAGACACGTCTGCAGTTGTCGTCAGGACACAGTTGGAAACGGGACTCGTCACTAAAGACTATACGTCCCCAGTCAGCGCAGTTCCAAGTTGATCGAGCCCGGCACCACTGTAATCGGACTTGACGGTGTAAAGGCGTGAGAGGTAAGCGGCGTAACGGTCGGCGCGAGCGTAAATTCCGCTCTCTCAGTCGTCTGCAGAGGGTCATGTTGGACACATGTGTGCGGTCCACACTTTTGATAGTTGATAATAGATAATATATGATGACATGACAATATGATATGACAATAAATGATAGCACGACCTCTTTCAAACTCTGACATATGCTCGTAATGAGCACGAATCTTTCGGCGAGGCATTGTTACAGTCGACGTAAGATATCCGCAGTCAAAATGCAACAGAAATTTTGACCACATATTGAGAATCGCTCCTTATATACACCTGCTGAATGCGCAGTTCCGATGCACTGGAGTTCCCGCTATTCATTTATTGGACACCAAATTTTAATTATTTACATGTTCGGTTAAAATGTCTTTGCATAATTTCATTACAATCGGACAACTCCTCCTTGATGTGTAAATTTTTTTGTTATAGAGTGTGTGTGTATATATATATATTTTACAAAAAAAAAAAGAGTATCCTTTCTTAGTGATTTAGGTACGTGGTTTTATGGCTACAGGACTAACAGTGGTCATGCTGCGCAGGGATCTACTGTTTTCCAAGGAATCCGCACCTCTAGACTTACAAATTTCCGAGGAATCTGAACCTTTTGAACCTACAGTTTTCCGAGGAATCCGAACCTCTTAAGGCCTAGGGAACCAAACCCCGGACTACAGTGAGCAGTGCGATCTTTATGAGATCTCTGAGTAAGCGTTCTAGGCAGTCGAAAACGGGTTAACGGCGTATTAAAAAGTATTCTATAAATTATATTGTTTTTAAAGAGGAGAACACTATAATGATTATTACAATCTGCAATGTATTTTTCAAAAGTCGTATGAACCTTCGCAGTAAAATCTTGATTTTATTTGTATTATATTTTATCATTACCTAACAGACAGTGATACAGTAAACCAAATGGGAATTAATCTCATTGTATAATACATTCCAATTTGAGCTTTTGCTATATGTAAAATATCCAGATAGTCTATGAATCTAAAGTTGGAGGAAGTTTAATCAAAACCATAAGTTTTTAAAAAAAAAATCAGTATGCGAGGTATTACGAAAAGTACAGTTCACGAAAATATTTTAACAGGCTATTGATCATAACGCTTAATTTTAAACTTCCCTGTAACCCAAGCCTTTGCACTTCAAATTTCCCTGATTTTTCGTTTTTCATATGGCCAGACATCCTGAAAATTATTTTATTATTCTATTCAATAGCTGAATTTACCTTATTTTTCCACGATGCAAAAACATACACGGAAATTTTGCTAACTGATTTATAATGTTAATAGGGGAATTTAACTTGTTCAATGGGGGACATAACTATACATGTTTGCTGAAGCAAAACCTGGTAAGCAAAACCTGGTAAGCAAAACCTGGATACTTTCTCTAAGGGTCCTGACAAAAATCTATAACAGAGATATGTAAAGGCATTTCGAAGTCGACAATCACCTTAGGCATCGATAAGTATCACTCAGCTCTGTGAAAGAGATAACGTAAAAACTTCGATGTCGTCACCATTGTATAGATGATTCCACTTTCGCGTATTCGCCTCTTCTTTCCTGGGGCGTTTGGTCTTCGAGAAAACAATTCTTGGAGCTTTCAAGAAAAGCCAAATCGCCCCAAAGGGTTTGAATGCTGGCACATCGATTTCCTTTGGAGTACCCGAGGGAAATAAGAGCTGACCAGACAGATGGGTTGCCTTGGCGATGTTTGCTTGACGATAATCACGGTCGTCCTAGCCAAATAGCTGCCAAAAGCCATGTCTTCGCTTGCTGTCTTTCTTCAATTGACAAAGGTCGGCAAAAAGGTTGAAACCCCTGCTAATCTGAGGAAGGGTCAACAGGGGAGGCATCTTCTACACAATGACGATATTAAAGGGTAACAAGCAGCAAACAACTCGCAGAAGACTTAAACTCTCTTTGGTAAAAGTAATCCGCGTTAATGAGTAATTGGTACGGGTTCAATTCGGGGCAGCATTAACGAAAGAACAATCCACTAAAACATTGTGGTAAGTTATAAAATGTATTAAACATAATTAAACGTAACATTAACATGTCAGAACGATAATAAACAAGTGAATAGTGGAGTAGTATTTAGTAAATGAAGCGATTAATGACGATTAGCAATGTAAAATTAATTAATTCGCACGAATCGACTGCAATACGTTGCGATCTCTTCTTTGGAGGCAGGCATACAAATGAAGCAAAAAGATATTGTTGATCATAATTGAAATAGCTGTCGATTCCCCTAGGCATTTTCAGGAGGGCGCAGCGTCCTGCCCGTTTTTTCACCGTGATAAACGCACCCTACCTGTTTTTATACAAAGGTAAATGAGCCCTACCCCTACCATTTTTTCCCATAGCGGTAAATGCGCCCTGCCCCGTTTGGTTAAAAAACAAACAAAACTCAGGACTCCGCGGAAATTTCTGTCCCTCCGCTATTGATACGTAGGAGCATGAATTATTATGTTCTGGTTCCCGGACTGTAAAGCCAGAGAGGTCAATTCGTACGGATTTTGACTCCACCTTACGGTTTTACGGTCGATGTTAAGAAAACTACGGAAAACCTGAAAACCTCATTCAAGATCCTCACATGCAATATTCTCTACCGGGCCCTCAATTTTTTTTTGTTTTTGTTTTTGTTTAAAAAAAAAACGCACTTTGCAGATGGCCAGCACCTTCCTTGTTTGGACGCGACGCTTCCGACTTGTCCTCTTGTTTCTCTGTTACTCTTTACATCTAGCTTTGTGTGTGTGTGAAAATTGCTTTGAATTTGGATCAAAACAACGAACGCAGCCGTAATTGTGAAACAGCTGAGAAAAAAATAAATAAATAAAATCGCAGACAAAACTTTATCCCCAAGTGTATCGCGATATTTGTAGTAAGGAATGGCCGTTTTACCAAACACTGAAATTTTTTAATTTTTGCGCGGACCCGCAGTTTTACCGCGTTTTAAATAACGCTTCTAAATAATCTTCGTTTAAAATAACGCTTTAAAAAAGCGTTATTCTAATTAATTAATTTATCGGCAATTTCCTCACGATACTTAAAAAATAGCGTGCGATATGCGCCGAGATTTTGCGGCATATATTTCGGGATATTTCCCCCTTATGCTTTCGTTATCTACACACGCAGAGGCTTGTAGATTAATTTAAAAGTAAATTTACCTATTAAATAAATTTAATTAATTTACGTAATTTATAATCCTATTCTGTGAAAAAACGCCACCTGGTGCCTGTTTCTGGAACTTAAAAAAAATTAACGTTAATTAACAAGTGATTTTTTTCGATGCGCAATTTCGTCCTTTATGCGGCGCCTACCAACAAAGTTGTGAACTTTTTAAATGTGATGTAATTAATGACTGTTGGTCATTTTTTAGTATTTTTACATCAAAATAGAGGAATTTTGCCCTGATACACCACCTACTGGAGGGTACAAACTTAGCGGTCATTAGTCGCACTTTGCACCTACAAATTTCCATCCAAAGAAATAATACGTCCACAGTTGAAAGTGGGTGCGTTTTGTTGACAGAAGCTAATTTGCGTATTTCAACAATTTTAGCTTCTCAAGAGAAGAACAGGGAAGAGGTTTCAAAATTACAGAATAAGAAACAAAGAACTTAACATTTATGAAGTTTTACTTTTTCAATAAAACATTTAGCTTTTCATTTTTATTGTGCTCATTCATTTGATTAAACTATTTTTTACCTACTACAAAACTCACGTGAAAACCAATTTTCCTGCACAAAATTAAATTGTGGTGTTTACCGTCTACAAAAGTGACGCAAAAGCTTTTATTCTTCCACAGAATTCATGCAAAAGTTTATTGACTGTTATGCAAAAACTGATGAAACTTTAACAGGTTTATATAAATATTACAAAAACGGTACTGTCAGAACGTCAAGTCTAAGGAAAATTCAAAACATTTTATCAAGTGGTAAAACTTAAGCTCAATAGAGGGGTTACAGAGCTACAACTCACATATTCCTATGTTAAATATACAAAATTTCATTGCAATGGGGGGTTACAACCCCCATCAACACTCCCCTGCATATGCCAATCCATTTATTCCATATTCACTGGTGAGCTTTCTGAGTAGGAAACGAAAATTGGAAAAGGTGTAGGAAGGAGTACTTATGCATGTAATGTGCCCCATATTTTGATTTCATTTTAACCACTGATTTTGCTACTAGAACCTGCGTACGCTATATGCATAAAATTGGATTTAACAAAATCAATTTTATTTATTTTGAATAATTTGCAACTAGTTTATTAAATATGTATTACAAAGAGCTGAATTCAATGCCCTAGGCTGTAACCCCAATGGTGGGGAGGAAACCCAACAAACCCCCGTTTGCATTAAAAATGCCCCATCCATGTTAAGAGTGCCCGTTTCGCTCAGCTGCAGTGCCCTCTTTATGAATGAACACCCTGCCCTTTTTTTAGTCCAGAGGAAACACTAATAGCTAAATGCATGGTGCCTCTACCTTGTTTTCTATCACCGCTTGACGTTTCGACCTCAATTTGCAGAACATCTTCAGAAAGAAAGACGAAGAAAAGATCGACTAGTTACTACACCGTAAATTATCAGCTCATTCTGCAAAATTATTTATATTTAAGCAACTGTAATGAACCCTGACATTTGACCCCACTTTTCCTCTAAGGATGCTCCGTAAAAGCAGTAAAAGGTCAGCTGTATAAAAACCAAATCTAGCAATATTTCAGTTCTAATAATTTGTTATATACTGATATATTATGTTTAGCGTATTCTGGAAAGTTACATTCTGAACGGGTAAGCATGACAATTCTACAGACAGTAAGCTATGTATATATGTATGACATTAAGCTATCTATATCTATCTATAGTATGTATGACATTAAGCAGCTATGTATGACAGTAAGCTATGTCGTACTTGTTTCTGGTTAAAGACGACAATGGGGAGATATACTGTATAATACATATACAGTATAATAAATAATTCGTAATAGTTTAAACAACTATGAAATTCAGCTGGTGGAATGGACAGAAAAGATTAATTGCCATGAAGTACGAAAAGTAGTGCAGTGTAGTATTTTCTGGAAAGTTACATTCTGAACACGTAAGCATAACAATTCATAATAATAAGCAATGTCGTACGTGTTTCTGATTAAAGAAGACAACGCGGAGACATACTATAATACATATGCAGTATAATAAATAATTCGCAGTAGTTTAAACAGCGATAAAATTCAGCTCGTAGAACAGACAGAAAAAATTAATTACTGCGAAGTACGAAAAATAATGCGGTATATGTGATGCTATACATATTTTTGATAAATGTTTGTCCAAAGAAGACGGCTGAAAATTGACAACTTGCGTATTACCTTTTTACGCGATCCAACTTCGAAGTGAAATAGGCAAGTAATGACAGTGAAGCTGTCTTTCTCTTCTTTAAAACGCTATGAAATTATAATTGCATTTTCGATTTTCTCTCCCAAAATTCGGTCGCGCTCTCGGTTCCAAATATCACAGATTCCAACAAATTTCGTTTTTGTCCCATTGATTTCACATTGACTGGATTCTCGGTGTAAATGTCAGAAATTTTCTAAAGTGCTTCCCATAACAGAAAACATTATTGCACAAAGAAGAAAATAAATCGCCGCAGTAACAAATACGATTTCGAAGTGATGAAATAAACTGAATAAAATCCTTTTTCTTTTTCTCGAAATCCTCAGGCATAAAACATTTTTTGTTGTGTTTTTTCTTTAGTAAAAACATCATTTTTTTTTTATATATTAATTTTATCGGTGGGAGTGTCTTTAAATATAATTTACTACAGCCGTTCAATAACACGTATATGCCTGTTTAATTCAAAACCTGTTATTTACGTACTACACGTAGTACGCAGAATAAGGTTATGCGGTATTGAAAATGGACCCCAAGTATCCTTTTGATAGACAAAAGTTTTGCAAATACAGTAGAACCTGTTTAAAGTGACCATCTTTGGGACTGGATTGCAATGGTCACCATAGACAGGTGGCCACTATACATGACAGACTTCGGCATGAGTTTGGCTAAGTCCCTACCACTTCTTTCTCTCTTATAAAAATGTGTTCACTTCATTCAGGTGATCAACTTACCAAGGTCGTCACTTTACCAATTTTCACTGTATCATGATATTAGCTGACGCTCGTTGTCGTGGTTTTAACCACCTCCTCCAAGATTTCTGATGTTTTGAGGTTGAAAAATGTGTTTACGGAGGTCACTCAGTGGGCGCCGCACTTTGTTACTTTTCGCGGATGTTTTAATAATAAAGGTAGGATGCTGTTGCCAGTTTATTATGATAATAATATAATCATTTGGGTTAAGGTTAATGAAAAATAGTTGTTACCACTATATTCTGGCGAAATCAATAATAGCTACACGAAGAAAC
The DNA here is from genome assembly GCA_006491805.2 of Dysdera silvatica. Lineage (NCBI taxonomy): Eukaryota > Metazoa > Arthropoda > Arachnida > Araneae > Dysderidae > Dysdera > Dysdera silvatica. The sequence goes on from QLNU02014176.1 coordinate 13,771,225, forward strand.
GTCAATTGCGCTTTAATCTCTTTCTTTGAATTCTCTCATGCGGCAACCCTGCGATACGTGTTCCACGAGGGCGCTTTTCCTCTTTTGTCTATTATATACAGGTTTTGACGGTACGCCTGCTCTCGTTTTTCGACCTGGCTTAAATTGAAATGTTATTCACCAATGACAACCCCCAAAGAACCTTCAATGTTATTGAATACATTTTCAACGTTCTAATATTCAATAACATAGATTTTATTTTTTTTTTTAATACCTGTGGTCGGATCGTTCGCCATTCGTTCTTGATCTTGCATTCGGACTCATATAAATTGCTTTTTTTTTTTTACCCATTCATATGCAATCCCATCTCAATGCATAATTTACTGATGTTTTAAGAAGTAAGAACAACTATGGTTGATTGGGTGCCTTTTTACCGCGAGAGATTAGTAACGGTCATTCTGACCCAAACAAGTTAAGACTGTATATACGGTTTTAATAACTAAGGTCATACTCCGCCGTGATTCACACTTTTCCGAGAAATTCGTACCTCTGCTTCCAAGGGAATCAAAGACCGGACCACGGTGGGCATAAAGGCACGCGTTTTATACTACCACTGGAATCGAACCCGGATTAACAGCACGACAGTCGAACACGTTGTCATTAAATCGCCTTAGGACACGTCCACTGTGTCCTTTTTTTCCCGCACACACACTACTTTTTTTCCACATCCTACTTTTCTTTAGTTTCTTTTGATTAGATATAATTTCCCAGATATTTTACAGTGTGCTCCTATCACTACATCACGGTTCCCACTCACATTGGAGGAAAAAATTCCCTGGTTTTTCCAGGTCTTTCCGAGGCCTTTCCAGCAAAATTCCCTGACCTATCACAAAATTTTCAACTGAATTTCGATTGAAGGGGAAATTGCTTCACGGTCGTGGAATATTTAGCTATTCAAAATAGAATTTAAGGACATTTTCCCTGACTTTTCCATGTTTTGACCAAAAAATCTTGTTTTTCCCTGACCTTTAGAGACGATTTCAATTCCGTTACAATTCCAGGTTCTCCAGGTGCACCAGGGTTGATGGGAACCCTGCTATATAATTAATTTATCTTATCTTATTTTTCAGCCAAAATCATTTATTTTGCTTAATGAAGAAATTCAATGACTTCATTTCTTGTGAAATTTAAAGCCTAAATCAATTGTTGGCATTTATAAAGTGGTGGAATTTATAAAGTGGAATTTAAATAGAAATTCCATTAATTGCCAATCTGTTCAAAAATGAATATCGCAGATTTTGACGGATAAATAATAGTCTATAGACATTTCACGCAAAGTGGTGATAGATTGGACCAGGTCCTATAAAGCGTATGTGGTAGCCGAGTCCTCACAGATTTCAAACACAATTGTCGTACAAGAAACTGACGTGACGGCTACATTACTGCACATAAAACCGACCTATCGGCTTAAACGCGTATTATTGTCGTTTTTCGCAGATATATTTCCTGGTTTGAGAAAAAGTAATATATATATATATAAAACGTGATTTTACATTCCAGTCTAGTCGTTTTTGAAGTGCAAGTGGAATAGTCAAGCATTTCCCTGAATATTACGGTTGACTGCTGTCTGTCTCCTATACCAAGACTACCCAACGGAACGGCCTCTTTCAAATCAAATCTAACGTGGCCGTTTAAGAGGAGTTTCTACGTTTAATAAACAAAACGTTATTTCTAGCATAATTTTCAGAAAAAAAGCAAGGAATTTATTTTGAAGGACCGTATTTATTATAACTACATAAAGTACTAAGCAGAGTTACAATAGTTCGGTAAAAGCTTTTTTGAGTTATTGGAAATACGATAAATACACTCGATTTAATGGGCTTTGGATGTAGAAGACACCTTTTTCTAAGAAAAATCCTCGTCATAATAAAACTTTTGCTGTAGAAGTTCATACAATATTACCGTACGTTTTATAGAAAACATTAAAAGCGCTGAATACATTAAATATCCCATAATATAACATAAAAAAAAAACTAGTGTCTGTAGGATATTTATCATATTACCCTTCTCAGGGTTAAAACAGTTTCCAACTGGTCAACATGCGAAGTCATCGAGACAGGTTTTTTTGCAATTTTTGTAGAATGGGAATTGAGACTTTTTTTTATAAATGCACGTGAACGTAGTACAATGAACGTAGGCTTATGCGTAAGTGCAAAGTTACTAACCGAAACTAGGGTTATAATATTCATCTATCGTCATTTTAAACACTTTCAATTTACCACACCCCTAGTTCTCACCAGCCTATTAAAAAAAGAATTCAATGCATATATATATATATTATCTTCCGCCCGCCGAAAAACAGAAATTTAATTTGGATAGTACGTTTTGTTTTGTTTTTTAACCCCTTGCCTTACGATTTAATTTCCAATAGCGCGTGCCATAAACGCGCGTGCCTTTTATAATTTCTCGTAAAAAGTAGGTCTGCAGTTCCGAATGCGGTAAAGAAAATTGAGTGAATGTCGCGTGTAGCCCTATCAGCTCTACAACGTCTCTGAGACGTTTCATTTACATTTAGCACGGCCGCCCCATCAAGTCTCTGACACGACACCGTAAGCTAAGTGGTTAACGACAGGAGAACGACCATTCTAAGCTGGTATCTAGTTTTCTTTCGTCCGAAAGTCTGTTATGTACAGAATGGAACACCGTTCTACAGTGGGTTAAAAAAAAAAGTGGGGGGGACACTTCTGCGATACTGTTGAAATCGAACCCACTTTAACCATAAGTTTGAGTTTTATGGAGCAAAGACAGCGAGGGCCATGCTGCTCCGGAACCCACAGTTTTCCGAGGAATCCGGACCTCTTAAGGCCTAGGGAACCAACCGACGGACTACGATGAGCAGGTAGTCGATAAGCTTTCTTTTTCGTCGCAGTTGGGTGTCGAACCCGGGACAACCACGGGATAGGAGAACGCGTTTACAAATGCATCACCGCAGGGCCGTTAATCACACTACAAACCAACGTGTTACATCTATGCCGCTACAGCGCTATATATTTTTTATAGCGCATGGGTCATTCTATAGCGCTATATAAAGGGGAAAAAATATACGACACGTTATAATAATTATTAGAAAAAAAATTATTTTAACGCAATTCGAATGGGAAATTTTTGCTGTCACCATCGTATATACAAATCGCTATTCGAATAAGAAAGAATCAAATTTAAAAGTAACAAGAGTCAATAGGGCAACATTGAAAACAGATAATTGCTTTTCCAATAAACGTGCACCCTTCTAGCTTATCACAATCCGAACTATGCATTCATCAAAGGTGAACAACTAAAATTTAATAGCAGTGGCAGGCCCAGCAAATAAATAAATCGGAAGAAACCATTAGCGATATCGCCTTTGTCGTGTCTGAACCATCAATCTTAGGTACTGGTTCTTTGATAAACAGCCCAACTCCTTTCTTGTTTGTTTAATGAATAAATCGATTTATTTTTATAACAGCTCCTGTATATCGGAGAGTCAAATGATACACAACGTATGTAAATTTGTATCTATTTTCAAAGTATAATGGGGATTGATCTTTAAAAGAAAATACTTTTCACGAGTATCTAATAAGGCACAGGCAAAAAGCAACGTTGAAACCCTGGGTCTTCGCTATACACTGTCAATATGGTCAGATTTGGGCCACAAGGACCCAACCTCCCCACCCCCAAAGAAAACTGGTTTTAGTTTTATTTTTCTTCCATTAAATAATTTATTTTCAACTGAAAACAAAAGTCTACAATATTTTTTTTTACAACGACATTAAAAATTGTCCTTGGGAAATTTATTCAAAATTTAATCATAAGAAATCATAATGAAAAATTTAATCATAAGAAATCATAATCAAAATTTAATCATAAGAAATCACAATCAAAATTTAATCAAAAAGATATCATAATCAAAAATTTAATCATAAGAAATCATAATCAAAAGATATCACAATTAAAAATTTAATCATAAGAAATCATAATCAAAATTTAATCATAAGAAATCATAATCAAAATTTAATCATAAAGAAATTTATTCAGATTCTTAAGGCAGATCTTTCGAACGTCAGGTTTTGAGCAAAGGTTAAAGTCTCCACCCATAGTGAGGAAAAAGGAAACGATGCATTTTAGTATACCTCTACCCAAGTTGTCAATGCAATATTCGTGTTAAGAATCCTATTCATTAATATTTAATAAATAAAACTTATTCCAGTGTTAAAAATGACTCGTGCACATAAATCAATTCAAACATTAATTATGTATTCCACATCTGTAAAGTTTTGTCGAAACACACAGTAGTAAGAATTATCTAACTTTTCAAAGACATTTAATTTCTTTATTGTAGATATTTAGTATTATATGTTTTATAAATACTAACAAAATACATCAAAACCTTAAGAATTTCTAAGCCTCCGCCTGTGATTTTTTTTGAGCCTCAAACTACAATCCTGTGTACCAGTTGAACTAATCTCCCACCAATTGAAATTCAGAAATAGAAGAAAAATCCGTAAAGAAATACGGGTTCGTAAAACACGAGGTCCACGCTGTTAATAGAAATCCATGGCATTGGTGTATCATAACTAGGGTAGAAATTCTATCGCGGCGCGAATTTTAGTGTTTTTTCCCTGCAATTTCAAGGTTTTTCCACAACTTCACTGATTTTGGATTTTTCCCGCGTTATTGTCGTCTAATTTCTATCATTATTTTTGTATCATTTTTCGTATTTAAATAATTTTATTACTACCTTCATCAGAAATGCTTTTGCCTCTGCTATATGAAGTCGCTATTCATTATATGTCAGCAATCGTGGACAGACAGTAACGATGTTGAACTATCCGTTTAATGCAGCTATAATAAACATATGGCGATATAATAATTTATTATTTTTTCATGCCAACGTACAGCAGCATAATTTTATATAACTTCTTTTAATAAGATTTTTTATGCACATTGTTATTGTACTTAATGTCGAAAGCGGCTCATTTTGGCACGATAGCTTATTAATTACTTTCCCAATCGAACTTTATCATAGGCATGTACAATACGTAAAAGAAAAACAACTAATACATAGAGTTTGCGACAAGTTGGTCTTAGAGATACCCGCGATTATGGCCGCTTTACTGCGTAATGCTTATTTAATGATATACTAATTATTTATAATTACTGGTCTGAAACTCTAGTGGTATTCTTTTTTTTATTTTAGTGTTATACATACAGTGTGTTCAATTTAAAACGTAACGGCTGCATACATCTCTTGATAGGAGTTGAGTAAGAATTTGAAAAAAAAAAATCAATTTTTATTGCCGGGAAGGGGAAGCCCAAAATTTATATCAAAGGATTTTTTTATTCAATACCCCGACCCTTAGGCTCCCAACTTTGAATTTTCAAATGGCACCCTTATCTTGTAACATATTATTTTAAATAGTGCAAAATATAAAATATTTTTACAAAAAAAAAAAAAATTGATTCATATATTCGGGAGAAACAGCTAAAAATAAAACCGTCCTTTTGTGTTATTCGCACTAATATCGCAATATAAATAACGAATGAGAATCACTGTGCATGACCAACACGCAAAAGAAAGCTGATTTTCTGCGCAGGAGGCGGCCTGAAAATTCATACTCATGAGTACATTCAAACCAAAGCGCGCTGTCTCTCTCTCTCTCTCGTATGGTTTGAAAGAATCAAAAGAACGATTTTATTTTTAGCTATTTCTCCCGAATACATGAACCAATTTAATTTTTTTCCTCAGAAATTTATTTTTTACGCTGTTTAAAATGATATATCACAAGATAGGGGTTGCCATTTGAAAATTCGAAGTTGGGGGCCTGAGAGTTGAATAAAAAAAATTATTTAATATTAATTTTGGACTTCCCTCCAGAAATAATAATTGGCATTTTTTTTTTAATTCAAATTTCTACTCCACTGCTATCAAGAGATATACCAAGAATCAAGGGTGTTACCTTTTCAAATGAATGTACGGTATATAAGCCGAACCCATATAAACATGAGGAAATGGTGGAATGAAAGATTAGTATATTCCTTTGTGGAGAGGGAATACCCGCCAATTTTACTCCTTTTCGCGATAAAAAATTACTACCCGAATCGTAACTAGTAAAATTTAATGCTTGGTTCTCTATACTTTTCATTCAAATTCCGACCAGTGGTAAAAAAAAAAATAAATAAATAAAGTGTGCTCTAATCAATGGTCATATAAAATTCTATCATTAACATATGTGTCCACAGAACTAAGATTACTCTCATAGTATCAATGTTAAATTTCCCCGTTTTAAATAATAATCTTCAAGGGTCGTCTCTGGAGAATCGATTAAAAACATAACACACGCACAATCGTAGCATTGAAATCAATTCTCAAACAAGGTGGTGGGAAGATAATTTTCCTCATATAATTGGAAAAAAATGAAACAAACGTTCGGCGAGATTCATGACAAAACAAACTTTGACAAACGTACTTTTATCATAATACAGCAAACGTTTGCTAGCCTACGATTTCTTTTTTTTCTAAATTGAAAAATACATAGGTATGTGGAACTTTTTTATTTTTATTTTACATCATATTATTCGTTTTAACACTGCTTAACGTTTAATGTACGTGAGATTAATTAAAGGGTCACGGGATCATTGCAATTTCAAAAATCCGATTTTTTTAAACACTTTTAAAAATCACGTAGGATTCTTATGAACGTTTTAAGACCAATCGCATTTAAATCCGTCCATTATTTCGTGAGAAATTACACGAAACGTAGCCCTTTAAAATATATATTTTATCGTCAATATATATTTTCAACATTAATTTTCTCAAAATGAAGACTTTGCAGTTTGCGCGCACCACTTTTGGAGAACCAGTTGTTATGTGAGTAAGAAATCTGGTATGCATATTAAATTTTGCATTACACATGACGTAAACCTAATATTTTGAAAATATATTGTGAAATATTGTTTAAAACTTATTTTTGATAATTAATATTTTGGTAAAATTAGTAATTCATAAATCAAAATTTTAGTAATTTTTTTAATGCTAAATGTTATCTTTTCAGGTTTATTACCTTAAGACGCTTATTTTCTGTATGTTTTTATTTTTATGCATTTGTAGACTTATTGGTCTTAAATCTTGCGCTCACTGTATACATGTTGTAATTTTTACGTTTAAACCTTGACTTGCATAATTAAATTTCTAAATGGAAAATCTTAAATATACATTTATTAAAAACTTGTACATAGACAAAGTTACATTACATTTAACACATGCTTAAAATTTTTAAGGTTTCTATTGGATATCTTTAATGTTATAAATTTTTAAAAATGGTGCAGTTTTGTGTTGACCAAATACATTCAAAGGTCCTGTGCCCCCTTAGATGTGGCTATGCATTTCTTTACCTGGACGATCGAACATTTTCTGAAAACATTTATATTCATGTAAGTGGGGCCGATTGACTTGCGTATCTCAAATACAAAATTTGTAAATCTTAATGAAGGTGTTTTAATGATAAACTGTTGCACAAAATTCAAAGAAAGATAATCTATTAAGATATAATTAAAGATATACATCTTCAATAAATCGACGGCACTACGAATCCCGAATGTGGACTAAAAGAAACTGATCGAAATAATTCAAAAACGTAGAACGTCCCACGGAACCTGCAGTGAATGGCAAATCACCCACGGTCATAAAATTTCACTTCCCCAAGGTGATACGAATGTGGACCTGCGTATCTGCTTCTGTAACTCAAAGGGTTTTATTTCTCCTTGCAGAGAGAACATTTAGCCCTCTATGGGCACAGAGTATACGCTAAACGACAGCAATAAAAAGGGGTGGCTGCTACGGGCTGTAAATTCGTATCAAGCAAGAGGGGTAAAATGGTCTTCAACGTTCAACGATAACGCTCAATGTCCCTTCTATTTCTGAAGCTATTACCACAGCTGTTGCGGTAATGCTCGGGCCATTCATGGAAATATGGCAAATAAATGCCTAGAATTCGCGGACAGAGTCAAAATATTCGGGGCAACGATAATAAACCGGCTGGTAATTCAGCCGCTCAACCGGAAGGCCACCACCATGCGATGCAGACCAATTCTGGGAGCATTCTGGAGCATGGTCTTCGGGTCAGACTTATTGGGCAATGAAATCAAACCAAGGACGACATAATTCTTGGACTTAATATGAGTCTTCAAGGAATGCGCTCGTAGCTACTGCTAAAGGACCAGGTGCATATCGATAGCAGAAACAGGAAGGGGAAAAAACAAGGGAGAGAATCGTATTCAAAGCAAACAAAATTCTCGTTAGAATTCCGAAAGCGCGATTCTCGATTCTCCCCCTCTAGAGCACCCGGAAGTGACAAACACGATCAAAGAACACAAAAAAGCTACAATCCTCATCGAAAGGGGCTTTAAAAAGGGAGAAAACGAAGAAATATCAGTACAAGAGGAAGACGACGTGCCACGAATTCAAAGGGACCCCTGATGCGACCGCAAACATTGAGAACAAGACTGAAATTAGAATGAGAATGGTCCGGGAAAGTTGAAAAGACTGCAAAATCTGTGGCACGCAGCATCTTCAATAACAAAGGCAAAACCTTATTCAGCTCGTTAACAAGATTACGATTCCCGAACGAAAAGGTTCGGTCCTGGGAAAACAACAGCTTGGATTTGTTTTACATGTCTTGCGCAAAGTATTAAAATGATACGTTGCACGGGGATTACTGTCGAGCAAGGGCCGAAATCGACTGAAAGAATCTGTGTCTTTCATTTCTTAATCCTCGTATTTTATTTGCGGGCCGTGGGGGACCTTAAAACTGCTTCTGTAAGCAGTTGCCAACGCGGTCATAGATGTTTCCATCCAATGCACTTTAACGCAGGAACCAGAACAGAATAAATTACAGCGAAGAAAACGCAGAAGAATTATATAGTAACGTCAAAATGGCAATGCTCCGTTACGTAGTCATTGAATACCTAAAAGAAACATAAGCTTTATTTAGCTTGAAAACGCACGTTTAGGATACTGATTTTAATTGTGTCGGCTTATGTAATTGCAAACGTTTCCGGATCTGGAGATAAGCATGGAAAGAAAGGAAAGAGGTGGTATGGATGCGGACGAAGAAGAAATGGCTTATGCTGGTAGACGCAATGGAAGTTTCTCACAACCAAAAACAAAATATCCTGATATTAAGCCCATCAGTCGTAGTTGCTGATGTACTGATTGTATGGTTGATGACCGACAGTGGTCATGTTAATCGATGAGAAATGCGTCGATTGTGTGGTTGATGCACGGATTGTATGGTTGATGACTCGATTATATGGTTGATGCATCGATTGTGTGGTTGATGCACGGATTGTATGGTTGATGACTCGATTATATGGTCGATGCGTCGATTGTGTGGTTGATGCACGGATTGTATGGTTGATGACTCGATTATATGGTTGATGCATCGATTGTGTGGTTGATGCACGGATTGTATGGTTGATGCATCGACTGTTTCGTTGATGCATCGATTGTACAGTTGAAGCATTGATTGTATGGTTTGTGCATGGACTGTAACTTTTAAATTTGTCCACAATAATTTCGATCGTCATTTCGCCGATGGAAAAACATAGAAGCTTTCAAAATTCGCACGAATGCGTTTCAAGGGCCGGGGAGGGACGACGACAGCAAACAATTAACTTTGAAAAATACGGAAAAGAAAATACAGATTTTTCGCCCACGTTTGAGAAGCTAACTTTAATTCACCTCTGCCATTTAATTCCCGGGAGGCAGAGAAACAAAAATTGGGTGGAGGGGGAAGTAATAATCCTGCTTCGAATTTTCCACAAGAAAAACTAATCGAGCGGATTCAACGTTTTTACTTGGACTGCTATTCATGAGCGGAATAGCAAAACGATTTGTGCTCTATATTCATTTAACGAGCAGACCACAATTTTCGTCAGCGACCCAAGCCCTGCCATCGTTATTTGATTCCCAACGGTGCACTTTAAAAAGTATCCTTCCAGATTGCATGCCCTTCCACACACCCCCTCCCCCCTCTCGATTTCTCTTTGTGTTTTCAAATAAAAATGAAAGAAATAAAAATAGAAGTAATCTCATACGATGCTTAAAGAATGGACAAGTATAAAGGGGTTCCTTTTTCAAGCAAAATAATGAAATGCAGAAATGGAGCGAAAACGATGGGTGGTATAATTCTTGGTAGAAACGAAAGTCGATCTAAAAAATAAATTAAATCAACGCATTCCCCTATTGATTATACAGCAGCTTACATTTTACTGTGAACACTCGGCAGATGGGATTTTATACTAAGGCAAAAAAAAGAGCATTTTGTGAAGGCTCATAAGAATTACATTCAAAAGTTTGTGTTAAGTTTACACTTAGGTTGAATTTATGTAACGTTTAGGTTTACAGTTTAAGCTGATATACATTGTGTTTAGGATTACAGTTTAAGTTGATATAAAGTGTGTTTATGCTTACAGTTTAAGTTCATGTACAGTTTAAATAAGTTCCTGTAAAGTTTAAGTAAGTTCATGTAGTTTAAGTAAGTTCATGTAGTTTAAGTACGTTCATGTAGAGTTTAGGTAAGTTCATGTGGAATTTAAGTAAGTTCATGTAGAGTTTAATTAAGTTCATGTAGAGTTTAATTAAGTTCATGTAGAGTTTAATTAAGTTCATGTAGAGTTTAATTAAGTTCATGTAAAATTTAAATACGTGTGAGTAAAGTTTGCCATTAGACTAAGATTGCATAAAGTTTACACTAGGTCGAAGTACATTTACGGTAAGTTTCCACTTGGTTTAACTACCTTTACGTAAAGTTTCCACTTGGTTTAACTACCTTCACGTAAACTTTACAATTGCTTTAATCAAGCACATACTTTAATTTAGCCTCTAAAGTGAGCCTTGAAACTGAGTCTGTTAAAGAGCACTAACTCCACTAAGGCAATATGAAGACATTTTAATTCATTTGAGTGTATTTTCGAATCCCAGAACTTTACGACAGGTCAGCTGGGACGGGACTAAGGACTCAACGTGATCTCCGAACTACTGTACAGCAAACAAGCTTACGGAGAATCAACCGAAACAAGGTGATCCAGACAACGGTGATCATAGCCACTGGATCATCCACCTTATAAAAAAATAGCGACCCGGGTATTTACCTCTGCATATTATCCGAGTATGATCCACATTTCTTTAATACAATGTAATATTTTATTTATCGAGTAGCCAAAGAAATGGCATAGCAAACACGAAGTGTAAGAGTACAAAAAAGCGGGGAAACTATCTGGAAGATAATCAGAAAAAAATGCTGATGTGAAAACCAATTTGACGAGTTGCAATCACCCCAAATGGCAATGTAAGACAACCAACAAATGATTACAAATCAAACTGAAAATACGAAGTTCCACATCTAAATTATGATCATGGCATGCATGCATGCATGCACAATGCATCTTGATTTTGGCGACTGGGATTGTTTTCTGATATCAGGTCCTTTTCAGTGATATGAGATAATCAGAGGTATTTTATAAAGATTCGAGCAGTTCTAACAGAATCGGCCGTTTGAAGTCCGTGTTTTAATCTTCTGCACCCCTAATCTTTTAAGACGACGTTCGAGGTCTTTTAAAATTGCGCGTCGAGTGGAGAAATTCCAAAGGGAACGATTTTTGCTTTTTCTGTCATAACATTTCGATTCCAATTAAAAAAAACTAGACGACATTATGCTGTTTTAAATTCTAAAAGAAAAAAAAATAAATCTATATTGATGTACTATCATTTCTCCAGGTAACAGTTTTTCTTAGATTGTCAACAGCATTGCCACTAAATTTATATTCGACAGTTCTTTGTAGAGAATCATCCTATTTTCCACACTTTTCTAGAAAAGTAAAATTTCCATGCATCGAAAAAAAAACTCTGGACTATCTTCGGTATTTCGCAAATGGTAAAAATCTACGTGAACACAGCTTTAAGAATCCGAATAAGGGGAATCGCATCAAACAGCCCTTCATAAGTGATTTCCAAGCTGACATGCGAAATAAAACTCCGACGATTGCAGATAGATATTAGATAAGGAATATGTTCAAATGCTTCCTCCAGTTAAATAAATCCTTCGTTGAAAAATGTGAAAAAATTTGGTTTGAAATATGTACAGATCTCAAAGAACAATATTTATAGTGGCTTTGAATATACGAACAGCATAAAGCAAAATCCATTTTTCTTTCATCTCTGTCGTTTCGGCCCACTAACTTCTTCATTCAATACGCGAAATGGGGAACATCATTCTGACATTGAATAGACCCTCATCCTTCTTTCTTTCTTTCTTTTTTTTTTCTTTTCATAAGAAAAAATGAAATCACAAGGAAACGGGTTATTTCACAAACACACAAACCATACATTTTTTTCTTTCAATAACTATACACGGGCCGACTCTTATTTTTACTAGGAATAACAGAACCAGAAACAACCCACAAGGCGATCTTATAATAGTAGGGAAAGAAATATGGAAGATGAGAAATAAAAACGACACAAAAGAATTTACAAGAGGGAGAAGCCGAATGACCAATTTGAGTAAAAAAAGAATAAAATATTTGTGAAAGAAAGAGAACTTTTATATGAAAATAACGAAAACCGAGCGAAAAATTTAAGGAACGATGAACAAATAATGTAAGAGATAATGAGTGGAAAATATGTATGGGACAGTGATCAAAGAATGTGTGGGAAAATGAACAACGGATTTAAGAGAAAATGAACGAAAATTTCTTACATGAAGAGGTGAGAAAATAAAGGGTTGATGTGAGAAATTATTGAGCTGAAAAGAGGAAAATAATTAACGCAAAAACGGACGAGTACAAGAACGAGAAGATTCAAGAACGAGAATGTGAAAAAAAGGATATATACATGTAAACTTAAAGAGAAAACAAAAATGAAAAATTAAATAGGAAATGGAGTAGAAACATGAAGAAAAAAATAAGTAAATAAGTTCGACGGCTGGTTATACTTTCATGGCGCAAGAATACAAGGGTCGTTCTAAGCGAACCAGATGAGACCATACATACCGTTTTGAAAGATCAGAAGTTTAAGCACAATGCAAAGAAAACAAGTTTATTGCATTTATCAAAGGTAATAGGTTATAAAATACATCGGAAACTTCCGAAACTGTTATTACATACGACTGTTAATGAAATCAAATATTATCCATGTGATAATATAAATGTTATTGAATATTATTATGTAGTGCAATACAGCTAATGAAAAAAACATAAATAAGGGAAAAAATTGAAGGTTACTTGCCCTTTTGTGTTTGGCATCCCGCCGACTTCAGCACTTCCGATCTCCGGATTCGCCCTTAAGCCCTTTCCAACCATAGTTCGTTATTTTATTTTTTGTAATTACTTTAAATAAATTGAATTACATCACCCAGGAAAGATGTAAAATAAGATTAGATGCATCGCTGAAGCTATTACCTCATTCGAGTTGGGCGCGATCGTGCGTAATACTTCAATGGAAATTTTTCGCGAAGGAAATTTTAAACTCCAATTTTGTTTTGAACTCTGGTCGTCTCTCCTTTTCTGGCGCAATTTTAAAAGATGGGGGGGGAGAGAATTTTTATTAGAAAAATTATGAAAATAAATAAACCCTCGTATCGAAAACACACTATTCCGGCTGATCATTAGTAGCTATGTTCTCTTCTAAACTTTTTTAAAGACTTTTTTTTTTCCGTAGAGTTTCAACGTTTTACATACACTGAGTGGATAATTTAGGGAGAGTTCAAGTATTATATAAGCAATATTTTGGCCATTTACCCCCAATTATAAGCAAAAATTAACACTGGTTAACGTAAAAAAATAAGCAAAACAGCAACCCACTCAAAGGTGCTTACGTAATACTTGAAATTTCCCTTACTATACCTGCGACTAATTTCCCCTTATAGTGAAATACTTGGTGAAAAATGGATCTAAAATTATTCCTTTGAGAAAATAACCATCGTTGTTTTTCCCCGTAGAAAACCAAAACCGATTCGTAATACCAAGGCCTCATTACGAATTACCGAGATTTTCGATTTTGCGGGATTACGATTTATCAAGGGTGAAAAAAGAAAAATTTCGAATTAACGGGCTTTAAATAATAAAACTGGTATAGATAAAAGAGTATATATCCATGAACACATTATAAAAAGTACATAGGGAATATACACCTATATGTACCCTAATATGGTGAAGTGTGTCTGCTCGATTTTGAAAACAGCACTGAATCTAATATCCGATATTAGATTAATACCGATATTCTGTAAGACGTTATGACCTAAAAGCATCTGCACGTTAAGAAAAAACCCGACTTAACGTTATTCGTGGAAGTATGTAAGGAATGAATCGACGTCAAAACGTGAAAAGATACTTTTTAAAAATAATAATAATAATAATAATTTAATTATGCTTAATTGGTAATTTTACAATGCCTGTGATCTAGTACAATGCAATCATGACGCACAATACCCAATCGGCGGAAAGAACTTTTTTCCTATTAATACAGGTAGTTTATTATACTTTCAATATTTCAACAATGAATATCTGAACTTAATTGTTACTAAATTTAACAACCAACACTATAACGCTTAACTAGTACAACCTTGCTAGATGAAATAATAACAACAAACCTCGGGAAACCTTAGCTAATACAATCTTGATTAATTACTGGCACTTTTTTACTAAGCAGAAATGACCCTAATTAGCTATTAATATATAAGTGATAACAATCAATAATGGATGCGTATAAGTACCACCTTTCACTAATTATCCCAACACTTAAAAAAAAAATGCGTACCTCGACCTAAATTTGAATTGCAACCTCATTCTAAGAAAAATAGCAAAATGACTCACTCACAAGAGAAGGGCTAGAGCTGGACGACGCCAATTTTAATGGGAGTGGTCTCATTTGAAAGCTCTCAAAAAATTGTTAGACACGTATTGGAGCGTTTTTCAGCGTGGGCCTTAATATAGATGTCAGGTGCCAAAGAAGGGCAAAATTAGAGGCATTTTCAAAGATTTCAAACGGCTTTATCTCGGTTAAAATTTAGAGCTAAAAATTAAGTTTTGATGCATTATATGCATCTTTCAAATATATCGAATACATGTTACAGGATTTTTCGAATAAAACATTATTAAATGTAATTTTGCAATTCTGAACATTGCCTCTATTATTAATATTTTTGCTAGCCCTTTGCGCTAGCAAAAATATTATTAATATTTTTGCTAGCGCAAAGGGCACCAAAACCCCCCAACTTGGCAACTGTACACCCCTTCTCTAATCGAGATTTTCGATTATGCGGGATTACGATTTATCAAGTGTGAAAAAAGAAAAATTTCGAATTAGCGGGGTTTAAATAATAAAATTGGTATAGATAAAAGAATATATATTTATATATATCCACGAACACATTGTATAAAGTACGTAGGGAATATGCACCTATATGTACCCTAAAATCCCCAATTTAGGCTTGAAATAAAAGAACATAAACAAATAAAGTACGTATATAGAAAAGAGTTCGATTATTTTTGTCTGATGAAGGGAATGTTCCTGCATTCTATCAATGGTGTTGTCCAGTGTCATAATAGAAGGCAAAACTCAACTTTTACATAACTAAGAATCAGAGCGCCATTGTGGGCCATGCAATTATCAATGAATAGCAGAATTTTGCGTTTTTGTCTCTCCACGTCTCCATTTAACAACTTCAGCCATTCATGGAATAAACAACAAGTCATCCATGCTTTTTTATTGGAAGGATAAAGGACGGGAAATGATTTTAAGTGTTTGAAACATCTGGGTTTTGCTGATCATTAATGGTTTTAATTTATTGGATCCATCCATATTCGTGGCAAGCAAGAGGGTACAGCCAACTAGATTGGCTGTGAAGAAGGTAACTCTGTCCTCACTATTTTTGCCGCCATGATACTTAGGCCTTCCCTTCAGAGCTGTAGGGAAGGGGAAAAGTTTCATTTCGAATAAACGGGATTGTTGACATGAAATATTACGATTTGTAAGACGTTTTTGTTCCTCTTG
>QLNU02014176.1:13787390-13816268 GCA_006491805.2 Dysdera silvatica
TGATTGACTGCTCCATATTTTTTGGGTTCACGGTTTTTGATTTTTCACAGCTTAAAAATAAAGCATCAAAGGATAGTGTTCGGAGATGCATTGTGCTGCCATCTATTGCCTCTTTTTGCCAGCACGACTTAAAATACCTGAATAAACAGAAGAGTAGGCATTTTGAGATTTAGCTACCTGAGCAGTAGCGTCGGAAAGGGGGACTCAGAGGAATCAAGCCCCCATTGGATAGCAAAATAGTGTCTAACGTGACATCACAGGATCTTCTTTCAAGCTACTTCAGCACCCTCTCCAGGGGCGTCGTTATAAAATTACAGGTGGGCATTGCTTTTACTAATGTTATCTTAAACCAAATGATCACTTTAAACTTTCGAGATATTAAAATATCGTATATATTTCGATTCTTGGGGGTAGCGTCTCCGTCCCAAACGACGCCCATGACACCTCCTATTTTTAATTGCTAAGCCACTATCTAACGCATCGATTTTCTTAAAATTTATATGATAAGTTTATTCGATTCTCAATACATTCTACCAATAACAGAATAATATATATTACAAAAATTCCTCACGGCTCTTACAACTTCCCGACGATCAAAAATTTCAAAAATTTGAAAAACATTTAAACCAATATCGTAGGGTGGTCGCTCTTTGCTCCCTCAGTTTTCAAAAGTATGCTGCCATTGGGGCTCAGAAATTTGTATTTTACGGCGCAAGGACAGCAAGGGTCATGTTGCGGCGGGACCTACGATTTTTCGAGGAATCCGCACCTCTGTTACCTAAGGGAATCAGACAGCGGACTATGGTAAGTAGAAAAAAATGGCGCTTGTTTCACAGCACCATTGGACTCGAACCCGAGTTAACGGCGCGATATGTGAACTTGCTCAATCTGCGCCACCAGAACAGGAAGCATTCTTTCGTAATGTCAAGAATGCGTGTTGTGTAAAAATTCGTTGTTTAGGTCAATAGGCCAAAATCAGCATTTCAAAATACTCCGAAAATCAATTCTCTATGAAAAGAAAAAAATTGTAGTTTCTTAAAGATTACTCAATTTGTAACCCATTTGAATGGAACTAATCGCTTTCGGGTAGCATTTCTCAATACCCTTTGTTTTTGAATTCAGCAACTACAACAAATCGTTGCATATTTGTTGCAATAGACACAAGGTATGTAATTATTGTCTTATCTTATTTCTCTGACTGCTTAACTATGACAGCACTGACAGCTTTTCGTGGTCTCTGGTCCACAATACATTTAGATGATTATATATATAATTTTCTTTAATTGAAAAACCGATTACGAGGATTATTAATATATGATAATAAATCTAAGCTTATTTTACGCATATTCTGGCGCACAAAGTCTACCTATATACATATAGTTCATTAGCCTGAAATACACATACAATAATAATATGTACATATTGAATATCGAACATGCAGTGTAGCACTATATGTGTGAATTACATATGCATATGAGCAGGCCCGATGCGACCATATAGGCGAACTACGCGGCCGCCTAGGACGGCACCATGACGGGGTTTTTTTGGGGGTTTTTTTTTTGATTGAATGTCTTCAACAATATTTACCTTTCATTATACATGTCCCTTATCCATTTTTTTCCCCCATACCCTCAACCTCTTGCTTTATGATATTAACAAATTTTCCTCTAACCAATTTGCATAAATCTGAATAACAGTTTCCCATTACCGCTACACATAGGCGTACGCAGAAAGTTCACGAAAGGGCTCAATAAGGAATTACACGACTCATATATTACTGCGTTAAATATACAAAATTTCATTGCAATGGGGAGTTACAACCCCCATCAACACCCCCCTGCGTATGCCAGTGCCGCTACACCTTTTAGTAGTGCGAACAGTACAGCTGCCGTACTAGGGGCTTGGAGGGCGCCCTTTTCTTTTTTGGTATCTTTGTACATTATTATAAGACACTGAGAATTACAACTTTCTCCTTTAACAACAAAATACCTTTGTGTGTATGTGTGCGTGCGTGCATGCATGCGTTTATTACGAGATAAGCTGTGATTATCCTACTTCGTTTTAATCGTGAGAGGGCGGAAAGTACCGTATTTTTTCACTTTTCGATTGCTACAAAATGCATCGCGGACTTGATTTACTTTACGGAAGTGGGGGGAGGCACACGTCGTTCGCCTAGGATGGCAAATCCGCTTGCGCCGTCCCTGCATATGTCGATAATAGCTTTGATGTTATAATAATTAAGTGAAAAATGAAAAAGAACAGAAAGCCACGCAAGTTATTGCGAGGTTATCTTCTAGAGTTACGAAACAAGGGATACTAAATGAAATGTCTCATTTTAGTAAAAGAATTGAATATTTTTTACCGCTGACCTTTGTCCCGATTCTTTAACAGTTCATTAGAAGATATGATTTGTAAAAATTATCATATTTATTGGTATTTTAATGATTTTTAGGCTTCGTATGAAAAATTATGACAAATGCGTAAATATTTGCGATTTGGAGCATTTCGGGTAATTTTTCCAGTTCGTTAACAGAGAGATTAACATTGTAAGGAAAACAAAGATTTTATGAAAAAAAAATGTATTTGTAACTAAATTTTCATGACAATAAATTTTCATGAAATAAAGTCGGGTCAGCTATCTTCCACAATCAGACTATGCTCCTGGATTTCCCTGAAAGGGGAAATGGTTGTCCGATTTTAACAGGCAACCAAATTTAACGGGAATCGAACCCAAGCTAGTGAGCTCAAAAGCTGCATTTCACGACGCGCGGAAAAATAAAGTCCTAAACAAGAATTTTGAAAAATTCTCAGAAAAGTCGTATTTCACTACGAAGACATTTCAAAGCTATTAAAAAGTGTGAGAGATCGTTTAGAGATTGATAATCTAAAATTGATATTGAAGAAGTGGATATTTAATTAGCTTTGATGTTATGTCCGACTGAATTTGCAAGCGCCGTTTATTATTTTCATAATATATATGTCAAAGCTTTTACATTTGCGTTTAGCGGTGCAAGGTCATTTTAGGGTCATACGGCGGAAGGACATTTTAAGGTCGTGCTACGTCGTGACCTGGAGTTTTCAGAGAAACCTCGGAACCTCTATTACCTAGAGAGTCCAATCCTAAGGGCATCTTATTGTGACCATATCCAGAGGGGGGGGGACTTAGGTCCCCGCAACTAAATTTTAATAGGACTTGGCTATGACCTTGAGCACTGTGATCGTATCGATGCATGCTGTAAAATGTTTTACCCCCACGAAATTAAAACCTGGCTAAGATCTTGACCTAAATGTGACTATATTTCGGATCGGTAAGTAGGATATGTGAGGGGAAACACGATTGGTTGGTTAGATTTTTATGGCGCAAGAACCAAAAAGGTCATTCTACCCCCAAACAAGGTGAGAGGGAACAGTTTCAGATTATAACACACATACTAGAATATAGGAAGCGCATTTCAATCAACACTAGAACAAACACACAGTTACCAGTTAAAAAAACAAACATAAAAAGCTCATATCCAGAAGAAGCAGCTGTGCTTTGAACTCAACCAGAAGTGAGCTTCTTCTTAACTTTTTTGTTATTTATTTTTTTACTTCTTTCTTTCGAGCTCGGTTCAAAAAATTATGAATCATTAACACGCTATACCAGACGCCGTATCTGCTTAGGCCATCAGCTCCCAGAAAAACATTAATCTTGTCCAGAATGGCAGAACTCTGCAAGGAAACTACTTCACTCAACGCGGACCGAAGGAAAAATAGAGCCCGCACTTTTATCGCTTCATGGAGAGGACCACACTTGCCTTAAATTTTTCATCTTCGCGCGCGGCAACACTCTGAGGGAGAGGAGAGAGAAAAATAACTTTCTTGTCAGCTACCCGAGAAGATACTTTATGAACGATGTTGACAAGTTCTAGGGTCACACTGTAGGGAATCAATCTAATTTATACTGTAATATCGTTACTAATCTGCTCGTGGGAACTCGTAAGTCAATTGCAAATTGATGGTCGAGCTTCCAAAGGCAAAAAAAGTTCACGCAAAATTTAACACCCAATCGCTCTATACCAGGTCGTCACAAAGGCTCGTGTGGTTATTGATAACCAATATTTTTAGTTATTTAACGGTATGAACACTGGCCTACACAGGGAGGTGTCGATAGGGATCGTATCCCCCCACACACACTTACACTGAATTTTTTTTATTTAACATAGGAATATGTAAGTTGTAGGTCTGCAATCCCCCATTGTTCCCAAACCCCCCTTACGAACTTTCTGCGTGCGCCTATGGGTATAAATATCTCCGCCTTTTTGTTGTTAGTTTGAGTTTTATGGCGCAAGGACAGAAAGGGTCATGCTGAACCGGGATTTACAGTTTTCCAAGGAATCCGAACCTCTTAAAGCCTAGGAAATCAACCAGCGGACTACGGCAAGCAGTCAGTCGATAAACTTTGGGGGGGGGCGCAGTTAGGGGTCGAACCCGAGATAACCGCAGGCTAGTCGAACTTATTACCACTACATCACCGGAAGTATATCCCTCTCTTTTCCACAAATAAAGGTTTACAGTTAGTGTCAACCATTGGCGACGCAGTGGGTGTTTTGGGGGGTTGCAACCCCCCCCCCATTGCAATGAAATTTTGTATATTTAACATAGGAATATATATGTAAACCCCCATTGAGCCTGAAACCCCCCCTTATGAACTTCATGCGTACGTCTACGGTGTCAATCAGAACTGCTTATCACATTGCTTGGTGTAAAAAAATTGCAAGTGGTGTGAGGACGGAAAGTTCGGAAAAATCTTGCCTATTGTTTTAAAGTCGAATGGCAGTAAGTGAAGGTATGCGGGGCCGGGGACAGAGGAGGAACAAAGGGCCCAGAGTCCCAATAAGGCGGTTGAATGGTTTTGCCCGCCTCCAATTCACGAATCTCATATTTAAAGTGTATCTTCCTTCCCACTTAAATGACACTAGATGCATTCAGCCAACAACAACAACTACTCGTGCAGATGAGCCATCGCTTTGCCCGAAATGGCAACGGACGCACATACGTGGTCTGCATAGCAAGTGTTCTTCAATAAGCCTTCCACGCGAGTGATTCACGCCTGTTGCCTCTCATTAAATTTTTACATGTTCTGCTAATCTGATTTCGGCGACCAAGTAAAGTCCGAACGACAAATCTGGAAGCCCATGGCAGTCATGTAGGAAATGAATTCTTCGCACCAGCAGCTGCTCCAGATGCTTGCCCAAGGATGGAGAACCACCTGCATTCGTTTAGGGCAGGCACATGATACTTATATACGATCCAGCTCACGAGAACGGCTTCCCCTAGAAATGTCGATCGGAAATATCTAAATTGCTCTCAGCAGGTGCGAAAAAGCTACACTCCTCTAACATCAGTTCCCGCATATGCCTACTACCCTACACTAAACAATAAAATAAACAGTTTAAAAAATTACTGAATTTTACTAACTTTACTTATTTTTATTACTCGTTTTACTGATTTTTTTTGTATTATTGTTACTAATTTGTATTACCTATCACAATATTTTCTATTTACTTACGAATTTTTACTAAATTTTATCACTTGCACTTATTCAAAAACTCTAATATTGAGTTGTTTGGTAATTAGTTATGTCGATAGAAACTACGTTTTCATTGAAAAGTGAGCATGGCTGGAATTTCTCCCAAACTTCCCGCTTGTGTTTTATTCTTGAAGTTCACGGCTCGAGGGAGGGGGGGAGGCGGTCACCCCATGGTCCCCCTTGGATCCGCCAGTGAAGCTGAGTAAGGAGCATAGTGCGCTGAGACCTATAGTTTACGGAGAGATCCGAAGCTCGTGTTAATCGGATAAAATGGCGATGGACAGAATGGCGACGGATAAAATGGCGAGATTGTGGCTAGGACAAAATGGTGAAAACAAAGACATAATAGCGAAACTGTCGGTGTTTAGGGAGGACGAAATAGCCAAACTTTGGGTTGGACGGAATGGCGAGAAACAATGGCGTGCAAATGCATTATTGAGGGGGGGCACGAAGCAAAAAAAAAATATTAGTGGATGTGGACTTTTTGGGGGCATAAGGCCTCGAAAAAACAGTGGGGTTTACAGTATTTAATATGATATAATAAAGGGGTCACTGACAATTGAGGAAGTGGGGGGATGAAAGCCTTAACGAAACGGACACTGTTCAAAAATAAGCAGTGACGCGGAGATACATTATTTGTGGGGAAACAAAGCAACAAAAACGGTGGTGGATTCAGACTTTATTGAAGACATTGGATCACAAAAAGCAGTGGCGGTTACAGTATTTAATATAATACAGTAAACTGAGCACTGAAGTAAAAAGACAGTGTGTGTGTGGGGGGTGAAACTTTAAACGAAACGGGCATTGATCAAGAATAAGCAGTGACGGGCAGATACATTATTAAGGGGTACACGAAGAAAAAAGAACAATGATTGATGCTTTAGCGTATTATAATAAATACCACAACCGCCACCATAATCATAGGCAGAAATTTCATAAGGGAGTTATAGACTCAATGTGGGGGTGCGACAGAGCTACAACTCATATATTTATATTAAATATACAAAATTTCATTACGATGGGGGTTACAACCCCAGAACCCCCTTGGCTACGCCTATGACCGACACTGCTTTTTGTGGTCCAATGCCCCTCCAATAAAGTCTGTATCTTCCACTGTTTTATTGCGTTGTATCCCCCGCAAAATCTCTTCATTTCGTCGACCCCAAAAACGGAAAGTTTCGCCATTTTGTCCGTCGCCTTTTTGTTCTAAAATCGAACCTCGTACGTCCTAGAGAACTAGC
Organism: Dysdera silvatica; assembly: GCA_006491805.2. NCBI lineage: Eukaryota > Metazoa > Arthropoda > Arachnida > Araneae > Dysderidae > Dysdera > Dysdera silvatica. The sequence continues at coordinate 13,794,204 of QLNU02014176.1, forward strand.
CCCCAGACTATAGGTAAACAGTTCTTCCGAAAGCTTTTTTTTTTCCCGTCGAACCCGGGATAATGGTGTGCCAGGCGAACGCATTATCATTACACCACCGCAGCACCCTGTTGATATTTTTAAAATGTAGTCTGTGGACAGAATATTATTAACACAGCTGTTGCTCATCCTGATAACCAAGCCTTAAAAAAAATATAAAAAAAATAAAAACAGGGGCCAAACGAAAGATACGGCTCCTGTAGGAAGGATTTGAGGTTCTTCATTGTAACCTGAATAGTCGTTTCGATGGGAATTTGTTTCATACAGGCAAAATTTAAGTAAACACGTTTACTAAATGTGGAAATCCTAACGAGGCCTATATAGTCTCATCCATTATGTGATGTAGTTTCCGTGAGTGGTGCATGGCTTTTGGGCGTTACGCCCAAAAATGCCTCGCTCGATGTATCACGTGACGAGGGAACGATAGATCATGATGTCGTTCGAATCATTATAAACGCATAAACTACCACGCTCAATTGGATTCTAATTGAGCTTAAAAAGGACCGAACGCCTCCCATTTTGTTTGTTTGTTTTGTGGTTTTACGGCTCAAAGACTACAGTGGTCATGCTGCGCCGGGACCTACTGTTTCCGAGGAATCCGAACCCCTACAATTTTCCGAGGAATCCGAACCTCTTAAGGCCTAGGGAACCAAACCCCGGACTACAGTGAGCAGTGCGATCTTTATGAGATCTCTGAGTAAGCGTTCTTTTTGCACTGCTGGGAGTCGAACCCGGATTAACGGAGCAGTAGACGGCATACATTACGAACTCCGTTAAGAACGGTTGGACAACTCGGTTTTGATGGTTTTGCAACCCGTAACTTCATAACTAAATACACAGAGTTTAATAATATTAATGCAACTGCAATAAAATTAATATTATTCATAATGTGTATATTGTGTTAATAACATTAGTACAACATGCTATGTTGTATTAATATTATTCATAATGTGTATATTGTGTTAATAACATTAGTACAACATGCTATGTTAGAATCAATCATAAGAATAATAAAATCTAAAGGAGGATTATTGTAAATAAAAATGTTATTATTGTTATACGTATATATTTAATGGTACAGTATTATCTTTTTGCATAAACAACTTTATGATTATGAAATATATAAATATATAGGCTTTTGCGCATGACGTTATGTCAGTATGCATAGACACATATACACATGCATACACACGAGTGTGCGAAAGCCATGCATTTATATACTTAATGAGCGTAAAATTTAGAAATGCATTTGTCAAGCCATTACATAAATACTCATATAATAAATTTACTATTATTAATTGTGAGTTTGTTTACGTTCAAAGGCGCAAGTACAACTAATGTCCTGCAGCGCCGGGACCTACAATTTCCCGAAGAATCCGAACCGCTATGGCCTAGGGAACAAAACCCCGGACAACGATGAGCAGAAAAACGACACGCGGTCTATGACACCATTACAATCGATTTTGGGTTAACGTCACAAGAAATGAACGCCAGATTAACATGTGTGTCAATCAATGTGTGAGTGGAACTTGCCTAAAGCGACCACCCTTGGGACTGAACTGCAATGGTCACCATAGACGGGTGGTCACTATACACGACAGACTTTAGTACAGGCATGACTAAGTCCCTACCATTTATCTGTTACAAAAAGTGGTCACCTTATCCAGATGGTCACTTTCCCAGGTTCCATTGTATACACACACATACACCCTCTAGGCAGCAGCGTAGCAATTCGAAACATATGGTGGGGGGGGGGGCCTCACTCGGCTTTAGAGAAAATGCGTTTGACATTCAGTGGGAGGCTGGAGGGCCCTGAGCCCGTCCCTTTTCTACATCACTGCCTCCAAGGGTTTTATGGCAACCATGTGCCGCGCTAAAATGGATCAGGATTGACAATATGTTTCGCATTTGTGAAGTGTCATGAACTCCTTCGTCATAGCATCGTAAATACAATCACTGATCAGTAAATGACTTGTCGAGCGGAAAGGATTGACCGACATGTGCAGGAGGAAATTACCTGGAAGATGACCTACAGTGTTACTGAACAATTCATCTGGCATGTCGCTGACTCAGCGGAGTAAATGGGCCTTCTGATGACCGAATGGACAGCCAAGTGTTTAATCCTAACGAGTCGTCGAAGGACATCGTTAAGAAGGACGCCGTCTTTTGTCTGGGCCCTTCGGCGCCTGGGGCCGGTGGGGATGTTCCTCTCTTTTTCCTCCTGTTTGGATGGCACATGGATATACACATCACTGCCTACACCGCAATCAAAGTGTTGAGCCATCACCACCTAAGCATGAATCATTCGTCTTTAGTTTCAGGGTCGGTGATCCGTCAATTTCTTAGGAAGAATTCACTCGTGCAGATAAAAAAATTCGGTACATTTCAAAGTATAAGTATTTGAAATATAATTGCGCTGCGAAAAACTGCACGAAACAATCGTTTCACTTTGTGAAATGGCAGCCGAAATTCTTTTGTTATATCAGGTCCAAGCTATCGCCATTATTGTCGGACAGGCGTACTACACGAACCAGTTTAACATTCTGAATCGAGGTGGGAGCGAGGGGGAATATTTTAGGCATGAAAATTTCTATGAATTTTAATGGTGCGCATAGTGAACTACAAAGTCACCAATTGGTCAGAGCCGTGCTTAGCGGGTGGGTGCGAGCTAGGCGGCCGCCCAGGACCGCCAAAAAAGTGTGGTGCAAGCACCAAAAAATCAGTTTTTAGCGGCCCCATATACTTTCGACAGAATATTTGGTCAAATGACCTTTTTCGTGCGAAGTCGTACTTCCCATAAAAATAATGTCAAATAAGGTCAAAATAAATACTTGTGTTATCAGTCAAATGCGTTAGTACCTGTAGCCTACGTAGGTTATCATGTCTATTGTGGTTGTCTATGACCACTGCGGAAACTTACTTACTTTTAGATACTTGGCTGCACAAAAAGCTAGAAAAATTACTTTGTAAGTTCTAATATTATAAAACAAGCAGCTTTGTTCGTTGAGAAACTTTTCATTAATTCGTTATAATTATAATAATTAGAGTAATAGTAAATTACAATGATTCGTATTTTAATTTAACTTCATTGTCTTCTCTTTATCTTTACCCACAGCTTTTATACCAGATGGAAGAACTTTATTTTGTAATGCTAAACCCAGATCAATCTTGTTTTGTTGTGTTAAGTCAAAACGTTTTTAAGGGCCGCTAAACTCTGCTTTGCCCAGGGCCGCTAACAAACATCGTAAGCTCGGCCCTTGTACTGGTAAAAGGGCTAGCGATTAACCTGAATGCGGAACTACAATAAATTCAGATACAACTGAGCTTTCTGTGAATTAAAACAGCCCATTTGGCTCAAAACAAGTAAGAATAGCCATCGGAGACCCAGCAAAGAAGTAAATTGTGACTTTATAAAATCAAGATTTTTTTTTTTTTTTTCCAAATAGAAAGGCGAGCAATAAGAAAAACATTTTAAGTGCGGGCTGGAGACTTGTAACGGCAAGTTCATCGCCGCTGAAAACAGTCATCAGTAATCCCTTGGAAGGCAAAACAGAAAGAAAATACAATATAAAATAGAAATAAAAAAATCCGAAATGGGGGAAAAAAAAGTAGCATTTTTCTGGTGCGTTATCCAAAAAGAAGTGGCTTTATTTAACGTTGGGAATAACCTACTTGGCGCATTTTGTGGTTAAACAACTGACGTTTGATTATTTTCTATTAGAGATGACATTTTTTTTTTACTGGAAATAAGAATTGAATAAAATGCGAGTGAAGTTCCCTCTTAACCTTCTTTACATAGCTAAGAGTACCTGGACCGTCTCTGCAGAAAATTTGCGTCTGCAGACGGCCCTTCCAGCGGCGTTTTTAAGAGAAAATTCGCTATTGGTTCCTCGATCTGAGATTGGGTCCCGTAAACTAGTTTTTTACCCGTCCACCCTCAACCACATACTACTAGATGATTTGCTCACCTTTAAAGGCACAACGAGGCCTAAGGTCGTGCTGCACTGGAACCTACAGCTTTGCGAGGAAATAAATGCCCCGATTATCCGAAAAGGGGTTCGCCCTTCTACCTCGAATAATCGGGGGTGCTACTGTATTTGTTTGCAAAATGCCTTATAGTGATATGACTGATATACTGTATATGACTATCTTAGACGGGCCGATGGTATCGTGATCTCAGAATCACGATACAGGCACATACGACTGACCTTTCCGTGATTACATTCGGGTTAGAACTCAACTATAAGACATACAGAGATGTAACACTGGACCTAATAAAAGTCAGTCGATTATAGCGAAATTACTATTATGTTTTTATTCAACCTTAAGCACACATACAAATGGTAAGCAGGGGCGCCCAAAGCCAAAGCGGGCCCCCAGGTTCACTTCAACGGGCTCCATGACCCCTTTCCTGGCCGCCCTCCACAGCACAGGTTCTTCCCAGCGCGGGCCTCTAGACTTCATCCTGGCTGCAGCCCCTGCTTCCCCCCACCTCTTGTCGGCTCTGATGTTAAGTGAATAAATATACATCCGTTCGCCCTAGAAAAAATTACTGCGCAAAAGATTGATTAAAATCTTGTGTATTTCCCTGTCAAAATGGTGACATGGGAAATTGGGATTTCCGCCCATAACATCCGTCTGGACGGGATGCATCCATAAAAACAAAAAAAATAATCACAAATTCCCAAGTTTCCCCCAAAAGAGAAAGGTTTGGGGGGCGACAAAACTGTTTTGTAAAATTTCCCAACCGCAAATATTGAGTTTTTGGCGCAAGAGGACAGCAAGTGTCATGATGAGTCGGGACTTGCAATTTTACGAAAAATTCGAACGTCTTAGCAACAGTAAATATACACTTGTGCTAAGATTAAATCCACAAATACACCACTGTGTTTTATAGAGCAATGACTGGACAGCTCAGACTGTGCTGTCTCAGGACCTCGTGAAAGTGGGGTCCGTACGATTAGGGGGATCAAACAAACCCCCGAATACGTATCGGTAAAAAAAAATGGCCCCATGATTTGAGAGCCAAACCCAGATTTTCGGTACGGTAAAGGTCGGGCGCGTTGTCTCTACAGCAGCGTGAGGCAAACGCAATAATGAGCGTCTATTCATTGCAGATTTTTTAAACACGAATGTGTACTGGTCTTGGAGTTCACTCCATTCCGTTCCTGATGAAGGACAGCGACATATCTAAAGCGCATCGATGCACACTTTACTTAACATTAAGAATCGCGCTCCACAACGTCGGTACCACATTAATATCCTCACTTTATTCAAAGTAAATAAAAAGAAGTATACCAGTAGGCCTACATGTTATCTTTTACATCTCTTTCAGTGCTCTATTGTCAACTCCCTGGATCAAAAAATAAAAAATAAATAAATGTAACTAGTATTTTCAACTAGTTTTTCTCTAAGTTTAGCATGTGCCCTTTATTAACAGAGAAAAGGACTTGTGGAATCGCATCCTTAAACTGTTATTCAAAATGCTAAAATTGTATAAGATTTCATATTTCACTACAGTGAACATATACCCACACGATACCCCGAATATCACATAATTTAAAAAAAAAAAAAAAGAGTTATATACATATTAGAGCAGTACCTAGAGATAGACAAGCAGATGAGAAACAGGGTTCCCACTCAAAATAGGAAAATTCCCTGACTTCTCCAGGTCTTTCCCTGGCTTAACCAACAAAATTCCCTGCTTTTCCAAGCTTTTCCTAACTTAACGGACAAAATTCCCAGCCAATTCGCAAACAAAACTTACTAAACACATTAAACTGCGGCGGAAAATGGCTTCACATTTACGTGAAGTTTAACTATACAGAATAGGTTAGAAATGTTTTCCCTAATTTTTCCAGGTTTGACCAACAATCTAATTTTCCACCCGAGTCTTAAAGACGAATTCAAATCCCCTGACAACTGCACGTTCACCAGGTGCGTGGGAACCTTGAGAAGAGGTTATTCGAAATAACGAAGTACAGTGGACTCCTCCTTAACGGACCACGGCGGACAGGGCCCTGTCCCCGACCCTAATGGGAGAAAATGCTCAGAACCCCGGCGCAAAACTTTAATAATAGAGCAAACACAATCTGCCAATAAGTATAATTGGTTGGGTTGGGCCGAATCTGTTGAACTGACTTGGGATCCGTAGATCTTATCCTTAGTCCTGTTGATGGCACTGGTGTACGCAAGGGGGTGTTGATGGGGGTTGTAGTTGATTGCAGTGAAACTGTGCATATTTTACGTAGGAATATGCGAGTTATATATGTATATGTCATATAAGATTATATTATATGTGATACAGGAATTTGTGAGTTGTAGCTCTATAACGACACCCACATCCAGCTTATAACCCCCACCCTTAATTTCTGCGTACGCCTATGCATCAGACCTACATTTGGCACAATGAAAGCATCTTAGAACACAGGCGTCCGCAAGGGGGAGGTTGATGGGAGTTGTAACCACCACCCCATTACGATCACATATACTCTATAACAAAAAAATCGACGCACCAAGAAGGAGTTGTCCGATTGTAATGAAATTTCGTATGCAAAGACATTTTGACCGAACATGCAAATGATTAAAATTTGGTGTCCAATGAATGAATAGCGGGAACTCCAGCGCATCGGAACTGCGCATTCAGCAGGTGTATATAAGGAGCGATTCTCAATATGTGGTCAAAATTTCTGTTGCATTTTGACTGTGGATATCTTACGTCGACTGTAACAATGCCTCGCCGAAAGATTCGTGCTCATTACGAGCATATGTCAGAGTTTGAAAGAGGTTGTGCTATCGGATTGAAAGAGGCTGGTTGGACGAATCGAAGAATCGCTGGACATGTGGGTCGAAGCGATGCGGCGATTGGACGGTGCTGGCAAGAGTGGGTCAACAACGGCAGATGTCAGCGTCGGGACGGCAGCGGTCGACCTAGGGCCACAACAGAACGGGAAGACAGAGCGATTGTCAGAGCAGCTGTCACAGCACCGGATTCGTCGTTATCAACTATCCAACGTGTGGCCCGCACACATGTGTCCAACATGACCCTCTGCAGATGACTGAGAGAGCGGAATTTACGCTCGCGCTGACCGTTACGCCGCTTACCTCTCACGCCTTTACACCGTCAAGTCCGATTACAGTGGTGCCGGGCTCGATCAACTTGGAACTGGGCTAATTGGGGACTCATAGTCTTTAGTGACGAGTCCCGATTCCAACTGTGTCCTGACGACAACCGCAGACGTGTCTGGAGACGTCCAGGGCAGCGTGGGGATCCTGCCCTTACTATCGCACGCCACACATGCCCACAACAGGGCGTTATGGTCTGGGGTGCCATCTCCTTTGATAGCCGGACCCCTTTGGTGGTCATTTCTGGCACACTTACAGCACAGCGGTACGTAGACGACATTCTACGACCGGTTGTGTTACCGTTCCTTTTGCGACACCCTGGACTTACGTTTCAACAAGACAATGCCCGGCCGCACACGGCACGTGTTGCTATGAATTGTCTTCAAGCTTGCCCAACACTTCCTTGGCAAGCTAGATCTCCTGATCTCTCTCCCATAGAGCACATTTGGGACGCTATGGGAAGGCGATTGCAACCATCCCGGAATGTTGACGATTTAGCCCGACAGTTGGAGACAATTTGGCAAGAAATTCCGCAGGACACCATCCGGGATCTTTATCAGTCTATGCCACGCCGGGTGACAGCTTGCATCCAGGCCAGAGGTGGACCAACGCCTTATTGACTTCCTCCCTTTGTAACGGTCAAACTCTGCAATAAATCATTCAATTGTTCTGAAATTTTAACCGTTTTTTTTATGAATGTTCTTTACATCCACCAATTTTTATCGCAATCGGACAACTCCTTCTTGATGCGTCGATTTGTTTGTTATAGAGTGTATATTTACATATAAATGTATGGAGTTATTGCTCTGTAAACCCCCTCCCCCCACTTATGAATACCATAGGCTTACGAAGTACGCCTATGGTTGACAAGACCACGCCCATGACCGATTATTTCGAAAATTGAGCCGCTCATAAAAAAGGGTAAAAAAATAGGCGTTACAATGAGCACTTCTAAATAATTTACTTTAAAATGATACAATTATTAGCCAAAGAAGCAACATCTGTGTTCACTTCGTCATTCTGTGTATCATGCAGTTACCACTTTACTAATTTTTCCAATCGAATTTCCGGGTCTCTGCTGTTTACTTGCATTTTAAAACACGCTTTCAAATGACTGAAATAATATATAAAAATACTAGATTTTAACTGAATAATTTAACTGAAAGCTACCGTTATTTCATTAATGATTATTCTTAAGTACTAAAAATAATGTTCTTTCACTAATGAGTATTCACTTAAACTGCGCCATTATTTTTGGCTGGGGTAAACCAATCTTAGCAGGGATGTGTCATTGCGAAAACAAAAGACGTAAACAATGGGGTTAGGCTTTTCGCTCGCTTAGGTTTGAATACGGTCACTGGTGATTATGCCACGCTTGAGAAAGCGTGTTATCGTTCCTTTTTTTTATTTTTTAATGTAAAAAAAAAATCCTTTCAGAAAAAATTTCAAATTTGTTATGGTTCAGAAGAAAAAATAGTTAATGCGCATAGATAACGTGAGTACCGATATACTGGTACGCTTCCGGTTCTTATTCCTCGGGTTGCATTAAGGACAGGGCCTATTTACCGATTAGGCCCGCAAGGCCCGGACCTAGGGACCCTCAAATTGTGAGACTTTTTTCCTTCTTTTTTTTTAAGTTGACTTTTGTTTACTCACTTTTGATCGACATCTAGAAAATTTTTAGGTAAAAGCTTACTTTTTTTGGGCTATTTTAGATAGTTTACCAGAAATTTGAAGAGTTTTATAATGAGTATACGTAAGTACTTATTTTTTATATACTTCTTTATAGACCCACGCCCTAAATCTTTCACCGCGTGTAAGGGCGCCCCCAGATAATACCGTGCCTGCAGCCCCCACGTCTTAATCGGGCCCTGATTAAGGATTGCTTTCTTACTTCTTTTTAACATTTATCAAAGCTGAATAATATAGATGGCAAATGCAACAAAAAAGAAAAGCAACAGGATTTTGTTATTATAAGTCCAGTTTTCCCTTTCGGCTGCAACTTCACTGACGATGTTTGTCTGCCATGTTTACTTTACACCAAATTTTGGTAAAGAACGATAGCGAAAATTTTATCGTCGAAGTTTTGAGATGGCTTCGAGAATGATATTTCATTAGCTTAAAACAGTGATGACCAAATGACGACAAGCGGGCCACATCCGGCCCTCCAAACTTATTTATGACACAAGGCTGGCGTCTTGCTCTTATTTTATTCAATTAATTTCATTGTTCCAATGCTGTCGTTCATTGAAATCATTGAAGGTTCACTTTCACATTGAAAAACGAACACATTTAAAAGAATTAATCTCAAAAATGAACACATTTAAAAGAGTGAATCTCAAAAATGAACAGATTTAAAAGAACGAATCTCAAAAATGAACACATTTAAAAGAATGAATCTAAGAAATGAACTCATTTAAAAGAATGAATCTTAAAAATTAACTCATTTAACCCTTTGCACTCCAGGCTATTTAGCCAAAGGAATTCAAAGCCATATACTGAATGTCGCTCCAGCGGAGCCAGTGAAGTCGAAGATTTTTAAAAGAATGACTCTCAAAAATGAACTTCTGTAAAAGAATGGAGATGAAAGTATAGAGTCAAAGCTAAAATCTTTAATTTGTATTTATTTTGGTTTAGGGCGTAAGAACAAGAAAGGGTGGTTGGTCGGTTAGTTTGATTTGAATGGAGTGAGGACAGCTATGGTCAAGCTGCGCTAAACAAGGTGAAGCTAAACGTATAGTTACATTATAAAGCTCAAGAAATAACAGGAAGAAAACTCTTACTTACACAGAGATGCTTATTTTTTTTTTTATCTCTTTTATGGCACGAGAACAGCAAAGGTCATGCTGTGCCAGGACCTACAGTTTTCCAAGGAATCTGAACCTCTTACAGCCTTGCGAACCAACCCCTGAACTACAGTGAACAGTTTCTTGCTAGGAGTTCTATCTTGGCAGCATTGATAGTTAAACCGGGGTTAGTGGCATGTTAAGCAACCATCAGCATGCTAGTTGGCACTGCAAAGCAACATTCTTTATGACTTTTGCTGCAAAACTGCAAGAGAGTCTTCGGACGGTGATTTGCACATTCTGTACCCCAAGTCGGCAAAGTAAGTCGTTTGGTGACACGGGGTTCCCACTTGCATTAGTTTAAAAAAAATTCTGACTTTTTCACAAAATTCCCTTATGAACCGTTAACAAAACTTTAAATTGATCTTTGATTTTAAGGAAAACAGGTTCACATTCACATGAAATTTAATGATTCAGAATTAGAAGTTAGGAAGATTTTCACTGACTTTTGAAAGTTTGACCAAAAAATCTGGTTTTTCTCTGACTTTGAAGGATAATTTCAAATTCCCCGACAATTCCAGGTTTCCAAATACGCGAAACCTTGCGGCGGACAAACAGCTTAAAGCGTATTAAAAGAAAGATAGTTCCAGTCAAATGCAAAAGGGGAGCTCCAATTCATGTAGGGATTCAAATTCAAGTATAAATATATATAGAAACAATTCCAGTGTATAAAAATCATTTATTCAACCAATATACAGTGGTTATTGATACATCTATTATGATATCTTTCTAACAACACAATTGAAATTTGATTAAATTTGGAGAATATAGACAATAGTAGGTTAGAAATGGAGAACAGAAAGTAAAAGATTGTTGCGAGGCTTTCCCCTGATTAGGTAACATATTTCAAAAATCGTAATTTTACTATTTTAGAATTTCTTATTATGCATTTATTTATATAGAATCAATGGGTAGTACAATAATTTTTAGTGTGTATATATATATATATTGGAAAATGATACCTTGAGCAAGATACGTAGTCCAATAAACCTACGTATCTTTGCCACAATCAATCGCTGAATGAACACCATGATATGGAGCATCATCATGCAGCAAGCCTGTAGCTAGGATGATGGGGAAAACTAGGGAAAGGAAATGGGCGTATGGGGCATGGCGAAGGGCATATGGGACACAAGGCATCGGGGATTGGTCTATATATGACATAGCTGGAAGGGGCAACTGGGGCCAGGCCCCTACTTGCCCCGCTTGGCTACAGGCCTGTTACACAGTAAGTATATAACTGTCCTTTTTTTATCAAATTCCAGTAGTACTCCCATTCATGCTTTCAGATAAAACACTGTCGACCCAGCCATATCATGCTTGCATTAAGAAGGGAATAACATTCTCCAATCACATATATATGCATCTTTTAATAACGTAGTACACATATTAATGAATACGAGCAATTCAAAGCAGGTAATCTAGGTATGGATATTCTTTAAAAAAATCCTACCTGGCTTTTTTCCTTCTCCCGGAAATGAATAGTTGGTTTGGCACTGATGAAGCTGCCGATATTTGCATAATGATGATCAGCAAAGGGATCTGTCGGACCTTTCGCACCTATTGCAGAAAAGAAATACGTAGACACCATTAAACCGGTTTATACTAGGTGTGCTGAATGAATTTATTTATTTACATATTAATTCACATAGATAGAATGCTCACAGAGAATGGAAAAAAAAGGACAGATAATGTCTGCTAGACAAGCCCCCATCCTCCCATAGTTTTATATTAAAACTTAAGATAATTACCAGCAGTACGATTAAAATTTAAAAATTTGTCTGTGAACAAAGTACAATAACATATTCAGTCTAAGTACATCAGAAAATCATTAATTACAAGGGAGTACTGAAATATCCCAATATAGGCTATATGTCATCAATGACAAATCGTCAGAATTGATTAATGAACAATTTTGTCCATCTACATAAACGGACTCGTCCAGTGAGACGGTCATTGAATGATTCGGCATACCGTTAGTTTATAATGTATATGTGTATGGATATTACTTATCATTTAGATATACATAAAATAATAAACAAGTGTTTAACATTCAATAAGATACTATTACCATTCTTGTTGAAACGTAAAATCACCAAGGTTTGTTTTTTTTTTAATTTTTTTTAATTTTTTCATGGGGAATGAATACGGTTAATGATTTTTAACATCCACATTCTGTATTTTGTCCAGAATTTTGTTTGAGTTTTATGGTAACAAAGACAGCAAGGGTTGTCATGCTGTATTGGGACCTACAGTTTTCTGAGGAATCCAAGCCGTTTAAGGTGTAGGGAACCAAACCCTGGACAATGGTGGGTAGTTAGGATATTTTGATTCAAAAATTTTACTGAAATCAAAACAAAATGTGGTCTCAGAGGCTGAATGTCCAGAATTATGGTAGAGTATTTAGCCTCTGCTATTGTGGATTAAGATACCTGTGGGCATATGGGCTCCGTACAACACAAAAAAGAAGATCAAGATGTCTTATGCATTACAATTTTCTCACTTTTTGGCGATTAATATTTCCAGCAGCCCAACAGAGATTTGACGCATTGAAAAAATTACAATATAAGAATTTTTCACAAAATTGGATAATCTCAGTATGTTTTGTTATTTTTTTCAGTATGAGAACAGCAAAGGGCATGCTGTGCTGAGTGTTGCAGTTTTCCAAAGAATCTGATCCTCTATCGCCAAAGAAACTAAATTGCGAACTATATTGGGCAGAAAAACTTCCCACGTTTTACGATTCCATTGATAGGTGAACTCTGCTCAACAGCATGACAGGCAAATGCCTTACTACATAACTCTTTGTTTATGGTTTTATGGCTCAAGGACTACAATGGTCATGCTGCACTGGGACCTACTGTTTTCCGAGGAATCCGAACCTCTGGACCTACAATTTTCCAAGGAATCCGAACCTCTTAAGGTCTAGGAAACCAAACTCTGAACCTGTTACTGCTGTGTCACCACAGGGTCCATAGCATTTTGTAGGCAGAGGCAAGAAAATTTTATATTATTACATCAAGTCCATTACATCATTCTGCATCAAGTAGTCATGTTGAATCGTGAATCTATAAAACAGGCAAACTTAAATTTTCCTTGCAAATTCTTTCGGCACTACCAAAGAGTTTCACCTTTTTATGTTAATTTTATGAAGAGATCAACAGAAACCTACAATACTCTCTCGAAGTTATGAACAGATTCTCTACAAGTTATCTACAAGCTAAAGCATTATATATAATATTTTGAAAATGTAAATGGATTAATTGTGTTTATACGCATGAATCGTGACTGGAAGTGGTCAGCGAATGAACTGTGCGTATTTGTTAATGGTTTTGGACAGCATTGTGATTTTGAAGTTTTACGAGGAATGACTACCACTGAAAAGAACGAAAATAATATTTCTACATATCTGAGGATGAACTAATTTTATTTTGGGATTCTAAAACAAATACACTGCAGCTGTTTCCAATCACAACAAACAAAATGGTAATATAATATTTAAAATGATCATGGAAGCTGTATCGACACAGTTTAAGTGGCAAATGTTCGTGAAGCTCATCAAGCAAAATCGCTACACGTAGAGTATGAATAATGGCAACTATACAGATACCATTACTGCATGTAGGATTTTAAGGACCATTTTATCAAATAAATTTTTTGAGTGAAATTAGTGATGCCAGTGTCTTGGATCTAATTACAGGTAATGCTGGGGATGATGCACACACGTTCTCTAAATTTCCAGCCTCTTGTCACTAGGTGTGTCCTAACCTCCAAGTATTTGCAACAACAGAAATAGAGACAAATTATAAATGGAAAGTAATGGATAAATTGTAGATGGAAATTCATTTGTTTGTGTTGGGTTTATGGCACAGAGATAGTTAGGATCATGGTGCACCTAGACATAGTTCCTTGACAGATTAATGTAGTTTCTTCCAGGCAAGGTTTCTACTCACATTGGAGAAAAAAATTCCCCAACCTTGCCAGAAAAATTCCCTGACCAATCACAAGTAATTTTAAACTAAACTTCGGTTGTGAGGAAAATTGTTTCACATTTGTAGAAGATTTAGCTATTCAAAATAGTAATTTAGAAGGCTTTCCCCTGACTTTCACATGTTCGACTAAAAAAATCTTATTTTTCCCTGTCTTTTTTCTGACCTTTAAAGACAATTTCAAATTTTTTCATAATTCCAGGTTCCTTTGGTTGTGTGAGAACCCTGCCAGGTGACAAAAGGATCCAAACTTTTGTCACCAGGAAAATCGAACTTTGGAATATGGATCAGCAGAAAAAATGACAGTGTCTGGTTTTCTTGGTTGTCATTTTATGGCTTAAAGACAGCAAAGAAGATATTGCTTCAGAACTTAGTTTTCCAAGGAATTCAAATTTCTGCTACCAAAGCAATCAAATCCTGCAGTGGATTGAAAAAATCCACTACAGGGTTGATGATGAAATATAGCCATAATATAACCATAAATGGTTGATGATGATTTTCTTCCCTCAAAAAGTATGATAGTCTTATCAACGTTTGAATGTGTTTATGGCACGAAGTCAAACTGCTCTGTAAACTAGAGTTTTCTGAGAAATTTGAACTTAAATTTAGCAGGAAACCAAACTGCCTTGGACAAAATGAATGGCATACATTCTGTGATACCACTGCAGTCATAGGAATGCACAGAAAGTTCATAAGAAGGAGTTATAGACTCAATCGGAGGGGTTACACAGCTACAGCTCATATATTCCTGTGTTAAATATACATAATTTCATTGCAATGGCGGTGGGTTACAACCCCATCAACATCCCCCCCCCCTGCATATGCCAGTGATTGCAATTGGACCCAGGGTAACAGTAAACTACAATAGACAAATGCCACTGTGCAGGGCACATATCCTTGTCAAGGCCAGCTATTATATTTAAGTGAGACAACTTTCATCGGTACTAGTTTACAATACAGTAACCGCTTTCATTCTGACGATTCTTTTGCCAATAATTGCTTTGCAACTGTTACATTTGTAACATCATGGAATTCAAGCATGGGTGAGTTTTGTTTCTTTTTAATTTTGTCATGTTTACGAATTCAACAGATTGTGGGGACCATGATTATCTGATGCTTTGAAAAACGTTTTGGAAGCAACCTTTCATTAGGGGGGACGGTTGCTACAACCGTTATTGTCTACAATGGTGAAAATTTTTGGAAAGTCACCAGCAGTTACTGTATTTGTAAACTAGAACCCTTTTATTTGAATTCATCTCTATGGTGGCATGTACAACATGCAGCATGAATTACTACTTCATATATGTGCTATACCATGCATGGCAATAACAGCATTGTACGACATGTGAAGAATCTAGATTTAAGTCTTACTGTTACACAGAACTTATCATTTTGTCTACTGATCTGAATAGCAGGGTATTATCTCCTAAGGAAGAGATAAAGATCTTTCAGGATCATTGTCGGTTTGCTGTCCTTCTGCCCCAAAACGTAAACAATATTTCATATGACTTGATCACTTCTATGTTTATATTCCAAGAGTTAATGATGCAGTTATTGAGGATGGACGCAGGCAAGGGCGGACACAGGGGTACCCCCCCCCCCCCAAAAAAAAAGTATATATTTTTTTCACTGCAAAAAATTTCAACTTGCATGATAAATGAAGGGTGTTATTCTGAGACCATGGCAAATTCTGTCTGTGACTGCCCCCCCAAACGAAAGTCTGCATCCGCCATTTGACACAGACTACTTAACCTGATCTCCGGAGATATAGTTAAGCTGGGATATGCCAAAATGCTGTTCTGGCACTTTTTTTTTTTTAAGATATTCCTTGTTCTCCATTCCATCCTTCAGCCTCCCCCCACCTCAACGATACTGTGAAACTTTGCTCAACCATCAGGGTTGGGACCATGATGATTAATTGAATAGACAGATAGCAGAAAAATCTCAAACAACCCACCCCGCTATTCATTGCATATGAACAGATGATAAAAAATGTATATTTATGAACTGGAAATACATTATACATACATATGCATTTTATTTTACAGAAATAATTATGCACTTTATATTAAGTACAGTAGAGTTCAACATATGTGCATACAGTATTATAGGCTATTATTATGTGAACTTATACTCTAGACATAGTATATAGTACATATATTCAAATTTTAAAATATTCCGTCATTTTCTGTTGTTTCTTCGAGGCTCATGCTTTCTGAGTGGCAAGGCTCCATACTTTATGTGTTAGAAGTAGGCTATATCTGCTTTGTCTTCTCCTTTAATGTCATTCACTGTGGTTCTTCAGATTCCATAAATGGGATCAACACTAGTGGAAGTACCGTTTTCCAAACGTTTAATAATCGCAATTTTCGGGTTGAGATCTAATGACCCGTTTACGCCTTTAAAACCATTTTTCAGCTGTTGCACAAAAAAAAAACCCCTTAACAACAAAACTTACTGAGGTGAATGTCACTGTCATATGCCAAAACAGTTGAGCCTCTACACAACAAATAATGTACAGCACTGAGCCCAACAGCTTTTCAGCCACAACTGAAACTGACCATGTGTGTGTGATAGCTAGGTGGGCCGAGAACATGACTCATCATTAGAACAATAGTGTGCCAATATAGCTGCTCCACCACTTAACAGTAAAGCGAGGATGATTTTTCGCGGCAATCTGGTTACTGTAACTTTTAATAACAGACTTATGGGCTGATAAAAGAGATAAGTATTAACTGATGGATAAAAGAGCGGTTAACCAAAATTTCACTGTACCACCAAGGATAGAGCATTCCAGAACTGATTAGTTTATGACTACAGCTCTGCTGATCTCTGATTAATGATACATTTACACACAATCTAGTGTACTGAGAATCGAATTTAACTTAGTGGCTGTGATATTCAGCACAAGGATGTCTAGCTTACACGGTAAATATCGGACAAGAACAAATGACTCATATATATGTAATGCTGGGTAATGAATTCATTCCTATCAACTATCAAATTGTATGAGTCCATAGAAAGTTTTGTACAATCTGTAAGAAATTATTTTACCAACATTGAGAAGGAAACAACAGCAATAGTTAAAGATATTGCTTATTCATCAACTCGAAGAAAAATTGTTGCAAAAAGCAAAATGCTAGATGACAACAATAGTGTGAGTGTGCAACTGACAGATCAGGAAAGATTTTTATACCAAACACATTATGAAATATACGATTCCCTAATTTCTCACCTTAACAGAAGGAAAACAGCCAACTCATTTTTAGAGTCTCGGTTTGGTTTTCTGTGTGCCAAAAACATGCCCAAGGATGTGTTGCTTGAGAATTCCAAAATATATATAGCGAAGATGTGGATGAAGAGTTTTGTGATGAATTTTTGCAATTCAGTGAGGTCATTCATTTCTAAAAGTCTTCAGAATATAAAATCCCTAGGCATTGCCCATACATTTCCTGTTGTTGATCAGTTTGTCATTGTTGAAGTTGGACTGAGAATTTTTTTGTCTATTCCAATTTCAAAATTGTTCAAGTGAGCATTCTTTTATGCATAAAAAACTGAACACAATCTTCACATTCTGATGGAAACCTAATAGGCTTATCCATCTTATCAATTGAAAGTGATTTGACTAATCAACTTGATTTCAGGGATAGAATTTATGATTTTGCTGCATGCAAGGCAAGAAAAATGCCTATGTAGTGAGGCTTGGTAGTGTTGGTAAGTAAACTAGAACAATAAACCTTTATTAATTTTTGGAATTTTATTTTTCTATTAATTTGGAAACAAATGTCAACAAAATAAATTGGTGTCACTGCATAACACGTTACTACTGAATTTTTTTCCAGTGTTGTCAAAAAATAACTGGCAACAGCCAAAGCCGACGAGGGGAGAGCTGCAGCCCGCGGGCCCGAATGAAGTCTAAGGGCCCATGCTGACACGGACATATGCTGTGAGGGGCCTGGTCCCTCCCCTCCTATAAGTGAGAAAAAACAAATTCAAATTTCTTTAAATCCAGATTAATAAGATTTTGTACACTTTTAATGTACAGTTTCTGGTGACAGTGCACAATCCATCTCCTAGTGCTTCTCTCCTCTAGAAATGAGTCGGAAAGTCGCTAGATGTTGTAGATGGGCTTATGACGTCATACGTACATTGTCTTTGGAGCATGTAAGGGCATTTTCATGTATTTCGTCAATCTTTTTTTCTTTTTTTTTTTTCTGGTGCTTTGTTCATAATAGTGAATTGTATTATGTCTGAACGGTTGACATTGTCTTTTCTTGTGGAATTGCGGTTCAAGGGAAAAAGAAGTATGCTGGAGTGGGTTATGAAAGAGAAATTAAATTCCTTCTGGTATGAGATTGTGGGCTAGGCCTCGTTTGGATGACGCTTTTCAGTGGTGTTAGAAGAAAAGAGGTGAGAATGTGCATGATGGAGGAAGGAACAGAAGGATAGGGGATGAGAGAAGGGAGGGAGGAGAATGCTCATGATAGGAGAAGGAGGGATGGAAAAGATAGGGGAGGGAGAAGGAAAAACCATAGTCTACATTTCAAAGACTCCGAGACAGAGCAACATACAAATATGGTGGAGGAAACGTGGAGTAATGTGAAACAAGAATTCCGGCGCCAAAACGAGCAAGAAAGGTTAGTACCTCTTTTTTTTTTTACTTTACTGAATTGAGACGTCCATGTTGTAAACATGATATAAACAACATAGCGACAAACAGTGTCACCGTTGCCATACATTTGGAAACACTTCCCACTAGGGGATGGATTATGCAGTAGTGTCCATTTTTTAATTATTCTTCATTAGTCTGTCTTGATTATTGTATAATAATAATAGTAGCTTGACGCTAGTTTCTTTTTTCAGCAGTGATCTTGTAAAATAAGTAAGTACAAAAAAAAAGCGTTCTTATTTCCTACTTTTTGTTCATTTGGGTGTTCAAACCCCCTTTCCCTAAAAAGAAAAAATATCTATTCCTCGGTCCAGGGAAAGGGTTATGGGCACCCGTCGAAGTGAGCCTGGGGGCCATCATTGGCTCTCAGCACCCCTGGCAACAGGCAAAGTGACCAGCTGCCATGTTGCTTATGGTATTTTCTTGTAATTTTTGTGAATCAATGAAGGGGTGGGGAAGATCCCCATGCCCCATCTGCTTTGGGCTGCGTCCTTGCTGCTCATTCAGATAGTCTCCGAATACCCGTGAATCAGTAAAATGTTGAATAATAAAAATCATGCAAAGTAGGAAAAGTGAAAAGCAAGTACTCACCTAGTTTGTGAAGTGGGTGTTTGCGGCGGGAAAATAGAGTCTTAATGGCATATGTAATCCATAAAAAAATAAGAGACGCTTAGACATTTTCGCTGCAACGAACAAAACACAGCGAACATAAAAGCAAAAAAAAAAAATGGCATATCACACCGGTTCTCACTGCATCGAACATATGTATATGATGTCACAAGCTGATCTATTGAAATTTAGAATGATTTCAAGAGGACAGAGAGAAGTATGTAACATGTCATGCAGTAGTGCCAATAAATTCTATGATATATTCGTTGGTTGATTGGTTTTTATGGTGCAAAGACATCAAAGGTCATTCTGCACTAAACAAGGTAAAGCTGAACATATGGTTTGTGTTATAAACACATTAGGTACTAAATACATAAAAAAAAATGCTATAATAAATGCTGGAATAAAGTCAGATGAGAGTGTAAAAACCGATATCAGATAATAAATATAAAAATGATTTCACGATTAGAGTCACATAAAATGACACAGATTAAAAGCATTCCTTTTAAAAACTGATAATTGCTGCTGGTTAAAATTTTTATGAGTTAAAACATGTCAAACATTCAATGGTCCATTGCATGTGGTACACATCGGAGCAACCTCTCCCTTTAACAAACGTTGGTGAGAGAAGTGTGCCTATCTAACGTGTAATCTTATAAGATGTAACATGCAAATAAAACAGGGACGTAAAATTTTGATGATAAAATGCCAATGTTGGCAAGGAATCAATATGTAAGTACGTATTTTTTTTATATACTTTCTGACTCCCTTCCACATATCTCACTCATAAGGAGGACCCCCCATCTGATATGGGCCCATACCCCCTTTCTTCTTCCCAGCGGACCCAATGCTTATCTCCAAAACATCTAGAACAGTGCTTGGATATTCAAGTCTAAAGGTAGTACATGCTACGGAGAAGGGGGTCCAACTACTTCAAATAAGCAACCACCGTATGCATTAAAAAAAATATAAAACATTATTTGATTTTAAATTTTTTTTTTAACCTTTAAAAAAAATTAAGCATAATAATTAATTAATTTATTTAAAAAATTAAGCAAGAATAATTATCTTACCGTCTCCTTCATAATCTGGTTGAGGCGGCAAAGGTGGATTTTTCTTCTGTTTAAACCCAAACTGCTTTAAAATTTTAGCCATTGCAATGTCCGCACGCAAGTTAAAGCAAGCAAGTAAATGAATGATGCTCCGTAGTCAGTGATGAATCATTGGAACTTCCCCCTCATCCACAACAGAGCATGGTTATCACGTTTTCTTTCAAATCAATAACTTTTAAATGCAACTAGTAAACGCCGAGTAATCACGCCAAAAATGTACGAAACGCACGTGTTCAAATGCCCCAAAAAATTCAAGTGCTTTATAAAAATGGTTGGATGTATGTCAAAAGCCGTTTGGAAAGGTTTATTGTAAATTGTCAACATATGTTTTAACTTTTGACTTCTCTCTCTCTCTCTCCCCTGCTTTCTAAAATCATCTGCTGTTGAAAACAATTGGGCTATTAAAACCTGATGGCAAACTGGATTTTTAGAACAGTGGAAAACTTCCGTGGCTGGTTGGTTGACGTTGCTAGCTTTGGAAGTGGGAAAAAAGTTGTATTGAGCAGAGCTCTTCGCTTGGAAAGTGTTGAGAGGCATGCGGAAGTTTTCATGCGGAAAATAAAAAGGTATATTCTGCGACTTTATTTAATTTTAATGCTTTATTATTAGTTTGCCATGTTTGATCAAATAAAGAGAAGTCGTATGTTAGGGGCGTAAGAATGGTACGTGTCCGGGACTCAAACCTCCCACCCTCAGACAAAAAATAAATTGTTCTCTTCAACGCGAATTCTCTTGATCTTTTTTAAAGCTGGCCCCCCCTACTTCTAATTAATGTTTAAATTGCTACTATCCCATCTGTGGTATAATGAGCATTCTGTTAAAAAGTTTTTGATGTGCAAAAGTACACCTCTCAGTGTTACAAAATCAACATCGAAATACACCGAAACGTTAGTCGTTTAAATTTTGTACAGTTTTTAGCTTCAGATCTGATTATGTAAGGATATTTAACTTTAGATTCTTAAAGTCTTACAGTTTCAGTTAGTGTTTACAAACCTTTTTCAGTAGAATATTTAGTTAATAATCGTAGCCGATTTGTCATCGTCAACATTTTTCCCGGAGGTAGTTCGCAAGGACAAACCAATAAGTCAAGGTTCTTAGAATTGAATCTTCAATATCGCCAAACAGTTCTCAACTTGAAAATTGTTTACAATTTTGAATGACTAGTATAAACATACAAGGAACTGTCAATATCAGTATTTTATTTTTAGTTTGCCTAAAACATTGCCAAGTGTAGGATTTATTAGCCTCTAGGAAATTTTGAAGATCAGGCCTTCCCAAACATTTACATTTAATGGCAAATTACGTTTGTTGTATTAAAGTTTCGTGCTTTGCCTGGATGTGTTTGTGTTTCTAACGAAAGACGGTTAAATCATACTGAAAGGTACGTCAAAACAACTTTTTCAACTTTACTTTACACTTGTATTTACTTTTCAACTTTACTTTACACTTGTATTTACTTTTCAACTTTACTTTACACTTCTGACTATATAAGTCTTATCCGTGTAATGTACGTCAAATCGCATTGCATAATAAAGTTTACTTTTGAACCTAACAAATCTGATATCGATAGTTACTCTATGCTCATGATCAAGATCTATGCTCATGAACGTTATTTCCCATTTACCTATGTGCGTCGCTTCATTTCACAGAAGCAGTCTTTGATTTACTTGGTGGAA
>QLNU02014176.1:13824506-13842663 GCA_006491805.2 Dysdera silvatica
TCTTCATACTTTTTATTGCAAATGCTACTTCTTCTTTTAAGATTTTAGGAGCTGTTCCTTCGACTATCTCAGAGTCTTCGTTTAATCCACTGTTTCCCTCATACAGCTTTCTGTAGAATTCTTCAACTCTTCTAAGTATTTCTTCCCTATTTCTTGTTACAGTGCCATCCTCTCCTTTTAATGCAATGATGTGTTTCTTCCCAATAGACAAACTTCCTTTAACAACCCTAAGGCTCTTGTTATTTTCAATGGCTTTCCTTACTAACTCACAGTTGAATTTTCTTATGTCTTCTTTCATGTTTTTGCGCAGAGTTTTACAAAGTTCTACATACTCGATCCTACAACTGGTATTTTGATTGTCCACCTTCATATCTCTTCGCCTTTTCATGAGCTGTTTCGTCTTCTCAGATAATTTGCTATTCTGCTTTTTACATATTACACCACCAATTTCCCCAGCAGTTTCAATTATTGTCTTAACAATGTTTTCATTTGCTTCTGAGATGTCAACTTCTTCAATAAGTCCTTCCAGTGCAGAAAAGCGATTTTTTAATTCCAACTTGAATGCCTCGGTATTTTCTTTTAATTTCTTTAAATCCACCCTCTTACATACTTGTTTCCTAATGAGCTTCTGCCTTTCTAGTTTAGTATTTAAGTGCACTTTACATCTCACCATTCGATGATCACTTCCAGTATTAAATCTGTTCAGTACGCTGCAATCTTCAATAATTGATTTCTTGTTTGCCAGGATATAGTCAATTTCGCTGGTTCCTCCATTGGGGTGTTTCCATGTCCATTTTCTTTGTAGTTTCTTCTTAAAAAATGAATTCATGATGCTAAGATTTTCAGCTTCGGCAAATTCTATGAGTTGATCGCCACGTTCATTCCTTTCCCCGTATCCGTATTTACCAACCGATGTCTCTCCTTGTTCCTGTTGTCCAATTCTTGCATTAAAATCTCCCATGATGAGCTTGATGTGTTGTTTCCCCTTGGTATGTAGCTGTTTGATTTCTTCATAGAATTCCTCAACCTCCTCGTCGGTATGGCTTGATGTTGGTGCATATATATATATATATTTCGAATTTTCGGAATATTATGAATGACAGATTATTGAAATTTTAAATTAAAACGTTTTTATTGTTGTTGAGATATTTTAACAATTTTATGTATATAATGAAAATTTTAAATGTTTTGATAATATTTAAATTTCATACAATTACTAGTATGCGCAGTTTTTGTATTGAAAGGTCTATTATGTGTGAATAATTGAATTATTTAAATACATCCATATTTTTAAATTATATATACATATATATTTATTTTATTTCTCGTTCGAAAACTGAAGGCCTATTGTGATTGGCATTTCATCTCATATGTACATATGTACTCATGTGAGTGCCCATGTCCGCCACTGACCCATTGCAGGTTTATTTCAAAAACTTGTACCAACCAATTAGAGAACCGAAATCTTACGTAAGCATGGGGGGGGGGTCGGGCATTTCTAATTTTTTTCTTACAAGGGGCAGAGGGGAGTATAAAATGACCAAAAATATGATTACGTATTACTTGAAATCCCCTTGATGTGTAAAATAAGAATTTATGAAATTGATTAAAAATAAATATTTAAATGTTATACACAAAAAAATTAAAAATCACAAACTTAGAAGTTGTAAGACTTTTTTTTCTCTGTAATTTAAAAGTGACATTATTATTGAGAAGTATTAGAAATACGAAGAAGAGTGTTGTAATAGGACAGACATGGAATAAAGAGAAACTGTGTTATAATGTGCTGCCATCTTGTGGTAGGATATTCATCAAATTTTATTATTTTCAGTAAAATTGCTCTTTCTGCTAACCTTAATTTTACCATATTGTCCTATCTGAAGCCTGAATTTGGGAGTGCTAGGTCAACCTTAGGCATTTTAACCAAGTCGCCTCTGCCGCTTTTTTTTTATAATATTAAAAAAAAAAACTTGTTTAACTTATTTTGACCTTAAAGGTCTATATACAATACGCTGCCATTTAATTATAAGATTTACCAATTATAATGCAACACGACGAACTTCCTTCTCTGCAAAAGAACGAATGATATCACTATAGTCTATAGACAGTGGCGGTTCTAGACATACGCGTACGCAGAAAGTTCGTAAGGGAGGTTACAAGCTCAATGTGGTGGGGTCATGGAGCTACAATTCACATATTCCTATGTTAAATATACAAAATTTCATCGTAATGAATAATCCCCATCAACACACCCCTACGTACGCCAATGGTTCTACACAAAAAAATTTGAGGGGGTACAAATTCCTGCCTATGTGCAATGGAGTCGTTTAAATTTGTTCGTCGTAGTGAAAAAATAAAATCCGGTTATATTTGGGGGCCCATGGCCCTCCCGGCCTTAGTTTAGAACTGCCACTGTTTGTAAACTACATAATTTATCATCTACCACGAACTTCAAAAATTGTTGAGGAGGAAAAACAAATAATTTATAAATTTTTGTTAAAATGGTTGAAAAATAACATAAATATTCGTTAAGATGGTTGATAAAAAAAAGGGGGAAGAGAGTCTTTCGCACCAGACCCCATGAGAGGCTGGGTCTCTAGGCAGAAATACGTCGCTACCTATCTGGGTTCAGGGATGTAGCCAGGCTGGAGCTAAAAGGGACTGATCGCCCCTCTCCCCCCCCAAGCCTAAACAGTCCCCGTTTGTAAAATATAATTTTTCCAAAATAAATTAATTTAGAATTTTATTTTGAATATTTTGTTTTGTATAAAATTGTACATGGCAATGGATATTTTGTTTTGACGTAAAAATATACGCCCAAAATATATTTCTACAGTAGATCTTGTGTGCATCATATTTTTTTGTTTTTTTTTACAGGGGTTTGAGTTTCATCCGCTCTATAGAAAGGGTAAGGGAAATTATAAATATTTGTATACCATTATAAATTTTGGATGAAAAGTTTACGTTAAGAAATTTATTCATTAATGTTAAATATATTAGCCTACTTACAAGGGAACCTTTTATCATGTTCGTCTCATCTAGAGTCGACGCTAGGATTATTTTGTATAGTGTTTAACACTGATTCAGAATATGTCTTTAGTTTTTTGTAAAACTCATTTTTCGAGCAGTTATGACCTTCTAAAGATGACGAGTTGGCGACCTTTCGGCGAGAAATTTTAATTTTAATTTTGTTAAATAAAATATTATAAAATATTTTAATGGTAACGAAACTGTATGTAAGACTGGGGAAAACACAAAAATTATGACAATGCCTACATTTTAAAAATGAATAGCTGTCATAATACAAAATGTCACAGTTCTAGCGATCCAATTCAAAAGGCAGTTCTTGGACGTTGGCGAACTTATAAAACTGCTTAAATCTTAAAAGCCCACAATATAAATTTCTCGCCAAAAGGTCGCCAACTCGTCATTTTTAAGTGGACATACTTGTTCGAAAATTGAGTTTTGTAAAAAACTAAATACATATTCGGAATCATCATTAAAAACTGTGCAAAATACTCCAGGTGTCGACTCCAGGTCAGGGTCGGATTTACTATTTAATTTACTATTTA
Organism: Dysdera silvatica; assembly: GCA_006491805.2. Lineage (NCBI taxonomy): Eukaryota > Metazoa > Arthropoda > Arachnida > Araneae > Dysderidae > Dysdera > Dysdera silvatica. The sequence continues at coordinate 13,828,079 of QLNU02014176.1, forward strand.
CTATTTAATATTTTGCGCCCCTAGGCAGAACATCTACAGGCACCCCCATTTATCCCTACTACCTCATCTCCACCATTTGACCCCTCAAATTTTATGGTGCATATTTTATTCTAAAGCAGTGATAAGTGAAAACTTAAATAATCATCATTCATTCAACTTGATGGGAAAAAAAAAACACAACAGCAAACAAAACTTATTATATTACTATTTATTTTTCATTACTTTTTCGACAAAATAACATCAAAAAAATTGCAAAAAGCAAATTGAAAACATCTTGGAGAAAAATCATTATCCTGCTGTTGCATAGCTCTTATAAGAGTTTCAGTTTTAACTATAGTTGATGTTTTGTTTTGTTTAATTTTAACGTGAAATTTCCCTGAAACCGTATCTGTCAAAGATAGAACATTACTATAGTTGCTCAAAGTATGAACTTTGTTAAATATTTTCGGTCGGAATTTTTAATCAAATTTAATGATGGAAACATATTTTTTGGGAAGATTAGAGTATGAAGAACAAGAAAATATACCAAAACTGGGGGGGGGTCCTTTTGTTTTTAATGTCTGGTTTTCGAACATTTCGCCCCACTGCGCGGCTGCAGTTTTTGAAGTCTGGTGGTTTTTCCCAAATCGATGTCCTTAGGCTCGACCCTAGTGAATCTGAGGGTAAATACGGGGCCTGTTCCAGGTGGGACGAACATGATAAAAGGTTTCCTTGTTAGATATTTAATATTATTAAATATATTAATAAAATACATCAAAACATTAACGAATATTAAGCCCCCTATAATTTTAGTACCCCATTTGTAATAAGCGTCTATCCATGGGCCTGTTTTTGCTTCAAATATTTTCGATTTCTTTAATACCAACCATAAATTATTCTTCAATAATATAAAATGAAAAATATTTATTTGAGAGGAGTAGGAGGTTGAGAGAAGTGGCGTAAAAAAAGGGAGGATTCAGAGGGCTCAAGTCCCCCATTGTAACAAACTACGTTGTTCAACTTAACCTCGAATTACTTGACTTTATTTAAAGCTATTTTAGCCCCTCATAATTTTTCAATTTCTGCTCCCCTAGCTTTAGAGGAAGGCCCACATACAGGATATAAAGAGAGGATGTTTGGTGAAAATTGGGGTTGCTTTGAAAGATTGTTATATATTTCCTTCCTCTCATAAAGGGTTTTGCTTTTAAAGCCAATACAATTGTTCATTTGTGGAGAGGGTAACCCCAGCGTCTCTCCCTTACGCAGGGCCTTGATGAGAGGGTGTGTTACAACAATATCAAGAGTCGTGTTTGCAAGATATTACTCTCCTGAGAGTTTTCACAATTGTCAAATGGTCAACACGTGGAACTCTGGGGCAGTGTCCCCAAACTTTCTTGACTGCCGCCCACCTTCAAGACTTTCTTAACTTTTTTCTACTCCTTTTATTTTACAATCACGCAATTATAACGGGATAGGCATAAAAGACGCTTATGTGAAGGTTTAGCTTGTTTTTTTTTATATAGTTTATGCTACGATGTTTATTGTATATGTAATATAGTATATATTGGCTTAATCGCTAAGCTACTATTATAATACAGTAAAACCTCCCAACAACGATGTCCGATATAACGATAAATCCCTCTACAACGATAATTTTTCTCGGTCCGTATAATAGTGTTGTAGAGAGGTTTTACTGTATAATGAACCCTCCCTATAACAATAACTCCCTCTACAACGATAATTTTTCTCGGTCCGTATAATATTGTTGTTGAGAGGTCTTTCTGTATATACCATATTAAATAAATAGATATATTTATAAATTTAAAATTATTGCATATAGTTATATATTAATTTATATTGTAATCAGTAATTATATATATTATATAGTAGTAGTAAACAAATATGTATTCCTTTCACGTTAATCCTTAACAGCAAAGAGGTAAATTTTTGTTTTATCGCCTTTCTTGTAAAATATTTTTACTCTTCTCAGGGACTGGTACGAATCTAGGATGAGGACGGGATCACTTTTTTTTCCTAAACAAAAAACATATCTAGTTTGAGCTTATTTCTACGTGGGTGTCGAAAATTAAGAAGTAAACAAAAAAAAGTCCTTCTTATCATTACATATTTAGTAGAAAGAATAAATAATTTATAAAATTGAATTTCGATAATAATAATGTCCGTTCTTTTTCAGTCGAGAAATGGATACACCCGTTACTTGATAAATATTGCACCAGTTATGTTTATTCAATGTAGTTGGACTTCGTAATCAATCAATCAATCAATCAATCCGTCCGTCCCCCCCTCTCTCTCCCCTTCCAACCTTTCTTTTTGTAGCATATTCAGAATAATTTAAGTTTTCACAGCTTTCACATTCTACGCATTTTTCAATGTCGGTTTAACAGGTTACTTACATATTAGTCATATATTTTAATATGCTAACTCTATATTAAAGGATGCAATTCTCTTTACGATGGTTACTTGATTTTTATAAATACTTGTTGTAAAAATTTTATTACTCTTGAGAGAGTTTATTCGCTCAAATCATAAATTTGAGTCATGGACTCATTATCACTAACAAGCTCTACTTCCTTAGGGCGAAATCATTTCAAAAATTTATCTACAAGAACCTACGTCCTCCTTACAGAAGATTTTCTTGAAAATTGGCGGTAATTAATGTAATTTATGCATAAGTCAAAAGTCCCTGAAGTGGGCTCTGTAATCGCTGCTACGAAACTCAAATTGGAGGGCAAAATCTCTTTCCACAACCCATTCAGTAGAGAAGGGAAAGTCTGTTTCCGCCATTACCAACTCTTTAGCTCAATTTTAAAGATCATAATGATCACGCTTTCGCGAAACCATTTTGAAATTCTTAGTGTTATTGAGGGTTCGCGTATTTTAAAAATGAAGGTCTGATGAAATAATTTTCTCTTAAATGACATAAAATTAAACATAAGTACATTTGTTTTCAAATAGTTTATTCTGAAAACATATTATTTAATTTTAAAGATTTTCTAATTCACATGAGGTGGGTAAACATTTCTTACTATTTTATTTATATAAATCGAATACTACGTAAATTAAATTAAACAATAATATTAATCAACGGTTTTTGGAAAATCGTGGGTCCACCGAGCGCAGAAAACATTTCTTTTCGTTCGAACGTTTCACCCACGCCATGACAGCGGCGCTGGTATCGCTACGCCAAAAAGCGTTGAATAATATTGTTGTTTAATTTAATTTCTTAATATATTTACGTTGTATTTAACATATACATTAGCTACTAATAATTATCCGGACTTTAGAAAAATAAGCATTTTAATACAAAACACTGATTCTAATATCTTGTAAGTTCACATTTGGACTGTGATACCTATTGGCGTACGCAGGGGGTGTTGATAGGGGTTGTAACCCCCATTGCAATGAAATTTTGTATATTTAATATAGGAATATATGAGTTGTAGCTCTGTAACCCCCCATTGAGCCTATAAATTCCCCTTATGAACTTTCTTCATACCCCCTACGGCGATACTTCCAATATAGGTTGAGGAAGGCTGTCAACAAATTTATAGCGACATCAAGTGGAAAATTCGTCTCCATTCCTCGTGAAAAGTTTAATAGTTGGGCAAAAGAATTTGGACGCATTGGGCTCAATCTCAAGCGCCGTGCCGTTTCCTCTCGAAGATATTCAGTGGGGTTGAGGTCAGGATTCTGGGCAGGCCAGGACAGTCGTTTCATACCAGCCTGTAACAGTGGTGGCCCTTGCAGCAGAGTGGGTTTTAATTATGGCAAAAACTTCCCTCCGTTTTGTAGAATTTTTGCGGTATATGTAGCACCTGATTCTTGAGAAAATCAATGTAGTTATCTGCCCTTCTGGTGACCAGTGGTCCAAATTCATACCAGCTGACCGCACCCAATACACGAATTCGTATTTCGCGGTCTATAGGTGTTTTCGGGCAATTATTCGTAGATAGTGTACAAGGACATGCTTTTTACATAAATACGGCATATTTAATAAATATATAAGAATTTTTATACTTTATAATGGGTATTATGATTTCGCTATAGTAGAGAATTTCTACGTATAGAAGTTGATTGTCCCATTAAAAATGATATATGCATATATATGTGGGAACAGTTTTTCTATACAAAATATATAATATACGTCTTTGAATTCGCTTAAAATTCAATGAACAAAGTATTACTATTGTTATTAATGGGATGTAGGTTTCCTCATCCTTCTTTACAGTTTTCCAACGGAATTTAGTTTTCGGCATTTCGTGTTTAGGTAAAACCAATTGTTTATACATTGCAGGAGTTGTTCTGTGTACGGAGGAGTCTTTTCTTGTCTTTTTAATTGCTAAAAACGAAATAAATCGCGTTAAATTTTTATGTAATAAGTAGACCGACTTTTAAATATCAAATCAGTTAACCATTTTTCCGAGTTCAATCTGGGGAGTATAAATATCCTGATTGTTCAAAGTGATTAAATTGTATACTGCACTTTCACATTTTCTAAACACCAACCATATTATCCCCCCCACCTTATCCGGAGCCTCGTTATATGAGGGTTTGTTATAAGTTGGTCATACTCCATGGTTTTTAAAAATCAAACGGGTGTTACTTTTTGAATATGGTATACGATAACAATAACAACAAGAAGTAAAAAAAAACAATCGACTAAGGTTGATATTTAAATTTCGCGGGTTTCAAGTGGTTCTGGAAATGTTATTGTTTTGCTTTGTCTGTCTATCATTAATGGAAAGATCAATCAGTGAGTGCTGCCTTAAAAGTGATCGTTGTTTTCACCCGTTGTTCACACGTGTTTACTCATCAAGAAATGAAAATTTCATTAAAAGTTAATTCAGGAAAAGTTCATTCAGTTTTTTGAAATTTCCCGAGTTATAGTTTACCTCCAAATTTTAACTTGCCTGGCTTTCAATTCTCCTTAGCTTCCAACTCTCTGCTCCCAATTCTGCACTCGTTAATTCTCCACTCTCTAATTCTCCAATTCTCCGCTTTCCACCATCAACGTAGAATTCTTAAAATTATTGGGGGGCAAGCACATTTTATGTACGTTTATACATTACAGTATATGTAAAATCGCAATTTATTTCAAATTATTGGGGATCGAGGGCCACACGGGCCTATAAAACTTTACGTCTATGCTCTACACTCTCCAATTTTCCACTGTTCTATTCTCCATTCTTCTAGTCTCAACCCTCCAATTCGCAACTCTCCAATTGCCAACCCTCCGGTTGCCAACTTCACCGTTTTTAAAGCTTTCTAATTACCAGCTGCCCAATTACCAACTCTACAATTTCCATTCTCACTGTTAAGAATAGCTGTCAATATTGTGTTTACAGAAAATCTTTACCTTACCCTTTTTATTGTCGACAGATAGACAGACAGACAAACCAAAAGACAACAGCGGGTTTAATATCTATCGAAACCTGCTAATAATAGAAATTTATTAACTTTTATTATAAATGGGGCTCTAACACAAACAATGGCCTTAAATTATCAAAGTTCGTTTATTATACAAACTAGAACTCGGTTATAACGAACACGAATATAACGAATTCACGGCTATAAAAATAACCTTTTTTTTCAAGTTATAATTTGTCTATGAGTGCAACGAGAAATATCGTTTAACTTTTGCCCTGGAAATTGTGGATAGAAGAATTACATTTAAAATACGTCTAATGAAGTAAAGCCCATCTGAAAGGGCAATAAAATTTGTGATGAAATTCCATAATAGGTGTGTGAAAGTGTTGCCAATCGCTAATTCATTATCTTTCGTCTCACGTCGGCAAATATTCTTGGTTAAGTTAAAATACCGAAGTGTTGCCGATCGTTTCTCCATAATTTTATTCCACGTCGGAAAGCATCTGTGGTGAAATGTTTTTCATAGTTTTTTTTAGATAGTTATTATATGCTTTATGTATGATATGCTTATTTTTAATTAATCCTTTCAACTAAAATTCCTCGACACCCTTCGTTTTAATGTGTGAACAATTAAATTAAACAAATTTTAAAATAGAATTGTGAAAAATTAATTTAACTCCACAACAAAGAAGCTCCAAAGAAAGGAAAGAAATTTCTTCAAGATAAGTATGTTTTTTAATCAATATATAACACATAATTTTATGTATCATATTTCAGCTTATTTTAAAATAACCTATTATATACTGTATTTTAATGTAATAATCGCAATGTATTTCAAATAGATTTTCAGTATCCCTTTCAACATAAAATGGCCTTTAGATAATATTTAACAGATTTTTTTGAGGTTGAACCTTTTAAATAAAAAATGCGCTCGGCGTCCTATTCACAAAAAAGCCGTTTTAAGAATTTATGACATTAAAGTTTACGACCTTATGTTAAAGAAAATACTTTTATGATGCAAACTTCACGAGGCAAAATCTCTTTTAAACCTCAGGTCCCTTTAATAGTTAGTTTGGAATTTTTTTTCAGAAACCACTTGGGAGCAATTTACACGTTTATGCTACGTTTCGGATATACCACACAACACATATTCTTCTGTTCACATACACATATATATTTGTATTATAAATGAAAATATATTATCTTTTGCTAATAATTTTCCGATCTTTTCTATATTTAACTCCTCAAAATTGTTGTTTCAGTAAATTGGCATCTCCTGTAAAAGCAAGATCATATTTGCAGATGAAGAAGTATTATCTTCCAATTTTTAACTACCGTAAAATACGGATGAACCAATTGAGCTTAAAACGTAAGCTTTTAACTCGATGCATTAAATGCAAGTATAAATTGGTCAGTTACGATTTAATTTATTTTACTACCACTTTTCAATGACCATTGTCAAATAATGATTTATTACTCATTGATGCAAGCAATTTTATACTGTGAAAATATTGAATTTTTCTTGAAATTTTATTTTGCACGATCTGGTGGGGCGCTTACTCTATGCAAGGGACCCTGTACATCAGATATATTGTAGTTTTTTAAAATTTGCATAAATTTATATGATATTTAAAACAGTTCTTTGGATACGGAAAAACTGAACACAAAGCGAAGTAATAAAATTTTACTTTACTTTTTGGTACACAAAATTCATTTATTTATCAATTGATTTTGTTGCAAAGTAGGCAGCTTATCGGCCTAAGTCAGGTTTAGAGATTTTTGTGGTCTGTGTCTGCCGCAAAAAAAGTTTTATTTGGAATTAAAAAAAATTACTTTTCTTCTGTATAGTGTTCCCTCCTCCAAGCATGGAGTCTAACTCATCCACTTAGATTAAATGAGCTAAAGCCAACCCCGCAAACATACACTAAAAGTTATTTAAAGAATTAGGGAATCGAACTTACTCGTAATAATCAGTTCTTTTACGCCTTCCTCTACAAAAAAATTATTCTAAAAAATATCATTTTTGTAAAAAAAAATTGTATAATTGTAAAAAAAATCCACGTGACTTTGAAGCATCGACTGGTATTTAGTCTTGTTTAGACCAATCTCTCATCTGCATGTACGAGTAAATGCTTATTCACATAATACTGCAAAAGGCAGCTATATAAGCACAGCTATTGTTTTGCTTTCAATTTTCCTGGTTTTTGAAAGTGGAAACAAAACGCAAAAAAAACAAAACTTCTTTCCATTGTTATCCTTTGCAATAGTTTTCAAAAGCATGATAAAAGCAACTGGATGGCTTCACTGTGCATGATGCATGCGCCATCAATTGCTGTCGAACGACTGCTTATTTTTGACTTGATGAAAGAGCGAACGTTCTTTGTGAATAAAATTTCATTCCTTTGGACGCATTTTGAAATGTTGCGCAAATGTATCATATTTTTTCTGTTTAGAATAGTAGCGAATGTTGAGTTGAAAACAACAAACGACTGCTTGGGAGAAGAGCGAGGGACTTGCAGAGGTTTGGCTTCAGTGCAAGATGTCCTATTCAACCCTGAATTAGTATTACCCGATGAAGATTTTTTAGGTAAAAACTGCCAGTGAGTACTCACAAGTAATCAAATAGAACCTTGCACGGAATTTATATCGATATGATAAAATATCTTTATCTGTTATATACTTTGCTCGGCATTTACATGGCCTAATTAATCGCTTACAATCACAAGTTAGTTGCCCATGATTTTAAGATTTTCTTCTTGCAGTACTTGACTGAAAACTATTTGAATGAATGTCCACCGTTATGACTATATCTGTGTTAATTATTAATCGAGCTACTGATTTTGGGCAAGGGGAAATATTTCAATCTCGACCACGAATCCATCAATCTTTAACCAGGTTTATAATTATAACAAAAGGAAAAGGTGAACATTTAGGAAAACTCAACTATTTCAATACACATACGGAATAGGTAGCTGCCTATTGGTTTGTATCGGTCCAATTTTGGTATACGCACCGTCGAAGTAAGCGTTTGAAGTCCCATTCGTTTTGTATTATATGTTTCAGTAATTTTCAAATTTATATGTATTTATAGGGGAAATGCAAAAATATACGACTGCTATTTTAAAAATTCAGAGAAATGTGAGAAAGAAGAGAAAGAAGGCTATTCTCGTATTCTTTCTTTAATAAAAGAAATATGCTCTCCAGAAGGTAATCTTGGTAAACGTGAGTATTGTGATCATGTAAACTAAATGTAATTTAAAAAGATTTGAATATTCATAATCATAACCTATAAAATAGTAATAAAGTAATTAATTTAATTACTCTGTATAACTCGAGCGATGAAATTTACTTTCATGTTATTAACTAAATAGGGAAAATTAAGCAACACAGTCTAAGAATCGTTCATGTCAAGGGAAATACTTTCCTTGGCGAGAAGTAACTTTTTAGGAAGAATTTCTCATGTATTACTGCAAACTGCATATACAGAGTGCTTCACAGGGTCTCGATAAAGCAAAAATTGAATAACTTTTGAATGGAAAAATATTTTCCAGATTTACACGTGAGAATACAGGAAATTGAAAGATGAGTTTCTTAACATGTTTGCTATTTGGGAAGACTACAAAACGAAGCCTCTGCTCAAATTTCTCTACAAGCCGCTTGAGTTGGGCTATTGAAACCGACCTTATAACACTTGTTATCCCTGTTTTCAGATCATTTGTGGTTTTAGGTCGATTGTTATAGATTTCATCTTTAACATAACCCCATAAGAAGAAGTTGAGTTCCGATGTCAGGGTTCTGGGAGAAGGCAAGCAAGTCCTTCATCAAAGAGATTCGGGAAGCCCTTCTTGCGATGATACGATTGTCATAGTGACTTCTGAACACGTCCAGGACGTCTCCTGTTGAATGTGGAGGAGAGCCATCTTGATGAAACCACGTGTCTTGGATCCATTAGCCATAGTAGGCATTAGGAAAGAACTTGATGTTGCGTTCTAAATTCGATGGTTCTGGCCTAATTTTAAAGGTACTTCCTAAGCCCACTTCTTCTCTGATCACAAAGAGAAAAGGCTTGGTTGAGAAAACGCGGCCTTCGATTGAATAATTACATATTACATATCGATCCATATTAGCGCAAACAAAAATTCGGAGGAAATAACCAAGCTTTGTAATTAAGTTTCCTTTTGACTCCTGCGCATGCGCACAAAATTTGTCGACACCAGCTCCGCCTATTGACGAGTTATTCAACTAACGGGTTAGCAAGACCCATTAAGCCACCCTGCATATATAATTTTAGAGAAAAAATGAACAAATTACTTATTTATGTTTTATTGCTTCGTATGACCTTAAAAAAATTTTAAAAACAAAATTTATTAAATATACTAAATATCGTCACGGACTGAAAAAGTGCTAGTCTCTTACGACTAAAAGTTTTATGTTGATAATATAATTTGTAGCATCCTCACAGATGTATGTTTAAACACTGGTAGTTTAACGAATCTATATCATGACGTCAAAACTTAATGTTGGATGCTTTTAATGTTGTATTTGCAATGCACAGAATAAGTTCTTTTGACTTGCAAATATGTGATGGGCAGTAAAAAATAATATTATTAACTAGAGTTCATATTGGTTACCAACAGTATATTCTATAACCAGTACACAAACAAATTTATAGGGCACAAATTTCTGCCCTTGTGTACTGACCCCGCTAGTGGCGCTCGTGCACATAGGCAATATAATAAAATCCGGTTATATTTGGGGACTATGTCCCTCCCGCTCCAGCCTAGAACCTCCACTGTCTATAACTATCTGTTGCACGCAGATATGTACGAATGGTTTCATTATTAATGCTAAACGAAAGAGTTATAGTTCTTGGAATATGTGGATACTGTCACGATCAATGGAATTTTTCAGGGTGTCTTCGTCTAGGCTCAAAGGATGACGGCTCTTGGGCTTTTCTTGAAGAGATTTATCTTCGTCCTTGAACCAATCTTGAACCGTCTTCGAAACCAATTCTAAGTTGTGCGTTCCTTTAATGAATTTGCCTTGAATGTTAAGCAGATATGAGTTAAGATTAACGATAAGAACACGACTAACACAATTAAATTTATTATAAATGTTTAACAATTGTTTCGGAGGCGCTGGCCGTCCTTTCTCAAATCCTGACACAAGTCTGAATGAAGTAAGGTATGAGCTCACCCAGACGATTCAATTTCAATACGTTTAAACGTGGAACCCATGCTGTCATTTATCGTCATTCGGCGAAAAACACTTTATAAACGTTAGGCAAGAAACAATATTAATTACAAAGGACCTAAGATGCGGAACGACTGGGTAATAGAAATAAAAAGTTCGAACAATATTAATTTATTTAAAAAAAGATTAAGAGAAAAATTATTGAAAGAGAATACTCTGTAGCTCTTGCCTTGCTTCTTACAATTGTACTCCTATTGAACAATGAATAAAAGAAAAAATTACTTGATAATAACTTGCCTAATACTAATCAAAATTGTGTTTTATTAATATTTAATGTATGTTAAATATAAATGAGACTAACAGAAAAATATTTATAACAACGTCATTATTATAGTTAATATGGTTTTATTGCTTTAGTTCAAATAGTAATTGTCGAAAATAACGTAAGTAGTGTAAAGAGACTAATGAGTAAATGAACCTAAGTGTTCCATATCAGGTCCTGTGTTCCTTATACTGCCATATTTTCCTGGGACCTGCTACAGTGTGTAAACAGTTTCATGCTGTATTATAAATAAATTTATTATTATTATTATTACTATTGTCACATGGAAAGGTAACAACTTTAAGAATGTTCATAAAGATATGTGTGGTTACAAAAAAGCCCAGATCTGAGGTAGAATTAACATTGGTGATGAGTTTAGCATCCGAGAATTTAAACGTGTGTTTGAAGTCCCAACAGTGTTGAGCTATGGCTGACTTTTGAAGTTCTTAGTTGCGAACATATTTTTAGTGCTATTTAAGGCGAAACCGTAGAACCCCACGTGTCTGTCCAATATAAAGCATACCACATTTGCATTGAACATTATAAACCCCCCCATGTTGACAATGTCTGGGATTGGGTCCTTTAATTGTGAAGTGCCAATCTTATTTATGAGTTTAAACACGACACAAAAATTGAAGTTACGAATAATTGCGGTAATTTTGTGGAAAGAAGAGGTACAAGCGGGATACACATGCAATCTTTGAGAGGTGCTGAGACCGGTAGGAGTGTAGAAAAAGGTTGGCGTCCAAGAAGTTTTTGAACTGCACGGTCTATAACTGTCTGGTTATATCCGCGGCTACTTGTGCTGTTCTTAAAGACCGACTGTTCATATTTCCAGCTTTCGTTCGTAGACGAAAGTCGAAGTGCTCTTGACATAGACAAAAAACGAGCTCGTTTGGAAGTCGGATGAGAGGAGGCAATGTGTGGCGGGATTCAAATTGATCCCGATTTTCGGAATACACTGATATCAAACCAGATTATTGATCGGCTGATGAGCACGTCAAGAAAGGCTAGCTTGGCGTTATGCTCTACCTCGGCAGTGAACTAGATATGAGAATCTATGGAATTAAGTGTAATAAGAATTTGACAATATTGGTTTATTGATCCGGCAAAATGGCAAAGATATCGTCCACATAATGTAGCTTACACTTGAAAGGAAGTAGGTTATTGGCTTTTTCTTGAACGCAATAAAATTAAATGTCCCACATAATATGGGTGTTATGCATAGAACCTTACATATTTATGAATAGTGCTACGGTTGTTAACTTTTCATGTAACAATAATTTTCTTCCTAATGTTTATAAAAGGTTTTCAGTCGTTAAACAGGAAAAGACTTCAATCGAAATGCGTGTAATTTTATAAAGCGTTTGCAGAGACTGCAAAATGACGTCGTTAAACAGAAAAAGGCGTTAATCTGAATGAATGCAATTCTGTAAAGCGTTTGCAAGGACCGGAAAATACCGTCGTTAAACGGAAAAAGACTTTAATCGGAATGCGTGCAATTCCGTAAAGCGTTTGCTCAGTATCGTCGTTAAACAGAAAAATACTTTAATCGGAATGAGTGTAATTCTGTAAAGAGTTTGCAAGGCGCGCAAAATACCGTCGTTAAACAAGAAAAGACCTTAATTGGAATAAGTGCAATTTTGTAAAGTGTTTGTAAGGACCTTAAAATATCGCCGTTAAATAGGAAAAGACGTTAATCGGAATAGTTGTAATTCTGTAAATCGTTTGCAAGGACGGTAAACTACCGTCGTTAAATAGGAAAAACTTCAATCGGAATGTGTGCAATTTTGGAAAGCGTTTGCACGGACCCCAAAATACCGTCATTAAACAGAATAAAACGTTAATCAGAACGATTTTATTAAGAGTATTATTTTCGTTATTATTATTTTATGCTCTTATAAAGACACAGCGGTACCTGGTAAAGTGACCAACTTTTTAAATTGACCACCTGAATAAAGTAACCACTTTCCATAAGAGAGAACTGTTAAGGATTTAGTTATGCCTAAACCAAAATCTGTCGTATATAATGACCACCTCTCTATGATGACCATAGCAGCCCGGTTTCAAAGGCGGTCACTTTAGGCAGTTTCTGTATATTTATTGCTGTTATTTTATCGAGTTAATAAGCATGTTTAATTGCTGTTTACAACATAAAATGCATATTCCGTGCTGTTTATATTTGATATGCGTGTGCTTTTTCATTCCGTTTTATAAACTTTTTATTTCCCTACTTCGTGATGGGAAAACAGAAAAATCTAAAGAATGTAAATAAAGAAAGAGGAAAGAGAAATAAGAGTGAATAGACAGGTGATATGTGGAAGAAAAATATAAAGGATGTTCTGGTTTTATTTCGTGATTAAAATAAAGGATCTAAAGTGTTATTTTTTATATTATAGAAATAAAATACAGGGTACCAGGGAGGAAATTTACATACAAAAGGTTAAACACTGGTAAAATAGCAATGAAAAAGATCACCCAAGCTTTCAAACGCGTCAGTAGCAGTCCTTCATCAGGAGTAATGATGATATTTTTTGGTGTTATTTTTTTGCTAAAGTGGACAGCTGAAATTATAGGTTAGATATCTGATGGTTATTGCTTTGGAGGTGGAATTTCTGGAGATATAGTCTGGATGATAATGGCGTTGCAATTCAAAAATAAGGAGTGGGGGGTAGGTCCTCAAATATATTTAAAGGAAATAGTGCAACTCAGAATTAAAAGGAAAAATATGTCTTGATATCTAAAGGGCGGCTTAAGATCTATTTCTTACACCAGCGGTGAATGAGATAAGAAAACTGTTTAAAATGAAGTGGACGAAAGCAGAACCAGGTAAGTATATGGGACTTGAGGGATCTTTGTTAAGTAATGGATTGAAAACTTCTGAAGGTAAAGATTATGTGCATGTATTGCATTTCAAAATCTGAAAGTAAGTATATTGCATCTCAAAATCTGAAAAGTACCTTTTCATCCTTGATCTACATTTCTTTCTTAATCTACATTTCTTATTTTAGTCTACAGACAACACGTAGATTGCGCCAACAAATACGTCGGAAATATAAAACTTTGCAAGGAAAGAACAGAGCCAGCACTGGAAAGATTTTTACACCTTTATGAGTGGCCTACACAGTTCTACATTGAACACTATTGTTCGTAAGCAAAATAATTTAATATACAAATCAAATAAAACTTTATTTTTTTTTAATTATATGGATAATCATGAGTTTAAAATAAACAATTACACAAAATTTATTTGGTGCAATTACATTAAAAAATGTTTAGAGGTGTTTTGAAAGTCTGTGCTATCTTCATCAGAATATGAGACTTCAGAAGTCGTTTTGCTCGCAAAGAGCAAAAATTTTTTGAGAACGAATGATTAAAAGAAATATTGAAGTCATTGTCCTAATTATTCTCAAGTTATGTTAAATTACTTCTAAAGAGCGGTAAGGCAATCGCCCTAATAATTTACATATATCATTCATTCTTAATTATCGTGCTCTTCTGTGGAGTACATTTTTTTCGGGGGGGAGGAGTAATCTTCCCCTTAATTGGCCAATGATCCATTGATTATAATCCGTGATTAGTTCGTGCTGAGAATAAAAATAAAGATATTTAAATGTTTAATACAATGTGGGGAGAATACGTATGATTATTATATTATTAATAATTAAACTATTTAAATAAATCGAACACTACGCAGATTAAA
>QLNU02014176.1:13842763-13853528 GCA_006491805.2 Dysdera silvatica
ACTATTATAAAAGAAACCGAAATTAAAATCGCATGTTAATGCCTACTTAAAAGTTTAAATAAGCAAGCCACAATCACACTTTGAAGTAATTGATTATCTATAAAATATTCTATATTATTAGGATTGATGTTGATGATAGTATTGGTCTGTCAATCGCTGTATAATATCACCGTATATTGATTACTGACATAGTATAACTATATAATCGCTGTATACTATCTACTTTACATAACAGCTATGTACTTTAATGATAGTGCTCGGTGAGACTGTAGTGTGAAGTGTCCGTGTGTGTATATGGAATATTTTTCTCTTAAAAATAAATTAGTTAATGTTGTTTAGATGCAGTTTCTATTCTGACTGAGACTGTAAGCATGTTACGTTTGACCGCTATTGCAGCAGGGCCTATCAGAGGGGGGCAAGGAGGGGCTTCTGTTCGGGCCTCGCAATATTAGGAGTCTCAACATGATAACGCAATATGTTAGACGCATATATATATGCATGTCAGTTTTGAAAGATAATTAATATTTGTTGTCCCGACCCTCGCATTTTCTCTGAAAGGCCCTCTATGGCAGCACTAGTTCTGCCGCTAGAAAAGATAACCCATGAGCATGACCACATGCAAATACGTGTGAAAATTAAGACAGTATATATTTACAATTATTTTAGGACAGATATTGAAAGATCAAAGAATCAAAATGGGAGATACATAATGTAATAAATGTAGATTTATATCTAAGATTTTTTAATTAGATTTCGAAAGAAAAGGTACGAAATATCAGCAAATCCCAACATTTAAAAAAAAATTGCATCAAATAAATTTCAAGGAAAATTATTTAAAATATATTTAGAATAATTGTATTTATATAGATATGCAGTAAAACTTCAAAATATCGAACACTTCGGGAGGCTTGAGTACATATCTGCTGTCTGGAGGTGTCCGCTATTTTGAAGAGTTACAGATAACCTTTGGTGCTGCGTATTAAAAAGTGTCCATTAAGGAGGTTTTACTGTATTTATATTTCTGTTGAAATATTTCAATAATTAATAAGCGAGTCTTACTTTACAGAAGGCCTCTTTTTATGGTACTATGTTTTTTGAAAAGCGTAGGAGAAAATTGTGGTACCGAAGCTGAAGAATTGGGACAGAAGATGTACAAGAAAATGGCTTTGTATTTAAATAAAACCTGTACCGATACAGTTATGCTTAGTATAGAAGAAAATCATATTGAGTTCCTGAAGGATGACTTTAATGACGTGGGATTTTATTTGTGAATTTTAATTTTGGTATTGATTTAGACATGTCGTATTTAAAGGAATGAAAATCTGGGAATTTGCTATTCTTTGTTTGAAACAAACAAACAAAACAAAACCACGTGAATTTTTGTGCTAATTAAGACCTAAATACTAATAAAGTATATAATAAAAAATTGAAGTGCGATTATGCTGTCTCTTATAGTAATAAAATGCACGTTGTGGGTAACCGCAATGGAAAGGCTACATGTTCATTTTGCAGGCTTTCTTAACTGTTGCCACTTTGAATTGGTGAAACAAAAATGTAGTAGACACAATTTCTAAAATTGGCAAAATGCCAAATTGTTTCCATTATGTGATGTTTTCCAAAGGTACATAATTCCACTTTCCGCATCTGGCAACATATATTTTGTATAATTATAGTTTCACTTTCTATATTTGGCAACGGTATTTGTAATTGCGTTTCGAATTCCAAAATAATAATCTCTCTTCCGTTTACCTAGAGCCCCTAAAATTATAGGCGGACGCATCAGCCACCATTTTGTTGTATACTCCCGGTATCATTTACCTTGGCGATAAAGGCTTTCCGCTTTTGCACAATGATCACTATGTTGGGATAAAATTAATCAACGATGCTCGATTATTCAACGAATGTAAATATTGTGGTACCTTTTAAAATGTCGCCAATGGATACAATTTGAAATCATAAATTAGGCATCAAAATGACGGATGCCCCAGACCCCTTTTTTAGGAGTCTTCCGCTTACCATCGAAGTGTCACACACATACTTATCGAAGGCTCCGCTAAAAAGAAGTACTAAATTCGTTTAACGTTATGTTTAATCATTTATCTTCCTGGTGTCTTAATTAACTATTCTAAACATTTAAAGTATTAATAAATATTATTTCAACGGGATTAAAATTTGTTCTGCAATGCTTATATCTTCAATGCTTCAGTCAATACTTCAATGCTTATATCTTCAATGTGGTTCATAAAAAGGGTCAAAATCATGCTAGGTTCGATTAATATCAGGTCTAGCGCTAAGCATATTGTATATAAACTGAAAACATTCGATACAGACCCAAATATATGTCAAACTACAGACAACGATGATTTTAATTGCGTGCTGAACTTAGAATATCTCTAACTATAACGTCGGAGAGCAAACTATATGTGGGGTCGTTACTTCAATACTTGACTCCGCCACTCTCAAGCCCACAATAACAATGACGTGGGGTAATTGGGCTTCATCGTAATTCTACGGTTAAAGTAAAAATAATGATTTTAAAGTCAGAAAAACTCTTCAATTATTTGAGCATTTGAAATAACTATGGGTATTCAGGGCATATAGCTTTTAGCAATATCTTATAATGTTGAAATGAATTCAATTAGAAGTTTTTCTCTCCAGTCGAATAGTTGTTAACTTCACGATATAATTTTGAATATATATATATATATTCTAGCAGGAACCGCTTGACGTAGATTTAGTTTTGCAATTATATTTCCAATTCTTTATGGTAAAGACGTATAAGTATATAATACACAGTCTTATTAATATTTTAATCAAGATATAATCAAAGCTATCAGGGAAGAAATTTATTCATTCATTAAAACACTGGTAGAGAGAGAGAGAGAGAAGACGTCATTTACTCTAGTGTACTTTGAATTCCCAGAAAATAAACACGTCACGTGCCGAATTAAAAATGACCACAATTAAATTTTCAATTTTCATGGCACTGTACATGCTGCTCGACCCTTGAAATTTTTCAATAGAATAAATAAATTTTCGACGCCTTGCGACCAGTTAAACGATGACTTGTTTTGCTTGTCACGACATGTTGTTCGTTTCCTTCATCCTATTTGTTCATTTTTCTCATTTCGTCACTAAGATGCATTACTTTCCACTACTAAAAGCTTTTAGTATATTTTTTTTAGGTTAGTAAGGGAGAATTTTTTACATGAAATAATCAATTTTCAGGTAAGAGTTGGTCCATTTCGAAACTAAAGAGACTTAAAGCAGTTAATGTATTTGTTTTTTCCCCTCTTAAATTTTTTATATTGTTCTGCTGAAAAGATTCTTATTTTTATCGCGATATATTTTACTCAGGAAACAAATAAAAGCATCTCAAGTAAGTTTTAAATGTACGTACATATCCCAGATGTAAGAACTGATGGGCATAAAAAGAAGGTAAGGATTTTTATTTTGTTTCCTATGATATTTACTTTTATTTTGTGATATTTACCTTCATTTTGTATATATTTACTAGCTTAGTTGCCTTTGATTTTTGACTTTTATTTATTTCTACTTTTCCATTATTTATTTACTTAAATTAAAATTTTATTATGGTAAGCGGAGCAAGTTAAGCTATTTTTTTTTTTAGATTTTTCTCCGTTCTTTAGTAAGCCTTGAATATAACTGTCCTTTGTCAATTTTGCTTTAGTATACTATACGATACTATACGATACCATACTATACGATACTATACGATACCATACTATACCATATGATACGATACCATACTATACGATATGAATGTGCTTGATTTAATGCAAAATAGGACATCTGTATATAATTGTATTAATATGACTCTTGGCTTATCAATGAACTTATTATTATTATGTCTGGTATACATTGTTGTGTTACACAGCGTCAAGGAGATAATCGCTATCCTCTTGATCTAGAATTCTTAGTTCAGTTAAAGTCTCACCCAGAAACCTGAGAACTGTCCATGTACCTTCTGAAAATATAGGCGGTGCCCAGTAAGGCGGTTTTTTGTAGGTTTTATTTATAGGTATTATTATTATTATTATTATATATTTTAAAAAGTTCCCAGTGTATTTCTCGGTTTGTACCAGAATATTATATCTAATCCATAAGAGATAGGAAAGAATAAAATAACCCATTTTTTTCTTCTGATTCTATGAGCTAAATGTAAATCTGGATAGAGCATAAGTCGTTGATATGCAGAAAAAAAAAGATTATTCTCACAATTTATCCACTGATGTCATTGATAATTCATTCATCATCATCAATTGACTTCAATATACTAAATTTGGCATCATCTAGCTGCTTTTGAGTGCAAATATGAACGATTGCGCCAGTTAAGTACAAAATTCCCTTGTGGCGGCAAAACTTTGAATTATTCATTATTATTATTTTTTAGAGACAAAACTCCAATGGTCGTAGGAGTACATAAACCAAATTTGATTCAGTTTGTCCTATATATTTTTCGCTATCAAGTTCTAAACAACTTAGGTTTAATTGCAGCTGCCCTATATTATTTATACATGAAGATTATTTGCCTCATTTAAAGCCACTGTGGTGGCGTAAATTATTAATTATCTAACGGAAAATATGAATTTAATTTGACTGAATGAGATTAATGGAATTTTATTTATCTATAAGATTAAAGAAAAAAACCACAGGAATTATGTTAAGAAATATGAAACACGAATTAAACAAAACATACCTTGGTCTCAAGAGAAAGGAGCCACTGAAGAACTGCTGAAAACACTGAAAATCCGGCTCCCCGCGTTAATAATAAAAAAAAAATACATAAACAGGATAGATTGAGTGACACAGATACATTTTTTTACAATAAAATTATATATATAAGCATATATACTCTCAAGTGCTGCACTACATACAGCTAGGCAAACATAAAAAGGGGCATGATATATGCAACCGTTGGCCCAAGATGATATAAAACAAAATGATAACACTATCATGCATCGAAATTGAATATATAAGCATATATACCACATATTATTATTTGAGACTTTCGTTTATTAGAAACGATGAGTAATGAAAGAATCAAACAGCAAAGAGTAACCGTCAGGCCTGTAGCTAGGATGAAGGAGAAACTAGGGCAAGGCAAAGGGCCTATGGGGCACAGAGAACCCTGGGAGTGTTCTATATCTATATAAATAGCTCTATCGGGCAACTGAGGTACAGGCACGGGGCAACTGGGGCTAAGCCCCTGCTAGCTCCTACTTGGCTACAGGCCAGGCAAACTTAATCATGATATCAGTGAAAAATCGATGAAATCAAGATAAATCAATTACAACATTGCTTGCAAATCCAATTTAAGCCTATTTTTTAAATAGGGTTATTTCAGCAGTTAACCAAACATTTAGCATTTCTTTTTTGCAGATCCGTTGTCCAGCGTGTGACTTCCTAGGCCAGTGGTCCTCAATTAGTTTCCATCGCGGGCCACTTTGGATTTTTTTTTCCGGTTGGCGATATGAAAACGAAATTATCTTGCACACTATATAGGCATTGAGGGCTTATCTCCCCACTAGAAATTTTCTGACTCAATGAAATAGCATTGCGATAAGAGCTTTAGCCTCCTTGGAAAAAATTCAATTTCTTATCTTTTGTAGCCGGGCCAGTTTTTGCCGTTCGCGGGCCAGATCTGGCCCGTGACCCGCCTATTGAGAACTACTGTCCTAGAAGAAAGTGGTTCGGATTCCTCGGAAAACTGTAGGTTCCGGCGCGTTATGGTCTTAAATATTTTTATGCAATAAAATACGAACAACCTGTGTTTTATTTCACTCCTTATTTATTTAAAGTTTAAGGACGTGAGCTCATTTGGTAGTAACTTCATACTGAACATGGCGTTTATCTTACCATCTTGTAATCTTTCTAGCTA
Organism: Dysdera silvatica; assembly: GCA_006491805.2. NCBI lineage: Eukaryota > Metazoa > Arthropoda > Arachnida > Araneae > Dysderidae > Dysdera > Dysdera silvatica. The sequence continues at coordinate 13,848,666 of QLNU02014176.1, forward strand.
ATGGCAAATTAACTCGAGGAAATGATACTTGCAATCGATCACTTGTTTTGTTATAAAATACGAAATGATTTATCATTAATTTTTTTTAATATAAGCATAAAACTATGAAAAGAAAATCAAAGATTCTAATTAGCTTAATTTTAATTTTCTAAATTAGGAAAATATTTGTCTTCATTTAATTGCATTTAATCATGTGTTGGAACTTTTATCAATGTAACAAAATGATCTGCAATTGATTATTTGAATTAATCTTAGGAAATAGATTACTTGAAATTGATAATTTAAAACTGACGGTTTTACCTAGGCAACAAATGTATATTTTGGAAAAAATTGAAAAAGAAAATTGAAAAAATCGTATGCAAATTATTTATAATCTCTAGTAACTTGTCCTGTATAATTAGGAAAATTATTAAATGAAATTTTAACTTTGAAGGGTCAAAGATTTTTCAAACTGTCAGTAATTTCCTTATTTAATGTTAGACAATAGAAGTCGACCAAAAACGAGACAGGAATCATACAAAAAAATGAAATTTAGAACAGTTTTGGCAGTTGGCCTATTCCCTACGTATCACTATGCTTTCATTGGCGAAGTCATTTGTCTCACAAACGAATCTAAATCAATATAAAAAACCCCAAAAACCATACACACCTTTATGTTTTGCTTTGAAAAAGAAAAAGCATCTTACAAACCCAATACCCGTTTGACCTGAATATGCCTGTCATTTAAGTAAAATATTTTGTCTATAATCTAACGGTCGTTTTCGCATTGTCGTAAGCCAGAATGTTTCGACAAATGTCTTTAAGATACGGATACTGGATGGAAGGTTAAATGAGCGGAGGGATATCAGCAGCACCATAAATTTTTATCCCCATTTTGTCCTGAAAATAAAAAAAAGTTTTCAAACCAAGGAGTTGGATATAAAGCGGAGGACTCAATGTCAGGCTAACCTCAATTCTGGTGCAATTGGGAGCCTTTCGATTAAACAGTGCGGCGATGACAAAGGTTTCGGACATCGAACTCTGAGACCGACCTTCAGTTGACCTCAGTCGGGCCGGAACATCGACTCTGGCGCCCCTACTACTCCCTAATCTCTCCGCCCCTCTCTGTAGGCGCACCCACTTGCGCCCAGGACTACGGCGCAGGGCGCAAGGAAAACCAATACGGCTCCAAAACTTCTTTTTAAATTTTAAAATCCACGAAGGAGGGAGAATAGCTTACTCCAAATAAAATCACTAGTATCAGCAGTGATGCAGTTATTTTATGCCATGGGAGGAGGGGGGATGGTCCCACTCCCTCCATTGATGTTTTTGATTTATTTTAAAAAAAAATGAAGAAATAAAAAACCGAGGCCGTTTTAAAGAATTATAAATGATGGAAGGTCCTGAAATGATTCGCTTAAATTCTGCTTTTTTCCCATTACGGAAATTCTGTTTGTTGCCAGCTGATACGAAACGGAACAGGGATGGAAAAATTCCTTTCATAAACATGTGAAATGGACGAGGTTGTTCGTTTAATGCCATTCACGTGCCGCTTAATGTTTGTTCACGTTAAGCTTGACTGAATCAACAACCCTAGAGGCACGCGAAACTACTATTAAAAACGGATGGTAAAAAGAAATTAAAAGTAAGAAATGAATGGAATTGTGGCGAACCAAAATTCGATTTTTTATTGTGATTTCGTTCAGGAAATGTAATATTATATAAACCTGCCCTACTAGTATCTCTCAAATACGGTTTTGTTGTGGAAATCAGAAATAATGCTTCAAAACACGTTCTAAAGCAGTGGTTCTGTAGCCTTTTCAAACCGCGACCCACTTTGATAGCAGCCAAATAATTCGTGACACCCACGTCCATCGCCGTTATATTTGCATAATAAAAGCATTTTTAACGGAGTAAAGAAAACACATTAAATATAAAATTATATATATATATATATATATATTACATTAATTATGTATATTATATTAATTATACATATTACATTATTTATGTATATTATATTAATGATATAGTATATTAATTGTATACATACAGTTAAACCTCTTTAAGATGAACAGCAAGGGGGAACAGAAAATCTGTTTTTTTTTGTTTTGTTTTTTTTAAACAGTAATTTGTCCTATTCGAAAAAGATAGTATGTTAAACAATCTGAGGGACTTTAGAAAACAGTTTGTATTAAAAATAATTCACCTTAAGTGTGTTCGTCTTAACGAGGTTCGATTGTATTGCATTAATTATGTCATTATCATCATATTTAATCATTATCTACCTACTGTAGGATAAAGGTCTCTCCAAATGCTTTCCAGAAAAGTCTATTCTGAATAAACATTAAGTATGTGTATTTTATTAATTACATATAATATTAATTATGTATATTGTTGTATATTATAGATATAAGCTTAACAACCATTAGTAGAATATTGCAATGTGTGTAGCCATGTTGAAATATAAAAGCCTTGGAAACATTTGGTATGAAATCCCTTATAAAAATAATTGCAACTAAAAATAGTTTTGGCCACCCCCCAAAAATCATTTCCCCACCCGCCTTGAGGGTCGCAACCTCCAGGTTGGGAACCACTATTCTAAAGCAATTCTATACAGCTTTGCTAAAAAAAATAAAAGAAAAAATTAGCTTTCCTTCGCAAAATTTAAAAAAGTCAAATTGACTAAACAATCGTAAAAGACACAAGTTGAATATTATCAGATAATGTATGTTTAATATATTTATAGAAAAACAAATTTTGAAAAATATTTTGAAAAGAACACTTCTAATTAGACACAAACAATCTTCGAAAATGAAAGCACCTATTAAATTCTTCAGCGTAGTTTGCAGCTTAAAGAAATTTTTAGTGCGCCTTCTATAAATGACATAAACATACTAAGTTGCATGTTTATGTCATTTATAGAATTTGATTTATTTATATACATTTAAAAGAAGGACTAAGAAAAGTAGTTAAGCCTTCTCAGTATGTTTCCACTTAAGCCGACCTTTGGCTTTTTGTTGTCAATTTGGTTCAATATAGTTGGTAATTTCATCAGTCCTTTTCGTCTTTTGCTTTTTTCTTGGGTGTAGAATGTTTTGTAGAATCCATTTCAGAGCCCTTTAGGTTTATATATTATCACTCCTTCTAGCTATATGGCCCGCCCATTTTCATTTCAGACTTTTAATTTTCTTAATAATATCATGAATTTTCCTTTACTGTTAACTAATTTTTTATTTATATTTGTTTCAATTCACATATATGTGTTTATTAGAAATATATTCCACTTGGTGTTACAAATAACATAGAAACGTTCGCGTACGTTATTGTTGTTTGTTTATGGGAAAGATGGCTAGAAAGAGCAGCACTGTATTCTTAGGAAAGAATCGTGCTGAGGGGCTATATATATATATATATGTATATTTCTACATGCAAATAACGACTGGATCGTTAATTTTTGGACATATTTTCGAATTGAAATGAATCGAATTTCTCACAATTTAATATATAAAATCACAATGATGTACATATAGATATTTCTATAGAGATTATATGAAACATGCGCAGTAAGATTCATTTATAGCGCGTTGAAATAAAATTTATTTGTTTATTTTTTTTATACTATCTATTTTTTCAAAGCCATCTTCGGTCAATAGATGTCGCCCCACACTGACTGACAGTGCGAAAATGGGTATTAGTTTAATGTATCGTATTTGTGATCATGCAAAACCAACAGCCGTGAAATTATATGTACCCGTGGGGTCCGAGCCAATCCGCAATAATTAAAAACTTGAAATTTTACATGTATTTTAATGTAAGAATGCATATAGCATGTGCTTGGGCTTACTTCAATAATTTTGGAAACTCAACGTCACGGACTAGAACCGATTCTAACATTTTTCATCCGTCTTCCAAACGGCTAATTTAATTTGTGGGCAATATTAATATTTCTTTAGATTTAAATGTAATTTTGACAAAAATTTATAACATATTTTCAATGCTCGAACTGTTTTGAAACAATATGGCGAATTAGCTTTCTGGATGTGATGAAATTTAATTTAACTCTTGATCCCTGCAATTACATTCCTGCATTTTAGACTGGTGGTTGAAAGCCTTAATTCCGGCGTAGGGTTAAAAAAATCCCTGCATTAATATTCCTTTGAATTAATGGGATTGCTTCACACTTCTTCCGTTGTAATGTTTTTCTTTTCATCTCCATCCTTTCTTTCTGGCGCAAACCTGCACTAACTTTATTCGGGCTAACGTTTGCTCCAAGACTTAGTCCGGATTTAATTTCGAGGGGTTCAAAAATTTTAAGAGCATGTATTGATACAATCATAGCCAGCAAGGCCGTAGCCAAGTTCCATTAAAAATTTAGTTTCGGGGTGGGGGGGGAGACAGGTCCCTAAGATCTCCCTACACTCTAGATAAAGGCCTGCAGGTACATATGAACCCAATAAGTTTGGTACATCAAATAATATATATATATATATCATCATCATCATATTCAACCATTATCTATCCACTGCTGGATGAAGGTCTCTCCAAATGCTTTCCACACAAGTCTATCCTGGGCCATTCGTTTCCACGTCACCCCAACCTGTTTTCTTATTTCATCCACCCATCTAGTTTGAGGACGTTTTCTAGGTCTTCGGTGGTCTCTTGGAATCCAGTTCAGAATTTCTGTTGTCCATCGTTGATCAGTTCTTCTTGCAATATGCCCAGCCCATCGCCATTTCAGTCCTTTTACTTTAACAATGATGTCCTCTACTCTAGTTTGCTCTCTCACCCAAGTGTTTCTTTTTCGATCTCTCCTAGTTATTCCAAGCGTGCACCTCTCCATGTTCCTTTGGGTTGTCTGTAACTTCCGTATTGCTCCAACTG
>QLNU02014176.1:13853628-13864017 GCA_006491805.2 Dysdera silvatica
CGTTTTTTCAATATCCTATGAATGAGAATCCACGATCAAAACTTGTGCAAAATTGAAAGTGGAAAACAAAATTTCGTAAAAAAAACAGATTTAATATAACAAATTTTTTTTACATAATCATGCAAAATTATTAGAAAATGGAAGCTGATGTTATTTAAGAAAATTTGTTATCTTAAATCTGTTTTTTTTTACGATTTTGTTTTCCATTTTCAATTTTTGTACCATATTTGATCGAGGATTCTTCTTCATAGGATGTATGGAAAATTTCAATTTATTGTAATTTTATTAAGTGTTAACGGCTCTTTAATTTTCCGTAAAACATTTTTTATATATAAAGAACATGGAGAGTTAAAGAGCAAAATATATATATATTTTGCTCTTTATTATTTATTTTTGCTTCTTATTATATATGTTATACGTCTCCCATTGAAATAACATTGAATGTAACCTTAATTTTGGACACCAGTTTAAGTGGAGAGATTACAGAGTTACAACTCTCCAAATTCATATGTATATACATGGGCTTAGTCAAAAAGTTCATAAGGGGGTTATAGGCTTAATGGGAGGGGTTACAGAGCTACAACTCATATATTCCTATGTTAAATATACAAAATTTCATTGCGATGGGGGGTTACAACCCCCAAAACTTCCCTCGTGGCTACGCCTAGATGTATATATATACATAATTTCATCGTAAAGGGGATTGTGACCTCAATCAACCCCCTACATATGCCAATGAAGCTTTCAAAATATTTCTTTTTCAGGCTGTGCCCCACACGAAAGAAATTACGATGAGCGCTCATATATTATTTGCGATGTTGGAAATACGCCAGTGCTGCAAATCAAAGTGCCTCGACGACCGTTATCGATTTACACTCTCTTTATCGATAGGGGCAATTTATTGTGAGAAAGAAGTTGATATTATTTAGATATAATGTATTAAAGGGATACCCCAAGAAAGGAAAAGCAATAAAGATAAGTGAGATATAGTTTTGGCACCTGAAAGAAGGTATTCGAGAAATACTGGAACAGAATAATCAAAGTTGAAGCATTTTCGATATATGCACGAATAAGTCGAAATGCTTATTTTCCGAGGAAATCATCATCATTAACTATATCGTATAGTGGTCAACTTCAGTCTTTATACATCTTTGCCTTAAGCGTCCTCTATATCTTAAAGGTATTTGTTCCTATTCAATGAGTTTTTTGGAATTCTTCTTAAAGGATCTTTTCGTTTTATATATATATATGACTGTTTCTCTTGATTAATATCTGGATTTGATTTCTTTTATTAGTATATTTTCTATTTTGGCTATTACGATATAACTGTTCATTTCACGAAGACCTTGGTTTTGGGGCTTTCAGAGTTATGTTAAAATATAGTTCTAGATAACAAATAAGAAAACAATGTTCGTAAGCGTACCAGAAATTTTTATTAACGAAGTTTCAGCGCGTTTCAGACGGACTTTGGTCGTTCCTCGTCAGGAATGGAAGTTTGTCTCGCACAGCACAAATGACGAAGTGTCAACACTTCGTTGTTTGTAGCATGCCCGACAAACGCGGATTCCTGACGAGAGGACACTAAAGTCCATCCGAAACGCGTTAAAATTTGGTTAATAAAATTTGTACTACACTTATAAATGTTGTTTTCTTATTTCTTATTTATTCTGCGCATTACTGAGTCACCAGAACAATAAAGTTCTATATTTAACAAGATTTTATGTTGTAGAAATTTCCAGGTGTGGCTCCTATAGACTGGGCACGGACATGGCTTTCAAACGTTATATCGAGGATATTACTTCAGGAATTTTCTGAAAGATTCCATTAAACAACTGGCAAATGTTTTATCAAATTCAGCGATATAATTTTTGTTTCGGGTAAATTCTAATTTGTTAAAAAAACTGAACATCTTTTAAGTGATAATGCATAAAATTGCTTATAACAATTAAAATAAGTGAATTTAAAATCAGAATGCAGTAGATTCCGCTTAATTGGACAATATCTCAAGAAACGTAACCCAAACAAAGAAACTAATTGTATAACTCACACACTCCAGGTCGAGGCGTCATTTTTAGAAACAATAATCTTTATTCTCATCTAAAAAAACACAAGGAAAAAAAATATTATTCTTCCATCCTGTCTAATTTCAATTAACTGTTTTCTTATTTTCTATCTTCCTATAGATCACGCGGACGTCAATTATCATCTGTTACATACTCCCCCCACCCAGGCTCTGCGGTGGCGCAGTGTGGTAACGCGTTCTCCTATTGCGCGGCTAATCCGGGTTCGACTCCCAGCAGTGCAAAAAGAACGCTTACTCAGAGATCTCATAAAGATCGCACTGCTCACTGTAGTCCGGGGTTTGGTTCCCTAGGCCTTAAGAGGTTCGGATTCCTCGGAAAACAGTAGGTCCCGGCGCAGCATGACCACTGTAGTCTTTGAGCCGTAAAACCAAAAAACAAACAAATCATACTCCCCCCTCTGGTTCCGCTGAAGTCCCGGCAAGGAAACAGCACGAGAAAGCTTTCGTGGTCATCCACGTTTACGTAGAGGGTGCACCAGAGGTACAACCTCGTTATGACAGTAATGTGTAAGTGCATACGAGTGATGCACCCCAATGGACACTTGCGTATCTTTTACGTCGGCGACTTCGTACGAAGTGGGTGAACGCTGGGGTAAGATGACGTAGGGGCCATCTCTTCTTGGTATAAATTTAGCATTTCTTCCTTTAGAAGTATTGCTTAGAGGGTATAATGTTACGTATACGCGGTTACCCGGATGGAACGGAGGAGCCAGTTTGCGTCTTTGATGAGCGTAGTGCTTTCTCTTGTACTGTTGTTGTTCTACAGGTATAACATGCTTGACTTCTACTGTAAATTTTGCGAACTTTCTTAAGTAGGGAGTGATCTGTGGAACAAAATTGACGTTTTCAATGATGCTTCGTATATCATTAGTAACATCATCCATGGTATGAAGTTCTCTACCAAAATTTAAAAAGGATGCTGTTTGACCACTTGACTGACACTTGGACGTATTTAAGGAGAAACGTATCGCCGGTAGCTTCTCAGACCAAGAATTGTGTTTGTCCTGAACTAGAATGGCTAGGCGTGGCTTGAGATCACGATTCTTACATTCCACAGGGTTTTCCTGAGGATGATACGCAGGAATCAGGGACTGTTGAATATCCAATAAGAAGCAAAGCTGTTGTATCACTGCAGATACGAATTGTGTCCCATTGTCACTGATGATTCGCCGCGGAACTCCATACCTTAATATGACTTCCTCCAAGAGAGTGATTGCACATTCCTTGGCTGTAGCAGTAGGTAAAGCAAATAGTTCTACTCACTTAGTTGCTACATTTTCAATTATAAAAATATACCTTTTCCCCCTACTTTCAGGCAAAGGTTCAAAAAATCCATCGAAAGGGTTTCGAATTGCTGCGAGGGGACAGGTGTTTGCAGTAATGCAGTCGGTTTTTTGGTTCGAAGCCTTGTATCTGTTACAATTGATGCAATTTCTCGCGTAGTCAATAACATACTTCCTCATCCCAGTCCAGTAATGGCGTTATTTATCCATCCTCTCTAATTTAATAACTGTTTTCTTATTTTCTATTTTATTATAGATCATGCGGATCTCTTTTCTCACGTGTCAATTGTCATCTGTTACAACTGTAATTTATATCGCTTAACTGGGAAAATATTCCGCTTAATTGGGACAAAAATTTAAGATTACAATTAATTTTTATGTATGCATTATGTAATACATAGTCACAAAAAAGGTATAAACAATTCAATATGATGTGATCTTATATACAGTACAACAGGACTTCTGATATATATCAATTAATGTTTGCAGTTGATGTATTGACGTAGCGTAAGTCGCGTTAGGGATTTCAACTTGCGGGTGGGAAAGCTGAAATTTTACTTTTAAACCGAAGTTATTTTCTTTTCAGAACTTAGATTATTTTTTATATGCATTGAATATTATGCATGTAACATTAAAACCATTCATTGTTTGTTTTATGTGAAACTCGCGTATTTGGAGCAGCCTCTGAATTGGGCCAAATATGCTGGTCCCAGTGGGTCCCGATTAAACAGAATTGACTCTATATACAGTAAATGCATATATATATACATAATGTAAATAATACAAGTATATATATAAGATACACATCTTAAAATTTTCAAAACACGCATTTATTCCAATAAAATGTATTACATTTTATGAAATTTATATATATATTATTATATATTTATTTCCTTTTGTTGAAAGGGACGACATTTGAAAAATGGTGACAACGGCTTTTTCGTGAAGAGAATTGAACTCCGGACCTCTTAGTTTAGAAACGAATTACGTCATCAGTTCATTAGACAGGGTTGAAAATACGTTTCTTGTCATGGAAAGACCCGTTTATTTAAAAAAATTTTGAACTCTTAGATCAAGTAAAGGAATTTTGATATATTAAATAAAGCGACACAAGGCATGAAAGGGAAAAAAAAGGTTTAAGAGCCAGCTTAGAATATAAATACCCTCTTATTTGGATTAATGATAAAGGTAAAAACAGTTAGAATAAAAAGAGTGCTTAAAAATACGATTTTTCCTGGCATTTAAAAATTGATTTAAGAATGACATACCTGTCTAAAAAATGTACACAAATATGTAATAAGTCTAGTAAAATGCGTTTTATTTTATGAAATTTAACGTTGTTGAAAGGGATGAAATTTGAAAAAATATTGACAATGGCATCTGCGTAAAAGGGAATCGAACTCCGGACTGCTTGGCTGAGAAGCGATTAACGATACCCATTCCTTACACAGGGTTGAAAGAACGGTTCTTGGCATGGGAATGCTTTCATTTTCCCCCCTTTTTAATTCTGAGCTTAAAATGTGAAATTTTGTTCTGTGAAATGAAATAACATGGAACGAAAGGCAAAAAATGTTTACGGACGACCTTAGGTGATGAAAACCCAATTATTTGCTTTAACTTTAAAGATAAAAAAGTTACAAGGGAAAAGAGTGCTAAACATACGATTTTGTGCACCCTTTAAAAATGATTTAAAAATGACATATACGTCTTAAAAATGTTTAAAATTATGTATTTAGTCCAGTAAAATGTGTTTTATTTTATGAAATTTACGGCTATTGAAAGGTATGATATTTGAAAAAATGTTGACAATGGTTTTTTCATGAAGGGAATCGAACTCTGGATCTCTTAGTTTAGAAGCAAATTACGTCACCGGTTTGCTATGCAGGGTTGAAAGTACGCTTCCAGTCATGGGAACGCCCTTTTTTTATTTAATTTTGAATTCTGAGCTTAAATAAAGGAATTTTGTTCTATAAAATGAAGCTATACACCGCACGAAAAAGAAAAAAGGTTTAAAATCAAGCTTAGGTAATAAATACCCTCTTGTGTGGATTAATGTTAAAGTTAAAAGAAATTAGAATGAAAAGAGTGGTTAAAACGCAGAACCAATCAATAAAAATATAAGAAAACTCAAATTACCCGGACATTTTAGATACATATCTCGTAAGAATATGTGGGATATATAAATTATAAATCAAGAAAATCAATGGCGAGGCAAATTGATCATCATATTTGAAACCCTTGTATTGGTTCTATAAAGAATTATGTATTTGTTTTTGCACAACATCAATGCTTTTGTAGCATAATTCGATCCCCAAAATTGGACCTTTTGGATAGGCCATTACGATTCATCGTTTTTAAAATGTCGATATCTTAGTTTACACGAATTTTGAAAGAATCGTTTCAGTTCTATATCAAGCGAGAAAATAAAAGTTTCTTAAAAAATTTTTTGCAACTATTTGAAAATTAATTATAACAACTTTTGCCGTAAACTCTTCGCCTTATATTTAATTAGACGACGAGAATTTTAATTTTGGTTAATAGATTTCATCTTAATTAAGCTTTCTAATATTCTAACGATTCAACGTGTGATTAAAACAAATTAATTCTTAAAATAAATGACAGCGAAAGCCGTTAAACGAAACTTGAAGTCCTAAAAATTGATTGGCCTTATGAAATATATTAATCGATGATCCAGTAAGCTGAAATATTAGCAATGGAAAAACTATTATATATACCGGTCTCACATTTTTTAAAGTTTTTATATTTAAATTTCCAGTAAAGCTCGTACTGATTTCAAAATTTAAATTTCCGTTGCATCCATTTTACTAGTAACTTGCATTAGTTTAAGAGAAGGACATTGGCGGTTTTAAATTTAACTTCGAAATTTCTAAAATAATAGCTGTTTCATGCAAATTAATTCAACTTTAAAGAACGCCCAAAAAAATGCGCGTGCACCCTCATGTGTGCGTGTGTGTGCACATAAACCGGCACTTGCCTATAATACGCTGAGGCAGTGTAAATTATATAACTTTATAACAACATTCGTTCTGGGCGTCTTTTTCACGGTGATAAAAGGACACCAGACATCTTTAATTAATTTATGGCATTCTAATTTTGCTCGGCATCATAGAAGTATACTTTTCATGTTAAGTAAGAATATATTTTAAATGATTCATTTCCATACGGCTGAAATCTATCAAAAATCTAGATAAAAGGAAAACATCACTTCGCCAGATGAAAATTCATTAATATTCTTTACGTAACATGTGATAAGAATTTTAAATTTTCTTCAAAGTCAAGTTTTTGGATTTGACGTTAAAAACTCTCCCTTTTGCGACTATGTATAAATACGAAATATAAGAAGAACATACATATAAGAGTCTGCATGTTTCCCTCCCTCAATTACGTAAAATATAAAACAAACTTTTAATTTGGAGTAAATGAAGATTGAAGATTGTAAAACTATATGTGCTAATCCATTTCCTTGCAATCATGGGCGCTCATATGAGTACTTCTAGGGGAGGGCCGAGAAAAATTTTTACTCCCTTCTCAAAGCTGTCGAGATGCCAAAACTTTACACAAATAATTGATATTGCTTGACAATTCGTAATGAGCTAAAAAGTACCTTATTTTAAAATGTGACTGTAAAACTTTTGAAAGTAAATGCATAGCAGGTTCGAACAAATCAAATTTTTAAACGGCTAAAGGGGATTAAGCCCCCTAACCCCATATGGGCGCCAATGCTTGCAATAATTACATTCTTTAAATAGACGAGTTTTTATCTATAAGAATTTTCTTCATTTTAAAATGAGTGTCCCAAATTTTGGAACCTTCAGAGATCTATTTTTAAATCATTTGATGTTTATTATTGAAATAGCTTAGCATTATTCTACCACTACTATCTTTCCCAAGCATTTTAAAAATATAAACAGGTTAGTAAACTATACAGGTCTGTAACAAGTTGGAATTCCTTCATATTCTTGTTCCCCTTGTTTCAAATAAATTTTTGCTTTTTTAAATATGATTGAGGTTATTTTACTATCTGCAATAAATACCAACGTCCAAAATAATTTGGTTTCCTTTATGAAAGTTTGAAAAGTGTTGAAGCTTTAATTCAGTGATTATAGATGAAAAGGTTTGTATGTCTTTATTGTGAAATCATTATTAGTCCTGCGCATCCTGTTTCAGATAGCCAAAAAAACTTTCAATTCTAACGACTTTCAAATAGTTAACTAACACAATTTTTAAGTGAGGCTTTGCCTTGAATTAACATACATTCAAAAAAACTAAAGGATAAGGAATACACCGAGTGTCAATTCTGTTTAGGTATTTTTAGAAGCAAGATTTTATCGCGCCTCATTGCTTAGACTTATGGCTTCGTGTTCAGCGAAGCTGAGCTGAACTAAAGTGAGGTATACAAGTGAAAATTTTTTTATTTATATGTTACATTAGCACAAGTTTTACGCTTAGAAATTAAGTAATATATTTGAATAGTAGGTAGAATATTTGAACGACAAGCCGTACACTTGAAGGATAAGTTGTATAGGAAACTAGTAAATATGTGTTAATACATGGAAACTTTGGTGAATCACTGTGTGTGTATATGACATAGAAAGCTATTTTTATATATCGAATATTTTAAAGAAAAATTTGGATTTTTCTAATAAAAACATGCGAGGAAAAATAAAACTGAGATTATGCGAACGGATGCGTAGAAAAGGGTAGTCAAATTCAATCTGATGAAGATGGGTCGCGTGTCTGGGATATCGTCTCCATACTCTCTTCACTCCTCTTCTTTTCCTGTAAAAAAGATTTAGTTTGTTTTAATTTTTCTAGAAAAAAATTGTGTATTTGCGATAATGAAAGTGAACTTCTCTGGCTCGTAGAAAAGATGGGTTTGTTGAAGAACTTGGATGTAGATTGCGCATGAAAAGTATTGTTCTCACATTTGATGTTCTCCAAGTGCGATGCTGTCAAGTATAAAAAACAAGGAGTCCGTTACGAAAACTTTTGAATATGCCGCTTTTGGAAGAGAACGTTTTGAAACGTCGTGATTTTTTTCACTTCGGCAAAAAACGTTCCTAACGATGTATTTCACCGACAGCGTAAACCCTTGAAGAATGAATCGTCATCGAAATTCTTTGTGCAGAAAGACATCAAAAACTTATTATATGAATATAAAAGCATATGAAAACTACAGACCGGTTTTGTTTTTCAAGATACGTTTGGCATATTTTTTTATTAATTCTTTTTTGTAATTATCTATATGCACGTAATTTGTGCATACTGTGATCTATTGTCACTTACTTAGAAAAAGCGTGCATTGGTTATAAAGTGTGTCTATAAATACAATAGACAACACCAGTGATTTTCAATAGGCTGCCCGCGGGCCGCATCCGTCCCGCGAACAATAGGAACTGGCCTGGCAACCAAAGATAAGAAACTCAATTTTTTTCCAAGATGCTAATTTTCATCTGGGGGGGTTAATTTTTTTCTAGATTGGGATAAAGCTCTTATCTCAATGCTATTTTATTGAATCAGAAAATTCCAAATAAAAGTTTATAAGGGGATATTTTATAAGGGGATAAGCCCCCTATCCCAACATTGTCTATATAGCGTGTAAGATAATTTCAGTTTCATATTTTCTGACACGCCGACCGAAAAATAAAGATCCAAAATAGCTCGCAGTAAAAAGTAATTGAAAACCACTGGACTATACAATATATGAGTATATAAATAAGTCTTTTCTATATATAAAAGCTTTTTATGGAACCTTATATACGGACTTGGATATAGAGAGGTTATTTTTGATTATAAAGGACTGTATTATATAAACAGAAATATAAACAAAGGAGCTTAGCATAAATAGAAAGGTTAAAATGTATCTAATATTAAAAATCCTTATTTTATTGAAATATCGTTAATAAAGAGACTGTCAATTTCTAATTAAATATAAACTTTACACAAAATATGAACATTGTACAATAATTTAATAAAGCATTGAAGTTAGTTTTAAGAGAGTGTAAATTTCAAAAATATTTTGAAGTATTTAAGGATTACATACTACACGTCCTTTGACCTCAGCTTTAATTAAAATTGTATAAAAATTCCTAAAGAGGGAACAAAAATTATCTAGTTCCATTCTATCTTTTCTTATAGCTGTTTGTTTAAGAAAAGCTTTAATTTAACGCAGAAAGGAGGATGCCCAAAATGGCCCATGAGCGTACACGGATGAAACCTGTGCCAAACTGTCGCTTAGGTGAGGGGAAGCAAAGTTGTCAATTCGCACTTCTTTCGGGAATTGTGCGGTTCTAAGACATGGAACAAAATAGGTCCTAAGCTTGTTTCAGCCATTTTGCATGTTCTAACTTGGGCTTTTTCAGTGTGAAACCTGTAGAGAGGTACCGTAGACCGTGTTTCAAAGATATATGTACTATTAGAGGCGTTATAGCTCAGTTAGAACAAAGTTCCAAATAAGAAATGCTTTTTTAGTACGTTTTCCCCCGATTTATGGCGCATTTTGGGTAGTGGTCTATGTCGAGACGTGTTTGGGTCGAATAACGTCTGGGTCAAAAGCTGTCTGTATCAAGACATGTATGGGTTGAGACGAGTCTCGGTTGATGGATGTCTCGGATGATGGATGTCTCGGATGATGGATGTTTGCTGTGACGTGAGTGAATGGATAGCTGACACAGGGTCGAACTTGGTCCGAGTTTCGGTTTTGGATTGGATCCCAAAGGTATAGTTGTGATAGTCCTAAGCCACTAGGACTATCGGGATCCGACTCAAACCGGGGGTTTGGCCAAGGTACCGTAGGGTGAAAAACCCACCCGGTGTCAGCTTGAGGATGGTATGGTGGGGGGAGGGAGGGGTGAGGATGTAGGGGTGGAGATGGTGGTATGGTACCTAACTTAGTTGGGGGCCACGGTGCTCAACGGTGCACAGGTAAACCCTGGACTCTTTGGGTCTGAGTGGCTTCCCTAGCAAGCTGGGAAGTCTGGCTGGTACCCATCCTAAATGGGG